>CM057340.1:370094653-371316146 GCA_030015575.1 Agapanthus africanus
AAAATGGTTTCTTTAGTCAAAGCTTCATGAAGCTTCAACAAGCTTCATGATAAAAAGAAACCATTATGTTTTCATTTATCCATTTAAATAAATAAAGAATGGATAAATAAATGAGAGAATAAAGCAAAACCCTAATTATCTTCTTAACCATGGTTTAATTCTTTACACTTAACCATGTGAGCAAGTATCATCAAACATGATACAAACATGTGCACAAAAGTATATCATATATACAACTTGCACATCAAGTGAGAAAATCCATTTAAAATGAACCAATACTAGTTAATGCAAAGTAATATATCAAATATATAATTATACATTAAATTATTAAATCAACACTTGATTTAACGATCCGGTCATATCGCATATAACCGACTAGTATCCTATGTATCGGCTTATCGAATCAATCGTTGATTCGATATCTAGGTTATATCGAATATAACCAATCGATACATCCATCGCGAGAATGGAATACGGTATCACATACACGCATTATTCTCGGTCCTGCACATATCTCATATGCGCTCCTATTTCGTTTCGCTTGAGCCAGGAAACCTCTGTGTATGACTCTAAAGACTCGTCAATACGCCGGTAGCAGATGATGATCATATCAAGCACCCACAAGCCGCAAGCGGTCTGCTAAACGTAACGGCCATCCAGGTATTGAGCGATCAGAAGATCGACGAGCTAGTCCTCTCACACTCCTGTGAATCCAACCAGTAACACTTACCGTACAGTCCGGTCTGTTCGTCTGATATGTCGCATATCAAGTCTAGGGGTGGTAAACGTCAGACCCCAATAACCGATAAGTCGTGCCGATATGAGGCTCATAACGGGTTGAGAAACTACTGGTAACACTTACCAGCAAATCTCTAATCAGCCCTGGCCAGGGACTTCCCTGTTACGGCCAATCGAGCACAGCGCAACATCAACCCCGAATACCGGGAGAGACGAAACCCCTCCTATCGCTCATTGCCTCCATGTGACTCGGGACTGTACCCAAAGACCACCGTTTTGCACGCCCTCATGGACGTGGTAAGGTGGAGATCAAAGCACAGTGGGAATCACACAAGACTCTATGACGATCTCGGGTCTACAGACTAACCTGTACAAGTGTCACCTGAGAACTGCCATCTGACGTGAGGTATAATACCATCTGGGAGTTCTCGGCGAGTCCGTCCAGTGTACCCAGTCTACACTGAGCACCCGTATACCATCTCTGATGTCAAACACCAATGGATATGGGATCATCCATTGCCCATCACATGGGTCGAGAAGCGTATACGCTAGTCTACACTGGTATATCGATGCCCCGTCTCGATACACCCTCGACTAGGAACCTTGAAGGATGTACTTATGGACTACCATGTCCCCACTAGTATGATCTGCATCATAGTCCAGGTAGTCAAGTACACATCCTAAGGGCTTTACCAACATGTAACTATAAGACAGTATAAAGTGACTAGTGTACATGTTAAGATAAAGAGCAACCAGATAGCATACTATCATGTCGAGCAAGAAAGTCATCTCTATAAATGTCCAAGCATCCAATATAATATACATCATCTGTACAATACTGGCCTCTAGGGCATACATACAACTAACATGTTGTACATCAACAGTCCTCACACAGCAGGCAGCCTCTAACAATGGCCCGATCCTCCGGTACAAAACCACACACTCGCCTCAAACGAGAGGTCACAACACCACAAAAATTTGATACGTTCCCATGTCACCAGAAAACACGATGGTCAGTTCTCGCAACGACGAGCTCGCCCTGACCGCATCACCAGCAGTAGCTCAATCTGCGCTCAAACCATGGCGACAGGAACCTCAACCAAGTATCGACGAAAATAGATCAAGTGATGAAATGAATCAACAGATCTAGAAAGTGTTAGTGATATGTATGCCCTAGAAGTCATTACTGTACATACGATGTATATTGTAGTAGATGCTTGGACATATATATGGAGGACTTTCTTGCTCGACATGATAGTATGCTATCTGGTTGCTCTTTATCTTAACATGTACTCTGATTGTCTCTATGTTACTTGTTGATGAAGCCCTTTGGATGAGTACTTGACTACCAGGAATAAGATGTAGATCATACTAATGGGGACAGTGTTGTCACTAAGTACATCTTTCAAATGTTCATAGTCGTAGGTTTATCGAGACAGGGCATCGATATACCAGAGTAGACTAACGTATTTGTTAACCCAACCCAAACCCCTATCCATGGTTTATTCTCTAAAAGGGTTAAGGATGTGATTCTTAACCCATGGTTGCAATTGTAACCACAACAATAATTCATTATTCATCACATATGGATTTCTTCTTCTTCCTCCTCTTGAAAGCTTACTAGCTTTTGGGTTAGTGATGATTTTGAGTGAGAAATTGAAAACAAAAGAGAGCAAAATTCCTACTTCATCATCCTCATCTATTCTAGCCACTTAGATTAGGGTGTTTGCTTTACTAATACTTGATTAGTGAAGCAAGAACTTGGGTTTGAGATTCTTCAAGGTAGATCATCTTAGATTAGTGGAGTCTTCAAGTAAGGGTGCATCGTTCTCTTCATGGAGCCTCTCAAGAGTCCGGGTACTTGATGATCGCAACGATGGGACCTCAATACGGAGCTTATGAAGCGAAGGAATGGACTGCAAAGATTGTAATCCCTAACTCTTAGATGTTAAAGTGTTTAACATGCTTATATGTTTGATTCTCTAGTTAAAGTTCCTAGCTTTAGGGTTATCTTCAATGGCAAAATTTTAACTTATCATGGATGATGCCTCCCGAAACCTTGCTGCCGTTGTAGGTAATCTAACAGTGTTATCAGAGCCTGGCTAGAGAATTATACAGTTATGTATAGGATTACGAAACCGAAACAACTCCGAAACACCCGATGCAAAACCCTAGTTTCTGTCGAATTATTTCTGGAGTCAAAATTTTTTTCAAACAATTGCAAAATGTTGTATTTGATGCAATATGAACATAGCACAAAACCCATCCCCCTGCTCGAAGAATGGCCGGCGACCAAGCCCTAAATTCTGGCGACCCCGGTTTTTGGAATGGGATAGGGTTTGGGTTTTGTAGTGTGCTTCAAGTCTCTGGGGTTTGGTACTTGTGGTGTTGTTTATTTTTGCTAAATTTGCATGAGATGTTTATTTAGTATAAAGGTAATTCGGAGTGTTTCGTATTCGCAATTCTAGCTTGGTTTCATGATTGTTTAGACAGTGTTAAAAAGTTCGAACGGATAACAATAACTCACTTTTTCCCCTGTCGGAAAATTTCCAAGTGTTGGATTTTTCCTTAGTTAAAGAACATTCAAAGTCGTGCAAGTAACGCGGTGGAACCTCTAGAAGAACAAAACATTAACTCGATTATGTGACCGTCTGAACCACCTCTAAACCTTAGGGTTTGTAGTAGTTCGGCGTTGCCACATGTGAGGCGTTGGTTTGAGTCTTCTACGGCTGGTCCATTGGTACTGTGGCATGTGGTGGATGCTTTTAAACTAAGTTCAAGAGTTGAGCAAATAGGGAAATTTTGTATGTTTGTTGATTCGATCGGAATGTTTAACGTCGTCAAACTTTTTCTGTAATGTGATACAATATTTGGAATCCACATGTAGTTATAAGATAACTAATTTGAATGTTATAAATCTATCAGTTTAGTCTCATTTGATCGGTTGCCCCGGGATTTTGATGTGATCAAAAGTCCGTCGCAATCACGTAGCGTACGCGGATACTCGCCAGGTAAACTTAATAGATAGCCACGCCCTATATCCCCGACCAAGTGACTGTAGGAGAACCCCGTCACCCAAAGCATCCGTTCGGGTGCTCGCGGCAGTGGTGTTCCGCCTTAGTGCACTTCGTCGACGTCATCGGGGGTGCGGCCTTCTTCTAAAGTTTTCGACGAGCATTCGATCAGGATGTCTGGAATCTTGTTGAATTGCCCGACTAGATATTGAAAAGTGTTTTCGAGATCGAGACTAAAATGCGGGGTTTATAATTGTTAGGCATGCGATATTTAAGGAATTCATTTAGTTAGGCATGTGATGTCTAAGGTGGTTGCGGATTCCAACTGTTGTAGTTTTACACTTTCTTTTCTGCGACCGTAAGTGTAATATGTGGTGTATCGCCGGTTTCGTTACTACACGTCAACGATAATTGGGATACGCATATTTACTTACGTTGATGACATGTGATGTTATGTGTTGCTGTGATATGTTATATTGGATCGTCGTATTTTGAATAGCCGGGGGTTTTATGTCATATGAGAGTTTTTATTTTCATTCATGTAAAATTCATTGTATGTAATATTCTTTTATTGGGGCACTTCCGGGTTGAGGATGATGTCACCATTGTATATTATTTACTTTTCCGCATTAGGATAGACCCAAGGCGGGGAGCACAAGTAACCGGGTTCTAGGGTCCAGTGGGAGACCATCTCGAGGAGTCGAGACCGGGTGTCCTAACTCTAGAATTGGCAGGGTTTCTTGCCGCTCTCGTAGGGGTTTAGGGTGTGGGATTGGCTATTCATCACGACCGTAGAATCCGTGTCTTATACAGGCTCGCAATAAAACACGGAAATCCTAGTATATCCAATATTTCATATCTGTTCTTCTGCTGCAATGTTCTGTGATGAGATCATATTACTGCCTGAGACGAATGTTTATATTATATATATGAGATATATATTGTATATTGTTGATTTCGTTTCAAACGTGATGCTTGTGAAGCATAATAAAAATGGGACTTCATTAATAAGATTAATAAAATAAAGGAAACCTAAAGATGTTGTGGAATCGAATTTTCAAAAACAGGTAGCTCTAGTTGTTGCTTTGCATAGCGGTGTTCCTTGTAGAACATCGAGCACCTTATTCGATAAGAAAAGTGCCAAGATCCCTTCACCAGGAATGACCTCTTTAGCGAAACTGGCAGATGCTACAACCCTCGGTTTATCTTTTTGATTGCTTTTTTAGTTCTTGCTTTGCATAGTGGTATTTGTGAAATATCCTGCACCTTATTCGATAAGAAAAGAGCCGAGATCTCTTCACCGGGAGTGACATCTTTAGCAAAACTAGTAAAGGCATCAAAAACACTCCATTTTAATCATTTGATTATACAACGATATCAAGTTCAATACGCAAAAGGTATTCTTAAAAACCTGTCGTAGCCCTCCGTCATTTCAGATAAGTACTTCATAGTATTCGCACTGCGTTTGTTGGCTTACATCAAGGCGTAGTGTGCGGTAGCTATTTATGCTTATCTGCATATGCTTATGATGCGATTGAGTTAGGGTAGTCGTACGACTTTGTTGGCTTTCGTCAAGGGTCGTGCGGGTGGGTTTAATTCAATCAGGAAATGTATGGGTTGAACTTGACTAGTAGCCTATGGTTTGTTGGCTTTCGTCAAGGTCATAGGATGCTAGGGGTAAAATATTATCGGGAATTTCAAGTATTGAAATTTGCGATGAGATTGCATACCTCCTATGAGATAGTTGGATCCCGATACCCGCTGCAAGTAAGAGTTACTCCTGGGAGAGTTTTACACATTATAAATAACCGATCAAGTAGGTGTCTAGAAAGGTGTCAACGGGGCTACGCCCCTGGGAAAATGAGGTTTATTTTAATTAGGTCCGTGCGAAAGCAAGGGGAACCTCCCTCAATGTACCGGCACTGGCCTGGCTGAAAGATTGGCGAAATTGTAGGGTGTAATTAATCCCGACTAGTCTTTCCTTTTAGGGTTTGAAGGAAGATTTGACTAAAACAGTGGGAGACATCCTGATTAGATATATTAATAACCAATCTAATCTTGCAAGAGCATATACTGAGTGTTTTCTTCTCTCTCTCTCTCCAAGTAGAGACCATGTCACGCCTTAATCAAGATAATAATACAGATGTATTGACCGAACCCGCTTGTTGTACTGCGCTAGGGAACATTGGTCCCGCTCCAACTTAAAATTGTTATAAGACCGAGCAGGAAATAGGGGATTACCAGAATTCCCGTGCCACCTAAACGAAGAAAGTGTATGATGATGCATCATCTTCGGGTGTGTTCATTACTAAGAACTGTTTCTCAGTATCCTTTACGTCCTGGGTATGAGATACCGGATCAGGATCCCACATATGTAATATGTTACATGGGGTACTGATAGGTAGAGAACTGAGAAAGGGTGATAAGTTTTAAAAGTTAAAAATGGTGCAAGTGTTGCATCAAAGTCTGTTGACAGTTATCACCCTGTATTACCAAATACATTGATTCTGAACGAATGTCATTAGATACCGAACCTGATATACAATATCATATTAGTCTCTTTATTTAGTAAAGTAGGATATAATTTTGTATTGTTGGATAATGTTTTGAACATTTTCCTATATCAAGAGTTGATCGGTTCATGCACGTTATCTAAAAGCATATACGTTCTAAATCAAACCACAGTTCTTAACGTACAGAACACACAAAAGAGGAAGAGTTCAGAAAAGAACGAATCCTTCTTGAGGTATTGTAGACTAGGTCATATCAATGCGACCCGACAAGCTAAAGTTATATTAAGATGCATATTTAAATCAGTTTAAACTTACATCTTGTGAAACTTGCCAGTCATGTCATAAAGATAAAATGACCATAGCTCCGTTTATTGGAAACAGAGAAAGAGTCAGTGAACTCTTGGGATTGATACATGATGATGTATGAGGTCCCCTGTCTACACATTCCAGGACTAGTTCTTTGTACATCATTACATTCACCGATGATCTCTCAAGATTCGCGCATGTGTTCCTGTTGAAACACAAATCTGAACCTTTGAGAAATTCAATGAATATAAGTTAGAAGTAGAGAACCAAAACAGGTATAAGTATTACGTCCTATGATGAGATCAGGGAGGAGAATACTTGAGCATTCCAGGACTATTCAAAAGGAGAATGAGATTCTCTCTCAGCATTACTCCTCCGCATACACCACAGGACGTTGGTATATCGGGGTGGAGCAATCGCACCCTATGTGATATGGTGTGCTCTATGATGAGTACTTCTGAGTTTCTTATTTCCTTCTGGCGGTTATGCACTTGTGAAGTTGCATACCTATTGAATAGGGTTCCAATCAAATCAGGTGCCTGCCACTCCATATGTGATATGGTATAGGAAGAGCCCATCTCTTAAGGATGTTAAGATTTGGGGTTGTCCGATCTATGTCTAAAAGAAAAATCCGGACAAACTCGAGGTAAGATCAGTTTTGTGGAAGTTTGTTGGATATCCCAAGTATTTGCAAGGGAATATCTTCTACCAAACTGAGGAACAAAAGGTGTTTTCTTTCTCAGCATGCCACCTTTGTGAAAGGGAATTTCTTGTGAAGAAATTAGTAGTCATAAGGTAGAACTAGAAGGAGTTCCAGCTATACAAACCACAGCTGATGATTTGGTAGAACCGGAGGATTCAATAGTTTCCAACGAACCTCAGCCTCTCCGCCGATCTGGTAGGGTTCCTCACCTACCTGAGAGATACTTCGGTTTTCTCTATGACAGTGAGAGCGAGGATTGCATCATGAGATGATGACCCAACTATTTTCGTGCAGGCCATCAAGAGTGGGGACTCTTTAAGAATGGATGGATGCTTAGCGATCTGAGATGGAATCCATATACAACAAAAAAGTATGGACTTTGGTTTCTTTATCTGAAGGGTTAAATCCCCATCAGGAGCAAGTATATCTTGAGAAGATTACTTGGTGTACATGGAAAGGTTGAGACTTTCAAAGCTATGCTTAAGTCCATCCAGATCCTACTTTCCACTGCTACATACCATGACTACGATATCTGGCGGTTGGGTGTCATGACTGCTTTTCTAAATAGTGATTTGGAAGAGAGCGTTTATAAGTACACAGCCAGAGGGCTTCGTATACAGTGGGAGAAGCAGAAATGTGTGCATGTTGTTTTATGGGATAAATCAGGCATCGCGGAGTTGGAACATCTGTTTTGATGTGGTAGTCAAAGCGTTTGACTTCATCAAAATGGTAGATGAACCTTGTATATACAAAATGGTAGTAGGGAGTATGGTGGTGATCCTCGTATTGTAGGTGGATGACATACTCTTGATAGGAAAGGAGTTTCCTATGCTACGCTAGGTTAATCTCCTCTTATCACAAGGATTCTCCATATAGGACCAAGGTAATACCTCCTAAATCCTGAGTTATGGATCTATGAGATAGATCTAAATTGGATGTTAGGATTCTCACTAGCGGTAGTGAGAAGGTATCAATAGATCCTGGGGAGAATCACTGGATAGCTTCCAGGGTGATAAGGACGACTGAATATCAGCCACGGGTATTGTCTTTACCCTCAGTGGAGGGACGGTATGTTGGAAGAGTTCCAAGCTAGATACCGTAACATACTAGACGATAAAGGCAAGACACATCGTTACCAAGGATGCTACCAAAGAGGCAGTCTGGATATATATAAGTACATGAGATGAACTTCGTTCCTACCATTGTGTGACAATAGAGTTGTGGCTTATGCTTAGGAACCCCCGTCCCATCAAAGATCCAGACATATTCTTAGACAATATCACCTGATCATGCAGATGGATGATCTCCAGGGGATCGAGGTCAGGAGAGTAGATACAGATGACAACAGCGCGGATTCACTCACAAAGGCCTATTTCCCAGCAGAGACTTTTATGGGATGGTTGAGTATGAGATACTTCAACCACAGCTGATTGTTGGGTATGAGATACCACAACAGATGGCCCTAGTGCAAATGGGAGATTATTAATGATATGTAAGCCCCAGAGGCCATTATTGTACATACGATGTATATTGTAGTGGATGCTTGGACATATATATGGAGGACTTTCTTGCTCGACATGATAGTATGCTATCTGGTTGCTCTTTATCTTAACATGTACTCTGATTGTCTCTATGTTACATGTTGATGAAGCCCTTAGGATGAGTACTTGACTACCAGGACTATGATGTAGATCATACTAGTGGGGACAGTGTAGTCTCTAAGTACATCCTTCAAATGTTCGTAGTCGTAGATGTGTCGAGACAGGGCATCGATATACCAGAGTAGAGTAGCGTATGCTTCTCGACTCATACAGATGGGTGATGGATGATCCCATATCCATTGGTGTTTGACATCAGAGATAGTATATAGGTGCTCAGTGGAGACTGGGTACACTGGACGGACTCGCCGAGAACTCCCAGATGGTATTATACCTCATGTCAGATGGCAGTTCTCTGGTGACACTGGTACAGGTTAGTCTGTAGACCCGAGATCGTCATAGAGACTTGTGTGATTCCCACTGTACTTTGATTTCCACCTTACCACGTGTTAGGTCCACGTTACCTCTCCCGGTACTTTCGGGGATGCGGAAACGGTAAAACAAAATTTTTTCTAAACTTTGTAACATGGACCGTAAAAGCCGGATCTTTGCTAAACTAAACTAGCATACTTGCAAAGAAGAGTTAACTACTCGGCAAAGTGGTTATACCTCAACTTGAACTCCTTCTCTTCTTGTTGTTCTTCTTCTTTCTTGCTCTTTGTAGTAGCTTGAATGGCTTCCCCTCCTCGTCTCCTCTTTGCCGAAGATAGATCCACCTGAGGGCTTGATCCTTGGGCTCCTTTCTCGATCTTGAGAGAACTAAGGTATTCGGCTTGCTAGACCTTCTACCTTAGAGTGAGTAGAGTGTGCTTTGGGGTGTTATATCTTCAAGGAGATGATTCTCAACACATGAGATTTGCTCTCCTTGAACAAGAGGAGGAAGAAGATGAAGTGAGGAGAGAGAATCAATATGATAGAATGAACCCTTTTTCCTGTTGCAACCATAACAAAAGGAAAAAGATTTATCTAATTAATAATAATAATTCAAAATGAAATAGTTGATGGTTGTTTTGGAATGACCACTATCATCACTTCTTTAAATGAATGTAAGCTAGAATCAAGGAGTATCCTTGCAAAGCAATGATGATGGTCAACATTCAACCATGGTCAACAAGTCAACCATGGTCAACAAGTCAACAAAATCAACCATAACATTATTTCATTTAATTACTATTATTAATTGATATTTCATAAATCCATTAGGGTTTGGAAAAAGACGACTGTCAACTGTGCATACGCACCCGTTCCGAAACCCTAATGAAAGACCTCATCCTCCGCCTCAAGCAACTGTGCATACACACCTGCATTCTCGTTCCGAGGAACAAGAATACTGAGAGATAAAAGCAACCCCAAAACATATACCAGTATCTGGCTCAAACCAGAGCCTGCCAGTATAATCCGTCCGGACTCCAAACGTGCACAAGTGCGCGGATGAGAACGAACCCTGCCGCAAAACCATGCGACCTCTACTCTGTTTTACCCAGAGGCGAATACCCTCTGTGTGGGACTCTAAAGACTCGACACTATGCTGGCAGTGGGTTTAACCACAGACCGCAAGCGGCACTAGCTGTGCGTAACGGTCCCCAGGTAGATGCCGATAAGAAGACTGACGAGGTAAAACCCATCTGAACTCCTACTGAGTCTGAATGTGACATTCTCCGTACAGTCCGGTCTGTTCGTCTGATACATCGCAGGGCGAGCCTAGGGGGGCGGTAAACGTTAGTCCCCTAATAGCGGTACAAGTCGTGTCGGAGTGAAGCCCAATACACCCTGAGATAACACTGGAAACCTACCAGTATATCTCGCTTGCCCTGGCCCGGGACTACTCGTGTAATGGCTCTCCTAGACACAGCGCGATGTCAACCCCCAATACCGGGAGAGACGAATCCTGTCTAACCGTCACTGCCTCCAAGTGCTTCGGGACTGCTCCCAACTACTACCTGTTTGCACGACTCAGTAGAGCCGTGGTAGGGTAGTAATCAAAGAACAGTAGGAACACACTCGAGGCGAAGTGACAGTGTCAAGTCAGCGGACTAAGCTGTACTCATGTCACCTGGGAACTGATAACTGACGATAGGTATAATACCAACCATCAGTTCCCGACGAGTCCTGTCCAGTGTACTCGTAACCTAACGAGCACCCGCATACTATCTCAAGTACGACGTACCGACGGCTGTGGGACAGACCGTCTCCCGTGCTAGGATGAGAAGCGCATACGCTAGTCTACTCCGGAGTATCGATGCCCTATCTCGATACGCCCACGACTAGGGACGTGTATAAGGATGTGCTTGTTGATTACCCAGCCCCTACGAGTGTGATCGCCATCACAACGCCGGTAATCAAGCAAAGATCCAAAGGGCTCTACTAATGCGTATAGGTGATATCATAAATAAACACACAAGTACACATTAAAGCAGAGACAAACCAAGTAGCATACTACTATATTGAGCAAGATTGTCTGTACAACTGTGAATATCCCAAGCTTCCATCAAGTAATATACATACTAGTATGATACAGTAATGGCCTCTAGGGCATATACACTAACAATCTCCCACTTGCACTAAGGCCATGTACTGGAGTATCGAAGACCTATCATCTCGATCAGCCGCTCGAACTGAGTCTGGGGTAAAGCCTTTGTGAATGGGTCCGCAGTGTTGTCCTTTGTGTCCACTCTCCGCACCTCGATCTCCTGGCGATCAATGATCTCCCTGATCAGGTGATACCGCCTTAAGATGTGCCTGGATTTCTGATGGGACCTTGGTTCCTTCGCTAAAGCTATAGCCCCATTGTTATCGCAATACAAAGGTATTGGGTCAACAATGGACGGAACCACCTGAAGTTCACTAATGAACTTCTTCATCCAGACCGCCTCTTTTGCGGCATCGCTTGCAGCAATGTATTCAGCCTCCATCGTCGAGTCTGTGACGGTTTCCTGCTTGGAACTCCTCCAACATACCGCCCCTCCATTGAGGGTAAACACAAAACCCGAGACAGACTTGCTGTCATCTTTGTCACTCTGGAAGCTTGAATCGGTAAAGGACTCGACCCTGAGGTCTCCATTACCGTAAACCAGGAACATCTCCTTAGTCCTTCTCAGGTACTTGAGAATGTTCTTCATTGCTGTCCAGTGGTCCTCCTCTGGGTCTGACTGATACCGGCTTACCGCGCTCAACGCGTAAGCTACATCTGGTCTTGTACATAGCATCGCATACATTATAGATCCTACCGCCGAAGCGTAGGGTATAGTGCTCATGCGAACCCTCTCCTCGTCAGTCTTAGGAGACATCTTCTTGGAGAGGGTAATTCCGTGCAATGCGGGTATGCTACCGCGCTTGGAACCCTCCATACTAAATCTATTTAGTACGGTCTCTATGTACCTGGACTGCGAAAGTCCCAATAGTCTCTTGGATCTATCTCTATAGATCTTGATCCCCAGAATGTACGAGGCATCACCCAGGTCCTTCATGGAGAACCTTTGTGACAAAAATAGCTTGACCGATTGTAGCATAGGAATATCATTTCCTATCAAAAGAATGTCGTCCACGTACAAAACTAGGAATACGAAAGTTCGTCCTACAAACTTCTTATATACACAGGGTTCATCTTCGTTCTTGATGAAATCAAATTCCTTGATTGCCTCATCAAAACAGATGTTCCAGCTCCGTGATGCCTGCTTTAATCTATAAATGGATTTAAGCAACTTGCACACCCTTCCGCTGCTCCCACTGTCTACGAAACCTTCTGGTTGATCCATGTAAACGCACTCTTCCAAACAACCGTTTAGGAAAGCCGTTTTAACATCCATCTGCCAGATTTCATAGTCATGGAAGGAAGCAATGGCAAGTCGGATCCGAATGGATTTAAGCATAGCCACCGGAGAAAAAGTTTCATCATAGTCCAAACCAGGTCTTTGACGAAAACCTTTTGCAACGAGTCTAGCTTTATAGGTTTCCACCTGCCCATCTACACCAAGTTTCCTTTTGTAGATCCATTTGCATCCAACGGGTTTTACCCCAGGTGGAGCAATATCCAAGGTCCACACTTTATTGGCGTACATGGACTCCATTTCGGATTGCATTGCTTCCTGCCACTTATCAGAATCCCTACTGATAATGGCCTGCCTGAAACTGGTAGGGTCATCTTCTTCCAAGATGCAATCCTCTCGATCCCCGTCTATAAGAAAACCGTAGTATCTCTCGGGCGGATGAGAAATCCTACCAGATCTGCGGAGTGGCTGAGGTTCGTCTGGGGTTATAGAATCTAGCGGTTCCTCCAAATTTTCAGTTACATTTTGTGGTGGCTGAATTTCTTCCAGTTCTACCGAACTCCCACTAGTTTCTTTTTGCAAGAAACTCCCTTTCTAAGAAGGTGGCGTGGCGAGATACAAACACCTTCTGTTCCTCAGTGTGGTAGAACAGATATCCCAGTGAGTTTTTAGGATATCCCACAAATTTACACAGAACTGATCGTGCCTCTAGCTTGTCTGGTTTCTGTGTTTTCACATAGGCCGGACAACCCCATATCTTAATAAACTTCAGACATGGTTTCTTACTGCTCCATATTTCATACGGAGTTTTAGGCATAGATTTGGACGGAACTTGATTCAAGAGGTATGCCGCTGTCTGAAGCGCATGTCCCCAGAATGAAAGAGGTAACTCAGCACTACTCATCATGGAGCGAACCATATCCAATAGGGTACGATTCCTCCGCTCCGATACACCGTTGTGCTGTGGTGTATAAGGAGGAGTAAGCTGAAAGAGAATACCATTCTCTTTTAAGTAATCTAGGAATTCCGTGCTTAAGTATTCCCCTCCCCTGTCAGACCGGAGGATCTTGATACTTTTGCCTGTCTGGTTCTCTACTTCCTTTCTGAATTCCTTGAATTTCTCAATAGCTTCAGATTTGTGTTTCAATAGATATACATATCCGAACCTAGAGAGATCGTCAGTGAATGTGATGAAGTACGAGAACCCACCCCTTGCATGTATAGACATCGGACCACATACATCACTATGTACGAGTCCCAAGAGCTCTGCTGCTCTTTCTCCATGTCCGGTGAACGGAGATTTGGTCATCTTCCCTTTGAGACAAGACTAACAAGTTTCATAAGATGAAAACTCGAACGCATCCAAGAGTCCATCTTTATGCAACTTACTCAGTCTTTTCTCTCCGACATGACCAAGTCTACAATGCCACAAGTAGGATTCATTCGTATCTGAATTCTTCCTCTTGCGTGTGTTTTGTATATTGAGAACTGTATTCTGATTTAGAACGTAGATACCATTACACAGTGTACCCTCTGCAACCAGTACCTTAAGAAGGTAAATGTTCATGATATTCTTTTCAAGAACAAAGTTATATCCATCTTTATCGAGTAAAGAAACTGATATGATGTTGCAAACCATGGAGGGTACATAGTAGCAATCGTTCAAAATCATAGTCTTGCCATTTGGCAATTGTTGGAGATAGTGCCCTCAGAGTCAATTATTAGGTCACAGGTACGTGATTGTAATGATTGAGGGAGGACCTATCCCGGTAGGACAGTCTTACTCGAGATGATAGTATGCTATCTGGTTTACCTTTATCATCGTGTACTGCTTTAGGTGACATGACACGTCGCTATTACACGTTGATAGAGCCCATAGGATTCTTGCTTGACCACCAGCAGTATGAGGGCGATCATATAAGTGGGAGCTGGGGGTCTACAAGCATATCCTTAAAAGGTCCCTAGTCGTGGGAGTTTCGAGACCGGGCATCGATACTCCATTAGTAGACTAGTGTATACAGTCGAGACCCCGACGAGGGGCGGTGGCCGGTCTCACAAGCCACTGGTGTCAGTTGGATCACCTAAGATGTATACAGGTGCTCATTGGGTTATGAGTACACCGGACAGGACTCGCCGGGAACATGCTAGTTGGTCATATACCAGACGTCAGATGGCAGTTCCCTGGTGACATGTGTGCAGGTTAGTTCATCGACCTGGGGATCGTCATTTGTCTCGTGTGAGTTCCCACTGTACTTTGATTACTACCCTACAAGGCTCAAAGGAGTCGTGCAAACAGGTTTTAGTTGGGTACAGTCCCGAGCCACATGGAGGCAGTGAGCGTATCTTCAGGGGTTCGTCTCTCCCGGTATTGGGGGTGAGGTCGTGCTGTGTCTAGGAGAGCCATTACACAAAGTCCTTGGCCAAGGCAAGGAGATTTACTGGTAGGTATTCCAGTAGTATCTCAGGGTGTTCTGGGCTACACTCCGACACGACTTGTACCGCTTTTGGAGGTCTGACTTTTACCAACCCCCTAGGCCCGCCATGCGATACTCATAGACGAACGGACCGGACTGCACGGATATTGTCACTGACAGGCTCAGTAGGGTGTCAGGATGAGTTCGCTCATCGACGTCCCTTTTAGTCAATAGCTGGTGGCCCGTTATGTATTGGCTTATACCTCTGACGTGCTAGTGGTTAAATCCACAGCCATAGTATTGACGAGTCTTTAGAGTCCACCACACTTTCAGTTACTCAAGTTTCGGGCGAAACGCTGTAGAGGCCGTATGGAGATATGGCAGGGTCCGATCAGATACGTGCGGTATTGCACGGATCAGGATCGGACAGTTTTGTACTAGTGGCCGTATGGATATATATGGCAGGGTTCGATCAGATACGTGCGGTATTGCACGGATCAGGATCGAACGGTTTTTTACTAGCCGGCTTTGGTTTAAGCCGGTACTAGTTTAGTACAGTGTAGATTTTGTCTCATTGCATTTGTATTTCGGTCGGAATACAGATACGGGTGTGTATGCACAGTATTGGGGTTTTTCCTGTAATTTATTACGGGACCAGTTTTCTGGAGTTGCCATTTTGCATTCCGTTCCGGCCGGTTTTCCTTTGTTCTTTCCCGGCCGGACTTTTCCGATGGAGGGGGTTATTTGCAATTGTGCAAATAACATTTGTGGAGGGGGTTTCTTGTAAATGTTTGATTATGATAGCTATCATTTTCTTTTCAACCATGCTTTTGCTTTAATGGGATTTGATTGAATGAGGATGAGATTTGAGAGGGTATGGGTTTAATAGTAAGAAGTATGGTTGATGTTGTGGTCACCTCTTGACTTCTCCTACACTCACCTCCCTTCTTGCTTCATATATTGTTTTTCCACCACCATTCTTCTCACTTGATGAAAGAAGCTTTTCCATGGTTGAGAGAAAGAAAAAGATGAGAGTTTTCATTCTTGAGGTTTTCATTCTTGATCTCTTTTCATGCTAAGAAAAATGCAAGCACCATTTTTCTTATCTTGTTTCCTCCATCATCTACAAATGGCAACAAACCCCAAAGTGAGACATCCACTCTACACTACACTTTCTACAGCATATCTTGAGCATGTCGAGTTGCCGGCTTCATGCGCGAGTTGCCTCGGTATTGAGGTGGGAGCCCGTAAAAGCTACAGGCGATGTGGTGCCCCTTTCCGACGAGGAGGAGACGGACGGAGATCCCGCGAGGAGATCGGAGTGGAGATGAAGACCGGAGGACTTGGATCGTCGGTATATATCTCTATTCCCATTCTTGTAGATAGCTTAGACTAGTTAATGGTCCGATCCGGTTAAAGTGCGCGGTGGTGCCGGTTTGCAAAGTCCGCAAAAATTTAAGTTTATCACCGTTTCCGCATTCCGGCGTCGGTTTGACGGCCGGGGCGCCGCCGTGCACTTACAGTGGTATCAGAGCCTCCCCATTAACTTAGTCTAGCTTTGTGTAATGTGTTTGCATTTCCGATCGATCAAAAAGTCCAAAAACCCGTATTTTTCCCACATCAGTTTCTGTCGAATTTTTTTTGAGTCCAAAAATTTTTCAGGTTGTCTCAGAGTGATGTGCAGGGAATTCTAAGGTCACTGTAAAAATTTTGTTCAACGAACTCCTCAAACCGCCGCGGAAGGGCGGCCAAACCCCTGGTTTGGCCGCGCTTCCGCCGCGTATTTAACTGTTCACCCCCCCAAATTTTTGCAGTGTGTTCCTGAATGATAAATGAGGTTTTTGGAATATTAAAATTGGGCCCATGTTTTCTGTGGTTGCTACAGTTTTGTTTGGGGGCCCACTTGTTAATGTTTGATCAATCGGAAAATTTTAAACACATTTTTCACAGTATTTACATTATATCTGCGACCGTGAATGTCACTCGATCGGTAAATCCGGTCTAACTGCTATAGCCCGGTTAGACGGATTTGCGAACGTGACTTTCACGTTGATGTTCTATGTATTTGCTGTGATGTTGCGGATCGGTCGTGGGGGATAGCCTGGATGCAATGCTAGTACTGTTTTGTTGTATTATGTACATTTGATATTGCGGGGCGAGCGTCCGACATGTGGACTGCCGTCACTGCCTGATTGTATTATTCTTTTGGGGCACGACCTGGTTGCGGTCGATGTACCCGGTGTATGTATATTTTACTTTTTGTACTAGGATTACCCCGCGGAGGGGTGCACGGATAGCCGGGTTCTAGAGGGCAGCAAGCCCGCATCTCATGGCATTGGGACGGAGGGGGCTTCACTCTAGGATTGGCAGGCTATTCGCCGCACTCGTAGGGGGTACAGGTTTGACCCAGGAGGGGTGCCCAAGTTGCCGGATTCCGTGAAGTGCTGGGTGGTCCATTCACGGCGCTGAAGGGGGCTGCCTCGCTTCAGGTTTTGGCGGGTGACTTGCCGCGCCCGTAGGGGTCTAGGATTTCATTGCACAGGCTATCCACACGACCAGGGGAACGTCGGGTTTTCAGCGGCTCTGTGAAACCCGGGGATCCCAGATATCTGTATTGTTTCTGTGATGCTGTTCATTCTCTGTGATGTTGCATTTTATTCACGCCTTGAGCGAAATATAATATATTGGTATATATATTAGTAGATGTTGTATATGTTTTGCATCCGCGCTAGTCCAGTCCCCGCTCTGTCGTTAGTAAGCTAACCTAACGGGTAATGACGGGACCCAGTGGCGAATGCGGATGGCATATACGTACATCAGTATATTTTCGTTCTTTGTGGTGTGATCAATTGATGGGACTGCATTGATTCGGATCAATGCAAGTTAAAAACAAACCTAATCTGATGTTGTTGGAACACTTTTCAAAAAGCTGTTATTGCAAGGACGTTTACTTTTGTTTTGCATCGTGGTATTCATTAGAATATCCAGCTCCTCAGTCGACGAGGCAAGGGCCGAGATCCCTTCACCGGGAGTGACCCCTTGGACAAAAAGTTTGCGTCAGGGCATTAACTTCACTATAGCCGATTACTTTTGCTTTGCACCGTGGTATTCAGTTGGAATATCCTGCACCTCATTCTACGGGGAAAGAGCCGAGATCCCTTCACCGGGAGTGACCTCTTTAGTAAAGGTTTTCGTCACTATATTTTCTAAAAAGCTATCCGTTCCTTCAACGATATCAAGTTCATTACGTTAAAGGTTTTCGCCAGAAACCATTCGTAGCCCTCCATCATTTCAGTTAAATATTCGGTAGTATTCAAGCTATGTATTTTGACCTCACGCCAAGGCATAGTGTTTGGTAGCTGCCGGGTATTTATCTGTTGCATAGATAGATGCGTTGGTTTGGGACAGTCGTACTACTATTTTGGCCTACGTCAAGGGTATGTACGGGTGGATTCAAATTAACCTGGATAATGATGGGCAGAACTTGACATGTGACTTATGATATTTTGACCTCACGCCAAGGTCATAAGAGCATGGGGCAGAAATCACATCGGGAGTTTCAAAAGAACTGAAACTTGCCAGATATGCGCATACCTTCTGGAGTGTGATAGCGTGAGCGGATTCCGTCACGTTATCATGCAATGATAGTTGGATCCCGATTCCCACTGATGAGTTAGTTTACTCCTCGGGTGACCCCGACTAATTCTTCTTTTAGGTTTGGAGGAGAATTTGAGGTACAGTGGGAGGATTCCAGATTAGATAAATTGGTGACCATTCTGATCTAGGTTAGAGTGCACGCTGAGTGTTTCTTTTCTCTCTCTCTTTGGCAGCGACCATTGACCCGACCCTAAGACTTTGACTCAGTGACCAAGTTGACCGAACCTTCTTAAACACCGGCTTTTGGATTGTCAGAGTTGCAGACCTCATTGCCACTCCTACTTTTACCCTTTTCTCCAGGACACCCCGTATTACTACGAACGTCCACTTCCATTGGACAAAACCATCGTATGGTTAGATACGAACTCGAAGGAATTCGAGGATGGTTTCCGGTTCTGGAGAAAACGGATAGGATTATTCAGTTGTCTTTTCCTTTTACCCTCTCTCAGGTTACGAGTACTCCTTGGTTTAGGGGTAGTACACCTATTACGCAAATTGGATTGTCTTCTTCCAAACCTTAGGCTGGTGCCGACCGGTAGGGAATGAAGAAAACCAATTAGCATAACGATGGTGTGCAGAAGGTATTAAGCTTAGACAAAGCAAGGGATTAGTAAGAGGGCAAAGTAAATTGCAACAGATATTCACGACCAAACCAAATATTTCGTTACCACTCCCACATCACCTTTGTATTTCTCCAGGACACTCCGTATCACTACGAAGATCCACAGTTTATTTGGATACTCCATCGTATGGTTATATACGAACTCGAATGGAACTTGTTCCAGTTCGGGGATGGATTCTGGTCCAGGAGAAATAGGAATAAGGTTTATTCGGTTGTCTTTTATCTTCACCCTCTCTCATTGCGAGTGTTCCTAGGATTGGGACAGTACACCCATTATGCTTATTGGATAGTCTTCTTCCAAACCATAGGCTGGTGCCGAACGGTAGGGAAGGAAGAAAACCATTTGGCCTAAAAGGGTGTGCAGAAGGTAAAGACTAAAGACATATGAAGGGATTTGGAGAGGTGGCAAAGAACTATACGGTTATAGTCGTGAATCTGGAAGAGGCATTACTAGGAATACCAGAATACCCCATCGGAACATTTCAATGTTTCAGTTTCACTGTGTAATGTTAAAGGAAAACTGATTTCCCGATTAGATACTTACTCCAGGGTATGTATTTACCAGGTACGATTCTCACATCTGTATGGTTTTACAGATGATGAGTGGGAGTAAGCTATTGGGAATTAGGTGATTGTCCTCGTTATATCGGGATTCGTTGTAATCGGTGATATTTGAGGAAGTCACCTGGGTTATTTGCCGGACGGCAAGTATTTGGTTTTGAATATCCGCCGTTATGCACCAATTTCAAATCGATGTATCTGTACGTCTATTTTCATAGAGTGAGATATGCCCTTTTGAAATTATGTCTATGACATTTACCTATATCAGTGGATGGTTAGGTAAGGAGCATTAAACAGCGGTGTAATTCTTCTTAACCATAAGTACAGTTTTCAACCTACGACACACGGTGAAAGAGTTATCAGACTCAAGGGACTTATACAGAGTATTGTATGTTGTCCAGGGTCCATCAGGACAGAGGGGTAGGTCCTCGTACTATATTCGGTTTACTTATGACTTCTCTAGTTTTTAGACAGGTGTTTCGCGGAAACACAGAGTCCGAATTTTGAGAAGTTATAGGTATTTGAATAGAGTAGAGAGCCAAATGTAGCAAGTATCGGGATTCTTCAAAGAGATCGAAGATGTAGATACTTGCGTATGGTGTTCAGTTGATAGTAGTGATTAAGAGAACTTGCTTCTCTTTCAGGTTGCTCATAATTGGAAGCATTCCTAAGTTGAGTAACGCTGATCGGCCTCCTTCCATTTAGTTGACATGCACTGGAGACAGTTGCATGATTTGGATCTGGTTCAATTAAATCAGTGCCTCTGTTTCTATATTGTATATAGAACAGTTCGTATCTTAACGATGTTAAGTTACGGGGAGTTGTCCGGATTATGCTTAAAACCAGACTCTGGATAACTCAAAGGCACGTTTCTGTAATGGCTGTTTGTGGGTTGACCCAGGCTATGACGAGGGTTGACTTTCTACCATCTGGATGAACAATAGCGATATTGTTCTACACTCGCCACAGTTTTATTAAAAATGGATTTTTTCAGAAAACAGTAGTGGGAGTATGGTAGAACTGGAAGTGATTCCAGAACCACAAACGATTACTGAAGATTTGATAAGGAACCTAAAGATTCAATCTGGATTAACATTCCATTGGCCACTCCGCAGATACGGTGGGTAACCTCAGGCACCCGAGAGGTACTCCGGTAGCCTCAAGGACGGTGACAGGGAGGTTCTTGTTTACCCAAAATTACCATTGCTGTTGTTCCAGGCTGCGAGACCCGGCAGGAGGATGAGTATAGCGTCGTTCTAAACTTGCTTTAGAAGTGTACGTCTATATGACTCTGCCAGAGGGTTGTCGTAGTCAGTGGGAGCAGCGGAAGCATTGGTGGACAGGTAGCTTATGTCTATTTATAGACTAGAGCAGATGTAGCGGAGATAGATCATCTATTTCTGATGTGACAGTCATGGGTTTGACTTCATCAGAAAAGGGGATGGATCTGTTGAGAAGGTAGTAGGGTGTGATGTCCTGGTATCTGGATGACATACACAGAATAGGAAAAGAAACTCCTACACTACAATCGGTTGTACTTTGGTCGTCACACAGTTGTTTCTCCACATAGGAATTGGGTATTATATCAGACATACTGGTTACTAGATCTATGGTTTTAGATCTAGATTTGGGTGGTTTCCCAATCAGGGTACTTGACAGCATTCTAAGAGTATTTAGGATGGACGACTCCTGGCACGGTAGTGTACCTGCAGGTAATGGAGTCACCCTCTCTAAAGGTGTCTTACAGACTAAAGGGGAGAGGGACGTGCATGATTGGCAGATCACTTGCTTAGGCAAGTGAGTCAATCATGAGATGTCAAGTACCACACCAGATGTTGTTCTTGTACTAGATGCAATAAGTTGACATTAATCCAATCCTGGAGAAACAGTCGGAAGCAGTTTTAGAACATAAGTGGATGTTCTAGGGATATGATAACGACAGCCTCATTCAGGAGACGGTTATCATTCCAGGCTTCCAAGGTGACATGGACGACAAGGAGGTTGTCAGAGTTATAGTTTTCCCTCTGATGTAGGGCAGTATTTTGGACAGGTGATCCAAGGCAATACTGAGGGAGGCATGGCGCGCAGGACACTGATTAAGTTCAGTTGTCAATACAGTCTAAGAAGTTTGGATTTGGAGTTCATTTATGAGCTACGTCCCATCAGACATCCAGACATATTCTAAGACTGATTTTGCTCATTTCGGGAGATGGCTTTCTCCGCGAACTTGAGATATAGAGAGACATAGAAAGAAACAGCTAAGCGGATCCACTCACTGAGGCTATTCCTCGAACGCAATAGTTTCGCAAACGAGTTTTGTGAGACTGACTAGTAGAGGAGTTGGGTGTTCGGTATCACACGGGCTGTGAGTATGCGACATCGCAATAATTAGCCTTGAGTGCAAGTGGGAGATTGTTGGAGATAGTGCCCTCAGAGTCAATTATTAGGTCACAGGTACGTGATTGTAATGATTGAGGGAGGACCTATCCCGGTAGGACAGTCTTACTCGAGATGATAGTATGCTATCTGGTTTACCTTTATCATCGTGTACTGCTTTAGGTGACATGACACGTCGCTATTACACGTTGATAGAGCCCATAGGATTCTTGCTTGACCACCAGCAGTATGAGGGCGATCATATAAGTGGGAGCTGGGGGTCTACAAGCATATCCTTAAAAGGTCCCTAGTCGTGGGAGTTTCGAGACCGGGCATCGATACTCCATTAGTAGACTAGTGTATACAGTCGAGACCCCGACGAGGGGCGGTGGCCGGTCTCACAAGCCACTGGTGTCAGTTGGATCACCTAAGATGTATACAGGTGCTCATTGGGTTATGAGTACACCGGACAGGACTCGCCGGGAACATGCTAGTTGGTCATATACCAGACGTCAGATGGCAGTTCCCTGGTGACATGTGTGCAGGTTAGTTCATCGACCTGGGGATCGTCATTTGTCTCGTGTGAGTTCCCACTGTACTTTGATTACTACCCTACCACGGCTCAAAGGAGTCGTGCAAACAGGTTTTAGTTGGGTACAGTCCCGAGCCACATGGAGGCAGTGAGCGTATCTTCAGGGGTTCGTCTCTCCCGGTATTGGGGGTGAGGTCGTGCTGTGTCTAGGAGAGCCATTACACAAAGTCCTTGGCCAAGGCAAGGAGATTTACTGGTAGGTATTCCAGTAGTATCTCAGGGTGTTCTGGGCTACACTCCGACACGACTTGTACCGCTTTTGGGGGTCTGACTTTTACCAACCCCCTAGGCCCGCCATGCGATACTCATAGACGAACGGACCGGACTGCACGGATATTGTCACTGACAGGCTCAGTAGGGTGTCAGGATGAGTTCGCTCATCGACGTCCCTTTTAGTCAATAGCTGGTGGCCCGTTATGTATTGTCTTATACCTCTGACGTGCTAGTGGTTAAATCCACAGCCATAGTATTGACGAGTCTTTAGAGTCCACCACACTTTCAGTTACTCAAGTTTCGGGGGAAACGCTGTAGAGGCCGTATGGAGATATGGCAGGGTCCGATCAGATACGTGCGGTATTGCACGGATCAGGATCGGACAGTTTTGTACTAGTGGCCGTATGGATATATATGGCAGGGTTCGATCAGATACGTGCGGTATTGCACGGATCAGGATCGAACGGTTTTTTACTAGCCGGCTTTGGTTTAAGCCGGTACTAGTTTAGTACAGTGTAGATTTTGTCTCATTGCATTTGTATTTCGGTCGGAATACAGATACGGGTGTGTATGCACAGTATTGGGGTTTTTCCTGTAATTTATTACGGGACCAGTTTTCTGGAGTTGCCAGTTTGCATTCCGTTCCGGCCGGTTTTCCTTTGTTCTTTCCCGGCCGGACTTTTCCGATGGAGGGGGTTATTTGCAATTGTGCAAATAACATTTGTGGAGGGGGTTTCTTGTAAATGTTTGATTATGATAGCTATCATTTTCTTTTCAACCATGCTTTTGCTTTAATGGGATTTGATTGAATGAGGATGAGATTTGAGAGGGTATGGGTTTAATAGTAAGAAGTATGGTTGATGTTGTGGTCACCTCTTGACTTCTCCTACACTCACCTCCCTTCTTGCTTCATATATTGTTTTTCCACCACCATTCTTCTCACTTGATGAAAGAAGCTTTTCCATGGTTGAGAGAAAGAAAAAGATGAGAGTTTTCATTCTTGAGGTTTTCATTCTTGATCTCTTTTCATGCTAAGAAAAATGCAAGCACCATTTTTCTTATCTTGTTTCCTCCATCATCTACAAATGGCAACAAACCCCAAAGTGAGACATCCACTCTACACTACACTTTCTACAGCATATCTTGAGCATGTCGAGTTGCCGGCTTCATGCGCGAGTTGCCTCGGTATTGAGGTGGGAGCCCGTAAAAGCTACAGGCGATGTGGTGCCCCTTTCCGACGAGGAGGAGACGGACGGAGATCCCGCGAGGAGATCGGAGTGGAGATGAAGACCGGAGGACTTGGATCGTCGGTATATATCTCTATTCCCATTCTTGTAGATAGCTTAGACTAGTTAATGGTCCGATCCGGTTAAAGTGCGCGGTGGTGCCGGTTTGCAAAGTCCGCAAAAATTTAAGTTTATCACCGTTTCCGCATTCCGGCGTCGGTTTGACGGCCGGGGCGCCGCCGTGCACTTACAGCAATACTAGGTGATATTCACCGACGGCTGCCGCATTAACTTGTTCTCCGTTCGCTACTCTGAGCGACATATCACCCGGTGCAACTTTCCTACTTTTTCTCGGTCCCTGCAATAAATTACAGATATGAGATCCCGATCTGGTATCAAGTACCCAGGAGGTAGGGCTGACCGTAAAACAGTTCTCAATTACAAGAACACCTGAAGTAGATGCAAAACCATGCTTCTTCTTCGACTGGGTATCCTGGAAATCCATACAATCCCCTTTCCCATTCTCATACTCATGACTGTTGTCACAAGTTAGAGCTGAACCAACTTTTCCCAGTCCCGAATAAGAATTCGGATCGGTCAAGAGATACATTTTATTATCTTTATTAGGGCGTGAAAAGGTTGCTGCCTGGAGAGAGAGAAAAGAAACACTCAGCGTATGCTCTTGCAAGATTAGATTGGTTTATTAATTTATCTAACCAGGATGTCTCCCACTGTTTACTCAAATTCTTCTTAAAACCCTTTAAAAGAAGAACTAGTCAGGATTTTAATTCACGTCACAATACTTCCTTAACCTTTCAGCCAGGCTAGTGTCGGTACTTCGAGGGAGGTTTTCCAACGCTTTCGTGAAGTTCCTTAATTCAAGAACCTCTTTTCCCTGGGGGCGTAGCCCCGCTAACACCTTTCTAGACACCTACTAGGTTTATAGCATTGATCGTTTAGTGAAATAATCTCCCAAGAGTAATCCAACTCATCAGTGGGATCGGGATCCAACTATCATTGTGTGATGACCTAGATGGAATCCACTCTAGTCACCACACTCCAGAAGGTATGCTAAATCTGCAAGTTTCAGTACTTTTGAAACTCCCGATGTGGTTTTTGCCCCTAGGACCCAAGTGACCTTGACAAATAATCAACAAATCAAAAGGTCCTAGTCAAGTTCAACCCGTCGTTATCCAGGATTGCATTAGACCCGCCCGCATGATCCTTGACGAATAATCAACAAAATCATATGACCGTCCTAACCAATCGCATCTATCAGTGCAACAGAAAATTATTACTCAGCTACCGTTCACTGTGTCTTGACGAATAATCAACAAACGCAGCACGAATACTAAGTATTAATTATCCGAAACGACGGAGGGCTACGGCTGGGCTTTTGGCGAAAAACCCGTTAACGTAATGAACTTGATATCGTTGAAGGAACCTGGAAATCTTTTGAAAATATAGTGGCGAAAACTTTTGCTAAAGAGGTCACTCCCTGTGAAGGGATCTCGGCTCTTTCCTCGTCGAAAGAGGTGCAGGATATTCCAAACTGAATACCTCGATGCAAAGCAAGAATAATCGACTATAGTGAAGTTATTACCCTGACGCAAACTTTTGTCCAAGGGGTCACTCCCGATGAAGGGATCTCGGCCCTTGCCTCGTCGATTGAGGTGCTGGGCATTCATACCCGAATACCTCGATGCAAAACAAAAAGATGAACGTCCTTGTAATAACAGCTTTTTGAAAAACTTGTTCCAACAACGTCTTTTAGGTTTATTTTCTTGCATTAGTTCTTTTAATGCGTCCCATCATTTAAATCCTACCATTGCAGAAAACAACCAAAATATGACGTACGCTTATGCCATTCGCATTCGCCACGGGGTCCCGTCATCACCCGTTAGGTTACTTAACTAACGACAGAGCGGGGGCTGGGCTAGCGCGGCTGTAAAACATAAGCAACGCCTAAATATAAAGCAATGATAGACATTACAGATCACAGATGAATACATTGGATATACTAGGAATCCGCAATCCGTTCAAGCCTGCAACGAAAAGCGGATTACACGGTCGCGGTGAATAGCCAAAACCCCACCCAAGACCCCTACGGGTGCGGCAAACTACCCGCCAAGTACCCGGTAGTTTGTGCACCCCTCCATGGGTCTATCCTAGGTGCAAAAACAGTAAAAAGAATTATACAATGACGGCTACAACCCCGACCCGGTTGTGCGGCCATACAAATAATGTTATTACATCAATTTACATTTACAAATGAATGAAAGAAAAACAAAAGCTCATCTCACATCCACCCCGGCTATTCACCCGCGACAGTCCAACACATTCATATACACATTCCAATATCAAACACAGATCACAGAGATGTATAACCCCGACTAATCGACTTATAGCGATTAGCCGACGTTCAATACATACAAACATCACAGATATAACCAATATAGCCAAAGTGTAGCGAAGTTCGAAAAAAATACGGATTTATAGGACCCCAAAAGTAAATTTCTTTTCTGGAAAATCTGGGCACATATAACATATTTGAAAAATCCCAAAACCCTACCAGAGGAACACTGCACAAAACACGATCGCATGAAGAGCCCAAACGGCGGCGGATCCGTGGCGACATGAATAGAAATGGCCGCGGATCCGCGGCGCTTTGAAGGATTCATGGTGTCGTTTTTGGTGGGTGTTCTCACAAAACCCTGAGCCGATTTTAGGAGTAAAAATGTTTACATTTAGAGCACAAAAAATTTCAACAGAAACTTAGGGTTTTTTTATTTTCCGGTTTTGCGATTTTTCCGTTTCGAACTTCCATACACTTCGCTACCAAGCTAGTTTAAGTTTAGTTAGGCTCTGATACCACTGTTAGGTCCACGTTACCTCTCCCGGTACTTTCGGGGATGCGGAAACGGTAAAACAAAATTTTTTCTAAACTTTGTAACATGGACCGTAAAAGCCGGATCTTTGCTAAACTAAACTAGCATACTTGCAAAGAAGAGTTAACTACTCGGCAAAGTGGTTATACCTCAACTTGAACTCCTTCTCTTCTTGTTGTTCTTCTTCTTTCTTGCTCTTTGTAGTAGCTTGAATGGCTTCCCCTCCTCGTCTCCTCTTTGCCGAAGATAGATCCACCTGAGGGCTTGATCCTTGGGCTCCTTTCTCGATCTTGAGAGAACTAAGGTATTCGGCTTGCTAGACCTTCTACCTTAGAGTGAGTAGAGTGTGCTTTGGGGTGTTATATCTTCAAGGAGATGATTCTCAACACATGAGATTTGCTCTCCTTGAACAAGAGGAGGAAGAAGATGAAGTGAGGAGAGAGAATCAATATGATAGAATGAACCCTTTTTCCTTTTGCAACCATAACAAAAGGAAAAAGATTTATCTAATTAATAATAATAATTCAGAATGAAATAGTTGATGGTTGTTTTGGAATGACCACTATCATCACTTCTTTAAATGAATGTAAGATAGAATCAAGGAGTATCCTTGCAAAGCAATGATGATGGTCAACATTCAACCATGGTCAACAAGTCAACAAAATCAACCATAACATTATTTCATTTAATTACTATTATTAATTGATATTTCATAAATCCATTAGGGTTTGGAAAAAGACGACTGTCAACTGTGCATACGCACCCGTTCCGAAACCCTAATGAAAGACCTCATCCTCCGCCTCAAGCAACTGTGCATACACACCTGCATTCTCGTTCCGAGGAACAAGAATACTGAGAGATAAAAGCAACCCCGAAACATATACCAGTATCTGGCTCAAACCAGAGCCTGCCAGTATAATCCGTCCGGACTCCAAACGTGCACAAGTGCGCGGATGAGAACGAACCCTGCCGCAAAACCATGCGACCTCTACTCTGTTTTGCCCAGAGGCGAATACCCTCTGTGTGGGACTCTAAAGACTCGACACTATGCTGGCAGTGGGTTTAACCACAGACCGCAAGCGGCACTAGCTGTGCGTAACGGTCCCCAGGTAGATGCCGATAAGAAGACTGACGAGGTAAAACCCATCTGAACTCCTACTGAGTCTGAATGTGACATTCTCCGTACAGTCCGGTCTGTTCGTCTGATACATCGCATGGCGGGCCTAGGGGGGCGGTAAACGTCAGTCCCCTAATAGCGGTACAAGTCGTGTCGGAGTGAAGCCCAATACACCCTGAGATAACACTGGAAACCTACCAGTATATCTCGCTTGCCCTGGCCAGGGACTACTCGTGTAATGGCTCTCCTAGACACAGCGCGATGTCAACCCTCAATACCGGGAGAGACGAATCCTGTCTAACCGTCACTGCCTCCAAGTGCTTCGGGACTGCTCCCAACTACTACCTGTTTGCACGACTCAGTAGAGCCGTGGTAGGGTAGTAATCAAAGAATAGTGGGAACACACTCGAGGCGAAGTGACAGTGTCAAGTCAGCGGACTAAGCTGTACTCATGTCACCTGGGAACTGATAACTGACGATAGGTATAATACCAACCATCAGTTCCCGACGAGTCCTGTCCAGTGTACTCGTAACCTAACGAGCACCCGCATACTATCTCAAGTACGACGTACCGACGGCTGTGGGACAGACCGTCTCCCGTGCTGGGATGAGAAGCGCATACGCTAGTCTACTCCGGAGTATCGATGCCCTATCTCGATACTCCTACGACTAGGGACGTGTATAAGGATGTGCTTGTTGATTACCCAGCCCCCACGAGTGTGATCGCCATCACAACGCCGGTAATCAAGCAAAGATGCAAATGGCTCTACTAATGCGTATAGGTGATATCATAAATAAACACACAAGTACACATTAAAGCAGAGACAAACCAAGTAGCATACTACTATATTGAGCAAGATTGTCTGTAAAACTGTGAATATCCCAAGCTTCCATCAAGTAATATACATACTAGTATGATACAGTAATGGCATCTAGGGCATATACACTAACACCACGTGCAAGAGGGCATGCAAAACGGTGGCTTTTGGGTACTGTCCCGAATCACATGGAGGCAATGAGCGTTAGGAGGGGTTTCATCTCTCGCGGTATAGGGTGTTGATGTTGCGCTGTGTTCGATTGGCAATACCTGGAAATCCCTGGCCAGGGTTGCTGAGATTTACTGGTAAGTGTTATCAGTAGTTTCTCGAACTGTTATGGACCTCATATCGACACGACTTATCGGTTACTGGGGTCTGACGTTTACCACCCGTAGACTAGGTATACGACGTATCAGACGAAGAGACCGGACTGTACGGGAGTGTTACTGGTTGGATTCACAGGAGAATGTATAGGCTTTCTTGTTGATCTTCTCATCGCTCAATACCTGGGTGGCTGTTACGTTTAGTTGACCGCTTGCAGCTTGTGGGTGTTTAATATGATCATCACCTACTACCGGCGTATTGACGATTCTTTAGAGTCCTACACAGAGGTTTCCTGGCTCAGGAAAAATGGAGTAGGAGAACATATGTGATATGTGCGGGGCCGAGAATAATACGATATGAGATACCGTATTCTATTCTCGCGATAAGTGATATCAGCCGGGTATATGTGATATAGCCGGGTCATCGGATCAAGTGTTGATTCGATGAACTGATACAAATTATATTAGTCTGTTATTTGTGAAATAACCGGATTATCGGATCAAGTTTTGAATTGATAATTTAATGTATAATTATATATTTGATATATTATATTACATTAACTAATATAAGCTCACTTAAAGATTCTTTTTCTTAGTTGATAATACATTGATGTATATGTGATATATGTTAATTGTATTATTTTATTTTGTTACTATATATATTATATATGTGATATATAATATTGTAACATGTTAAGGTTACAAATGCAACATAGTTGTTGAGTTTAAACAAAGTTAGGGATTGGTTTTGGGTTAGCTTTTGGATGAAGCTTTCATGAAGCTTCATGATGCTTTGCCTTTTTTCGTCTAGCTTGATATTTTGTGTAGATATTTGTTAACCCAACCCAAACCTCTACCCATGGTTTATTCTCTACAAGGGTTAAGGATGTGATTCTTAACCCATGGTTGCAATTGTGACCACAACAATAATTCATTATTCATCACACATGGATTTCTTCTTCTTCTTCCTCTTGAAAGCTTACTAGCTTTTGGGTTAGTGATGATTTTGAGTGAGAAATTGAAAACAAAAGAGAGCAAAATTCCTACTTCATCATCCTCATCTATTCTAGCCACTTAGATTAGGGTGTTTGTTTTACTAATACTTGATTAGTGAAGCAAGAGCTTGGGTTTGAGATTCTTCAAGGTAGATCATCTTGGATTAGTGAAGTCTTCAAGCAAGGGTGCATCGTTCTCTTCATGGAGCCTCTCAAGAGTCCGGGTACTTGATGATCGCAGCGAAGGGACCTCAACACGGAGCTTATGAAGCGAAGGAACGGACTACAAAGGTTGTAATCCCTAACTCTTAGATGTTAAAGTGGTTAACATGCTTGTATGTTTGATTCTCTAGTTAAAGTTCCTAGGTTTAGGGTTATCTTCAATGGAAAATTTTTAACTTGGCATGGATGATGCCTCCCGAAACCTTGCTGCCATTGTAGGTAACCCAACAGGAAGAATATATGATCATAATGAGGAACGGAATCAGTGAGAGCATGATCATGTAAACGAATAGAATCAAGGATCTTAAATGGATGTATAATCAATGAAAACAAAGAGAATCACCAGTCTCAAGAAATGTACATCTTAAGGTTTCTTAAGTTGAGTATCGTATTGTAAATATGCCGCGGAACATACGTACGGTACGTCACTCTACCCAAGCTACCTACTCCATCAATCAGGGTCAGCCTATGAAACGAAAGTTCGGGTCTAACACCCCCTTGTTCAAGTCTAAGTTCTGTAAGGTCAAGCCTACGTTCCGAAATAAATATATGCCCTAGACTCCACATAGTCAAACCTAAACTCGAACCAAGGTTAAACCTAGCGCTCTGATACCAACTTTGTCACGACCCAAAATATTAGCTCACGACCAGCACTTAAATCACGCGACGTCTACAGGTGTAACATATTTCAAGTAAGCTAAAACCCAGAAATCTAAACCTTTTTGAGAAATAAAGAGGTGAAGCTTTGAAATGAAGATATAGTAAATCATGTTTTGTCTTTTGAAAACTTGGGCAGCACCTCCCTTGTAAAAACTAACCTCGAAAACGGGTACAACATAGAAAATAATAAAGCATCCCCAAACAGGAGCAAATCACGCCCAACGGAGGAAACAACCACCACAAGTATAAAAACAAGTATACGACGCCCAACGGCGAAGATCCACACAAGGAAATAAAGTATAGCAAGACAACAACCCCAAAAGCGAACATAAAACCCATCGCTCAAGTCTCGAAACTACAAGTCTTCTAAGTCTGCAACATATACAAAAACTAGTTTCTGAATTGATGGAGTGACTAAATACAATATGAATAATGAATACAAGAGGGCCACGATCCAACAAGTACCACCTACCATAAGCAAGTCACCCGAAAACAGCTGTGTGCCAACGATGCCGCAACTGATCCTTGCGGTCAACCTGCAAGAACTGTGGCACAACGGTGGTGAGTTACCAACTCGTGAATAGAAAAACATCACCAGATAGAAATCGAAATAAACAATGATTCCTAGGCAAACTATATCATAAAGGTAATACTATGATATCTAGGGTGACTGTATCTGCATATGTGCCAACACATAATAAATGCCTATCAGTAAGTGTATATCATCCACCAATATAATCAATGCATGTATGCAATGGATCTCGTCCAACAATATAATCAATGCATGTATGCAGTGTAGCTCATCCATGTGTCACCCACTAACACAACAACTCCTGCATGTAAATATCATAAAAACATATGCAGGTAAATATGAGGATATAAAACAACGTGTGTCCCTCGCGACACAACAAAATCATGGAAACCTGAGTGTCTAACCTCGACACTCGAAACATCATGAACCCGTGTCTAGCATCGACACGTATATCCTCATGCCTCTGGCGACGTCCCCACGACTGGCCCTGATTTCATGTCTGTACATCACTCCGGTTGGTATCCCCACGATAACTGCCGAGTCCAAATATTATCACCGGTAGGTACTTGCCCAGCCCTCCCGGCTCATCGCCTATCATCTGCGAACTTCTTGCCGAAGGGAACCATACCGTGCTCCACCATGTACCCGCACACGGCCCACATCACTCCACGCATCGGGTATATATCACAAATCTCAGAACCGAGAAATCTCATGGTGGACGCATTGAAATATCATTTCAAGAGAAACCGGGTTTTCAAACAATACATAGTTTTCTTGAAATACCCCCACGGTTCTCAAATCCATAAATCACATGAAATCCATATCTCAATGCGTAAATCCATGAAAACTGATATATGCAACATAAAACAGCAATATGGGCATATTAAGGGAAAACCGCTCTTTTAAAATATATAATGCGGTTCCCAAATCCTCCAAAATCAAGTGCAGCATCATATGAGGCGTACATGTAACTATAGAAAGATAAGTGTATCTACATGTAAGCAGGTATGTATGATGCATCTCATAAGCACAATAGCACAATAAGCAACGTCTCCATTGTAGGGTTAGTATAGCACCTTAGCAAGGTTTAGGAAGGCATCACACATGCCATATTGAAATTTTTGGGGTGCTAAACAAACCCTAACCAAGATCTTAACTAGAGAATTAGGTTTAACATTCATGTAAACAACTTTACATCTAAGAGAGCGGGATTACAACCTTTGTAGTCCATTCCTTCATTTCATAAGCTCCGAGTAGTAGTCCCTTTGCTGCGATCCATGATCTTCTGGACTTAAGAGAGGCTCCACAAGTCGAATGATCCATTCTTGCTTGAAATCTTCCTTTTCGAAGATGATCTACCTTGAAGAATCTCAAGATCAAGCTTTTACTTCTCTAATCAAGTATTAGTGAAGTGAACACCCTAATCTAAGTGGCTAGACTAGATGAGGATGATGAAGTAGGAATTTTGGTCTCTTTTGTTTTCATTTTCTCACTTTAAATCATCACAAGTCAAAAGGCTAGAAATCTTTTTCAAGAGGAAGAAGAAGAAGAAATCTATTTGTGATGAATAATGAATTAATTTGTGATAGTTACAAATCAACCATGGGTTAAGAATGAAGGCTTAACCCTTGTAGAGAATTAACTAGGGTAAAGGGTTTGGGTTGGGTTAAGAAATATCTACACAAAATATCTATACAAAATATCTATGCTTAAAACAAAATAAAGCTTCTAAAAGCTTCATGAAAAAGCTAACCCAAATGCTAACCCAAATCAAACCTTAACATGTTTAATCTCCATAAATCATATCGTATTTGTAATCATAACTTGTTAAATATATCACATATATAATATATTTTGCAACAAAAGAAAAATAATACAATTAATATATATCGCATATATATCAATGTATTATCCGGTGAGAAAATGAATCAATAAAGCGGGCTTATATTAGTTAACGTAATGTAATATATCACATATATAATTATACATTGAATTATCGAATCAGCACTTGATCCTACAATCTGGCTATATTGCATATAACCGACTAATATAACATGTACCAATTCATCGAATCAACACTTTGATCCGATGACCCGGCTATATCACATATACCCGGCCGATATCATATATCACGAGAATAGAATACGGTATCTCATATCGTATAATTCTCGGTCCCGCGCACATCACATATATGCTCTTACTCCGTTTTGCCTCAGCCAGGAAACCTCTGTGTAGGACTCTAAAGAATCGTCAATACGCCGGCAGTAAGTGATGATCATATCAAACACCCACAAGCTGCAAGCGGTCAGCTAAACGTAACAGCCACCCAGGTATTGAGCAATCAGAAGATAAACAAGAAAGCCTGTACATTCTCCTGCGAATCCAATCAGTAACATTCCCGTACAGTCCGGTCTCTTCGTCTGATATGTCGCATATCCAGTCTAGGGGTGGTAAACGTCAGACCCCAGTAACCGATAAGTCGTGTCGATATGAGGTCCATAACAGTTCGAGAAACTACAGATAACACTTACCAGTAAATCTCAGCAACCCTGGCCAGAGATTTCCAGTTATAGCCAATCGAACACTGCGCAACATCAACTCCCTATACCGGGAGAGACGAAACCCTCCTATCGCTCATTGCCTCCATGTGATTCGGGAATGTACCCAAAAGCCACCATTTTTGCATGCCCTCTTGGACGTGGTATGATGGAAATCAAAGCACAGTGGGAATCATACAAGACTCTATGATGATCTCGGGTCTACAGACGAACCTGTACCAGTGTCACCAGAGAACTGCCATATGACGTGAGGTATAATACCATCTGGGAGTTCTCGGCGAGTCCGTTCAGTGTACACAGTCTCTACTGAGCACCCGTATACTTTCTCTGATGTCAAACAACAATGGATATGGGATCATCCATCGCCCATCTACATGGGTCATGAAGCATACGCTAGTCTACTCTGGTATATCGATGCCCTGTCTCGATACACCTGCGACTAAGAACATTTGAAGGATGTACTTAGTGACTACACTGTCCCCACTAGTATTATCTGCATCATAGTCCTGGTAGTCAAGTACTCATCCTAAAGGCTTTATCAACATGTAACATAGAGACTGTCAGAGTACATGTTAAGATAAAGAGCAACCAGATAGCATACTATCATGTCGAGCAAGAAAGTCCTCCATATATATGTCCAACCATCCACTACAATATACATCGCATGTACAGTAATGGCGTCTAGGGCATACATATCACTAACAATCTCCCACTTGCACTAGGGCCATCTGTTGTAGTATCTCATACCCAACAATCAGCTGTGGTTGAAGTATCTCATACTCAACCATCCCTTAAAAGTCTCTACTGGGAAATAGGCCTTTGTGAGTTGATCCCCGCCGTTGTCCTCTGTGTCTACTCTCCTAACCTCAATCTCCCTGGAGATCAACCATTTCCATGATCAGGTGATACTGCTTTAGAATGTGTCTGGATCACAGATGGGACGGGGGTTCCTAGGCCTAACCCACAACTCCATTGTCACATAATGGTAGGAACGAAGTTCATCTCATGAACTTATATATGTCCAGACTGTCTCTTTGGTAGCATCCTTGGTAACAATGTATCTAGCCTTTAATCGTCTAGTATGTCACGGTATCTAGCTTGGAACTCTTCCAACATACCATCCCTGCACTAAGGGTAAAGACAATGCCTGTGACTGACATTCAGTCTTTCTTATCACCCTGGAAACTTTCCAGTGATTCTCCCCAGGATCGATTGATACTATCTCACTACAACTAGTGAGAATCCTAACATCCAATTAGATCTATCTCATAGATCCATAACCCAGGATTTAGGAGGTATCACCTTGATCCTATATGGAGAATCCGTGTGATAAGAGGAGATTGACCGAGCGTAGCATAGGAAACTCCTTCCCTATCCAGAGTATGTCATCTACGTACTATACGAGGATCACCACCATACTCCCTACTACCTTTTTATGTATACATGGTTCATCTACCATTTTGATGAAGTCAAACTCTTTGACTACCACATCAAAACAGATTTTCCAACTCCGCGATGCCTGATTTATCCCATAAAACATCTTGCACACGTTTCCGCTGCTCTCACTACCTATGAAGCCCTCTGTCTGTGTACTTATAGACGCTCTCTTCCAAATCACTATTTAGAAAAGCAGTCATGACACCCAACCGCCAGATATCGTAGTCATGGTATGTAGCAGTGACAAGTAGGATCTGGATGGACTTAAGCATAGCTTTGAAAGTCTCAACTTTTCGATGTACACCAAGTAATCTTCTCAAGATATACTTGCTCCTGATGGGGATTTAACCCTTCAGATAAAGCAACCAAAGTCCATATTTTGATGGTGTATATGGATTCCATCTCAGATCACTAAGCATCTAGCCATTCTTACAGAGTCCCCACTCTTGATGGCCTGATCGAAACTAGTTGGGTCATCATCTCATGATGCAATCCTCGCTCCCACTATCATAGAGAAACCGAAGTATCTCTCAGGTGGATGAGGAACCCTACCAGATCGGTGGAGAGGCTGAGGTTCGTTGGAAACTATTGAATCCTCCAGTTCTACCAAATCATCAGCTGTAGTTTGTATAGCTGGATCCTTTTCAAGTTCTACCTCATGACCACTAATTTCTTCATAAGAAATTCCCTTTCCAAAAGGTGGCATGCTGAGAAATAAAACATATTTTTCTCCCCAGTTTGGTAGAAGATATTCCCTTGCGAATGCTTGGGATATCCAACAAACTTCCACAGAACTGACCTTGCCTCGAGTTTGTCCGGATTTTGCTTTGGACAACCCCAAATCTTAACATCCTTAAGAGATGGGCTCTTCCATACCATATCACATATGGAGTGGTATGCACCTAATTTGGTTGGAACCCTATTCAATAGGTATGCATCTTCTCAAGTGCATAACCCCCAAAAGAAAATAGAGAACTCAGTAGTACTCATCATAGAGGACACCTTATCACATAGGGTGCGATTGCTCCACCCCGATATACCAACGTATTGTGGTGTATACGGAGGAGTAATGCTGAGAGAGAATCTCATTCTCCTTTAGAATAGTCCAGGAATCCCGTGCTCAAGTATTCTTCTCCCTAATCACATCAAAAGACATAATACTTATACCCGTTTTGGTTCTCTACTTCTGAAGTACAAAGAACCAGTCCTGGCATGTGTAGACAGGGGACCTCATACATCATCATGTATCAATCCCAAGAGTTCACTAACTCTTTTTTGTTTCCAATAAACAGAGCTATGGTCATCTTATCTTTGTGACATGACTGGCAAGTTTCACAAGATGTAAATTCAAACTAATTTAAATATGCATCTAAATGTAACTTCAGCTAGTCGGGTTACATTGATATGACCTAGTCTACAATACCTCAAAAAGGATTCGTTCATTTTTGAACTCTTCCTCTTGTGTGTTCTGTATATTAAGAACTGTGGTTTGATTTAGAACGTCTATGCTCTTAGATAACGTGACTGAACTGATCAACTCTTGATATAGAAAATGTTCAAAACATTATCCAACAATACAAAATTATATCCTTCTTTATTAAATAAAGATACTGATATGATGTTGTAGATCAGGTTCGGTATCTAATAACATTCGTTCAGAATCAATGTATTTGTTAATACAGGGTGATAACTGCCAATAGAATTGGCTGCAACACTTGCACCATTTTTAACTTTTAAAACATAGCACCCTCTTTCCTGCTCGGTCTTATAACATTTATAAGTTGGAGCGGGACCAACGTTCCCTAGCACAGTATAACAAGCGGGTTCGGACAATACATCCGTATTTTTATCTTGATTAAGGCGTGATATAGTCGCAACCAGGAGAGAAAGAGAAGAAAACAATCTGCGTGCGCTTTTGCAAGATTAGATTTGGTTATTATTTTATCTAATCAGGATGGCTCCCACTGTTTTAGTCAAATCTTCCTTCAAAGCCTAAAAGGAAAGACTAGACGGGATTAATTATACGCTACAAGTTCGCCAATCTTGCAGCTAGCCTAGTGCCGGTACATTGAGGGAGGTTCCCCGTGCTTTCGCACGGACCTAATTAAAGTAAACCTCGTTTTCCCAAAGGCTTAACCCCGTTGACACCTTTCTAGACACCTACTTGATCGGCTAATTGTAATGTGTGAAACACTCCCAGGAGTAACTCTTACGCGCAGCGGGTATCGGGATCCAACTATCTCATAGGAGGTATGCAATCTCATTGCAAATTTCAACACTTGAAATTCCCAATAATATTTTATCCCCAGCATCCTATGACCTTGACGAAAGCAAACAATCCATAGGCTACTAGTCAAGTTCAACCCGTCATTTCCCGATTGAATTAAACCCACCCGCACGACCCTTGACGAAAACCAACAAAGTCGCACGACTACCATAACTCAATCGCATCATATGCTTATACAGATAAGCATAAATAGCTACCGCACACTACGCCTTGACGAAAGCCAACAAACGCAACACGAATACTATGATTTACTTATCTGAAATGACGGAGGCCTACGACAGGTTTTTAAGAAAACCCTTTGCCTAATGAACTTGATATCATTGTAGAATCGAGTGAATTTTGAAAAGGAGTATTTTTGAGGCTTTTCTAGTTTCGCTAAAGAGGTCACTCCCGGTGAAGGGATCTCGGCTATTTCCTTATCGAATAAGGTGCAGGATTTTTCACAAATACCACCATGCAAAGAAAAAATTATAGAAACAATCAAAAGACAAACCGTGTTTGTAGCATCTGCTAGTTTCGCTAAAGAGGACACTCCCGGTGAAGGGATCTCGGCTTTTTCCTTATAGAATAAGGTGCTGGATATTCTACAAGGAATACCGCTATGCAAAGCAAGAACTAGAGCTACCAGTTTTTAAACAAGTTTTACAACATCTTTAGGTTTCTTTTATTTCATTAATCTCATCAATGAAGTCCTATTTTATTATGCTTCACAAGCATCACATTTGAAATGAAATCAGCAATATAACATATATCTCATATATATAATATAAACATTCGTCTCAGGCAGTAATATGATCTCATCACAGAACATTGCAGCAGAAGAAACACATGAAATATCGGATATACTAGGTTGTCCGTGTTTTATTGCGAGCCTGTATAAAACACGGATTCCACGGTCGTGATGAATAGCCGAACCCACATCCCTAGACCCCTACGAGAGCGGCAAGTAACCCTACCAATTCTAGAGTAAGGAGACACAGTCTCGACTCCTCGAGATGGTCTCCCACTGGACGCTACAACCCGGTTACTTGTGCTCCCCGCCTTGGGTCTATCCTAATGCGGAAAAGTAAATAATATACAATGGTGACATCATCCTCAACCCGAAAGTGTCCCAATAAAAGAATATTACATAAAAATGAATTTTACATATATGAAAAAGAAACCCTCATCTCACATAAAACCCCCGGCTATTCAGAACACGACGATCCAATATAACATATCACAGCAACACATAATATCTTATATCATCAACATAAGCAAGTATGCATATCCTGATTGTCGTTGATGTATAGCAACGAAGCCGGAAATACCCCACATACTACGCTTACGGTCACAGAAAAGAAAGTGTATAACTACAACATTTGGAATCCACAATCACTTTAGACATCTTAAATCCAAAATATCACATACTTCGCATTTCATGCCTAACTATATGAATTCCACATATTGTATCACATTCCAGATAAACAGACAATGATAAACTTTCCGATCGAATAAACAAACACCCAAGATTTCCGAAATAGCTCAACACTTGAGCGGAGTTTTCAAATCCCATAACATGTCACAGCCTCAATGAACCAGCCGTAGAAGGGTCAAACCAACACCTCACATGTGGCAACGCTAAACTACCACAAACCCTAGGGTTCAGTGGCAGTTTTGACGGTCACATAATTGAGTTAAAGTTACGTTCTTCTAGAGGGTCCACAGATACGCTTGCATGATTTTCTGAAAGTTTTAAACTCAGGAAAAATCCAACACTTGAAAGTTTTCCGACAGGAGAAAAAAGTGAGATATTGATATTCGTTCGAACTTTTTAACACGTTCTAAATTACCCGGAAAAAAATAAACGAATTTAAACCTTCCGATCGAATCAACGAGTTCCCAATATTTCTCAGAAAGCTCAACACTTGAGTAGAATTAAAAATTCTCAGAAGTATGAAAAAGTACCCAAGAATAATACCCGCCGCCAAAGATGGCCGCGGAACCGCCGCCAAACGCATGGTTTGGCCGCGGTTTCGCGGTCCCTTGAGGGAGTTATGGCTTCGAACTTCACAGTAATTCTTAGAATTCCCTGCATGATTTTCTGAGTATTTTTAAGATGCAAAATTTCAACGTTTGAAAAAATTTCCAGAGAAGAGATTGTATCGGGATTTCGGGGTTCGATCGGACTTCTAACTTCGTCCAGACAATGCCTAAAGCCCTAGCTTGGCTCTGATACCACTGTAGGGTTAGTATAGAACCTTAGCAAGGTTTAGGAAGGCATCACACATGCCATATTGAAATTTTTGGATGCTAAACAAACCCTAACCAAGATCTTAACTAGAGAATTAGGTTTAACATTCATGTAAACAACTTTACATCTAAGAGAGAGAGATTATTATAAGTCTACGGTAGCGTCCCGGCCGTCTATCCGAGGCCAAAATGCGGAAACGAAAACTTTTTTAAACTAGAAACCGGCGCTATCGTATGCTTAAAACCCGGATCGAACCATTAACCTACAACTAGCAACTAGAGAAAGGGTTGGAAAGCTATACCGATCGATCCGTGTCCTTCAGTCTTATGCCACCATCCCAAGCTCCTCACGGCATCTCCAATCTCGATCTCCTCGTCGGAAAGGGCACCACATCTTCGAGTCTTTTTACGGGCTCCCGCTTCATCCGAAGCAACTCGGGCACGAAGTTCACTAGCCGACGTGTCCAAGGAGAAGTAGAGAATGTGTGTGACAACTTTGTCTCTTGCATCCATTGCATGGATGGAGGTTAGAGATGATGCCATTAATGGAGGTTGTGAGCCAGAGGAAGAAAAAGAAGAAGGAGCCTTTCTCTTTTGTGTTGTATGTTGTGAATGAGAGAGTGAGAGAGTGAAAAATACAAGAGAAAAAACCAACCTCATGGCTGCCTTCCCTCTCTCTTCATATCATATCAACACAAAAATCAAACAATAATGTGACATATGCACATAAAAAGAGACCATAAGTCGCTACCCTTGCACATGCCACATTAAATGCACTCCATCATGATTTCTAGCTCACAATTTCCATTTGTAAACATTAATCCAAATGTTTACAACAATAAAAAGATACGGAAACATCTACAGTAAACTCGTGACGGATCACAAGGATACCCCTCACCTGTATATACATACCTGCATCCGCATTCCGACCGAATGCGAATGCGATGAGACTAAAGTAATCCAACAAATCTAATACTAGGATCCGGCTTAAACCAAAGCCCACTAGTATGATCCGTCCGATCATGATCACTGCACCACTGCAAGTATATGATCGAACCCTGCCATATATCATACGGCCTCTACAACGTTTCGCCCGAAACTTGAAAACTGTCTGTGGGGGACTCTAAAGACTCGTCAATACTTTGACTGTGGATTTAACCACTAGCACGTCAGAGGTACTAGCTGTACGTAACGGGCTACCAGGTATTGACCAAAAGGGAGGTCGATGAGCGAACTCATCCTGACACCGTACTAAACATGTCAGTGACAATATCCGTACAGTCCGGTCCGTTCGTCTATGAGCATCGCATGGCGGGCCTAAGGGGTTGGTAAAGTCAGACCCCCAAAAGCGGTATAAGTCGTGTCGGAGTGTAGCCCAGAACACCCTGAGATACTACTGGAATACCTACCAGTAAATCTCCTGCCTTGGCCAAGGACTGCGTGTAATGGCTCTCCTAGACACAGCGCGATCTCACCCCCAATACCGGGAGAGACGAAATCCCTGCCGATCCGCTTACTGCCTCCATGTGGCTCGGGACTGTACCCAACTAAAACCTGTTTGCACGACTCCTTTGAGTCGTGGTAGGGTAGTAATCCAAGCACAGTGGGAACTCACACGAGACAAATGACGATCTCGGGTCGATGAACTAACCTGTACACATGTCACCAGGGAACTGCTATCTGACGTCTGGTATAATACCAACTAGCATGCTCCCGACGAGTCCTGTCCAGTGTACTCATAACCCAATGAGCACCTGTATACATGTTAGGTGATCCAACTGACACCAATGGCTTGTGAGACTGACCACCGCCCCTCGTCGGGGTCTCGACTGTATACACTAGTCTACTAATAGAGTATCGATGCCCAGACTCAAAACTCCCACGACTAGGGACCTTTTAAGGATGCGCTTATTGTTAGTTATATGTATGCCCCAGAGCCCATTACTATACATGAGATGTATATTGTAGTGGATGCTTGGACATACATAGGGAGGACTTTCTTGCTCGACATGATAATAAGCTATCCGGTTACTCTTTACCTTAACGTGTACACTGATTGTCTCTTTATTACATGTTGGTAAAGACTTTAGGATGTGTACTTGACTACCTGGACTATGATGCGGATCATACTAGTGGGGACATGGTAGTCCATAAGTACATCCTTTAATGTCCCTTGTCGTGGGTCTATCGAGACAGGGCATCGATATACCAGAGTAGACTAGCATATACCTTCTCGACCCATGTAGATGGGCGATGGATGATCCCATATTCATTGTTGCTTGACATCAGAGATGATATACGGGTGCTCAGTGGAGACTGGGTACACTGGACGGACTCGCCGAGAACTCCCAGATGGTATTATACCTTACGTCAGATGGCAGTTCCTTGGTGATACTGGTAGAGTCTTGTGTGATTCCCACTGTGCTTTGATTTCCACCTTCCCACGTCCAAGAGGGCGTGCAAAACGGTGGTTTTTGGGTACAGTCCCGAGTCATATGGAGGCAATGAGCGATAGGAGGGGTTTCGTCTCTCCCGGTATTGGGGGTTGATGTTGCGCTGTGCTCAATTGGCCATAACAAGGAAGTCCCTGGCCATGGCTGGTTTAGAGATTTACTGGTAAGTGTTACCAGTAGTTTCTCGACCCGTTATGAGCCTCATATCGGCACGACTTATCGGTTATTGGGGTCTGACGTTTACCACCCCTAGACTTGATATGCGACATATCAGACGAGGAGACCGGACTGTACGGTAGTGTCACTGTATGGATTTTGCAGGAGTTTGAGCGGGCTTGCTTGCTGATCTTCTGATCGCTCAATACCCGGGTAGCCATTACGTCCAGCTAGTACCGCTAACGGCTTTTGGGTGCTTGATATGATCATCAGCTACTGCCGGTGTATTGACGAGTCTTTAGAGTCATACATAGAGGTCTTACTGGCTCAGGCAAAACGAAATAGGAGCGCATATGTGATATGTGCGGGACCGAGAATAATGCGAGTATGTGATACCGTATTCAATTCTCGCGATGTTTGTATCTACCGGTTATATGCGATATAACCAGGTTATCGAATCAAGTGTTGATTCGATAAGTCGATACAGTGGATGTTAGTCGGTTATATGTGATATAACCGGATTATTAAGTCAAGTGTTGATTTAATAATTTAGTGTATAATTGTATATGTGATATACTAATTTACATTAACTAACATTGGTTCACTTAAGCATTTGTTTTTCTCACTTGTGCATAACTTAATATATATGTGATATATATTTATTTGTGTTCATTTTGTATCATGGTTGTTGATACAACTATCATCGGTGTATAAGACTTATACCATACTAATTATAGTGTTAGGTTTTTATATTTAAAGTAATTCTAAAATTAGTGCATGATGAGCTCACATGCATGAAGCTTCATGAAGCTTAGGGTTGCATTGACTTAGTCTACTAGTTTTGTTTTACTTGAAATATTAATTAACCTAACCATTATAATGTAGCCATGGTTATGTCTCTACATGAGGTAATATATGATATAAACTCACCCATGGTTAACTCTCTCTCTTGATTAGTTTTTCATTCTCATTTTTGAGCTCATCTTCTTCCTCCTTCAAATGCTTGCTAGGGTTTGATAAAGAGAGAGAAATATAGTGAGAAAAGAAATTCTAAAGTCTACCCATTTCCTATTTCATCATCCTCTACTAGATTAGCACTTTAGTATAGGGTGTTTGCTTCGCTTTGGTGAAGTGGTAGCTTAAGTTCGTATTCCCTCGACGTAGATCATCTTCGGCCTCGAAGACTTCAAGCAAAACCGTTGCCATCTTCTCATAGAGCCGTCCGAGAGTCGGAAGCACCATGATCGCAGCGAAGGGACTACTACAAGGAGCTTAAGAAGTGAAGGACCGATCTACAAAGGTTGTATTTCGTATTCACGTAGTCGTAAAAGTTGTTTACTTGCATTGTTTCGCCTAATCTCTAGTCTAAGATCTTGGTTAGGGTTGTCGGCACGGCTAAAATTTTAATCGGACATGGTTGATGCCTTGTAGAACCTTGTTAGAGTGCCTAGTAACCCTACACTTATAGACCCCAGCTCCCACGTATATGATCGCCATCATACTGCTGGTAGTCAAGCAAGAATCCTAAGGTCACTATCAATGTGTAATAGCGACCTATAAGGTCACCTAAAGCAGTACACGATGATAAAGATAAACCAGATAGCATGCTATCATCTTGAGTAAGACTGTCCTACCGGTATAGGTCCTTCCTCAATCATTGCAATCACGTGCCTGTGATCCAATAATTGACTTTGAGGGCACTATATCCAACAATCTCCCACTTGCACTCAAGGCTAATTATTGCGATGTCTCTCTCTCTCTCTCTTACCCTTTATCTATTCTCCTCTTATCTTTGGGACTTACCGAGCGATTTGTTCGCTGACGACATTCTGTTTCCCTCTTCTTTGAATGTCGTCGGGTGGTTTGGACCCGGCAGAAGTTGAGCCATCGCAAGAAGACTTGGAGCAGTTTACTGAAGACCCTGCACAGTAGTTTCATTGTACACTTTTCTTTTCAGTACTTTTCATTTCCTGTTATGCCACTGTTTAGGCATCTTTTATTCCAGTTGTATTTCCTTTCATGCATTGTACAAAGAATGTTAATAAATAAAAGTTGCTGTTCTTTTAAATCTTGTCTCTTGGGTATTTATTTTATATTGCTTAGATACGCTTAGCGTATGTACTTCTGAGTATATACGTAGCGGGCCTCATCGCGTCCACTTCGCCGTATACCGGGAAGCGATGCGTGACAGGTTTTGTTGGTCGCCCATGGAGGTCAGAGCTGTATGAAACCCTATCATGCAGTTCTGTTCTGTGTGAACAACCTAAGCAATATAAAACACAAGAAACAGCAACTGAAAACATTCTTTACATTACATATTCCTTGAATCCATCTTGAACTCCACCTTCGGTTTCCTTGAAGTCCATCTCTCCACTTTTGAATCCTTAATTCTTATTCATCCTTTCTATTTGTATCTTGTAGACTTATTAGCTCAATTGGTTAGAGTATCAATCGATGGAGCTCGAAGAAGACATCATTCTAATCCTGTTTCCTAACTCTGTTACATCATCCTTCTTGAGTAATTTCGAGGACGAAATTATTTTTAAGGAGGGTAGAATGTAATGACCCCAAAATCTTTATACATTTGTATTATCCCTCTTCAATAATATACCATATTTATTTGTACTTGGTATTTTCCTTTTTCTATTAAATTTATTATTATTTTATTCCTCAATCTATTATGTAATGTTTTTCTAGGTACAATTTCTTTCTTATATTTAAGTTTTTAACTTCTCATTCTTATTTTTCCTTTCATAAATATTTAACCCAAATCCATTATTCTTATTCTCTACAGCCCATCTAAAAGCCTATTTTCTTTTTAAGCAACATCATATATTTAATTCTAATTAAATATATGCATGAACAACCTTATAGCTCATTGGTTAAGTCCTTGCATTGTTATTCCATAAGTCACATGTTCAAATCCCCATTCTTGCAATTATTTTTTATCTTTTTTATTCTTCTCATAATCTACAAATGAGACCTTTCATTTCCAAAATGAATGGTGACATTTCATTTCTCTTTTAATTCTCATGTTGAATGCATATATTATTATACATAATTCACCATTACACCATCTTTATTGTCCTCCTCTATCTTTTCTTTCCTCACATTTTTCTATCTCTCACTTCTTCCACTTCACCTAGAGTCCAAGAAGAAGAACATGAAGAAGTCTTCAAGAAGGTCTCGCTACTAACGCGAGGCTTTCGGCGGATAGACAAGCCCGGTGACAATACCGGCTTGTGCATGTAAATCCCTTCTCTCTTTCCTTCCCTCCATCTCTTTCTTTTTCTCTTTATATTTTTCTTATTTTATATTGCCATGAAAAACTTTCCTTGACATATCATAGTTCCTAAATAATTAATTAAATAGATACATATATAAATAATGAACACACAAACATACACACATATATAGTTTGTAAAGTCTTTTTCATTACTCTCAATTCACATGTTAACATTTCATAGTGACCAATTAGGAGTGCAAGTTTGTTGTTTTATTTTAAATCACTTTATTTAAAGTTTGTAAAAAAAAAATAAAGTTACGAATAAATACCATGGTTTTCTCATTTCTCACATATGACATATCAATACCTTTAGTTTTAAAATAAATTTTATAAATTAATTTTTAATTCTGAAAATTTCATGAAATTTACATATGATAGAATATATTATTTTGTACACGCTGTAAAAATTTTAGATCGATCCGCATAACGGTTTAGGAATTACATCGTATTTATTCACTGATAGTAAAACAAAAAACTGCAGTTATTGGTCAAGTTCTAGGACAGATAACTTGGTATAACGGTATCCAAATTGAGCAAACTCAGGTGTTTTTGATATTTACATCGAATTATCTAGATTTTCTTAGTTTTATAGTTTTACCGAAAACTCATCTGCGATAAGGAAAACTGCGTTACAATATTAAGTGACGGATCTGGACAGAATCTGTTCCGATTCGCACACTGTTTTTAAATTGGACATAACTCGAACACCCGATGTCCGTTTGTGACAAAATTTAGATGTGTAGATGCACCATTGAAAGAACTATAATTTTATGTATATTATATTACTTAGGAATGCATGAAACAACCTGATATAGGCTTTGCAATAGAATATATAGTTGCTGTCCAGAAATCTGAATTTCTGTTTTAAACGCTGATATTAAAATGATCATAACTAGAGCGTCAGAAATCCAAATTATGTGAATCTTAGTGTTTTCAATAAGTTCATCGAAATACCTACAATTTACTAACAATTTTTATAAACTGAAAACCGATAGAAATTAACACAAACTGCGTTTTGAAAATATGTGACGGTGCCGAATAGATTCTGATCTGTTTTGCGCGACGATACGAAAACATATATATCTCTCAAACCGGTAGTCGTATTTAGGTGAAAATGGAACTCATGCATGCAAAACATTTAGAGCCATATTCCTGTTTATATTACGCATTCGTTCAACTTGATTAATTAGTCGTACATAATATTTCTTTACGGCATTGTTTATGGTAGTTACTCGAATAATATACTTGACTCATTTCAGGCTATTCGAACATGTATACATATTTATCTTGATCATTAAATTGTTGTATGTACATAAAGACGATAATTAAATACTTGAGTTGTATTTTGAAAACTATACAAAAGTATTTTTACATAAAACCCCCTCAAGTTTTATAAATTATCCTAAGGACCCTAGAAATAATAAGACTTCGATTCACATCCCTGATTGTCTGACTCAGGTTTGAGTCTGATTAATTTGACTTGAATATGATTCAAGTCAATCTATAATTTATAATATTCCAATTCAAAATGAACATATGAATCCATGAATACAATTACCAATTTATACAACTTGACTGAACCGAACCATGGATATATATTCCTTTTACATGATCCTCAGTATTCCATTTACATGACTCTACGGTTATAACGGTTTCCTGATATCATGGTTTCGGTCAGTCAGTCAATCAATCATACAACCAACACAATTTACAAGATAACAATACAAACAAGATATCGCGGGGTTTAAGGGGTAGATTGGTACGGAAGGTGTTAAAGGTGGCACGAGACGGTAAGATTAAGACACCTAACATGAATCCAATTGCCGTTGTTCCGGGTTGTATAACGGAGCCTTGTACTTCCATTTTCCCTGGTCTCTGGCATACTGAGACCCCTCTCGTATACACTGGCATCCTTCTGTACCAAGCTACAACAACAGCGTTAACACAATACTACAATAATATAACAATGTAATACAACTGTAACAGACACACACACTCTCTCTCTCTTACCCTTTATCTATTCTCCTCTTATCTTTGGGACTTACCGAGCGATTTGTTCGCTGACGACATTCTGTTTCTCTCTTCTTTGAATGTCGTCAGGTGGTTTGGACCCGGCAGAAGTTGAGCAATCGCAAGAAGACTTGGAGCAGTTTACTGAAGACCCTGCACAGTAGTTTCATTGTACACTTTTCTTTTCAGTACTTTTCATTTCCTGTTATGCCACTGTTTAGGCATCTTTTATTCCAGTTGTATTTCCTTTCATGCATTGTACAAAGAATGTTAATAAATAAAAGTTGCTGTTCTTTTAAATCTTGTCTCTTGTGTATTTATTTTATATTGCTTAGATACGCTTAGCATATGTACTTCTGAGTATATACGTAGCGGGCCTTGTCGCGTCCACTTCGCCGTATACCGGAAAGCGGGGCGTGACAAAGCCATCTCTCGAAATGTGCAATACCTGTCTTAGAATATGTCTGGATATCTGATGGGACCTAGTTCATATATGAACTCCAAATCCAAACTTCTTAAACTGTATCGTCAACTGAACTTAACCAGTATCCTGCGTCATGCCTCCCTCAGTATCCACTTGGACCACCTGTCCAAAATACTGCCCCTCGTCAGAGGGAAAACTATAACTCTGACAGTCACTCTGTCATCCAGGTCATCTTGGAAGCCTGGAATGATAACCGTCTCCCGAAAGTGGCTGTCATTATCATATCCCTAGAACATCCACTTATGTTCTAAAACTGCTTCCGAATGTATCTCCAGGATAGGATTAATATCAACTTACTGCATCTAGTGCAAAAAACAACGTCTGGTGTGGTACTTGACATCTCATGATTGACTCAATTGCCTAAGAAAGAGATCTTCCAATCATGCACATCCCTCTCCCCTTTAGTCTTTAAGACACCTTTAGAGAGGGTGACTCCATCACCTGCAGGTAGGCTACCATGCAGGGAGTCGTCCATTCTAAAACACCTATAGAATGCTGTCTAAGCACCCAGATTGGGACACTTTCTAAATCTAGATCTAAAACCATAGATCTAGTAACCAGAATGTCTGATATAATATCCAAGTCCTATATGGAGAAACCACTGTGTGACAACCAAAGTATAACCGATCGTAGTATAGGAATTTTACTTCCTACTCTGTGTATGTCATCCAAATACCAGGACATCAACCTTCTTAACAGATCCATCCTTATTCTAATGAAGTCAAACCTATGTCTGCCACATCAGAAACAGATGATCTATCTCCGCTATATCTGCTTTAGTCCATAAATAGTTATAAGCTAGTTATCCACTATGCTTCCGCTGCTCCCACTGACCACGACAACCCTCTGGCAGAGTCATATACACGTACACTTCTAAAGATAGTTTAGAACGACGCTATACTCATCCTCCTGTCGGGTCTCACAGTCTGGAACAACAGTAGTATCAAGTCTGGGTAAACAAGAACCTCCCTGTCACCGTCTTTGAGCATACCGAAGTACCTCTCGAGTGCCTGAGGTTACCCACCTTATCTGCGGAGTGGCCAATGGAATGTCAATCCGGATTGAATCTTTAGGTTCTTATCAAATTTTCAGTAATCGTTTGCGGTTCAGGAAGCACTTCCAGTTCTACCATACTCCCACTACTATTTTCTGAAAAAATCCATTTTACTAAAACTGTGGCGAGTCAAGAACAATATCACAATTGATCTTCCAGATGGTAGAAAGTCAACCTTCGTCATAGTCCGGGTCAACCCACAAACAACCATTACAGAAACGTGCCTTGAGTTATCCAGAGTCTAGTTTTAAGCATAAGCCGGACAACTCCCCGTACCATAACATTGTTAAGATATGAACTATTCTATATCCAATATAGAAATAGAGGCACTGATTTAATTGGAACCAGATTCAAATCATGCAGCTGTCTCCAGTGCATGTCAACTAAATGGAGAGATGCCGATCAGCTTTACTCAACTTAGGAGTGCTTCCAATTATGAGTAACCTGAAAGAGAAGCAAGTTCTCTTAATCATTACTATTAACTGAATACCATACACAAGTATCTATATCTTCGATCACCTTGAAGAATCCTGATACTTGCAACGCCTGGTTCTCTACTTTATTCTTATACCTATAACTTCTCAAAACTTGGACCTTGCATTTCTACGAAACACATGTCTAAGAACTAGAGAAGTCACAAGTAAACAGAATATAGTACGAGTACCAACCCCTCTGTCCTCATGGACACTGGACAACATACAATACTCTGTATAAGTCCCCTGAGTCTAATAACTTATTCCATGTGTGTCGTAGGTTGAAAACTGTTCTTATGGTTAAGAAGAATTACACCGCTGTTTAATGCTTCTTACCTAATCATCCACTGATATAGGTAAATGTCATAGACATAATTTCAAAAAGTTATATCTCACTTTATAAAAATAAACGTACAGATATATCAATTTGAAATTGGTGCATAACAATGGATATTCAAAACCAAATATTTGCCGTCCGGCAAACAACCCAGGCGATTTCCTCAAATATCACTAATTACAACGAATCCCGATATAATGAGGATGATCACCCAATTCCCAATAACTTACTCCCACTCATCATCTGTAAAACCATACAGATGTGAGAATCAAGACTGGTAAATACATACCCTGGAGCAAGGACTAATTGGGAAATCAGTTTTCTTTTAACAATACCTAGTGAAACTGAAACATGTAAATGTTTCGAAGGGGTATCCGGGTATTCTTAGTAATGCCTCTTCCATTATCAGATTCACAACAATAACCGTATATTTCTTCGCCATCTCTCCAAATCCCTTTATATGTCTTTTAGTCATTACTTTCTGTACACCCCTTTAGGCCAAATGGTTTTCTTCCTTCCCTACCGTTCGACACCAGCCTATGGTTTGGAAGAAGACTATCCAATAAGCATAATAGGTGTACTATCCTAATCCTAGGAGCACTCGCAACTCGAGGGAAGGTAAAGATAAAAGGAAACTGAATAAAACCTTATTCCTATTTCTCTTGAACCAGAATCCATCCCCGAACTGGAACAAGTCCCTTCGAGTTCGTATATAACCATACGATGGAGTATCCAAATAACTGTGGATCTTCGTAGTGATACGGAGTGTCCTAGAGAAATACAAAGGTGAAGTGGGAGTGGCGATGAAATACTTGGTTTGGTCATGAATAGTAGTCGCAATTTACTTTGCCGTCTTACTAATCCCTTTATTTATCTTAACTTATTACCTTCTGTACACCATCGTTAGGCTAATTGGTTTTCTTCATTCCCCACCGTTCGGCACCTGTTTATGGTTTGGAAGAAGACTATCCAATAAGCGTAATAGGTGTACCGTCCTAATCCAAGAAGCACTCGTAGCCTGAGAGAAGGTAAAAGGAAAAGACAACTGAATAGTCCTATTCGTTTTCTCCAGAACAGGAAACCATCCTCGAATCTAGAACAAGTTCCTTCGAGTTCGTATATAACCATACGATGGTTTTATCCAATGGAAGTGGATGTTCGTAGTAATATGGGGTGTTCTAGAAAAAAGGGTAAAAGTAGGAGTGGCAATGAGGTATGCAACTCTGACAATCCAAAAGCCAATGTTTTAAGAAGGTTCGGTTAACTTGGTCACTGAGTCATAGTCAAGGGTCGGGTCATGGTCGCTGCCAAAGAGAGAGAGAAAAGAAACACTCTGCGTGCACTCTAACTTAGATCAGAATGGTTATCATTTTATCCAATCAGAAAACCTCCCACTGTATCTTCAAATTCTCCTCTAAACCTGAAAGAAGAATTAGTCGGGATCACCCGAGGAGTAAACCAACTCATCAGTGGGAATCGGGATCTAACTATCATCGCATGATAACGTGATGGAATCCACTCAAGTCATCACACTCCAGAAGGTATGCGCATGCTTGGAAAGTTTCACTTTCTTTAGAAACCCCCGATGTGTGTTTTTACCCTTAGGACCCAAGTGACTTTGACACAGTCAACAAATCAAAGAGCCCTAGTCAAGTTCAACCCGTCATTATCCTGGATTGCATTAAACCCACCCGTACGAGCCCTTGACACAGTCAACAAGGCTGCACGACTGTCCTCACCAATCGCATTAATATGCCACAAACAAACACTACTTAGCTACCGCACACTACGCCTTGACACAGTCAACAAACGCAGCACGAATACTAAGTAATACTTGTAAGAAATGACGGAGGGCTACGGCTGGTTTTTGGCGAAAAACCTTTAACGTAATGAACTTGATATCGTTGAAGGAACAGCATAACCTTTAATAAATATATAGTGGCGAAAACCTTTGCTAAAGAGGTCACTCCCGGTGAAGGGATCTCGGCTCTTTCCCCGTAGAATGAGGTGCAGGATATTCCAACTGAATACCACGATGCAAAGCAAAAATTAATCGGCTATAGTGAAGTTATTACCCTGACGCAAACTTCTGTCCAAGGGGTCACTCCCGGTGAAGGGATCTCGGCTCTTGCCTCATCGACTGAGGTGCTGGATATTCATAACCGAATACCACTATGTAAAACAAAAGAAAATGTCCTTGCAATAACAGCTTTTTGAAAAATGTTCCAACAACATCAGAATAGGTTTGTTTAGCTTGCATTGATCTGAATCAATGCAGTCCCATCAATTAATCACACAACAAAAGAACGAAAATATGATGTACGTATATGCCATCCGCATTCGCCACTGGGTCCCGTCATCACCCGTTAGGTTACTTAACTAACGACAGAGCGGGGACTGGACTAGCGCGAGTGTAAAACATATACAACATCTACTAGTATATATATCAATATATAATATTCGCTCATGGCGTGATAAAATGCAACATCACAGAAATGTAATAAGAATCATAGAACAATACAGATAGCACAATAAGCAACGTCTCCATATCACATGTCAATACAATACCACTTAGGGGTATATGCAGCTATAGCTAGATATGTGGGTGTACATGTCAGTATGTATGCATGATGTGCATGTAGCTGTAGCAAGGTATGCAAAATATAACAGGATGTAAGCATGTCCGTATATCTCATACAACGTGGAACAGTGATATGAACATAGCAAATATATCATAGCATGATGTAGCAATTCTACTGTGTAGTGACATAGCAATTATCGATGATGAAGTGTGTGAGCCGGCAATCTGGGTATGTGCAACATACGAATTATTGATAATGGTGTAGGTGTACTAGCACAGGTATATGTAATGTAATAAGAATAACATGAACGTACCATAAAGTACATCGTCAACTAAATGCTATAAGGTATACATGTCTACAATATATCCGAGTCGATGAATCGATCAATCGACATCCAGCCTCACAACATCACGTTCGGTACAATCCATCGTACGACATCCTCTAACCAAGGGTATAGATAAAACAACAGGTAAAACTCATCGCGTACGTTAATCCACGTACGGCGACATTAAACAAATAGGTATTCTATCAACCTATACAACAACGGGGTACGGATCTAAGTCTCGTACGGCATAACACTCAAAATGCAAAGCATTATCCATATATATACATATCTCTCAGGTCACATACATGTCAATCTCATATCAAGAGACCTACAAGGGTATCAACAATCTCATATCGACAAGAAATCCATATAATGACATATCACACTAAGTCATCATATCATATCGTATACTCGTTCATCACATTAATATCCCGCTTCACATTATATGAACGTCACACTTATTCTCTTTTAATTCGTATCTTTCATGATTCACTTATCATTTCATATTCTCATATGTCAAAATGTCCATTAGCATCAACTTCTATCATATTATCGTTTGTAAATCCTACAATCATGTCCATCGCATATTATTATCAGGATAAAATAATCAAATGATATTCCATATCAACGTTTGCAGGGCTGCTATACGCCATCCACCCGACTTCCCCTGTAGATATAAAACCACTTACCTGCTAAACTCCTTGCTTAGCCGTAGTCGATGCGCTTCGTCGTCATGGAATCCATGCGAAGGTACCTACAATCAATAGGAATTCACAAAGCTATTAACATCAAATTCCGAAATCCAAAAACGGCACGCGGTGCGCTCACAGGTTAGAACCTAAAGTCTGCGCATTCAAAACAACCAAACAACTCTGGTCGTTGACGTTAAAACATCCAACACCCAAATACAATATCCAGTCGCAAAACCAAAAAATCCAAAAACCGGAAAACATAGCCGAAACCCTCACTAGGGTCGCTATACATGAAAAATACTACGCCAAAACCCCAATCGTACCAAAACTCATTCACAGCACATATAATTATCGTAGATAATAATATATGCATCATCACCACGTCCATTAAAACCCACGTCTAATTTTTACCAAAAACCTAGTAAGAATTTTATAACATTTTAGCTCAAGTCTAAAAGTTAACACAAATTCTAGCGGTCACAAATATCACCAAGTAGCTTAACTAAGTCACCCAAACTATTTCCACAATTTTAATATCACCCAAATATGCATTAGTAAAAGCTTAGTTTGTAATTAAGCTTAATTAGACATTTAGGAAAAATAAAAAATAACATTCTCACAATTTGCTTAACTTTTCCAAGTCTACACATCTTGCTTAACCATTTTGACAAATCAAAACCCTAACTTGATTTTCATAATAATTATCATGAATTTTATAAACATTAAATTAAAGCTATAATAAACACTTAAATAGCTAGCTTAATGAATAAGGCAACAATAAAAGATTAGAGTTAGGATTATACCTCACAAACTAGGTCACAATTTTTAGCAACAAAACCCAAACTTTTGTTGGATATGTATGCCCAAGAAGCCATTATTGTATAGTACTAGTTTGTATAATACATTTTGGAAGCTTGGGATATATACATGGGTTTACGACAGTTTTTCTCGATATAGTAGTATGCTACTTGATTTGTATCTATCTTAATATGTGTATATATTTCTTTTAACATATCGCTAAAAACATATTGATGGAGCCCGTAGGATCTTTCCTTGACTACCGACGTTGTGATGGCGATTACACTAGTGGGGGCTGGGTAGTCTATAAGCACATCCTTATTTTGGTCCCTAGTCGTAGGATTATCGAGACAGGGCATCTATACTCCAGAGTAGACTGGTGCATATGCTTCTCGTCCCAGCAGGGGAGATGGTCTGTCCCGCAGCCATCAGTACGTCGTACTGGAGATAGTATGCAGGTGCTCGTTAGGTTACGAGTACACTGGACAGGACTCGTCGGGAACTGTTGGTTGGTATTATACCTATCGTCAGTTAACAGTTCCCAGGTGACATGAGTACAGCTTAGTCCGTTGACTTGACACTGTCACTTTGCCTCAAGTGTGTTCCCACTGTTCTTAGATTACTACCCTACCACGGCTCTATTGAGTCGTGCAAACAGGTAGTACTTGGGTGCAGTCCCGAAGCACTTGGAGGCAGTGACGGTTAGACAGGATTCGTCTCTCCCGGTATTGGGAGTTGATATCGCGTTGTGTCTAGGAGAGCCATTACACATAGTCGTCCCTGGCCATGGCAAGCGAGAATTACTGGTAGTGTTTCCAGTAGTTTCTCAGGGTGTTCTGGGCTACACTCCGACACGACTTGTACCGCTATTAGGGGACTGACGTTTACCGCCCCCTTAGGCCCTCCATGCGATACTCTCAGATGAACAGACCGGACTGTACGGAGATTGTCACATTCAGGCTCAGTAGGAGTTCAGATGGGTTCACCTCATCGGTCTTCCTATCGGCATCTACCTGGGGACCGTTACGTACAGCTAGTACCGCTTGCGGCCTGTGGTTAAACCCACTGCCAGCATAGTGTCGAGACTTTAGAGTCCTGCACAGAGGGTTATTCTCCTTTGGGCAAAACAGAGTAGAAGTCACTTGGTTTTGCGACGCGATTCGTTCACATCCGCGCACTTGTGCATGTTTGGTGTCCAGGCAGTTATTACTAGCGGGCTTTGGTTTAAGCCAGATCCTAGTATTAGTTTTGGGATTGGTTTTGTCTCATTGTATTCGTGTTCCTCGGAACACGGACGCGGGTGTGTATGCACAGTTGACAAAGGCAGAGGAATCTCATTAGGGTATTTGACAGTTGACTTTTTCTTAACCCTAATGGTAATGAGAAATATGATTAATGATATTAATTAAGGATAATTGTGCCATGTTTAGGTTGACCATTTGACTTTTGTTGACCTTTTGACTTTGGTTGATCGGTTGACTTTTGTTGACCTTTTGACCATCATCATTTCACTTGCAAGATGCTTCTTGTATCTTGCAAAATGCATTTATTGTGAAATGATAATGGTCATTCCAAACTGTAAGTCCACGTTACCTCTCTCGGTTCTTTCGGGCTTGCGGAAATGATGAAAAACGATTTTTAGGGTTTAGGTAACATGGATTACTAAAACGGATCTTGGCTAAACTACACACTAGCAACAAACAAGAGAGTTATCTACTCGGTTAGAGGTTATACCTCAACTTGAACTCCTTCTTCTTGGACTCTTTGTAGTGGTCGGATGGTGCTTTCCTCGTTGCCTTCTCTTGTCGAAGATGGATCCACCTGAGGGTTTCTACCTTGAGCTCCTTTCTCGATCTTGAGAGAACTAAAGTGTCTGGCTTGCTAGACCTTCAACCTTAGGATGAGTAGAGAGTGGCTTTGGGTGTTTTATCTCCAAGGAAAGGTTTCTCAACTCATGAGAATGATTCTCCTTGAACTAGAGGAGGAGGAAGATGAAAGGAAGAGAGAGAATGGTTATGATAGATTGAGAATAGTTTTAAAACCATAACAATATAAGTAAATTAATCAAATTAATAATTTTAATCAAATGAAAAAGTTGATGGTTGGTTTGATGAGACAATTATCATTTCACATTAATTGGTTTTTGCAAAGATCAAAGAGCATCTTTGATGTGTAATGATGATGGTCAATGTTTCAACCATGGTCAGCTAGTCAACCATGGTCAACAAGTCAACAAACCCAACCATGACACAATTTCATTTAATTAATATTATTAATTGATATATCACAAATTAATTAGGGTTTGGAAAAAGACGACTGTCAACTGTGCATACGCACCCGTTCCAAAACCTTAATGAAAAATCTCTTCCTCCGCCTCAATCAACTGTGCATACACACCCGCATTCGTGTTCCGAGGAACATGAATACTATGAGATAAAACTAACCCCAAAACATATACTAGGATCCGGCTCAAACCAGAGCCCGCTAGTAATGTCTGTCCGGACGCCAAACGTGCACAAGTGCGCGGATGTGAACGAACCCTGTCGCAAAACCATGCGACCTCTACTCTGTTTTGCCCAAAGGAGAATAACCCTCTGTGTGGGACTCTAAAGACTCGACACTACGCTGGCAGTGGGTTTAACCACAGACCGCAAGCGGCACTAGCTGTACGTAACGGTCCCCAGGTAGATGCCGATAAGAAGACAGACGAGGTAAACCCATCAGAACTCCTACTGAGCCTGTATGTGACAGTCTCCGTACATTCCGGTCTGTTCGTCTAAGAACATCGCATGGCGGGCCTAAGGGGCGGTAAACGTCAGTCCTCTACTAGCAGTACAAGTCGTGCTGGAGTGTAGCCCAGAACACCTGAGATAACACTGGAAACCTACAAGTCTATCTCGCTTGCCCTGGCCAGGGACTTTGTGTAATGGCTCTCCTAGACACAGCGCGATATCAACCCCCAATACCGGGAGAGACGAATCCTGTCTAACCGTCACTGCCTCCATGTGCTTCGGGACTGCACCCAAAAACTACCTGTTTGCACGACTTCTTTGAGCCGTGGTAGGGTAGTAATCAATGTACAGTGGGAACACACTCGAGGCGAAGTGACAGTGTCAAGTCAACGGACTAAGCTGTACTCATGTCACCTAGGAACTGATAACCGACGATAGGTATAATACCAACCAACAGTTCCCGACGAGTCCTATCTAGTGTACTCGTAACCTAACAAGCACCCGCATACTATCTCAAGTACGACGTACTGACAGCTGTGGGACAGACCGTCTCCCAAGCTGGGATAAGAAGCGCATGCGCTAGTCTACTCTGGAGTATCGATGCCCTGTCTCGATAGTCCTATGACTAGGGACCTGCATAAGGATGTGCTTGTAGACTATCCAGCCCCCACGAGTGTGACTGCCATCACAACGCTGGTAATCAAGCAAAGATCCTAAGGGCTCCACTAATGTGTAAAGGAGATATGCTAAAAGAAACACATGCACACATTGAAGCAGAAACAAACCAAGTAGCATACTACCATTTTGAGCAAGAATGTCAATACAATGTGAATATCCCAAGCTTCCATCAAGTAATATACAATCCAGTATGATACAGTAATGGCCTCTAGGGCATATACACTAACAATCTCATACTTGCACTAAGGCCATGGACTGGCATATCGAAGACCTATCATCTCGATCAGCCGCTCGAACTGAGTCTGGGGTAAGGCCTTGGTGAATGGATCAGCAGTGTTATCTTCGATAGCAACTCTCCGAACCTCGATCTCCTGGCGACCCACGATCTCCCTGATCAGGTGATACCGCCTCAAGATGTTCTGGACTTCTGATGGGACCTGGGTTCCTTCGCTAAATCTATAGCCCCGTTGTTGTCGCAATACAGAGGTACTGGATCAACAATGGATGGAACCACCTGAAGTTCTGTTAGGAACTTCCTTATCCAGACGGCTTCTTTTGCGGCATCTGCAGCAGCGATATATTCCGCTTCCATCGTCGAGTCATCAACGGTTTCCTGTTTGGAACTCTTCCAACACACCGTCCCTCCATAGAGGGTGAAGACATAACCCGACATGGACTTGGAATCATCCTTGTCACTCTGGAAGCTGGAGTCAGCAAAGGACTCGATCTGGAGGTCTTTTCCGCCATACACCAAAAACATCTCCTTAGTCCTTCTCAGGTACTTGAGAATGTTCTTCACTGCTATCCAGTGTTTCTCCCCAGGGTTTGACTGATACCGGATTACCACACTCAGTGCATAAGCAACATCTGGTCTGGTACACAACATCGCATACATTATAGAGCCTACCGCAGAAGCGTAGGGTATAATAGACATGCGATCCCTTTCCAAATCAGTCTTGGGAGACATCTCTTTGGAGAGGGTGATCCCGTGACAAGCTGGTAAATTACCGCGCTTGGAATCTTCCATACTGAATCTTTTCAGTACGGTGTTGTTCACACCATAATATTACATTATTATACTCCCCATTCTTATTCTTTTTATAAATAAACAGGTACTTTTGACGCATGTATGCTACATGTTACATGTTACAGGTTCTTAGACAGGAAACAGTGAAAACGATGTAAAGACGATGAAAAAGTGGACTTTAACCATCAAACAGAGGACTCTTGATCAAGCCTACATCAAAGATAAAATTCACAAAGTACAAGGAAACGCAAGGTCCAAGATTACAAGCGAACGGTTAAAAAGCCATTGCAAATTGTTCACTGGAGATCTGGAACCAACCTAGAAGCCCAAATGGAAAAGGACATATGGAAACAGGAAGAACAAGTCAATAAGAGCAAGCCCAAGAAAAATGATATTCCAAAGCCACTATTGGGCCGCGGAACCGCGGCCAAACAGGGCCTTGGTCCGCGGTTCCGCGGCCAGATTAAGGAATTAAAAAAATTATTTTTTTCCATATTGTGTTGGCGGCGTTGACTAGTCAGCCTAGGGCTATTTTTGTAAATTTAGACATGCGGTTCAAGATGTAACCTAGGGTTTCCTATTCTTCATAAATAGGAACCCAAAACATTGTATTTTCTTTATGCCTCCTTTTAATAAAAATTCAGAAATTCTTTTAGAGAGCATCGGTATTTCCTTTCCATTCAGAAATTCAGATCCGATAACCCTGCATGGATGATTGGAGGGATGCATCTGTAAGTAGATTTAATTTCTTGCCCTAGTGTAGATTTCAATTCTTTGCCCTAGGTAGATTTAATTTCATGCCCTAGGAACTTGTTTAGGGTTTAGCTTTGGGGAAGGATTTTGAGAGATGAGATCTCTCATCCCTTTCTTACCCACCAAATATTTACAATAGGACTCCATGCATACACGCACACACCGCGCCCTACGGCATCCTACCCCTCGAGGTAACGATGACACCGTAGTGTAAAGGCCCGGTTGCGTGCGTTTTCCATGGAGGTTAGGGTAAGGATCTCTAAAGGAAGGACAAGAGCCTAGAGGAAGGAACACCTTCCCGAATAGATCTAATCCCCTTTATTGATAATTACCATAACTCCTCATAGATCTTCATTCGGGTATAGAAAGCGTTGAGATTTAATTGCATTTCCAAACCATCCCTAAACATAACCCTAGCAAGAATAGATCTAGATAATCGTAGATAAAATAATTTAGGCTTTTAGATTTAATAACCAATCCGAACACCCTTCGGAATTAACTCGTAAGAACGAATCGGAAATTCACAACATCCCTGTGGACCGACCCGTACTCACCAGCTAGCTTCATGCGACGCCGTTCTTGATTGCGGTAATAGATAGTTTTTGACATACAAATCAAATGGCGCCGTTGCCGGGGATGGCGTAGAATTTTCTTTTCGCAATTTCGGGTTAATCAAAATTAAAAAAATCTTAAAATCTGAAAAATAAAAAAAAAATAATAAAAATATATATAATTTGTTATTTTTGGAAGGGATACTTTGTTGTTTGAATTTTTGCAGGATATACAAATTCGGATTTGGAAATTTCCAGAAAGCAAAACGGAAAACGGGGTATCGAAACAGAAGGGAAATTAAAAATAAGAATAGTAGAATTTTTCTGGAGAACCAATTCCCCAAACCCGCCGCGATTCCGCAGCCAAAACTCACCTTAGGCCGCGGAACCGCGGCCGTATTGTCAAATCAGACCGTGAAAATTTTTTTGGGGCACTGTGCAGTCATTTTGACCGCGAAATCGCGGTGGGAGCCTGGTTTTGCCACGGAAGGGCGGTGGAACAGTGACATCATCTGATTATCTTTGCTCTGTAAGCATCCTCTGTTCCTCCTCTGTAATTCTAGATATATCTTTTTCTGAAATATTCCTGCAGGATTCTGTACGCTTTAAAAATATATTCCCTTCCATATAACGATCTTGTGCAGTATTTTTGGGCCCCGCTTGAACTAAATTGATTGCAAGAAATATTTTGTTGTTGCATATCTTTTCTCGAATATCTTTTTGCAACAATTTTTTTCAAAATAAAGATTCTTGTGATATGCTTAAAATAATAATTGATTGCAAGTAATATTTTGTTGTTGCATATCTTTTTTCTCTAAAATCTTTTTGCAACAAAAATTTTCCAAATAAAGAGAAAAAGAATAAAAATAAAAAGGACAAATTTTATTAGAAACTTGCCAAATTTTTGGCCTCAAATAGATCCTTGCACCACAAACTTTCTTCCTTTCCCCTTTCTTCTAACATGGGTACCCTACATAATAAATCACTTTCCGAACTTTGGTATCCCGAACCTAATTTTGCGTCATACGTCAATTTGTTCGGTCAATTTAAAGACGATCCTTCCTTGCCTAAAAAATCTTTGAAAGATCAAATAGAGGCGTCTAGGAGAAACAGTTTGACTTTTCAACTCACTTTGTGTCAACCAAGTCAACCTTCACCACTTACATACGTTGACACCACTTTTTCAAGTCCTGCTGTAACTCCTAAACCGATGTCCATTGCTGAGCATATTGCTCAATCTCGTAGTCGATCTTTCACCCCTCTCAACTCATCTAGTTTAAGGGATCAACAAGTCCATTCGCCTTTTTATCCACATGTTTATCCTAATCCTGTCCAACCATCCATTTCCTACCAGTCCTACCCGACCTTCCCACCTTCACTAGACACTGCTTCTACACAGCCTGTTGGGAGTTTTGCATATCCACACGATTTCGAATCTTTTACCGAAACCCCCTTACCACCCAAGTCGAGTTTGGAACAGTCGTTGGAGGCGTATATCGCAGCAACAAACAAAATGACTAGGAATGTGGGAGCGTCCATAGCTGCCCTTATGCAACCTGCTGAACCGGTAGCTAGTTTCCAACTAGCTTCAAATTTTTCAATGTATGAGGAAGCTGTTGGACAGAGTGAGAATGTGAGAGGATTTCCAAATCAAACCTACCCTTACCCAATTGAATCCGACAACTCCAATTTTCAAACATGTGTCCATAATGATGAGTTGTGCGACTTTGTAGTGTTTGATTTGCCAATTTATGAAGGACCCCTTTCGAGTGAAACTACACTTAATCCTTTTGATCTTTACACCTCCACTCTAGAACCTTAATCGATAAATATCCATGCTTTTGATGAGGTGTCTAAAGAAATTGATTTTCACTTGATTGAGGATATAGACGCCGGGAATATTTCGGATGATGAACCTGTCAATTTAATTGAAATTTTATGTTCAAATCATCATCCTGAGTTATTAAATGTTTCTCCCGAATCTCATATGCGTCTAGATTTTGATGATAATGGTATGGATGAGTTAAATATTGAGGATAGTATTGAGGAGAGTCTTGAGGATAATATTGAGGTTGAATCATTTTTGTTTGATGTGTCTGATTTTCCAATTCATCCTCCTGAACCTTTGACTGTTATATCACCCTCCCTCCTTCCTATCGTTCCGACCCCGCTTGAAGACTGTGAGCTTGAAACCTTTTCATTTGAATCTGACACAATTCTCACAGACGATAACACCTACGAGTGTTTCACTTTTTCGGACGATGTTGATGACTCACCGCCCGAGTTTGAGTCTTTTACATTTTCAGACGAGCCATCAGACTCGGTTGATTGTAGTAGTTTCGAACCATTAATGGAATCTTTCAAGTTCGAAACAGTTTACTACGGTGAGAAAGATACTATCCCTAAGTCACTCCCTTTCGTCTTTCCCATTGTTCCGACCGAACAAATGACTGTTACGCTTTCATCACCTATACCAAGTTCGGCATACCCATGTTTTCTTGCGAATCTTGAGGGATTTGACCCTATTTCACGACGAGTTGATAGGTTAGCGCAATCGCTTATAACACATCGGTCATCACAAATTGCGCTAATTTATTCACTCGATTTACACCCTCAAGATCGCGCGCTCCTTCTTTCTTCTTTCCGCCATTCTTCTTATCCACCGAGACCATATTCTACCATTCTTCTTTCCACACGGTCTCGCGTGTTTCTCATTTCTTTCATCTCCACCCCATTCTTGCACCGACTATACCTTTACCATGATAAGATTTTTGAATGGTTGGTGCTAACCTTTGGCTTGTGTAAGGCCAAGCTTAAGTTTGGGGGGAACCTTGTTGTATATATGTATATATCTTTTTGTTTTCTTTTTCTATAAAAAAAATTTCAAAACAAAGAAAAATATAAAAAAAAAATTATAAATAAATAAACAGGGGAGTGCCGACATTTTGACCCTCTTGGTTTAGTATGACAGTGAGGACACTGTCAAGTTCAAGTTTGGGGGTATGCTCGGTATGTCTTCTTCCTTCGCATTCATTTGTACATATTTTTGCATATGCATACTTATTTGAAAAACCATAAAAATCTGAAAAATTTCAAAAATTATAAAAATTATTGTATTCAATTTTGGCCTAATTGACTTGAGTTTGATGAATGGGTTAACTGGCTAGGAACAACTAGATCTTAGATTTAGTAAATTAAAAACCCAAAAAATAATCTTCCTTAAACTTTAACGGTAGAAAGTATATGCCTTGTAGTTTATTTAGAAGTAGGCAAATTTTGGGTTCACTTCTTGGGTTAAGTCAAAATAAGAGAAGAGTATTGATGTTCTTATTAGAGTATAAGTTTGAACAATAGTTCCTAGCTTAAGTCTTGATTCTGAAAACGCATACCCTACAAAATGCACAATCACGCACCTTGAAACTTGGAATAGTAGAAGAGACCTTGAAATGCTCTTGTCTAAAGTCCTTAGTACAAAGAAAATAAAAGGAAAAAAAAGTGAATAAAGAAAAAAAAAATGGACACTGGTTATTGTGATTACTTAAGGCTGTAAAAATTAGAAAAATATTTAGCGAGGTTGCTTCATCACCTAGTGCCTTAGACCAACTGGTTTGGGAGTCACTTCTAAAGCCTTGGGTGTTGCAAAACTAGGAAGTACGCTTTAAAGTGCTAATGCATCTTGTAATCGGTTGTTGGTACCTCAAGAAATATTAACGGTCGCATGAAGGATGTGTAAGCAAATTTCATTTAAAAATTCACTAATTAATAAGTGCTTTGGACAACGGACGAGAGTACGATTGCTTGATTTGAATTTCCAAGTGTAGGGGTGATATTTACACACACGTAGGGATATGTGATTAGAGTTTAGATGAGAGAAAGGGATGAAGAATAGAACTGGTATTTTTAGTAGAGTTGATAGAAATTCCTAAGTGAAGATGGAACTTTAGAGGGAAAACTTAAGAGATGCCGAAAGCTAAGTAGGTCTACATAACATATATAATTTTAAGTTAAATAATGAGAAAGTATGAAGAATATGGGTGGATAATTTGCGAGTCAAAAGATAATAGAATTCTTTGTTAGAAAACCTTATTGGAGAACAAAAGTCAATGGGCCGAGTTGATAGGATTTTGTGGGTAGTATCCGCTGAAAACTCTCAGGAGACAACACTCCTCCTACTAGGGACACCTAGAGGTTTAACGGCTTGTTGCACGTGCTCAGTGCAATCGCGTTTCCCTGCGAAAGTGTGGTTAGGATTTTAGTGAATAAAAATAAGTTTGCTCGAGGACGAGCAAAAGATAAGTTTGGGGGTATTTGTTCATACCATAATATTACATTATTATATTCCCCATTCTTATTCTTTTTATAAATAAATAGGTACTTTTGACGCATGTCTGCTACATGTTACAGGTTACAGGTTCGTGGACAGGAAACAGTGAAAACGATGTAAAGACGATGAAAAAGTAGACTTTAACCAACAAACAGAGGACTCTTGATCAAGCCTACATCAAAGATAAAATTCACAAAGTACAAGGAAACGCAAGGTCCAAGATTACAAGCGAACGGTTAAAAAGCCATTGCAAATTGTTCACTGGAGATCTGGAACCAACCTAGAAGCCCAAATGGAAAAGGACATATGGAAACAGGAAGAACAAGTCAATAAGAGCAAGCCCAAGAAAAATGATATTCCAAAGCCACTATTGGGCCGTGGAACCGCGGCCAAACAGGGCCTTGGGCCGCGGTTCCGCGGCCAGATTAAGGAATTAAAAAAATTATTTTTTTCCATATTGTGTTGGCGGCGTTGACTAGTCAGGCAAGGACTATTTTTGTAAATTTAGACATGCGGTTCAAGATGTAACCTAGGGTTTCCTATTCTTTATAAATAGGAACCCAAAACATTGTATTTTCTTTATGCCTCCTTTTAATAAAAATTCAGAAATTCTTTTGGAGAGCATCGGTGTTTCCTTTCCATTCAGAAATTCAGATCTGACAACCCTGCATGGATGATTTGAGGGATGAATCTGTAAGTAGATTTAATTTCTCGCCCTAGTGTAGATTTCAATTCTTTGCCCTAGGTAGATTTAATTTCATGCCCTAGAAACTTGTTTAGGGTTTAGCTTTGGGGAAGGATTTTGAGAGATGGGATCTCTCATCCCTTTCTTACCCACCAAATATTTACAATAGGACTCCATGCATACACGCACACACCGCGCCCTACGGCATCCTACCCCTCGAGGTAACGATGACACCGTAGTGTAAAGGCCCGGTTGCGCGCGTTTTCCATGGAGGTTAGGGTAAGGATCTCTAAAGGAAGGACAAGAACCTAGAGGAAGGAACACCTTCCCGAATGGATCTAATCCCCTTTATTGATAATTACCATAATTCCTCATAGATCTTCATTCGGGTATAGAAAGCGTTGAGATTTAATTGCATTTCCAAACCATCCCTAAACCTAACCCTAGCAAGAATAGATCTAGATAATCGTAGATAGAATAATTTAGGTTTTTAGATTTTATAACCAATCCGAACACCCTTCGGAATTAACTCGTAAGAACGAATCGGAAATTCACAACATCCCTGTGGACCGACCCGTACTCACCGGGTAGCTTCATGCGACGCCGTTCTTGATTACGGTAATAGATAGTTTTTGACATACAAATCAGGTGTCGATGTACCTGGACTGTGAGAGTCCCAGTATCCTCTTGGATCTATCACGATAGATCCGGATCCCCAGAATGTATGAGGCATCACCCAGGTCTTTCATGGAGAACCTGTGTGAGAAGAACCCTTTGATAGATTGTAGCATAGGAATGTCATTTCCTATCAAGAGAATGTCATCCACGTATAAAACGAGGAATACTACAGTTCTCGCTACAAATCTACTATAGATGCATGGTTCATCTGGATTTTTGATAAAGCCAAATTCTTTGACCGTCTCATCAAAACAGATGTTCCAACTCCGCGATGCCTGCTTTATTCCATGGACTTAAGCAACTTGCACACCTTTCCGCTACTCCCACTCTGAATGAAACCCTCTGGCTGGTCCATATAGACACACTCCTCTAAATTTCCATTTAGAAAAGCAGTCTTTACGTCCATTTGCCAGATCTCATAATCGTGGAAGGCAGCAATGGCAAGAAGGATCCGAATGGATTTCAGCATAGCCACTGGAGAAAAGCTTTCGTCATAGTCTAAGCCAGGTCTTTGACGGAAACCCTTTGCAACAAGTCTAGCTTTATAGGTCTCAACCTGTCCATCTACACCAATCTTCCTTTTGAAGATCCACTTGCATCCTACGGGTTTTATCCCATCTGGAGCAATGTCCAACGTCCATACTTTGTTGGTGTATATGGACTCCATTTCGGTCCGCATTGCATTCAGCCATTTTACCGAGTCAACGCTCTGAATGGCCTGCTGGAAGCTAGTCGGCTCATCACTATCAATGATGCAATCCTCTCTATCTCCATCTATGAGAAAATCGTAGTATCTCTCGGGCGGATGAGACTGCCTACTACTTCTGCGGAGTGGCGTAGGAATGTCCTGATCATTCGAACCCTCTGGTTCTACTAAGCTTTCAGTAATAGCTCGTGGTTCTGGAATTTCTTCCAGTTCTATTGCGCTCCCACTTATCTGATTCTCCAAAAACTGAGTTTCCAAGACGTGGGCATGCCGAGAAACAAAAACCTTTTATTCCTCTTCGCAATAGAAGAAATATCTCTTGGAGTTCTTTGGATATCCCACAAACTTACACTGTACTGAGCGTGCCTCGAGTTTGTCCGCATGCTGCTTTTTGATAAAAGCTGGACATCCCCATGTCTTATTATTATTAAGATAGGGTCTCTTCCCACACCACATTTGATATGGTGTAGTAGGCACAGTCTTAGTTGGAAGTCGGTTCAAAAGGTATGCAGCTGATTCTAGTGCATATCCCCAGAATGATCGCGGTAACTCAGCGTTACTCATCATGGACCGTACCATATCCAATAGGGTTCCGTTCCGTCTCTTCGATACACCGTTATGTTGCGGTGTGTATGGAGGAGTAAGCTGAGAGAGAATTCCATTCTCTTTTAAGTAATCCAGGAACTCGGCACTTAAGTATTCACCACCTCGATCAGATCACAGTGTTTTGATACTTTTTCCTGTTTGTTTTTCTACTTCATTCTTATATTCCTGGAATTTTCAAAAGGCTTCTGATTTATGTTTCATTAAGAAGACATAACCGTACCTTGAAAAGTCATCCGTAAAAGTAATGAAGTAAAGAATAACCGCTTCGTGCATACGTAGACATTGGACCGCACACGTCGCTGTGTACGAGTCCCAAGAGCTCGCTCGCTCTCACTCCGTGTCCAGTGAACGGAGTCTTTGTCATCTTTCCTTTGAGATAGGATTGACAAGTTGCATATGATTGATATTCGAACGGATCCAAATATCCTTCTGTATGTAACTTCGTCAACCTTCTCTCATTGATGTGACCCATTCTAAAATGCCATAAGAAAGTCTGATTTATTTCCGGAGACTTTCTTTTGTGTGTATTCAGGACATTGAAAATCTGTGGTTGGTTTAATACGTATATACCATTGCTCAATGTACCTGACCCAATCAGAACTTGATTAAGGTGAATGTTTACAACATTAATTACAAACGCAAATTCATAACCTTCTTTAGAAACTAAAGATACAGAAATGATATTACAAGTTGCATTGGGTACAAAAAAGCAATTACGTAAAACCAAAACATGTCCATCTGACATTCCCAGGTGATAGTCCCCCACGGCCTCAACATCCATGCTAGCTCCATTTGCAACTTTGAGGGTCATGTTACCTGCTTTCAAAAACCTACGCTTTCTCAACGCCTGCAAAGAATTACAGATATGAGATCCTGATCCGGTATCCAATATCCAGGACGTAGAGTTTATTGATAGACAGTTTTCAATAACATACACACCTGAAGCTGAAGCCGCAACCTGCTTCAAATCCTGTGTTCTGGCTTTCCAAGCCCTGCAATCTTTCTTCCAGTGTCCACTCTTGTGACAGTAAAAGCATTCTTCCTTATCCACAAGCTTCCCCGCTAGCTTTGTTGCTTTTGCCTTTCCCTTCGTATCCACCTTACTAACATCGCCTCTTGGTTTGGCGGGGGTTTTCTTCTTCTTTCCCTTGGCTTTCTCCTTGGACCTAGAAGAGGAAGATCCTCCTACAAACAAAGTGGATGTTTCCCTACCTTTCTGTAGGGTGCCCTCTGCACTCCTCAGCATGTTGAGAAGCTCTGAAAGTTCAACTTCCTTTTCTTGCAAGTTGAAATTCAGAATGAACTAGGCGTAAGTGGAAGGAAGGGACTGAAGAATCAAGTCCGTATAGAGCTCATTCTCCAACGTGGTCCTAAGGTCCGCGAGCTCCTCTATGTAGCCAATCATCTTAAGCACGTGTTCCGCTACCGATGATCCGGCGGCTAATCTTGCCGAAAACAACTTCTTCGACACTTCGTATCTGGCGATACGAGGTTACTCTCCATACAGTTCTTTTGTATGGAGAAATATGGATTCGAGGTCCATATTCTCGTGCCTCCTCTGATGTTCGTTGTCCATAGAGGCAAGCACGAGGCACTTGGCCTTCGCGCAGTCGATTTCCCAATTCTTACGGATTTCCCTATCCGCGACGCTGGTTTTGGGACCTGGGATAGGGTAGCTTTGGTGGTAAGAAGATACCCCAACTTGTCATAAGCGATTGCCATTTTGACATTCCTGAGCAAATCTTTGTAGTTTGGCCCTGTCAGTATGTTTTTATCTAGTAGTAACTTAAGTTCAGTCATGATGTTTGGTCGCTGCAATTAGGAGAGAGAGAAGAAACACTTTAGTATGATGCTCTTGCAAGTTTATAGTGTTTTTTAATTTGTCTAAACATGATGGCTCCCACTGTCTCTCGAATCCCTCCTCAAACCATAAAGGAAGAACTAGTCGGGATCAATCTCACCGTACAATACTTGCTTAACCGTTCAGCCAGGCCAGTGTCGGTACTTCGAGGGAGGTTTTCCAACGCTTTCGCGAAGTTCCTTAATTAAGTAACCTCTTTTCCCTGGGGGCGTAGCCCCGCTAACACCTTTCTAGACACCTACTTGGTTTATAGCATTGATCGTTAAGTGAGAAAGTTCCGGAGGAGTAGCATATACTCACAGTAGGATCGGTATCCAAATATCATTGCGTGACAAAACTGAAGGAATCCTACCAGAATCATCACACTCCAAATGGTATGCAGTGCTAGCAAGTTTCAGTTCTTTTGAAACTCCCGATGTGGATTTTGCCCCATGCTCTTATAACCTTGACTTTGGCCAAAATATCATAAGTCACATGTCAAGTTCTACCCGTCATTCTCCAGGTTAATTTGAGCCCACCCGCACATACCCTTGACTTTGGCCAAAATGGTAGAACGACTGCCCCAAACCAACACATCTATCTATGCTGCATATGAATACCCAATAGCTACCAATCACTATGCCTTGACTTTGGCCAACATACATAGCTTGAATACTTATTGATCATTCATGTGAAACGACAGAGGGCTACGAATGGTTTTAGCGAAACCGTGAACATAGTGAACTTAATATTATCGAAGGAACGAGATAGCTTTCAAAAGGAGTGGTTCAAGCTCCGCATTTAAAAGTTTGGTTTTGAAAAGAAACGAGTGGTTTTCAATGTGTTCCAACGACTTTTACTTGGTTTATTTTTTTTTCTTGCATTAATTCCAATGCGTCCTATCATTTAATCCTACCATTGCAGAAAACAACGAAAATATGACGTACGCTTATGCCATCAGCATTCGCCACGGAGTCCCGTCATCACCCGTTAGGTTACTTGACTAACGACAGAGCGGGGGCTGGACTAGCGCGGATGCAAAACATAAGCAACGCCTAAATAGATATCATATAGATATATATAAACATTCGTCATATGCAATGATAGCCATTCCAGATCACAGATGAATACATTGGATATACAAGGAATCCGCAATTCGTACGAGCCTGTAACGAAGAGCGGATTACACGGTCGCGATGAATAGCCAAACCCCACCCTAGACCCCTACGGGTGCGGCAAACTACCCGCCATGTATCCGAAGTGAAGCAACCTCCCTCAACGACGTGAGTAGGCCACTCGGCACTTCGAGGTACCCGGTAGTTTGTGCACCCCACCTTGGGTATATCCTAGGAGCAAAAACAGTAAAAAGAAATTATACAATGACGGCTACAACCCCGACCCGGTTGTGCGGCCATACAAATAATATTACATCAATTTACATATTACAAGAATTGAAAGATAAAAGGAAAAACTCTCATCTCACAACCCCCCGGCTATACATCCGCGACAATCCAACGAATTCATATACACAAACCATCAACATTACAGAACACAGATATGTATAACCCCCACTAATCGACGTATAGTGATTAGCAGACGTTCAATACATATATAACATTACAGATACAACCCATTAGCCAAAGTCTACAGAAAATCGACCAAAATACGGATTTGTAACCACCCCAAAAACAACTTGTTCTCTGGAAATTCTGGGCAGAAACAAACCATCTCAAAAATCACAAAATACCACCAGAAACAAACTGCAGGAGAAACGATCCACGGCCGAGTCAACTCGGCCGCGAAACCGCGGTGAGTCGGTCGGTTTGCTGGATCGTTTTTCTTTCCTGTTCATTAAAAAGCCTGAGCCGATTTTTAAGACAAGATTTATTATTTTTGGAGTAGAAATAAAAATCGGCAGAAACTAGGATTTTCCGGGGTGTTTCGCGGTTTTTTATCCGGTCGAGATTCTAGATACTTTGGTAACATGCTAGGGTGTGTTTAGTTAGGCTCTGATACCACTGTAAGTCCACGTTACCTCTCCCGGTTCTTTCGGGCTTGCGGAAATGATGAAAAACGATTTTTAGGGTTTAGGTAACATGGACTACTAAAACGGATCGTGGCTAAACTACACACTAGCAACTAACAAGAGAGTTATCTACTCGGTTAGGGGTTATAACTCAACTTGAACACCTTCTTCTTGGACTCTTTGTAGTGGTCGGATGGTGCTTTCCTCGTTGCCTTCTCTTGTCGAAGATGGATCCACCTGAGGGTTTCTACCTTGAGCTCCTTTCTCAATCTTGAGAGAACTAAAGAGTCCGGCTTGCTAGACCTTCAACCTTAGGATGAGTAGAGAGTGGCTTTGGGTGTTTTATCTCCAAGGAATGGTTTCTCAACTCATGAGAATGATTCTCCATGAACTAGAGGAGGAGGAAGATGAAAGGAAGAGAGAGAATGGTTATGGTAGATTGAGAATAGTTTTACAACCATAACAATATAAGTGAATTAATCAAATTAATAATTTTAATCAAATGAAAAAGTTGATGGTCGGTTTGATGAGACAATTATCATTTCACATTAAATGGTTTTTGCAAAGATCAAAGAGCATCTTTGATGTGTAATGATGATGGTCAAAGTTTCAACCATGGTCAACTGGTCAACCATGGTCCACAAGTCAACAAACCCAACCATGACACAATTTCATTTAATTAATATTATTAATTGATATATCACAAATTCATTAGGGTTTGGAAAAAGACGACTGTCAACTGTGCATACGCACCCGTTCCAAAACCCTAATGAAAAACCTCTTCCTCCGCCTCAATCAACTGTGTATACACACCCGCATTCATGTTCCGAGGAACATGAATACTATGAGATAAAACTAACCCCAAAACATATACTAGGATCTGGCTCAAACCAGAGCCCGCTAGTAATGTCTGTCCGGACGCCAAACGTGCACAAGTGCGCGGATGTGAACGAACCCTGTCGCAAAACCATGCGACCTCTACTCTGTTTTGCCCAAAAGTGAATAACCCTCTGTGTGGGACTCTAAAGACTTGACACTACGCTGGCATTGGGTTTAACCACAGACCGCAAGTGGCACTAGCTGTACGTAATGGTCCCCAGGTAAATGCCGATAAGAAGACTGACGAGGTAAACCCATCAGAACTCCTACTGAGCCTGTATGTGACAGTCTCCGTACAGTCCGGTCTGTTCGTCTAAGAATATCGCATGGCGGGCCTAGGAGGGCGGTAAACGTCAGCCCCCTACTAGCGGTACAAGTCGTGCCGGAGTGTAGCCCAGAACACCTGAGATAACACTGGAAACCTACCAGTCTATCTCGCTTGCCATGGCCAGGAACTTTGTGTAATGGCTCTCCTAGACACAGCGCGATATCAACCCCCAATACCAGGAGAGACGAATCCTGTCTAACCGTCACTGCCTCCAAGTGCTTCGGGACTGCACCCCAAAACTACCTGTTTGCACGACTCCTTTGAGCCGTGGTAGGGTAGTAATCAAAGTACAGTGGGAACATACTCGAGGCGAAGTGACAGTGTCAAGTCAACGGACTAAGCTGTACTCATGTCACCTGGGAACTGATAACTGACGATAGGTATAATACCAACCAACAGTTCCCGACGAGTCCTGTCCAGTGTACTCGTAACCTAACGAGCACCCGCATACTATCTCAAGTACGACGTACTGACGGCTGTGGGACAGACCATCTCCCAAGCTGGGATAAGAAGCGCATGCGCTAGTCTACTCTGAAGTATCGATGCCCTGTCTCAATAGTCCTACGACTAGGGACCTGCATAAGGATGTGCTTGTAGACTACCCAGCCGCCACGAGTGTGACTGCCATCACAACGCTGGTAATCAAGCAAAGATCCTAAGGGCTCCACTAATGTTTAAAGGCGATATGCTAAAAGAAACACATGCACACATTAAAGCAGAAAGAAACCAAGTAGCATACTACCATTTTGAGCAAGAATGTCAATACAATGTGAATATCCCAAGCTTCCATCAAGTAATATATAATCCAGTATGATACAGTAATGGCCTCTAGGGCATATACACTAACGCAAACTAAGCATCACAATTATCTTTATTATTGTTATTATTATTTCATATTATCTCATATGTGAGCATGGTTGTAGAATTCTATTATCATTCTATCATGCTCTTTCTCTCTCTTGAAAAAGCTCTCCCTCTTCCTCTCTCAAAGCTTAAGTGTTTCATGTGTTGAAAATCATAAGATTTTGAGACTAAACCATCAAAGTATCTCTCTATTCTTTCTAGGGTTCTTTGTTTAGCAAACCAAGCACTCTAGTTACCTCTTGGTTGAGGTAGGAGCTCAAGGTAGAGGACCTCGGGTGGATCTATCTTCGGCAAAGAGAAGACGACGAGGAGGAGCCGTCTACGCCACTAGAGGGAGCAAGCAAGAAGGAGAACCACAACAAACAGAGAAGGAGTTCAAGATCTAGGTATAACCTTTTAACCGAATTGCTAGAACTTGTTGTTAGTTTTTTAGTTTTTGTTTAGCAAAGACCCTTCATGGTTGGTCCATGTTACTTTGTGAGAAAAAATTGATTTTTACCTATTCCGCCTCCCCGAAAGAATCGGGGTGGGTAACGTGGACCTAACAGTGGTATCAGAGCCTAGCTAAACAACAACTAGCATGTTAGCAAAGTGTTTAGAACTTCGATCCGAGAAAAAATCGCAAAACACACAGAAATCACATACTTTCTGCCGATTTTTAAAACAGCCCTAAAATAATTTCCACACGCCTTAAAAATCCGTGCAGGGTATTTTAGGACAAACCAAGAAAAACGAGCCCACGACTCGGTCAAAGCGCCGCGGAAGCGCGGCGAAACCAACGTTTCGCCGCGGATCCGCGGCCGAGTTGACTCGGCCGCGACTCGTTTTTCCTGTAGTGTTCTCAGTTTGATGTTTTGGGATTTTTAAGATACTTTGTTTCTGCCCAGATTATCCAGAGAACAATTTTGTGTTTGGGGTAGTTACAAATTGGTATTTTGATCGGAATTCTACAAACTTTGGCTAATTGGTTATATCTGTAATATGATATATGTACTGAACGTCGACTAATCGCTATACGTCGATTAGTGGGGGTTGTGCATATCTATGATCTGTGATGTTGGATTGTGTATATTAACTTGTTGGATTGTCGCGGATGAATAGCCGGTGTTTTATGAGATGAGAGTTTCTTTATCTTTCATTTGATATAATATTATTATTTTTATGGCCGCACGTCCGGGATGAGGTTGTAGCCGCCATTGTATATTATTTCTTTTACTGTTTTTGCTCCTAGGATAGACCCAAGGTGGGGTGCACAAACTACCGGGTACTTTGAAGTGCTGAGTGGCCTACTCACGTTGTTGAGGGAGGCTACTTCACTTCGGGTATTTGGCGGGTAGTTTGCCGAGCCCTCAGGGGTCTAGGGTAGGGTTTGGCTATTCATCGCGATCGTGTAATCCGTCTTTCATTGCAGGCTAGAACGAAACGCAGATTCCTAGCATATCCAATGTGTTCATCTGTGATCTGCAATAACTATCATTGCATCTGACGAATGAATATATCTATATATGATATCTAGTAGGCGTTGCTTATGTTTTGCATCTGCGCTAGCTCAGCCCCCGCTCTGTCGTTAGTTAAGTAACCTAACGGGTGATGACGGGGCCCCGTGGCCAATGCGGATGGCATAAGCGTACGTCATATTTTCGTTGTTTTCTGCAATGGTAGGATTAACTGATGGGACGCATTATATTAATGCAAAGAAAAACAAACCTAAAAGACGTTGTTGGAACAATTTTCAAAAAAAGCTGTTATTACAAGGACGTTCTTATTTGTTTTGCACAGAGGTATTCGGTTATGAATACCCAGCCCCTCATTCGACGAGGCAAGGGCCGAGAACCCTTCATCGGGAGTGACCCCTTGGACAGCAGTTTGTGTCAAGGTAATAACTTCACTATAGTCGATTATTCTTTCTTTGCATCGAGGTATTCAATTTAGAATATCCTGCACCTCATTCGACGAGGAAAGAGCCGAGATCCGTTCATAGGAAGTGTCCTCTTTAGCAAAAATTTACGCCACTATATTTTTAAAAAGGCAATCATGTTCCTTCAACGATATCAAGTTCATTACGTTAACGGGTTTTTCGCCAAAAACCCAGCCGTAGCCCTCCGTCATTTCCTATAAGTACTACTTAGTATTCGAGCTACGTATTTTGGCATTGTCAAGGCGTAGTGATCGGTAGCTAAGTATTGCTTGTTTGCAGCTTTATTTTCAGATTCTTTAGGACAGTCGCATAGCTATGTTGGAATTGTCAAGGGATATGCGGGTGGGTCTAAGTTAATCAAGATAATGACAGGCCGAACTTGACTAGCGGTTTATGATATGTTGGCATTGTCAAGGTCATAAACCGTTAGGGGCAAAAACCACATCGGGAGTTTCAAATATACAGGAAACTTGCTGATTTAGCATACCTTCTGGAGTGTAGTGACTGGAGTGGATTCCATCTAGGTCATTACACAATGATAGTTGGATCCTGATCCCACTGATGAGTTGGATTACTCTCGGGAGATTATTTCACTTAACAATCAATGCTATAAACCAAGTAGGTGTCTAGAACGGTGTTAGCGGGGCTACGCCTCCAGGGAAAAGAGGTTATATAATTAAGGAACTTCACGAAAGCGTTGGAAAACCTCCCTCTAAGTACCAACACTAGCCTGGCTGAAAGGTTAAGCAAGTATTGTGACGTGCGATTAATCCTGACTAGTTCTTCTTTTAGGGTTTGAAGATGAATTTGAGGAAACGGTGGGATCCATCCTGGTTTGATAAATTAATAAACAAATATAATCTTGCAAGAGCGCACACTGAGTGTTACTTTTCTCTCTCTCCGAATTCTTATTCGGGGCTGGGGAATGTCGGTTCGGCTCTAACTTATGACAACCGTCATAAGTATGAGCAAGGGAAAGAGGATTGTATGGATTCCAAGTATACCCAGTTGAAGAAGAAGCATAGTTTCGCATCTACTTCAGGTGTTCTTGTAATTGAGAACTGCTTTACGGTCAGCCCTACCTCCTGGGTACTTGATACCGGATCAGGATCACATATCTGTAATTTATTGCAGGGACTGAGAAAAAGTAGGAAAGTTGCACCTGGTGATATGTCGCTCAGGGTAGCGAACGGAGCACAAGTTAATGATGTAGCCGTCGGTGAATATCACCTAGTGTTTCCAAATGGCAATACTATGATTTTGAACAATTGCTACTACGTACCTTCCATGGTTTGCAACATCATATCAGTTTCTTTACTCGATAAAGATGGATATAACTTTGTTCTTGATAGAAATATCATGAACATTTACCTTCATAAGGTACTGGTTGCAGAAGGTATACTGTGTAATAGTATCTATGTTCTAAATCAGAATACAGTTCTCAATGTACAAAACACACGCCAGAGGAAGAATTCAGATACGAATGAATCCTACTTGTGGCATTGTAGACTTGGTCATATCGGAGAGAAAAGACTACGTAAGTTGCATAAAAATGGACTCTTGAATACGTTCGAGTTTTTATCTTATGAAACTTGGCAGTCTTGTCTCAAAGGAAAGATGACCAAATCTCTGTTCACCGGACATGGAGAAAGAGCAACAAAGCTCTTGGGACTCATACACAGTGATGTATGTGGTCCAATGCCTATACATGCAAGGGGTGGGTTCTCGTACTTCATCACATTCACTGACGATCTCTCTAGATTCGGATATGTGTATCTTATGAAACATAAATCTGAAGCTTTTGAGAAATTCAAGGAATTCAGAAATGAAGTAGAGAACCAGACTAGCAAAAGTATCAAGATCCTCCGATCGGATAGGGGAGGGGAGTACTTAAGCACGGAATTCCTAGATTGCTTAAAAGAGAATGGAATTCTCTCTCAGCTTACTCCTCCGTACGCACCACAGCACAAAGGCGTATCGGAGCGGAGGAACCGTACCCTATTGGACATGGTTCGCTCCATGATGAGTAATGCTGAGTTATCTCTTTCATTCTGGGGAGTTACGCTAGAAACAGCAGCATACTTACTGAATCAGGTTCCTTCTAAATCTGTGCCTAAAACTCCATATGAAATATGGAGTGGTAAAAGATCGTATCTTGAACGAATTAAGATATGGGGTTGTCTGGCTTATGTAAAGATACAAAATCCGGACAAGCTTAAAGCACGATCAGTTTTGTGCAAGTTTATGGGATATCCTAGAAATTCTCTAGGATATATGTTCTACCACACTGAGGAACAGAAGGTGTTCGTTGCTCGTCGCGCCACCTTGTTAGAGTGGCAATTTCTTGCAAAAGAAATAAGTGGGAGCACGGTAGAACTGGATGAAATATCATATCCACAAACCCAAACTGAGGATTTAGTAGAACCAGAAAATTCAATAGTCCCAGATGAACCTCAGCCACTCCGCAGACCTGGTAGGATTTCTCATCCGCCCGAGAGATACTATGTTCTTCTCATAGACGGGGATCAAGAGGATTGCATCCTGGAAGAAGATGATCCTACCAGTTTCAGGCAAGCCATTATCAGTAGGGACTCTGATAAGTGGCTGGATGCTATGCGATCCGAAATGGAGTCTTTGTACACCAATAACGTGTGGACCTTGGATATTGCTCCACCTCGGGTAAAGCCCGTTGGATGCAAATGGATCTACTAAAGGAAACTTGGTGTAGATAAGCAGGTGGAAACCTATAAGGCTAGACTCGTTGCAAAAGGTTTTCGTCAAAGACCTGGTGTGGACCATGACGAAACTTTTTCTCCAGTGGCTATGTTCAAATCCATTCGGATCCTACTTGCCATTGCTGCCTTCCATGACTATGAAATCTGGCAGATGGACGTAAAAACGACATTTCTAAACGGCTGTTTCGAAGAGTGCGTTTACTTGGATCAGCCAGAGGGTTTTGTAGACAGTGAGAGCAGCGGGAAGGTGTGCAATTTACTTAAATCCATTTATGGATTAAAGCAGGCATCGCGGAGCTGGAACATCTGTTTTGATGAGGCAATCAAGGAATTTGATTTCATCAAGAACGAAGATGAACCTTGTATCTATAAGAAGATTGTAGGACGAACTGTCGTGTTCCTAGTCTTGTACGTGGACAAAATTCTTTTGATAGGAAATGACATTCCTATGCTACAATCTGTCAAGTTATTCTTATCACAAAGGTTCTCCATGAAAGACCTGGGTGATGCCTCATACATTCTGGGGATCAAGATCTACAGAGACAGATCCAAGAGACTACTGGGAATTTCACAGTCCAGGTACATAGAGACCGTACTAAAGAGATTTATTATGGAAGATTCCAAGCGTGGTAATATACCCGCATTGCACGGAATCACCCTCTCCAAGAAGATGTCTCCTAAGACTGACGAGGAGAGGGTCCGCATGAGCACTATACCCTACGCTTCGGCGGTAGGATCTATAATGTATGCGATGCTATGTACAGGACCAGATGTAGCTTACGCGCTGAGCGTGGAGAGCCGGTATCAGACAGACCCAGGTGAGAACCACTGGACGGCAGTGAAGAACATTCTCAAGTACCTTAGAAGGATAAGGAGATGTTCCTGGTTTACGGTAATGGAGACCTCAGGGTCGAGTCCTTTACCGATTCAAGCTTCCAGAGTGACAAGAATGACAGCAAGTCTATCTCGGGTTTTGTGTTTACCCTCAACGGAGGGGCGGTATGTTGGAGGAGTTCCAAACAGGATAACATCGCAGACTCGACGATGGAGGCTGAATACATTGCTGCAAGCGATGCCGCAAAAGAGGCGGTCTGGATGAAAAAGTTCATTAGTGAATTTCAGGTGGTTCCGTCCATTGTTGACCCAATACCTTTGTATTGCGATAACAATGGGGCTATAGCTTTAGCGAAGGAACCAAGGTCCCATCAGAAATCCAGACACATCTTAAGGCGGTATCACCTGATCAGGGAGATCATTGATCGCCAGGAGATCGAGGTACGGAGAGTGGACACAAAAGACAACACGGCGGATCCATTCACAAAGGCCCTCCCTCAAACACAGTTCGAGCGACTTTTTGAGCTATTGGGTATGCGGTACGCCAGCAGCTGGCCTTAGTCCAGACGTTCGGTATGCGGTACGCCAATTACTGGCCTTTAGTGCAAGTGGGAGATTGTTGGATATGTATTCCCTAGAGGCCATTATTGTATAGTACTAGTTTGTATAATACATTTTGGAAGCTTGGGATATATACACGGGTTTACGACAGTCTTGCTCGATATAGTAGTATGCTACTTGATTTGTATCTATCTTAATATGTATATATGTTTCTTTTAATATATCGCTAAAAACATATTGATGGAGCCCTTAGGATCTTTGCTTGACTACCGGCGTTGTGTTGGAGATCACACTAGTGGGGGCTGGGTAGTCTATAAGCACATCCTTATTTTAGTCCCTTGTCGTAGTATTATCGAGACAGGGCATCGATACTCCAGAGTAGACTGGTGCATACGCTTCTCATCCCAGCAGGGGAGATGGTCTGTCCCACAGCCATCAGTACGTCGTACTGGAGATAGTATGCAGGTGCTTGTTAGCTTAGGAGTACACTGGACAGGACTCGTCGGGAACTGTTGGTTGGTATTATACCTATCGTCAGGAAATGCTATCCCCACTTGGACCAAGACATAACTTTTACCACCAATTTCTCGACACTGGAGTTGATCCTAAAGAGATCCCACTTCCTCAACAGTTCCCAGGTGACATGAGTACAGCTTAGTCTGTTGACTTGACACTGTCACTTCGCCTCAAGTGTGTTCCCACTGTTCTTAGATTACTACCCCACCACGGCTCTATTGAGGCGTGCAAATAGGTAGTAGTTGGGTGCAGTCTCGAAGCACTTGGAGGCAGTGACGGTTAGACAGGATTCGTCTCTCCCGGTATTGGGAGTTGATATCGCACAGTGTCTAGGAGAGCCATTACACATAGTTGTCCCGGGCCAGGGCAAGCGAGAATTACTGGTAGTGTTTCCAGTAGTTTCTCAGGGTGTTCTGGGCTACACTCCGACACGACTTGTACCGCTATTAGGGGACTAACGTTTACCGCCCCCTAGGCCCGCCATGCGATACTCTAAGACGAACAGACCGGACTGTACGGAGATTGTCACATTCAGGCTCAGTAGGAGTTCAGATGGGTTCACCTCATCGGTCTTCTTATCGGCATCTACCTGTGGACCGTTACGTATAGCTAGTACCGCTTGCGGCCTGTGGTTAAACCCACTACCAGCGTAGTGTCGAGTCTTTAGAGTCCCACAAAGAGGGTTATTCGCCTTTGAGCAAAACATAGTAGAGGTCGCATGGTTTTGCGATAGGGTTCGTTCACATCCGCGCACTTGTGCACGTTTGGTGTCCGGGAAGTTATTACTGGCGGGCTTTGGTTTACCAGATCCTAGTATTTGTTTTGGGATTAGTTTTGTCTCATTGTATTCGTGTTCCTAGGAACACGGATGCGGGTGTGTATGCACAGTTGACAGAGGCAGAGGAATCTCATTAGGGTATTTGACAGTTGACTTTTTCTTAACCCTAATGAGAATAATAATTATGATTAATGATATTAATTAAGGATAATTGTGCCATGGGTAGGTTGACCATTTGACTTTTGTTGACCTTTTGACTTTGGTTGACCGGTTGACTTTTGTTGACCTTTTGACCATCATCATTTCACTTGCAAGATGCTTCTTGTTTCTTGCAAAATGCATTTATTGTGAAATGATAATGGTCATTCCAAACCAACCATCACAATTATCTTTATTATTATTATTATTATTTCATATTATCTTATATGTGAGCATGGTTGTAGAATTCTATTATCATTCTATCATGCTCTTTCTCTCTCTTGAAAAAGCTCTCCCTCTTCCTCTCTCAAAGCTTAAGTGTTTCATGTGTTGAAAATCATAAGCTTTTGAGACTAAACCATCAAAGCATTCCTCTACTCTTTCTAGTGTTCTTTGTCTAGCAAACCAAGCACTCTAGTTACCTCTTGGTTGAGGTAGGAGCTCAAGGTAGAGGCCCTCGGGTGGATCTATCTTCGGCAAAGAGAAGACGACAAGGAGGAGCCGTCTATGCCACTGCAAGGAGCAAGCAAGAAGGAGAACCACAACAAGAAGAGAAGAAGTTCAAGATCTAGGTATAACCTTCTAACCGAGTAGCTAGAACTTGTTGTTAGTTTGTTAGTTTTTGTTTAGCCAAGATCCTTCATAGTTGGACCATGTTACCTTATGAGAAAATTTTGATTTTTACCTATTCCGCCTCCCCGAAAGAACCGGGGTGGGTAACGCGGACCTAACAACTTTATCATCCAAAATGAAGTCTTTCATGAAGATCAAAGCTAGTTTAGGCTTAAGGAATATTAGGTATGAATTTAATTTGGAGTTTGGTGTATAAATTCTTGATTTTTGATTAATTTTTTTGAAGCTTTTGGAGTGAAAATGAGGCAAGGAGAGAGAAGGGCAGTAAGGGCTAGGGTTTCGGCCAAGGCAAGAAAATGATGGGGTTTTGTGGAATGAAGGGAAATTTCTAGTGAAAAATAACAATAAATGCTCATAAATGCACTAAATATCTTATGCCACCTATTTCCTTTCTTTAAAAATTCATTTTTAATCTCAAATATCACGATATTTTGGCATGGATGGATTAAGATTAATCTAGTGATTAGATTAGCATAGATTCATATTAGAAGTAATTAACCCTAACCAAAATTGTAATTACCACTAATTAAGTGCATAATTAACAACTTAAAATAATAATTTAATTAGGGAAAATTTTCAAAGTGAACCAAAACTTCCAAGTGACCCACAAAAACGACAAACTAGCTTCATTCTAGTAAAACTGTTTGCAAACAAGTCTATACAGAAATTTGATCACTATCGGGTTTTTACGGAAAATACCGACTATTTTACCCTAAAACGGAAAAATTCGCATAACGATTTCAGAAACATTACAATATCATAAAACATCCTGTTCCAAAAGAAATCAAACCCAAAATGTGTATAAGAATACCACGTGCGTCTGGTTCGCACAAAAATCGAAATCACTGAATGTGCCATACATGTGCACAGAAACAAAATATAAGTATAACAGTTGTGCACGAAAACACTTGTCAAGGGCAACGGGTGTGCCTGACAACAAAATCATGTGCATCTGATATGTACGAAGAATCCCGATTTAGTGCATCTGATGTGCATCAAAATCGCATCAAGCGCGCCAAGTATGTGCAAGAATCCAAATCAAGTGCACAAGGTGCACGAAAACAAATATCGAATATCACAATCGAAATCGACGGTATACAACATACCTCAATCCAAATCAGGTATACCGTGGTATATAATCTCACAACCATGTGCATCAGTGTGCACCAAATCGAGTCAAAGTATTAAAAGTGCATGAAAACTACACCGATGGCACAAGTCAAATCACAAACATGCCATAGGCATGAAATCAAAATCAACCATCTTGAATGAAATCAAATCGAAGTCGAGTGCAGCTGTGGTGCACAAAATCTCAATCATGCAAATAAATTGCCCAAAATACCGAAATCCAAAATGACGGATACTTGATATTCGAATCACCAAATCGCAAGTCGTAAACACTATCGTCGATATGTCCTTCCTTTAAAGTCGAGAAGATGTCGGTGCTTCCAAAGCTAGCAGAGCAAGATATCTACTTGCCTCCTGTTCAAGGTATGGCGCCTTGTGCCTTAGGCTCTCGTCTCTCACTGCGGATTTTCAGTTACATAGCTCCTCAGCTCAACGGCCCAATATAGAATGATGACGGAAACAGTTCCGCTCCGGCTCATCCTCTAAAGATCTCTGGCCAACTATCATGGTCACTCATAACATGTCTCATCGATGATGCCGAACTTTGGCCTACTGGTATGCGTGATACGACCGATCCTGGGTCCAAGTCTTCTCGTGTAGTATTTCGGAAAGATTTTGTCGGGGTCTCTCCCAAATCTCGTTTTTGCCGAACTGCCCCGAAGTTATCTCCCTTTTACTAAATCCATTTCTTGTTCCGGAACAGCTGCAATCTTTTCATGACTTCTATCTGGGAAAAATATATCCATATTCAATGCCTCTGCATGCGTATCATATCTCTGATGTCAACGGAGTGGAACATCATCTCATCAAAATCTCGTACGAACCTCTTACTCTACTTTTCTCTAATGTGACTGATTCGGAATCGTCTCTTCGTAGCTGTATGGACTGCGCTACAAACGACTATACTCGTATCTAGAGTCTCCCTTCTGAAACTACGAACTCAACAGCTCAATATCTGGTGGTAGGTATCTAGCCAAATACGCCCTCAGAAACTCTTCCAAATCATCGGAGGAATACTATTCATTCTTCCATTTTTGTATCGACTCTCAATGTGCACGTGTGAAGTCCTCACTAGCTGAAATCAATTAATCAGACGACCTCGCATTGGGGTATGAAAACAAACTATACGTCCCGGTCATTCATCCAAGGGTGACTAGTGATCTTCTATCATATCCCTAAGTACAAACTCGTGCTGCAATAGCTTCAAACATCTAGGGCGATACCTTGTCAGTCGCAGCAGCAACTGGCTAATTCGTCCGCACGCTAAACAATGCCTCAATCCTCAAGAATAAACGATACATTAACGGTTATCACATTCTAGCCAGCCTCTAGAAGTGGCCCAAATCCTCAGGTGCAGAACTGAACGTTCGAGAAATCTTAGTAAAAACAATCCGTCAAAATGCTCATGTCACGAAAAACACAAATTAACGACACATCAATACAATCGTGTGTCACCGGAATTACGCCCTGGTCAGTCCTCGTCCAAGACGAGCTCATGCTGACCGCAAATCTAGCTGCAACTATCTCTGGCCGTGCAACCGTGGTACCAGAAACCACCATCCGACATCGATGAAGATAGATCAAAGGAATGAATAGAATACGGTGCAAGGAAATGTACATCATAAGGCTTCTTAAGCGGAGTAGCGCATCGTAAGTATGCCGCGGAACATACACACTGTACGTCACTCAACTTAAGTAACCTACTCCATCAACCAAGGTCAACCTACGCGATGAAAGTTCAGGTCTAATACCCCCTCGACCAAGTCTAAGTTCCGTAAGGTCAAGCCTAGGTTCCGAATATATATACGCCTTAGACTCCGCATAGTCAAACCTAGACTCAAACCAAGGTTAAACCTAGCGCTTTGATACCAACTTTGTCACGACCCGAAATGGCACGTGACTGGTACTTGAATCATGTGAAGTCTATAGGACCCTGCCTAATTCAAGTAAGCCAAAAGCCCTAAAATATAAACCATTTTTAAATAAAAGAGTGAAGAAAAACTTGTTTTAACAAAATAAGGCATTAAACATTTTAAAAGAAACATCATATTTTCCCGAAAATTTCGGCAGTCTCCTTTGTAAATACTGGACCCCAAAAGGGTACAACACATGAAATACATAATAATGAATAAAGACATCCCCAAGCGGGAGCTAGCTCTTCGCCAAATGGCGGAAACCACCACACAAGCAATATAATATACAACACTGAAAGGCGAGGATCAAGTATACAACCAGAAAAGAATCATAATAATACAAGCCTGCGACTCTAAGGTCGAAAGAATATACAACTGGTCTTCTAAGTTTATTAAATATACAAGTCTGGTTGATGGAGCTTACTAGATACAACTGAAATAAATAAAGTGCAACGGTGGTTACGATGCAAGTGAACCCACCTACCAAAGCAATCACCCTGAAGGAAGCAGTGTGCCAGCAAGCCGCAATGAAACCTGTACGGCCAAACCTGCAAGAAACTGTGGCACAACGGGGGTGAGTTGCCAACTCGTGAGTAGAAAACATCTCTAAGAATAAATCGCATGTATAACTCTCTCCTAGGTCATACAATAAAAATACACACACACACACATATATATATATATATATCAACAAGGGTGACTGTATATCATAAGTGTGATACCAAAGTACTCGTGTCCTTGTCAAGAGTAATAATATATCGATGCATGACATGTACTAATGCATCATCCAACGTGTGTCCAGCAACGACACACAAATCATGATAAAACCCGAGTGCCCAGCATCGGCACTCAAAACATCATAAAGTTCGTGTCCAACAGCGACACATAATACTCAAATCTCGGGCTCCGCATGATCAGGATCGGCCCATGGGCTCTTCATAATCAGGATCGGCCCATAACTCCGAACGGTATCCTCCGGATATCCGTCGAGTTTCCATACAATCACCGGTCGGTAGTGCTCCCCTGCCGGGCTCAACGCCATCATCTAGGATCTTCTTGCCCCAAGGTACCGCACTGGGTCCACCATGTATCCGTGGATGGTGCATCCCCCTCCTCGAATCGGGTATATGATACCGCTCAAGAGCCGATAAAACACATGGTGGAAATCACAATTATCATATCACGAGAAAACCGCAAATTTCTATTTTTAGAAATAATAATGAGTTTATAAATTCTTGCGATTTCTCCAAATCCAGGAAACCTCATAGAAAATCCGAATTCCATAATCAAGAGTCAAGAAAAAGTGAATACCGGCATAAAGCCCATAATATTGCATGAGCAATGAATATATACATGCATGGATATCTAAGTAAAGGATGCAATATCTAAACTAGCATAGTAATGACGTATTGGAACTATCAGCTAGCAAGCTATATCAATGAAGTAATATTCTCTAAAGTGTACATGACATGAAAATTACCGATAACGATGTGTGTGAGCCGGCAAGCAAGTGTACGTGGAGCATACACATCATCGGTAATGGTGTTGGTGTCCTGACAACAGGGGTTCATAATTGTTAAGATTCCTTAGCACCATAACTAGGGTTTGCTAGCATCACTCATCCTACAATAAAAATTTGGGGAGGTGCTAAGCAATCTAACTATGAATCTTAACTAGAATTTTAGGGTAACAACATACTAATATCACATACAAGTTAAAGTCTAACACTAAGTGGGGAAAAATACAACCTTTGTAGACTTCCCTTAGTGACTCCTTGGATCATTGAGAGTTTGAAACGGATCGCTAGAGACCTTCGTAGTCCACGATGAACCACCCGATGTCCCTTTGCACAAAGCTCCTTTCTTCACTTGATCAAGAATGAAGATGAAGCAAACACTTTACACTAATGGGTTAGAGTAGTGTAGAATGGTGATGTGGTTTCTTTTCTCAGTTCAAAACCCTTACTTTTTAACTAACTCACTCAAAAGAAATCTCAAGAGAGGGGAAGAAGAAGATGGCTTTTGCTTGAGCTCAAGAGTTATGATAAAGATGAATGAATAATGAGAATAGAAAATATAAATATTTTCACACTCTCATCTAACCATGGGTTAATAAATATCTAGATATTTATTTTGGAGTTAAAAGCCAAAAGGAAAATTAATCCATGGTTAATAGTTAGGTCAAGTGTGGTCAAGCGTAGATAAATATCAACCATGAATCAATTTTCTTTTTCTTTAACTCAAAAATAAATATATACATAATTACTTCCATGTGAGTCTTGCATTGCCATCTTATATGTATCAACAACCATGATACCATGTATGCAAGTATGTGTCCATACACATCATCATATGCATACATGCATGCATACATCAATATAGAAAAAAGGGTTTAATAAAGAAGTGAGCTAAAAGTCAATGTTAAATCAACACTTGATTTAACAAACCGGTCATATCACATACAACCCGACCAATAGAAAAATGCCCGATTAATATACGGCATCACATACACACATTTAATCGGGTCCCCGTGCATATCTCATATACACACCACATCGTTTCACCTGAGCTAGAAAACTCCTGTGTGGGACTCTAAGACTCGTTAATACGCCGGCAGTAGGTGATGATCAAATCAAGCACCCACAAGCCGCAAGCGGTCAGCTAAACGTAATGGCCACCCGGGTATTGAGCGATCAGAAGAAAACAAGCGAAGCTGTCAAAACATCCGTCGAGCCAACTGGAAACGCTTACCGTACAGTCCGGTCTCTTCATCAGATATGCTGCATATCGAGTCTAGGGATGGTATCGTCGACCCCAATAACTCAATAAGTCATGCCGGTGTATGGCTCATAACAGATCGAGAAACTACTGATAACACTTATCAATAAATCACAGCAGCCCTCGCCAGGGACTTCCTGTTATAGCCAATCGAGCATAACACAACATCAACCCCCAATATCGGGAGAGACGAAACCCCTCCTGTCGCTCATTGCCTCTATGTGCCTCGGGACTGTACCCAAAATCCACCTGTTTGCATGCCTCAGTAGAGCCGTGGTAGGGTTGAGATCAAAGTACAGTGGGAGGACACACAAAACTCTAAGACGATCTTGGGTCTACAGACTAACTTGTACCAGTGTCACATGAGAACTGCTATCCGACGATAGATATAATACCATATAGGAGTTCTCGGCGAGTCCGTTCATTGTACCCAGTCTCCACTGAGCACCCGCATACAATCTTTGGTGTCACCACACCAGATGGATATGTTGGGTTAGCATAGCACCATGTGAAGGTTTTGGCAAGTATCAATCATGCTACTTTAAAATTTTTGGGGTGCTAAACAAACTTTAACCAAGATCTTAACTAGAGAATTAGGGTTAACATGCATGTAAACAACTTTACATCTAAGAGAGGGGGATTACAACCATTGTAGTCCATTCTTTCGCTTCATAAGCTCCAAGTAGTAGTCCCTTTGCCGTGATCCATGAACTTCCGGACTCTAGAGAGGCTCCACAAGTCGAATGATCCATGCTTGCTAGAAGTCTTCCTTTTCGAAGATGATCTACCTTGAAGAATCTCAAACTCAAGCTCTCACTTCTCTAATCAAGTATTAGTGAAGTGAACACCCTAATCTATGTGGGTAGAATAGATGAGGATAATGAAGTAGGAATTTTGCACTCTTTTGTTTTCAATTTCTCACTTTAAATCATCATAACTCAAAAGGCTAGAAAGCTTTTTCAAGGAGGAAGAAGAAGAAAAAAGCTTTTGTGATGAATAATGAATTATTGTTTTGGTTACAATTATAACCATGAGCTAATAAAATGAAGGCTTTAACTTATATAGAGAATAAACTAGAGTTAAGGGTTTGGGTTGGGTTAACAAATATCTACACAAAATATCAAAGCAAAATGACAAAAGGAAAGCTTCATGAAGCTTCATGAAAAAGCTAACCCAAAAGCTAACCCAAATCCAAAACCTAACTTTGTTTAAACTTGACAACCATGTTGCATTTGTAACCCTAACTTGTTACAATATTATATATCACATATACAATATATTTTGTAACAAAAGAAAATAATATAATTAACATATATCGCATATACATCAATGTATTATCTAGTGAGAAAAAGAATCAATAAAGCGAGCTTATATTAGTTAAGGTATAATTATACATTAAATTATCAAATCAACTCTTGATCTGACAATCCGGTTATATTGCATATAACCGACTAACATAACATGTACCAATTCATCGAATCAACACTTGATCCGATGACCCGGCTATATCACATATACCCGGCCGATATCTCATATTGCGAGAATATAATATGGTATCTCATATCGTATTATTCTCGGTCCCGCGCATATTACATATATGCTCCTACTCCATTTTGCCTGAGCCAGGAAACCTCTGTGTAGGACTTTAAAGAATCGTCAATACACCGGCAATAGGTGACGATCATATCAAACACCCACAAGCTGCAAGCGGTCAGCTAAACATAACAGCCACCTACGTATTAAGCGATCAGAAGATCAACAAGTAAGCATGTACATTCTCCTGTGAATCCAATCAGTAAACACTACCGTACAGTCCGGCCTCTTCGTCTGATATGTTGCATATCTAGTCTAGGGGTGGTAAATGTCAGACCCCGGTAACCGATAAGTCGTGTCGATGTAAGGCTCATAACAGGTTGAGAAACTACTGATAACTCTTACCAGTAAATCTCCATATCAGCCCTGGCCAGGGACTTCCAGTTATAGCCAATCGAACACAGCACAACATCAACTTCCTATACCGGGAGAGACGAAACCCCTCCTATCTCTCATTGCCTCCATGTGATTCGGGACTGTACCCAAAAGCCACCATTTTGCACGCCCTCTTGGACGTGGTAAGGTGGAAATCAAAGCACAGTGGGAATCACACAAGACACTATGACGATCTTGGGTCTACGGACTTACCTGTACCAGTGTCACCGGAGAGCTTCTATCTGACGATAGGTATAATACCATACAAGAGTTCTCGGCGAGTCCGTTCAGTGTACCCAGTCTCCACTGAGCACCCGTACACCATCTTTGATGTCCAACACCAATGGATATGGGATCATCCATCGCCCATCATATGGGTCAAGATGCGTGTACGCTAGTCTACTCTGGAGTATCGATGCCCTGTCTCAATACACCCTCGACTAGAAACAGTTATAGGATGTACTCGTGGAATACCCTAGCCCCACTAGTATGATCTCATCATAATCCTAGTAGTCGAGTACATATCCTAAGGGATTTATCAACACGTGATCACAAAACAGTATTTGTTAACATGTTAAGATAAAGTGAAACCAGATAGCATACTATCATATTGAGCAAGAAAGTCCTCTCTATATATATCCAAGCATCCACTATAATATACATCACATATACAACAATGGAATCTAGGGCATATACATAACTAACAATCTCCAAGTTGTACTAAGTCCAGCCGTTGTAGTATCTCATACCCAACATCCCGAAGAGTCTCTCAAATTGTATTTGAGGAATGGCCTTTGTGAGTGGATCCGCAGTGTTGTCCTTCATATCAACTCTCCTGACCTCAATCTCCCGGCGATCAATTATCTCCCGGATCAGGTGATACCGCCTCAGAATATGTCTGGACTTCTGATGGGACCTCGGTTCTTTGGCTAAAGAAACAGCTCCATTGTTATCACAATACAGTGGTATTGGATGCTCAAAGGACGGAACCACACCAAGTTCAGTGATGAACTTCTTCATCCAGACAACCTCTTTGGCGGCATCGTTGGCAGCGATGTATTCAGCCTCCATCGTCGAGTCTGCCACAGTTTCCTGTTTGGAACTCTTCCAACAAACCGCTCCTCCATTTAGGGTAAAGACAAATCCCGAGTGCGACTTAGAGTCGTCCTTATCACTCTGGAAGCTCGAATCGGTAAAGGACTCCACCTGGAGTTCTCCGTTGTAGGATTACTAGGCACTAGAACAAGGTTCTACAAGGCATCAACTATACCAAAATCAAATTTTTCATGTGCCGAACAACCCTAACCAAGATCTTAGACTAGAGATTAGGCGAATAAAAAAGCAAGTAAACAACTTTACTTTTAAGAGTTTGGGATTATAACCATTGTAGTCCGTTCCTTCACTTCATAAGCTCCGTGTTGAGGTCCCTTCGCTGCGATCATCAAGTACCCGGACTCTAGAGAGGCTCCATGAAGAGAAAGATGCAAACTTGCTTCCGATCTTCAATAACAAAGATGATCTACCTTGAAGAAACTCAAACCCAAGCTCTTGCTTTGCTAATCAAGTATTAGCAAAGAAAACACCCCAATCTAAGTGGCAAGAATAGATGAGGATGATGAAGTAGGAATTTAGCTCTCATTTGTTTTTAATTTCTCACTCATTTTCATCACATATGAAAAAGCTAGAAAGCTTTTTATCAAAAAGGAAGAAGAAGAAGAAGCAAATCAATTTGTGATGAATAATGAAATCAAGTATGAGGTTAGAATTGCAACCATGGGTTAAGAATATAAACTTAACCATTGTAGAGAAATAACTATGGTAAAGGGTTGGGTTGGGTTAAAGAAATATCTATGCAAAATATCACAAGTCAAAGTCAAAGCTTCAAGAAACTTCTTGAAAGCTTCATGCAAGCTTAACCCTAATCCAAACCCTAACCATATTTAAACTCCACAAAACATGTTGCATTTATAACCCTAACTTGTTACAATATTATATATCACATATACAATATTTATTATAACAAAATAAAAAAATACTATTAACATATATCATATATATATCAATGTATTACCCGAGTGAGAAAAAGAATCTTTAAGCGAGCTTATACTAGTTAATGTAATTTAATATATCAAATATATAATTATACATTAAATTATCGAATCAACACTTGATCCGATAATCCGGCTATTTCACAAATAACCGACTAATATAATCTGTATCAGTTCATCAAATCAACACTTGATCCGATGACCCGGCTATATCACATATACCCGGCCGATATCACATATCACGAGAATCTAATACGGTATCACATACACGTATTGTTCTCGATCCCGCACATATCACATATGTGCTCCTACTCCGTTTTGCCTGAGCTAGGAAACCTCTGTGTAGGACTCTAAAGAATCGTCAATACGCCGGCAGTAGGTGATGATCATATCAAACACCGACAAGCTGCAAGCGGTCAGCTAAACATAGCAGCCACCCAGGTATTGAGCAATCAGAAGATCAACAAGCAAGCATGTACATTCTCCTGTGAATCCAACCAGTAACACTCTCGTACAGTCCGGTCTCTTCGTCCGATATTTCGCATATCTCGCCTGGGGGTGGTAAACGTCAGACCCCAGTAGCTTGATAAGTCGTGTCAATATGAGGTCCATAACAATTCGAGAAACTACTGATAACACTTACCAGTAAATCTCAGCAACCCTGGCAGGGATTTCCAGTTATAGCCAATCGAACACAGAGCAACATAAACTCCCTATACCGGGAGAGACGAAACCCCTCCTATCGCTCATTGCCTCTATGTGATTCGGGACTGTACCCAAAAGCCACCGTTTTGCACGCTCTCTTGGACGTGGTATGATGGATATCAAAGCACAGTAGGAATCACACAAGACTCTATGACGATCTCGGGTCTACAGACTAACCTGTACTAGTGTCACCAGAGAACTGCCATCTGACGTGAGGTATAATACCATCTGGGAGTTCTCGGCAAGTCCGTCCGTTGTACCCGGTCTCTACTGAGCACCCGTATACCTTCTTTGATGTCAAACACCAATGGATATGGGATCATCCATCGCTCATCATATGGGTCAAGAAGCGCATATGCTAGTCTACTGTGGAGTATTGATGCCCTGTCTCGGTAATAAGACTAGGAACATTTGAATGATGTACTTAACGATTACACTATCCCCACTAGTATGATCTGCATCATAGTCCTGGTAGTCAAGTACTCATCCTAAGGGCTTTATCAACATGTGAAATAGATACAATCAGAGTACATGTTAAGATAAAAGATAGCATACTATCATGTCGAGCAAGAAAGTCCTCCCTATATATGTCCAAGCAACCACTACAATATACATCGTATGTACAGTAATGGCCTCTAGGGCATACATATAACTAACAATTTCCCACTTTCACTAGGGCCACCTGTTGTTGTATCGCATACCCAACAATCAGTTGTGGTTGAAGTATCTCATACTCAACCAACCCTTAAAAGTCTCTACTGGAAAATAGGCCTTTGTGAGTGGATCCGCGCTGTTGTCCTCTGAGTCTACTCTCATAACCTCGATCTACTGGAGATCAAACATCTCCATGATCACGTGATACTGCCTAAGAATATGTCTGGATCACAGATGGGACGGGTGTTCCTAGGCCTAAGCCACAACTCCATTGTCACACAATGGCAGGAACGAAGTTCATCTCATGAACTTATATATATATCCAGACTGCCTCTTTGGTAGCATCCTTGATAACGATGTATCTTGCCTTTAATCGTTTAGCTTGTCACAGTATCTATCTTGGAACACTTTCAACATACCGTCCCTCCACTGAGGGTAAAGACAATGCCTGCGACTGACATTCAGTCGTCCTTATCACCTTGGAACCTTTCCAATAATTCTCCCCAGGATCGATTGATACCATCTCACCACAACTAGTGAGAATCCTAACATCCAATTAGATCTATCTCATAGATCCAAAAACCAGGATTTAGGAGGTATCACCTTGATCCTATATAGAGAATCTTTGTGATAAGAGGAGATTGACCGAGCGTAGCATAGGAAACTCCTTCCCTATCAAGAGTATGTCATCCACATACTATACAAGGATCACCACCATACTCCCTACTACCTTTTTGTATATACAAGGTTCAACTACCATTTTGATGAAGTCAAACTCATTAACTACTACATCAAAACAGACGTTCCAACTCCGCGATGCCTGATTTATCCCATAAAACATTATGCTCACGTTTCCGCTGCTCCCACTGTCTACGAAGCCCTCTGGCTGTGTACTTATAGACGCTCTCTTCCAAATCATCGTTTAGAAAAGTAGTCATGACCCCCAACTGCCAGATATCGTAGTCACGGTATGTAGCCGTGGCAAGTAGGATCTGGATGGACTTAAGCATAGCTTTGAAAGTCTCAACTTTTCCATGTACACCAAGTAATCTTCTCAAGATATACTTGCTCCTGATGGGGATTTAACCCTTTAGATAAAGCAACCAAAGTCCAAACTTTGTTGGTGTATAAGGATTCCATGTCAGATCACTAAGCATCCAGCCATTCTTACAGAGTCCCACTCCTGATGGCCTGCTCGAAACAAGTTGGGTCATCATCTCATGATGCAATCCTCGCTCCCACTGTCATAGAGAAACCGAAGTATCTCTCAGGTGGATGAGGAACCCTACTAGATCGGTGGAGAAGCTGAGGTTCGTTAGAAACTATTGAATCCTTTGGTTCTACCAAATCATCAGCTGCAGTTTGTATAGCTGGAACTCCTTCCAGTTCTACCTCATGATCACTAATTTCTTCATAAGAAATTCCCTTTTTCTCAAAAAGTGGTATACTTAGAATCAAAACATCTTTTGTTCCTCAGTTTGGTAGAATATATTCCCTTGCGAATGCTTGGGATATCGAACAAACTTCCACAGAACTGACCTTGCCTCGAGTTTGTCCGGATTTTGCTTTTGACATGGGCCGGACAACCCCAAATCTTAACATCATTAAGAGATGGGCTCTTCCCATACCATATCATATATGAAGTGGTAGGCACCTGATTTGATTTGAACCCTATTCAATAGGTATGCAGCTTCACAAGTGCATAACCCTAAAAGAAAATAGGCAACTCAGTAGTACTCATCATAGAGTACACCATATCACATAGGGTGCGATTGCTCCGCCCCAATACACCGACGTGCTGTGGTGTATTCGGAGGAGTAATGCTGAGAGAGAGAATCTCATTCTCCTTTAGAATAGTCCAGGAATTCCGTGCTCAAGTATTCTCATCCTTGATCTCATCAAAGGACATAATACTTATACCCGTTTTTGGTTCTTTACTTCTAACTTATATTCATTGAATTTCTCACAAGCTTCACACTTGTGTTTCAACAGGAACATATGTCCGGATCTTGAGAGATAATCAGTGAATGTAATGAAGTACAAAGAACCGGTTCTGGCATATGTAGACAGGGTACTTTCATACATCAGCATGTATCAATCCCAAGAGTTCAGTAACTCTTTCTCTGTTTCCAATAAGCGGAGCTATGGTCACCTTATCTTTGTGACATGAACGACAAGTTTCACAAGATGTAAATTCAAACTGATTTAAATATGCATCTTTATGTAACTTTAGCTAGTCGGGTCGCATTGATATGACCTAGTCTACAATGCCTCAAGAAGAATTCGTCCATTTCTGAACTCTTCCCCTTGTGTGTGTTCTGTTCATTAAGAACTGTGGTTTGATTTAGAACGTCTATGCTTTTTGATAACGTATCTGAACTGATCAACTCTTGATATAGGAAATGTTCAAAATATTATCCAACAATACAAAATTATATCCTTCTTTACTAATAAAGAGACTGATATGATGTTGTATATCAGGTTCGGTATCTAATAACATTCATTCAGAATTAATGTATTCTGGTAATACAGGGTGATAACAGCCAACATACTTGGCTGCAACACTTGCACCATTTCCAACTCTTGAAAATTATCACCCGTTCTCAGTTCTCTACCTATCTGTAGCCCATAACATATTACATATGTGGGATCCTGATCCGGTATCTCATACCAAGGACGTAAAGGATACTGAGAAACAGTTCTTGGTAATTAACATACCCGCAGAAGATGCATCAGCATGCACTTTCTTCGTTTGGGCGGTACGGGAATTCTGGTAATCCCCTATTTCCTGCTATGTCTTATAACAATTATAAGTAGGAGCGGGACCAACGTTCCGTAGCGCAGTATAACAATCGGGTTCGGTCAATACATCTGTATTATTATCTTGATTAAGGCGTGACATAGTCGCAACCAGGAGAGATAGAGAGAGAGAAGAAAACACTCAGCGTATGCTCTTGCAACATTAGATTGGTTATTAATATATCTAATCAGGATGGCTCCCACTGTTTTAGTCAAATCTTCCTTCAAACCCTAAAAGAAAAGACTAGCTGGGATTAATTACACCCTACAAGTTCGCCAATCTTTCAGCCAGGCCAGTGTCGTTACTTTGAGCGAGATTCCCCGTGCTTTCGTACGGACCTAATTAAAATAAACTCGTTTTTCCATGGGCGTAACCCCGTTAACACCTTTCTAGACACCTACTTTATCGGCTAATTGTAATGTGTAAAACTCTCCCAGGTGTAACTCTTACTCGCAGCGGGTATCAGGATCCAACTATCTCATAGGAGGTATGCAATCTCATTGCAAATTTCAACACTTGAAATTCCCAATAATACTTTTACCCCTAACGTGCTATGACCTTGACGAATGCCAAACAACCCATAATCCGCTAGTCAAGTTCAACCCGTACGTTTCTTGATTGAATTAAACCCACCCGCATGACCCTTGACGAATGCCAAACAATGTCGTACGATTACTCTAATCCAATCGCATCATATGCTGCAGATAAGCACTAGTTAGCTACCGTACACTACGCCTTGACGAATGCCAAACTACCGTAGCATGAATACTAAGTAGTACTTATCTGAAATGACGGAAGGCTACGCAGGTTTTTCAGAAAACCATGAGCGTAATGAACTTGATATCGTTGTAGAATCAAATGATTTAAATGGAGTGTTTTTAGGCCTTTGCTAGTTTTCCTAAAGAGGTTACTCCCGGTGAAGGGATCTCGGCTCTTTCTTTATTGAATAAGGTGCAGGATATTTCACAAATAACACTATGCAAAGCAAAAACTAGGAAAAAGCAATCAAAAGACAAAACCGAGGGTTGTAGTATCTGCCAGTTATTGCTAAAGAGGTTACTCCCGGTGAAGAGATCTCGGCTCTTACCTTATCAAATAAGGTGCTGGATGTTCTACAAGGAACACCGCTATGCAAAGCAAGAACTAGAGCTGCCTGTTTTTGAAAATTCGATTCCACAACATCTTTAGGTTTCCTTTATTTCATTAATCTCATTAATGAAGTCCCATTTTATTATGCTTCACAAGCATCAGAAATGAAACGAAATCAACAATATATAATATATATCTCATATATATAATATAAACATTCGTCTCAGGCAGTAATATGATCTCATCACAGAACATTGCAGCAGAAGAAACACATATGAAATATTGGATATTCTAGGAATTCCGTGTTTTAAGTTAATCCAGTATAAAACACGGATTCCACGGTCACGATGAATAGCCAAACCCACATCCCTAGACCCCTATGAGAGCGGCAAGAAACCCTACCAATTCTAGGGTTAGGAGACCCGGTCTCGACTCCTCGAGATGGCCTCCCACTGGACCCTAGAACCCGGTTACATGTGCTCCCTGCCTTGGGTCTATCTTAATGCGGAAAAGTAAACAATATATAATGGTGACATCATCCTCAGCCCGGAAGTGCCCCAATAAAAGAATATTACATACAAATGAATTTTACATGAATGAAAAAGAAAAACTCTCATCTCACATAAAACCCCGGCTATTCAAACACGACGATCCAATATAACATATCACAGCAACACATAATATCTCATATCATCAACGTAAGTAAATATGTGTATCCCAATTGTCGTTGATGTATAGCAACGAAACCGGCGATACATCACATATTACACTTACGGTCGCAGAAAAGAAAGTGTAAAACTACAACAGTTGGAATCCGCAACCTTCTTAGACATCTCATACCTAACAACTTGAATTCCTTAGACATCGCATGCCTAACTATTATAAACCCCGTATTTTATTCTCAATATCGAAAACACTTTTCAATATCAAGTCGGGCAATTCAACAAGATTCCCGAAAACCTGATTGAATGCTCGTCGAAAACTTTAGTAGATGGCCGCACCCCTGATGCCGTTGACGAAGTGCACAAAAGCGGAACACCGCTGCCGCGAGCACCCGAACAGATGCTTTTGGCGATGGGGTTCTCCTACAGTCACTTGGCTGGGGCTATGGGGCGTGGCTGTCTATTAAGTTTAACCGGCGAGTTTCCGCGTACGCTACGTGATTGCGACGGACTTTTGATCGCATCAAAATCCCGTGGCAATCGATCATCTGAGACTAAACTGCTAGATTTATAACATTCAAATTAGTTATCTCATAACTACTTGTGGATTCCAAATATTGTATCACATTCCAGATAAATAGACAATGTTAAACATTCCGATCGAATAAACAAACACCCCAGATTTCCTAAATAGTTCTCAACACTTGAAATTAGTTTAAAATCATCCATCACATACCACAGTACCAATGGTCCAGCCATAGAAAGGTCAAACCAACGCCTCACATGTGGCAACGCCGTACTGCCCCAAACCCTAAGGTTTAGAGGCGGTTCAGACGGTCACATAATCGAGTTAGGGTTTGTGTTCTTCTAGAGGGACCACCATGTTACTTGCACGACTTTGAACGTTCTTTAACTAAGGAAAAATCCAACACTTGGAAATTTTCCGACAGGGGAAAAAGTGAGTTATTGATATCCGTTCGAACTTTTTAAAACGTTCTAAATTACCCGAAAAAACTTAAACGAAGTTAAACTTTCCGATCGAATCAACGAATACAAAAGATCTCCAAAAAGCTCAACACTTGAGTAGAATTAAAAATTCCCAGAAGCATGCAAAAGTACCCAATAATCATACCCTGAAGTATTATCCCCTGATACCCTTAGTTTGCCGCGGAACCGCCGCCAAACGCATGGTTTATGGGTCCGTACTTCACAGTAATTCTTATAATTCTCTGCTTAATTTTCTGAGTATTTTTAATACAGAAAAAATCAACATTTAAAAAAATTTCCAGAGAGGGGGTCTAATGCGACGTTTCAGGGTTCGATCGGACTTTAAACTTCGTCTAGACTTTGCCTAAAGCTCTAGCTTGGCTTTGATACCACAGTAGGGTTACTAGGCACTAGAACAAGGTTCTACAAGGTATCAACCATGCCAAAATCAAAATTTTCATGTGCCGAACAACCCTAACCAAGATCTTAAACTAGAGATTAGGCGAATCAAAAAGAAAGTAAACAACTTTACTTCTAAGAGTTGGGATTACAACCATTGTAGTCCGTTCCTTCACTTCATAAGATCCATGTTGAGGTCCCTTCGCTGCGATCATCAAGTACCCGGACTCTAAAGAGGCTCCATGAAGAGAAAGATGCAAGCTTGCTTCCGATCTTCAATAACAAAGATGATCTACCTTGAAGAAACTAAAACCCAAGCTCTTGCTTTGCTAATCAAGTATTTGCAAAGCAAACACCCTAATCTAAGTAGTAAGAATAGATGAGGATGATGAAGTAGGAATTTAGCTCTCATTTTTTTTCAATTTCTCACTTATTTTCATCACATATGAAAAGGCTAGAAAGCTTTTTATCAAAAAGGAAGAAGAAGAAGAAGCAAATCAATTTGTGAGGAATAATGAAATCAAGTGTGAGGTTAGAATTGCAACCATGGGTTAAGAATATAAACTTAACCCTTGTAGAGAAATAACTATATTAAACGGTTGGGTTGGGTTAAAGAAATATTTATGCAAAATATCACAAGTCAAAGTCAAAGCTTCAAGAAGCTTCTTGAAAGCTTCTTGCAAGCTTAACCCTAATCAAAACCCTAACCATATTTAAAATCCACAAAACAAGTTACATTTATAACCCTAACTTGTTACAATATTATATATTACATATACAATATTTATTGTAAGAAAATAAAATAATACAATTAACATATATCACATATATATCAATGTATTACTGGAGTGAGAAAATGAATCTTTAAGTGAGCTTATACTAGTTAATGTAATTTAATATATCGAGTATATAATTATACATTAAATTATCGAATCAACACTTGATCCGATAATCCAGCTATTTCACAAATAACCGACTAATATAATCTGTATCAGTTCATCGAATCAACACTTGATCCGATGACCCGGCTATATCACATATACCCGGACGATATCATATATCGCGAAAATCTAATACGGTATCACATACACGTATTGTTCTCGGTCACGCACATATCACATATGTGCTCCTACTTCGTTTTGCCTGAGCCAGGAAACTTCTGTGTAGGACTATAAAGAATCGTCAATACGCCGGCAGTAGGTGATGATCATATCAAACACCCACAAGCTACAAGCGGTGAGCTAAACGTAACAGCCACCCAGGTATTGAGCAGTCAGAAGATCAACAAGCAAGCCTGTACATTCTCCTGTGAATCCAACCAGTAACACTCCCATACAGTCTGGTCTCTTCGTCTGATATGTCGCATATCTCGCCTAGAGGTGGTAAATGTCAGACCCCAGTAGCTTGATAAGTCGTGTCGATATTAGGTCCATAACAATTCGAGAAACTACTGATAACACTTACCAGTAAATCTCAGCAACCTTGGCCAGGGATTTCCAGTTATAGCCAATCGAACACAGCGCAACATAAACTCCCTATACCGGGAGAGACGAAACACCTCCTATCACTCATTGCCTCCATGTGATTCGGGACTGTATTCAAAAGCCACCATTTTGCACGCCCTCTTGGACATGGTATGATGGAAATCAAAGCACAGTGGGAATCACACAAGTCTCTATGACGATCTCGGGTTTATTGACTAACCTGTACCAGTGTCACCAGAGAACTGCCATCAGACGTGAGGTATAATACCATCTGGGAGTTCTCAGTGAGTCCTTCCAGTGTACCCAGTCTCCACTGAGCACCCGTATACCTTCTCTAATGTCAAACACCAATGGATATGGGATCATCCATCGCCCATCATATGGGTCAAGAAGCGCATATGCTAGTCTACTATGGAGTATCGATGCGCTATCTCGGTACTCCTGCGACTAGGAACATTTGAAGGATATACTTGGAGACTACACTGTCCCAACTAGTATGATCTGCATCATAGTCCTGGTTGTCAAGTACACATCCTAAGGGCTGTATCAACTTGTGACATAAAGACAATCAGGGTACATGTTAAGATAAAGAGTAACCAGATAGCATACTATCATGTCGAGCAAGAAAGTCCTCCCTATATATGTCCAAGCATCCACTACAATATACATCGTATGTACAGTAATGGCCTCTAGGGCATATATATAACTAACATCCGTTACTATACACCAAGAACATCTCTTTAGTCCTTCTCAAGTTCTTGAGAATGTTCTTCACAGCTGTCCAGTGATTCACTCCAGGATCTGCTTGATACCTACTCACTACACTTAGTGAATATGCTACATCAGGTCTGGTACATAACATCGCATACATGATAGAGCCTACTGCCGAAGAATAGGGTATCCCTTGCATGCGAGCTCTCTCCAAATATGTCTTAGGAGACATCTCTTTGGAAAGAGTGAGTCCAGAGATCGTGGGTAAGTTCCCACACTTGGATTCTTCCATACTAAACCTCTTTAGTATGGTGTCAATGTACCTGAATTGGGACAATCCCAGTATCCGTCTAGATCTATCTCTATAGATCTAAATTCCCAAAATGCAGGAGGCATCACCTAGTCTTTCATTGAGAATCTATATGATAAGAAGAGCTTGACCGAGTGCAGCATTGGAATATCATTTCCTATCAAGAGTATGTCATCCACGTACAATACGAGGAAGACAACCTTACTCTCTGCCACCTTCTTGTATATACAAGGTTCATCTATATTTTTGATGAAGTCAAACTCTTTGGCTACTACATCAAAACATATGTTCTAACTCCGCGATGCATGCTTCAACCCATAGATGGATTTAAGCAGCTTGCACACCTTTCCGCTGCTCCCACTGTCTATGAAGCCCTCTGGCTGAGTCATGTACATGCACTCTTCCAAATCACCATTTAGAAAGGTGGTCTTAACATCCATTTGCCAGATTTCGTAGTCATGGTACACAGCAATGGCAAGTAAGATCCGGATGGACTTAAGCATGGCCACTGGAGAAAAGGTTTTGTCATAATCTACACCTGGTCGTTGACGAAAACCCTTTGCAACAAGTCTAGCTTTGAAAGTCTCAACTTTTCCATCTACACCAAGTTTCTTCTTAAAGATCCATTTGCTCCCAATGGGTTTTACCCCTTCAGGACCAATTTCCAAAGTCTATACTTTGTTGGTGTAAATGGATTCCATCTCAGATCGCATTGCATCCAGCCATTTCACAGAGTCCCCACTCGTTATGGCCTGCTCGAAGCTAGTTGGGTCATCATCTTCCATGATGCAATCCTCACTCCCACCATCGACGAGAAAACTGTAGTATCTCTCAGGTGGATGAGAAACCCTACCAGATCGGCGGAGAGGCGGGGGTTCATCGGGAACTACTGAATCCTCTGGTTCCATTAAATCTTCAGTTGCAGTTTGTGCTGCTGGAACTTCTTCCAGTTCTACCTCTTTGCCAATAATTTCTTTTGCAAGAAATTCCTTTTTCCAAAAAGGTGGCATATTGAGAAATAAACACCTTTTGTTCCTCAGTGTTGTAAAAAATATATCCTGGTGAATTCTTAGGATATCCCACAAACTTGCGAAGAACTGATCGTGCCTCGAGTTTGTCCCGATTTTGCCTTTTGACATTGGCCGGACAACCACATATCTTAACTCGTTTAAAATATGGTCTCTTCACACTCCATATCTCATGTGATGTGGTAGGTACAGATTTAGATGGAATTTGATTCAATAGGTATGCTGCTGTCTCCAGCGCATAACCCCAAAAGGAAATAGGCAATTCAGCGGAGCTCATCATAGAGCGCACCATATCTAATAGGGTGCGATTCCTCCGCTCCGATACACCGTTGTGTTAGTGTATATGCCCTAGGGGCCATTATTGTATCATACTAGTTTGTATATTACTTAATGGAAGCTTGGGATATTCACAGTTATATTAACAGTCTCGCTCAATATAGTAGTATGCTACTTGGTTTATATCTATCTTAATATGTGTATATGTTTGCATATCGCGAATACATATTGATAGAGCCCTTAGGATCATGCTTGACTACCAGCGTTGTGATGGCAGTCACACTAGTGGAGGCTGGGTAGTCTACAAGCACATCCTTTTTCAGGTCCCTAGTCGTAGGATTATCGAGACAGGGCATCGATACTCCAGAGTAGACTAGTGTGTACGCTTCTCATCCCAGCAGGGGAAATGGTCTGTCCCACAGCCATTAGTACGTTGTACTGGAGATAGTATACAATTGCTCGTTGGGTTATGGGCACACCGGATAGGACTCGCAGGGAACTGTTGGTTGGTATTATACACGTCGTCAGTTAACAGTTCCCAGGTGACATGAGTACGGCATAGTCCGCAGACTTGACACTGCTGCTTCGTCTCGAGTGTGTTCCCACTGTTCTTAGATTGCTACCCTACCACGGCTCAAAGGAGTCGTGCAAACAGGTAGCAGTTGGGTGCAGTCCCGAAGCACTTGGAGGCAGTGGCGGTTAGAAAGGATTCGTCTCTCTCGGTATTAGGAGTTGATATCGCACTGTGTTTGGAGAGCCATTACGCAAAGTCCCTGGCCAGGGAAAACGAGATTTACTGGTAGGATTTCCTGTAGCTTCTCAAGGTGTAATGGGCTTCACTCCGACACGACTTATACCGCTTTTAGGGGACTGACGCTTGCCGCCCCTAGGCCCGATATGCGATAGTATTAGACGAACAAACCGGACTGTACGGAGATTGTCACATCAGGCTCAGTAGGAGTTCGAATGGGTTTCCTCACCGGCCTTCTTATCAACATCTAGCTGGGGACCGTTACGTACAGCTAGTACCGCTTGCGGCCTGTTGTTAAACCCACTGCCAGCGTAGTATCGAGTCTTTAGAGTCCCACACAGAGAGTTTCCCTGCTTTAGGAGAAACGATATAGAGGTCGTATGGTTTACCGACAGGGTTCGGACACATAGGTGCATTTATGCACGTACGATGTTCGGACAGTTTATACTAGCAGGCTTTAGTTTAAGCCAGATTCTAGTATTGGATTATTGGATTTTTACAGTCTCAGTATTTCCGTGTTTTACGGATGGGAGGGGCATTCTCGTAATTAGTCGAGATGCTTCTAGAAGAAAGGTGAGGTGGAGAGCTTAGGTGTAAAATGCATTAAATGAATTAGTGACTCATGAGATGATTCATCCAAATGAGTTAATGAAGCATTTATTGCTTAATGACTCTTGTGATGATTCATTGATTATATTAAATGAAGCATGGTTGTAATTATCACATAATGATTTATTTGATATTCTTTATGCTTCATAAAATATAGAATTGAGACATAATTCATTTCATTCTCACATACACACTCTCTCCCCTCAAGCTCTCCTCTTCTTCAACCTAACCCTAATCCTCTCATGTGTTGAGATCTCAAGGGTTAGAAAGACTATTAGATCCTTAATCCATCTCTATATCCTATTGGTCACTTGGATTAGCAATCCTAGCCATTTAGTTACCTTAAGTGAGAGGTTAAACCTTGGAGAAGGAACTCTCGGGTGGATCTTCTATCACATCGAGGAGGCCGACGAGGAGGTGAACAACAAGAACAAGAAGGACTAGAATCTTGAGGTATAATCATCTATCATAGTAGTTAATCACTTCTAGATAGTTGTTAGTTAGGGTTTAGCAAAGATCCGTAAAGTTAGTCGATATTAACTTAAACAAAATGATTATTTTACCTATTCCGCCTCCCCGTATCATGTGGGGTGTCTAACGTCGACTTACAGTAGTATCAGAGCCTAGCTAAACCATAACTAACATGTTAGCAAAGTCGTTAGAAATTCGATCGCAAAACGAACCCGAAAAAACAACATTTTCACATAGTTTCTGCTGACTTTAAAACGGGATCTAAAAATTTTTCAGGGACCCTTAAAAATACAGGTAGGGTTTTTTAAGAATTATGAAGAAATTTGGGATCGTGACTCGACCATACCACCGGAGAACTGCCGCCGATCCAAGCGATCCGCCGCGGATCCGCGGCCGAGTCGACTCCGAGTCAACCCAAATTTGCTTAGTTATTCTTCTGTGTTGATGTTGTGTTTTCTGGGATGTTTTGTTTTTGCTCAGGTTTTATGTGAACAGAGAATTGTTTGGAGTAGAATCATATGTGTTGCTTGATCGAAATTCTAAGATGTTTGGCTAACTGGATTATATCTGTATCGTATTTAACGTGTTCGTAAACATCCCCTAACTGCTAGTATGTCGGTTAGCAGAGGGTTGCACATTTCTGTAATGGTTTTTACTGGTTTGTGAATGTGGAATTGTTGGATTGTCGTGAATGGATAGCTGGGGATGTGAGACGAGTGTTTCTTTCATTCAAATGTAAATTGTAATTTGTTGTAATATTCTTTTGCAGGGCACATCCGGGTTGAGGTTGTAGCCACCGTTGTATTATTTCATTTACTGTTTTCTACTCCTAGGATAGACCCAAGGTGGGGTGCACAAACTACCGGGTACTTTGAAGTGTTTAGTGGCGTACTCACGTCGTTGAGGGAGACCGCTTCACTTTGGGTACTTGGCGTGTAGTTTGCCGTACCCGTAGGGGTCTAGGGTGGGGTTTTGACTATTCATCGCGACTATGTAATCCGTCTTTCTTTGCAAGCTCAAAAGGAATGCGGATTCCTTGAAAATCCAATATGTTCATCTGTGATCTGGAATGCTTATTATTTCGTCTGACGAATGTACTATATCTATATATGATATCTAGTAGGCGTTACTTATGTTTTGCACCCGCGCTAGCCCAGCCCCCGCTCTGTCATTAGTTAAATAACCTAATGGGTGAATGACGGGGCCCAGTGGAGAATGCGGATGGAATAAGAGGACGTTGTATTTTCGTTGTTTTCTGCAATGATAGGTTAATTGATGGGACGCATTATATTAATGCAAAGAAAATAAACCAAAGTTGTATCGTTGGAACAGTTTAAAAGAAACCACTCGGTTATTTTAAAACAGAAGATATTTTTTAAAATCGCAGAGCTTAAACCACTCCTTTTAAAAGCTATCAGGTTCCTTCGATCATATCAAGTTCACTACGTTCACGGTTTCGCCAAAACCATTCGTAGCCCTCCGTGATTTCATCTGGGTATTCAGTAGTATTCAAGCTATGTATTTTGACCAATGCCAAGGCATAGTGTTTGGTAGCTGCTGGGTATTCATTTGTTGTATAGATAGATGAGTTAGTTTGGGACAGTCGTACTGCCATTTGCCCAACGTCAAGGGTATGTACGGATGGGTTCAAATTAACAAGATAATGATGTGTAGAACTTGACATGTGACTTATGACATTTTGACCAACGACAAGGTCATAAGAGCATGGGGCAGAAATTGATATCGGGAATTTCTAAAGAAACTGAAATTTGCTAAGAGTTGCATACCATTTGGAGTGTGATAATTTGGTAGGATTCCTTCAGCTTTATCACACGATGATATTTGGATCCCGATCCTACTGTGAGTATCCGCTACTCATCAGGAGATTTGTCACTTAACGATCAATGCTATAAACCAAGTAGGTGTCGAGAAAGGTGTCACGGGGCTACACCCCCAGAGAAAAGATCTTATTTAATTAAGGAACTTTGCAAAAGCGTCGTAAAACCTCCCTCGAAGTACCAACACCGGCATGGCTGAACGGTTAAGCAAGTATTGTACGGTGAGAATAGTCCTGACTAGTTCTTCCTTTTTGGTTCGAGGAGGGATTCGAGAAACAGTGGGAGCCATCCTGTTTAGATAAACTAAAAACCACTCTAAACTCGCAAGAGCGTCATGCTAAAGTGTTCCCCCTCTCTTTCATTGCAGCGACCCAGAACAAGACAGGCCTTAAGTTATTATTAGATAAAAATATTTTGACAGGGCCAAACTATAAATATTGGTTCCGGAATGTTAAGAAGGTTATTACCTATGACAAAATGGGGTATGTCCTTACGACAAAGGTCCCTACCGTCCCAGGTCCTGAATCCAGTGTCGCGGATAAGGAAATCCGCAAGACCTAGGAGTTAGACTGCGCGAAGGCCAAGTGCATCGTGCTTACCTCTATGAATAATGAACATCAGAGGAGGCACGAGAATATGGATCTAGAATCCATATTTCTCTACACCAAGGAACTGTATGGAGAGCAATCTCGTATAGCTAGATACGAGACCTCGAAGAACTTGTTTCAGTCGAGGATGGTCGTCGGATCATCTGTAGGGGAACATGTCCTTAAGATGACTGGCTATATTGAAGAGCTCGCAGACCCCGGGACAACATTAGAGAACGAGCTGTATACAGACTTGATTCTCCAGTCCCTTCCTTCCACCTACGCCCAGTTTATCTTGAATTTCAACATTCAAGGTAAAGAAGTTGAACTTCCAGAACTCCTTAACATGTTGAGGAGTGCAGAGGGCACCTTGCAGAAGGCAAGGGAAACACTCACTATGTTCGTTCGTGGTGCTTCCTTTTCCAGGTCTAAGGCAAGGGCCAAAGGAAGGAAGAAGAAGGCTGCTACCAAACCAAGAGGTGGTGTTGGTAAGGTAGGAGTCAAGGGAAAGGCAAAGGTGAAGGGTTACACTAGCGCCCCGGCCAACATCCGTGGCCAAATGCGGAACAATTTCTTTTCGACGAACATAAACTTAGCGCTAGAATAACACTAAAAGCCGGATCTTTACCATAAACCTAACTAGCAAAAGAATAGAGTTCTGTCTACTATGATAGAAAGTTACACCTTAAACTTGAACTCCTTCTTCTCCTTGTTGTGAGCTCCTTGGAATGATCTAGATGGCTCCTCCTCACCGACTTCTCTATATCGAAGAAGATCCACCCGAAGGCCTCTACCTTGAGCTCCTACCTCAAACCATGAAGTAACTAGAGTGCTTTGCTTGCTAGACTAAGAACCCTAGAGTGAGTAGAGAGTTGTTTTAGTGGTTAGATCTCACAAAACTCTTGATTTTCAACTCATGAAACAAGAGAGCTTTGAGAGAGGAAGAGGAGAGAGCTAGCAAGAGAGAGAATGTATCACGTTGAAATGAGGAGATAGCTCTCATATCATGAAAAAGAATAATGATAATTTTAATTAGGATAAATTGTCATGGTTGATGTTGATTTGACCATTATCATGTCACAATTAATGCTAAGCATGCTCACAAAAATATCTAAGTCAACATGGGTCAACAAAGTCAATTGGTCAAACCAATTAACCATGATACAATTATCTCTAATTAAAACTCATTAATCAATTTTCTCCATCTCATTATGGTTTTAATCAAGTCAATGGTCAAAACCCTAATGAGGATCCTCTGCCTCTGTCAACTGTGTATACACACTCGCATCCGTGTTCCGAGGAACACGAATACAATGAGACCGAGCCAACCAAAAACCAAATACTAGGATCTGGCTTAAACCAAAGCCCACTAGTATCAACAGCCCGAACACCGAACACGCACAAGTACGCATATGTGAACGAACCCTGTCGTAAAACCATACGACCTCTACTTGTTTCGCCCAAAAGTGAACAACCCTCTGTGTGGGACTCTAAAGACTCGACACTACGCTGGCAGTGGGTTTAACCACAGGCCGCAAGTGGTACTAGCTGTACGTAACGGTCCCCAGGTAGATGCCGATAAGAAAACTGATGAGGTGAACCCATCCGAACTCCTACTGAGCCTGAATGTGACAATCTCCGTACAGTCCGGTCTGTTCGTCTAAGAGTATCGCATGTCGGGCCTAGGGGGCGGTAAACGTCAGACCCCTAATAGCGGTACAAGTCGTGTCAGAGTGTAGCCCAGAACACACTGAGAAACTACTGGAAACACTACTAGTAAATCTCGCTTGCCCTAGCCAGGGACTTTGTGTAATGGCTCTCCTAGACACAACGCGATATCAACTCCCAATACCGGGAGAGACAAAACCTGTCTAACCGTCACTGCCTCCAAGTGCTTCGGGACTGCTCCCAACTACTACCTGTTTGCACGACTCAATATAGCCGTGGTAGGGTAGTAATCTAAGAATAGTGGGAACACACTCGAGGCGAAGTGACAGTATCAAGTCAATGGACTAAGCTGTACTCATGTTACCTGGGAACTGTTAACTGACGATAGGTATAATACCAACCAACAGTTCTCGACGAGTCCTGTCTAGTGTACTCGTAACCTAACGAGCACCTGCATACTATCTCCAGTACGACGTACTGATGGCTGTGGGACAGACCATCTCCCCTGCTGGGACGAGAAGCGTATGCACCAGTCTACTTTGGAGTATCGATACCCTGTCTCGATAATCCTACGACTAGGGACCTGTATAAGGATGTGCTTATAGACTACCCAGCCTCCACTAGTGTGATCGCCATCACAACTCCGGTAGTCAGGCAAAAATCCTAAGGGCTCCATCAATATATAGTGATATGTTAAAAGAAACATATACACATATTAAGATAGAAACAAACCAAGTAGCATACTACTATATTGAGCAAGACTGTCGTAAACCCGTATATATATCCCAAGCTTCCAAACATGTATTATACAAACTAGTACTATACAATAATGGCCTCTAGGGAATACATATCTAACAATCTCCCACTTGCACTAAAGGCCAGTAATTAGTGTACCGCATACCCAACGTCTGCTCTATGGCTAGCTGCTGGCGTACCGCATACTTAATAGCTCAAAAAATCGCTTGAACTGAGGGCCTTTGTGAAAGGATCCGCCGTGTTGTCTTTTGTGTCCACTCTTCGTACCTCGATCTCCTGGCGATCAATGATCACCCTGATCAGGTGATATCGCCTTAAGATGTGTCTGGATTTCTGATGGGACCTTGGTTCCTTCGCTAAAGCTATAGCCCCATTGTTATCACAATACAAAGGTATTGGGTGAACAATGGACGGAACCACCTGAAGTTCACTAATGAACTTCTTCATCCAGACCGCCTCTTTTGCAGCAATGTATTCAGCCTCCATCGTCGAGTCTGCGACGGTATCCTATTTGGAACTCCTCCAACATACTGCCCTTCCGTTGAGGGTAAACACAAAACCCGAGACAGACTTGCTGTCGTCCTTGTCACTCTGGAAGCTTGAATCGGTATAGGACTCAACCCTGAGGTCTCCATTACCGTAAACCAGGAACATCTCCTTAGTCCTTCTCAGGTACTTGAGAATGTTCTTCACTGCCGTCTAGTGGTTCTCACCTAGGTCTGACTGATACCGGCTCACCACGCTTAGTGCGTAAGCTACATCTGGCCTTGTACATGGCATCGCATACATTATATATCCTACCGTCGAAGCGTAGAGTATAATGCTCATGCGAACCCTCTCCTCATCAGTCTTGGGAGACATCTTCTTGGAGAGGGTGATTCCGTGCAATGCTGGTATATTACCGCGTTTGGAATCTTCCATACTAAATCTCTTTAGTATGGTCTCTATGTACCTGGACTGCGAAAGTTCCAGTAATCTCTTGGATCTATCACTGTAGATCCTGATCCCCAGTATGCATGTGGCATCATCCAGGTCCTTCATGGAGAACCATTGTGACAAGAATAGCTTGACCGATTGTAGCATAGGAACATCATTTCCTATCAAAAGAATGTCATCCACATACAAGACTAGGAACACGATAGTTCGTCCTACAATCTTCTTATAGATACAAGGTTCATCTTCGTTCTTGATGAAATCAAATTCCTTGTTTGCCTCATCAAAACAGATGTTCCAGCTCCGTAATGCATACTGTAATCCATAAATGGATTTAAGCAACTTGCACACCTTCCCACTGCTCCCACTGTCTACAAAACCTTCTGGCTGATCCATATAAACGCACTCTTCCAAACTGCCGTTTAGAAAAGCCGTTTTTACGTCCATCTGCCAGATCTCATAGTCATGGAAGGCAGCAATGGAAAGTAGGATTCGAATGGATTTGAGCATAGCCACTGGAGAAAAAGTTTCGTCATAGTCCAAACCAGGTCTTTGACGAAAACCTTTTGCAACGAGTCTAGCCTTATAGGTTTCCACCTGCCCATCTACACCAAGTTTCCTTTTGTAGATCCATTTGCATCCAACGTGTTTTACCCCAGGTGGAGCAATTTGTAAGGTCCACACTTTATTGGTGTACATGGACTCCATTTCAGATCGCATAGCATCCAGCCACTTATCAGAGTCCCTACTGATAATGGCCTGCCTGAAATTGGTAGGATCATCTTCTTCCAAGATGCAATCCTCTCGATCCCCGTCTATGAGAAAACCGTAGTATCTCTCGAGCGGATGAGAAATCCTACCAGATCTGCGGAGTGGCTGAGGTTCGTCTGGGATTACTGAAGCTAGTGGTTCCTCTAAATCTTCAGTTACATTTTGTGGATCATGGATCTCTCCCAGTTCTACCGTACTCCCACTAGTTTCTTTTGCAAGAAACTCCCTTTATAAAAAGGTAGCATAGCGAGATACAAACACCTTCTATTCCTCAGTGTGGTAAAACAGATATCCTAGTGAATCCTTAGGATATCCCACAAATTTCCATAGAACTGACTGTGCCTCTAGTTTGTCCGGTTTCTGTGTTTTCACATAGGCCGGACAACCCCATATCTTAAATCGCTTAAGATATGGATTTCGTCCACTCCATACTTCGTATGGAGTCTTAGGCACAGATTTGGATAGAACGTAGTTCAGTAAGTATGCAGCTGTTTGAAGCGCATATCCCCAAAATGAAAGAGGCGACTCAGTGTCACTCATCATGGAGCGAACCATATCCAATAGGGTACGATTCCTCCGCTCCGATACACCGTTGTGCTATGGTGTGTAAGGAGGAGTAAGCTGGGAGAGAATTCCATTCTCTTTTAAGTAATCTAGGAATTCCGTGCTTAAGTACTCCCCTCCTCTATCAGACCGGAGGATCTTGATACTTTTGCCTATCTGGTTCTCCACTTCATTTCTGAATTCTCTGAATTTCTCAAAAGCTTCAGATTTGTGTTTCATCAGATACACATATCCGAACCTAGAGAGATCGTCAGTGAATGTGATGAAGTACGAGAACCCACCCCTTGCATTTATAGACATTGGACCGCATACATCACTGTGTATGAGTACCAAGAGCTCTGTTGTCCTTTCTCCATGTCCGGTGAACGAAGATTTGGTCATTTTTCCTTTGAGACAAGACTGACAAGTTTCATAAGTTGAAAACTCGAATTTATTCAAGAGTCCATCTTTATGCAACTTACTTAGCCTTTTCTCTCCGATATGACCAAGTCTACAATGCCACAAGTAGGATTTGTTCGTATCAGAACTCTTCCTCTTGCGTGTGTTTTGTATATTTAGAACTGTATTTTGATTTAGAACATAGATATGATTACACAGTGTACCTTCTGCAACCAGTACCTTATCAAGGTAAATGTTCATGATATTTCTATCAAGAACAAAATTATATCCATCTTTATCAAGTAAAGACACTGATATTATGTTGCAAACCATGGAAGGTACATAGTAGCAATTGTTCAAAATCATAGTATTGCCATTTAGCAACACTAGGTGATATTCACCGACAGCTACAGCATTAACTTGTGCTCCGTTCCCTACCCTGAGGGACATATCACCAGGTGCAACTTTTCTACTTTTTCTCAGTCCCTGCAATAAATTACAGATATGAGATCCTGATCCGGTATCAAGTACTCAGGAGGTAGGGCTGACTGAAAAGCAGTTCTCAATTACAAGAACACCTGAAGTAGATGCAATACTTTGCTTCTTCTTCAACTGGGTCTCCTTAGAATCCATACAATCATCTTTCCCTTGCTCATACTCACGATCGCTATCATAAGTTAGAGCCAAACCGACTTTCCCCAGCCCCGAATAAGAATTCGGATCGGTCAAGTGTCACATTTTATTATCTTGATTAGGGCGTGAAATGGTTGCTACCTAGAGAGAGATAAAAGAAACACTCAGCGTGCGCTCTTGCAAGATTAGATTGGTTATTAATTTATCTAACCAGGATGGCTCCCACTGTTTCCTCAAATTCTTCTTCAAACCCTAAAAGAAGAATTAGTCAGGTTTAATCGCACGTCAAAATACTTGCTTAACCTTTCAGCCAGGCTAGTGTTGGTACTTCGAGGGAGGTTTTTCAACGCTTTCGTGAAGTTCCTTAATTACATAACCGCATTTCCCTGGAGGCGTAGCCATGCTAACACCGTTCTAGACACCTACTTGGTTTATAGCATTGATTGTTAAGTGAAATAATCTCCCGAGAGTAATCCAACTCATTAGTGGGATCAAGATCCAACTATCATTGTGTGATGACCAAGATGGAATCCACTCTAGTCACCACACTCTAGAAGGTATGCTAAATCTGCAAGTTTCCTGTATGTTTGAAACTCCCGATGTGGTTTTTACCCCTAGGACCCTAGTGACCTTGACGGAGTCAACAAATCAAAGAGTCCTAGTCAAGTTCAACCCGTCATTATCTGGATTGAATCAAACCAACCCGCATAACCCTTGACGGAGTCAACAAGGTTATACGACTGTCCTGACCAATCCTATCTAGTTTTACAAACAAGCATTACTCAGCTACCGTACACTACGCCTTGACGGAGTCAACAAACGCAGCACGAATATTAAGTGTTACTTATAAGAAATGACAGAGGGCTACGGCTGGTTTTTGGTGAAAAACCCGTTTAACGTAATGAACTTGATATAGTTGAAGGAACCTGAGTGGTTTTTACAAATAAATAGTGGCGAAAAACTTTTGCTAAAGTAGTCACTCCCTGTGAAGGGATCTCGGCTCTTTCCTCGTCGAATGAGGTGCAGGATATTCCAAATTGAATACCATGATGCAAAGCAAGAATAATCGACTATAGTGAAAGTATTACGTTGACGCAAACTTTTACTCAAAGGGTCACTTCCGATGAAGGGATCTCGGCCCTTGCCTCGTCGAATGAGGTGCTGGATATTCCAAACTGAATACCACTGTGCAAAGCAAAAGAGAACGTCTGTAATGTCTGTTTTTAAAACTTGGTTCCAACAACATCTTTTAGGTTTGTTTTTCTTGCATTAATCAAAATTAATGTTGTCCCATCAATGTAACTTACCACACCAGAAAAGAACAAAAATACAATGTACGTATATGCCATCCGCATTCGCCACTAGGCCCCATCATCACTCGTTAGGTTACTTAACTAACGACAGAGCGGGAGCTGGACTAGCGCGGGTGCAAAACATATACAACATCTACTAGTATATATATATATATATATATAAGTATATAAAACATTCGTCCCAGGCATGATAGTAAACTACATCACAGAAACACAGCCAACAATACAGAATGGTGGATAATCTTGGAGCCCCGTGTTTCATTTGAGCCACAAATAAAACCCGATGTTCCCTGTTATTTGGATAGCCTGTGCAATGAAAACCTGTACCCCCTATGGTTGCGGCAAATAGCCCGTCAATTCTAGAATGAAGCCCCCTCCATCTCAACTCTACGAGAAAGATGCCTCCTCCGTCTCAACACCATGAGATAGAATTGTAAGTCTACGTTAGCGCCCCGGCAGTCTACAGACGCCAATCGCGGAATAAAACTTTTTAACTTGGCGCTATCGTATACTTTAACCCGGATCTGCCATTATTGCTAAACTAACAAACAGTAAAGAGTGTAGAAATGTTGTACCGACTGATCCAAGTCCTCCGGTCTTCATCTCCACTCATGTCTCCTCGCGGGATCTCCGTCCGTCTCCTCCTCGTCGGAAAGGGCACCACATCGCCTGTAGCTTTTACGGGCTCCCACCTCAATACCGAGGCAACTCGGGCGCGAAGCTGGCGAATCGACGCGTCCAAGATTTGCTGTAGGAAGTGTAGTGTAGAGGCTACTTGTCTCTTTGGGGTTTGTTGCCTTTGGATGGAGGAATGAAGATAGAACTTTGGAGGGAAAAAATGAAGCTACCAATTTTTGCAAGGAAATGAGATGAAGAATGAAGCACACCAAAAAATCTCTCATTTTTCATCTCCTCCTTATGTGTGGCCGGCCATTGCATAAAAGAAATGGTGGAGGGAACAAAATACATCATGAAGGGAGGTGAGGGTAGGAGAAGTCAAGAGGTGACCACAACATCAACATCAACCATGCTTGCACTATTGAATCCATACCCCCTCAAATCACAAGTCAAAGCAAGCATGGTGCAAAGAAAAGAAAGCCATCATAATCAATATATATGCAATAAAACCCCTCCACAAAAGTAATTTGCAAAACTGCAAATTACCCCCTCCATCGGAAAAGTCCGGCCGGGAAAGAACAAACGAAAACCGGCCGGAACGGAATGCAAACTGGCAACTCCAGTAAACTGGTCCCGTAATAAATTACAGGAAAACCCCGACACTGTGCATACACACCCGCATCTGTATTCCGACCGGATACAAATGCAATGAGACAAAATCTACACAGTACTAAACTAGGACCGGCTTAAACCAAAGCCGGCTAGTAATATCCGTTCGATCCTGGGACGTGCAATACCGCACGTATCTGATCGAACCCTGCCATATACCTATACGGCTACTAGTACAAACCGTCCGATCCTGATCCGTGCAATACCGCACGTATCTGATCGGATCCTGCCATATCTCCATACGGCCTCTACAGCGTTTCGCCCGAAAGCTGAGTAACTGAAAGTGTGGTGGACTCTAAAGACTCGTCAATACTATGGCTGTGGATTTAACCACTAGCCCGTCAGAGGTATAAGCCAATACGTGACGGGCCACCAGCTATTGACCAAATGGGACGTCGATGAGGAAGCTCACCCCGACACCCAACTGAGCCTGTCAGTGACAATATCCGTGCAGTCCGGTCCGTTCGTCTATGAGTATCGCATGGCGGGCCTAGGGGGTTGGTAAAAGTCAGACCCCCAAAAGCGGTACAAGTCGTGTCGGAGTGTAGCCCAGAACACCCTGAGATACTACTGGAATACCTACCAGTAAATCTCCTTGCCTTGGCCAAGGACTTTGTGTAATGGCTCTCCTAGACACAGCACGACCTCACCCCCAATACCGGGAGAGACGAACCCCTGAAGATACGCTCACTGCCTCCATGTGGCTCGGGACTGTACCCAACTAAAACCTGTTTGCACGACTCCTTTGAGCCGTGGTAGGGTAGTAATCAAAGTACAGTGGGAACTCACACGAGACAAATGACGATCCCCAGGTCGATGAACTAACCTGCACACATGTCACCAGGGAACTGCCATCTGACGTCTGGTATATGACCAACTAGCATGTTCCCGGCGAGTCCTGTCCGGTGTACTCATAACCCAATGAGCACCTGTATACATCTTAGGTGATCCAACTGACACCAGTGGCTTGTGAGACCAGCCACCGCCCCTCGTCGGGGTCTCGACTGTATACACTAGTCTACTAATGGAGTATCGATGCCCGGTCTCGAAACTCCCACGACTAGGGACCTTTTAAGGATATGCTTGTAGACCCCCAGCTCCCACTTATATGATCGCCCTCATACTGCTGGTGGTCAAGCAAGAATCCTAGGGGCTCTATCAACGTGTAATAGCGACGTGTCATGTCACCTAAAGCAGTACACGATGATAAAGGTAAACCAGATAGCATACTATCATCTCGAGTAAGACTGTCCTACCGGGATAGGTCCTCCCTCAATCATTGCAATCACGTACCTGCGATCCAATAATTGACTCTGAGGGCACTACCTCCAACAATCTCCCACTTGCACTCAAGGCTAATTATTGCGATGTCGCATACTCACAGCCCGTGTGATACCGAACACCCAACTCCTCTACTAGTCAGTCTCACAAAGCTCGTTTGCGGAACTATTGCGTTCGAGGAATAGCCTCAGTGAGTGGATCCGCTTAGTTGTTTCTTTCCATGTCTCTCTATATCTCAAGTTCGCGGAGAAAGCCATCTCCCGAAATGAGCAAAATCAGTCTTAGAATATGTCTGGATGTCTGATGGGACGTAGCTCATAAATGAACTCCAAATCCAAACTTCTTAGACTGTATTGACAACTGAACTTAATCAGTATCCTGCGCGCCATGCCTCCCTCAGTATTGCCTTGGATCACCTGTCCAAAATACTGCCCTACATCAGAGGGAAAACTATAACTCTGACAACCTCCTTGTCGTCCATGTCACCTTGGAAGCCTAGAATGATAACCGTCTCCTGAATGAGGCTGTCGTTATCATATCCCTAGAACATCCACTTATATTCTAAAATTGCTTCCGACTGTTTCTCCAGGATTGGATTAATGTCAACTTATTGCATCTAGTGCAAGAACAACATCTGGTGTGGTACTTGACATCTCATGATTGACTCAATTGCCTAAGCAAGTGATCTGCCAATCATGCACGTCCCTCTCCCCTTTAGTCTGTAAGACACCTTTGGGGAGGGTGACTCCATCACCTGCAGGTATACTACCGTGCTAGGAGTCGTCCATTCTAAATACTGTTAGAATGCTGTCAAGGTACCCTGATTGAGAAACCACCCAAATCTAGATCTAAAACCATAGATCTAGTAACCAGTATGTCTGATATAATGTCCAAGTCCTTTGTGGAGAAACCACCGTGTGACGACCAAAGTATAACCGATCATAGTGTAGGAGTTTCTTTTCCTACTCTGTGTATATCATCCAAATACCAGGATATCACACCCTACTACCTTCTCAACAGATCCATCCCCTATTCTGATGAAGTCAAACCCATGACTGTCACGTCAGAAATAGATGATCTATCTCCGCTACATCTGCTCTAGTCTATAAATAGACATAAGCAACCTGTCCACCAATGCTTCCGCTGCTCCCACTGACTACGACAACCCTCTGGCAGAGTCATATACACGTACAACCCTCTGGCAGAGTCATATACACGTACACTTCTGAAGCGAGTTCAGAACGACGCTATACTCATCCTCCCGCCGGGTCTCGCAGCCTGGAACAACAGCATTGGTAATTGTGGGTAAACAAGAACTTCCCCGTCACCGTCCTTGAGGCTACCGTAGTACCTCTCGGGTGCCTGAAGTTACCCACCATATCTGCGGAGTGGCCAATGGAATGTCAATCCAGATTGAATCTTTAGGTTCCTTATCAAATCTTCAGTAATCGTTTGTGGTTCTGGAATCACTTCCAGTTCTACCATACTCCCACTACTGTTTTCTAAAAAAATCCATTTTTAATAAAACTGTGGCGAGTCTAGAACAATATCGCTATTGTTCATCCAGATGGTAGAAAGTCAACCCTCGTCATAGCCTGGGTCAACCCACAAACAGCCATTACAGAAACGTGCCTTGAGTTGTCCAGTGTCTGGTTTTAATCATAAACCGGACAACTCCCCGTACCTTAACATCGTTAAGATATGAACTGTTCTATATCCAATATAGAAACAGAGGCACTGATTTAATTGAACCAGATTCAAATCATGCAGCTGTCCCCAGCGCATGTCAACTAAATGGAAGAAGGCCGATCAGCGTTACTCAACTTAGGAATACTTCCAATTATGAGTAACCTGAAAGAGAAGCAAGATCTCTTTATCAACTGAATACCATACACAAGTATCTACATCTTCGATCACCTTGAAGAATCCCGATACTTGCTACACTTGGTTCTCTACTCTATTCAAATACCTATAGCTCCTCAAAACTTAGACCCTGTGTTTCCACGAAACACCGGTCTAAAAACTAGAGAAGTCATAAGTAAACCGAATATAGTACGAGGACCTACCCCTCTGTCCTGATGGACCCTGGACAACATACAATACTCTGTATAAGTCCCTTGAGTCTGATAACTCATTCACTGTGTGCCGTAGGTTGAAAACTGTACTTATGGTTAAGAAGAATTACACCGCTGTTTAATGCTCCTTACCTAACCATCCACTGATATAGGTAAATGTCGTAGACATAATTTCAGAAAGGTATATCTCACTCTATAAAAATAGACGTACAGATATATCAATTTGAAATTGGTGCATAACTGCGGATATTCAAAACCAAATATTTGCCGACCGGCAAACAGCCCAGGTGATTTCCTCAAATATCACCGATTACAACGAATCCCGATATAATGAGGATGATCACCCAATTCCCAATAACCTACTCCCTCTCATCATCTGTAAAACCATACAGATGTGAGAATCATACCTGGTAAATACATACCCTGGAGTAAGTATCTAATCGGGAAATCAGTTTTCTTTTAACAGTACACAGTGAAACTGAAACATTGAAATGTTTCGGTGGGGTATCCCGGTATTCTTAGTAATGCCTCTTCCATTATCCAAATTCACAACTATAACCGTATAATTCTTTGCCACCTCTCCAAATCCCTTCATATGTCTTTAGTCTTTACCTTCTGCACACCCCTTTAGGCCAAATGGTTTTCTTCCTTCCCTACCGTTCGGCACCAGCCTATGGTTTGGAAGAAGACTATCCAATAAGCATAAAGGGTGTACTGTCCTAATCCTAGGAGCACTCGCAACGCGAGAGAAGGTGAAGATAAAAGACACCTGAATGTACTTTATTCCTATTTCTCCTGGACCAGAATCCATCCCCGAACTGGAACAAGTTCCATTCGAGTTCGTATATAACCATACGATGGAGTATCCAAATAAACTGTGGATCTTCGTAGTGATACGGAGTGTCCTGGAGAAATACAAAGGTGATGTGGGAGTGGTAACGAAATATTTGGTTTGGTCGTGAATATCTGTTGCAATTTACTTTGCCCTCTTACTAATCCCTTGCTTTGTCTGAACTTAATACCTTCTGCACACCATCGTTATGCTAATTGGTTTTCTTCATTCCCTACCGGTCGGCACCAGCCTGAGGTTTGGAAGAAGACAATCCAATTTGCGTAATAGGTGTACTACCCCTAAACCAAGGAGTACTCGTAACCTGAGAGAGGGTAAAAGGAAAAGACAACTGAATAATCCTATCCGTTTTCTCCAGAACCAGAAACCATCCTCGAATTCCTTCGAGTTCGTATCTAACCATACGATGGTTTTATCCAATGGAAGTGGACGTTCATAGTAATACGGGGTGTCCTGGAGAAAAGGGTAAAAGTAGGAGTGGCAATGAGGTCTGCAACTCTGACAATCCAAAAGCCAGTGTTAAGAAGGTTCGGTCAACTTGGTCACTGAGTCATAGTCCAGGGTCGGGTCAATGGTCGCTGCCAGAGAGAGAGAAAAGAAACACTCAGCGTGCACTCTAACCTAGATCAGAATGGTTACCAATTTATCTAATCTGGAAACCTCCCACTGTACCTCAAATTCTCCTCCAAACCTGAAAGAAGAATCAGTCGGGGTCACCCGAGGAGTAAACCAACTCATCAGTGGGAATCGGGATCCAACTCTCATCGCATGAAAACGTGACGGAATCCGCTCACGGTATCACACTCCAGAAGGTATGCGCATATCTGGCAAGTTTCAGTTCTTTTGAAACTCCCGATGTAATTTCTGCCCCATGCTCTTATGACCTTGACTAAGGCCAACAAATCATAAGTCACATGTCAAGTTCTACCCGTCATTGTCCAGGTTGATTTGAACCCACCCGTACAAGCCCTTGACTAAGGCCAACAAGGCTATACGACTGTCCCAAACCAACGCATCTATCTATGCAGCATATGAATACCCAATAGCTACCAAACACTGTGCCTTGACTAAGGCCAACAAACACAGCTTGAATACTATTGACTACCCATATGAAACGACGGAGGGCTACGAATGGTTTCTGGCGAAAACCTTTAACGTAGTGAACTTGATATCGTTGAAGGAACGGATAGCTTTTTAGAAAATATAGTGACGAAAACCTTCACTAAAGAGGTCACTCCCGGTGAAGGGATCTCGGCTCTTTCCCCGTAGAATGGGGTGCTGGATATTCATAACCGAATATCTCGATGCAAAGAAAAAGTAATCGGCTATAGTGAAGTTAATGCCCTGACGCAAACTTTTTGTCCAAGGGGTCACTCCCGGTGAAGGGATCTCGGCCCTTGCCTCGTCGACTGAGGAGCAGGATATTCTAATGAATACCACGATGCAAAACAAAAGTAAACGTCCTTGCAATAACAGCTTTTTGAAAAAGTGTTCCAACAACATCAGATTAGGTTTGTTTTTAACTTGCATTGATCCGAATCAATGCAGTCCCATCAATTGATCACACCACAAAGAACGAAAATATACTGACGTACGTATATGCCATCCGCATTCGCCACTGGGTCCCGTCATCACCCGTTAGGTTAGCTAACTAACGGCAGAGCGGGGACTGGACTAGCGCGGATGAAAAACATATACAACATCTACTAATATATATACCAATATATAGTATTTCGCTCAAGGCGTGAATAAAATGCAACATCACAGAAATGAACAGCATCACAGAAACAATACAGATATCTGGGATCCCCGGGTTTCACAGAGCCGCTGAAACCCGACGTTCCCCTGGTCGTGTGGATAGCCTGTGCAATGAAATCCTAGACCCCTACGGGCGCGGCAAGTCACCCGCCAAAACCTGAAGCGAGGCAGCCCCCTTCAGTGCCGTGAATGGACCACCCAGCACTTCACGGAATCCGGCAACTTGGGCACCCCTCCTGGGTCAAACCTGTACCCCCTACGAGTGCGGCGAATAGCCCGCCAATCCTAGAGTGAAGCCCCCTCCGTCCCAATGCCATGAGATGCGGGCTTGTTGCCCTCCAGAACCCGGCTATCCGTGCACCCCTCCGCGGGGTAATCCTAGTACAGAAAGTAAAATATACATACACCGGGTACATCGACCGCAACCAGGTCGTGCCCCAAAATAATAATACAATCAGGTAGTGACGGCAGTCCACATGTCGGACGCTCGCCCTGCAATATCAAATGTACATAATACAACAAAACTGTACTAGCATTGCATCCAGGCTATCCCCCACGACCGATCCGCAACATCACAGCAAATACATAGAACATCAACGTGAAAATCACGTTCGCAAATCCGTCTAACCGGGCTATAGCAGTTAGACCGGATTTACCGATCGAGTGACATTCACGGTCGCAGATATAATGTAAATACTGTGAAAACTAACGTGTTTAAATTTCGATCGACAAAATATCAAGAAGTGGGCCCCACGACTTACTGGTGAACAGTAACAAAATCTGGGCAAAAACGATATATATCAAAAACCCCAAAATCCAACCAAGAACCAACTGACAAAATTTGGGAGCACGTGCTCCCCACATGGCCGCGGTTGCGCGGCAAAACCATGGTTTTGGCCGCTCTTCCGCGGCAACTTGGAGGGATCACGACCCCAAATTTTGTCGTGACTCTTAAAAGTTCCTGCTCTGATTTTTAAGACATCCAGAAATAATTTTTGAGACCGTTTAAAAACAACAGAAACTGTCGGCTTGGATTTTTGCAGTTTTCGATTTCCGGTCGGATCGAAGTTTTAAACGCGTTAGCACAAGTTAGCATAGCAAAATGGTGAGGCTCTGATACCACTGTAAGTCTACGTTAGCGCCCCGGCAGTCTACAGACGCCAATCGCGGAATAAAACTTTTTAACTTGGCGCTATCGTATACTTTAACCCGGATCTGCCATTATTGCTAAACTAACAAACAGTAAAGAGTGTAGAAATGTTGTACCGACTGATCCAAGTCCTCCGGTCTTCATCTCCACTCATGTCTCCTCGCGGGATCTCCGTCCGTCTCCTCCTCGTCGGAAAGGGCACCACATCGCCTGTAGCTTTTACGGGCTCCCACCTCAATACCGAGGCAACTCGGGCGCGAAGCTGGCGAATCGACGCGTCCAAGATTTGCTGTAGGAAGTGTAGTGTAGAGGCTACTTGTCTCTTTGGGGTTTGTTGCCTTTGGATGGAGGAATGAAGATAGAACTTTGGAGGGAAAAAATGAAGCTACCAATTTTTGCAAGGAAATGAGATGAAGAATGAAGCACACCAAAAAATCTCTCATTTTTCTTCTCCTCCTTATGTGTGGCCGGCCATTGCATAAAAGAAATGGTGGAGGGAACAAAATACATCATGAAGGGAGGTGAGGGTAGGAGAAGTCAAGAGGTGACCACAACATCAACATCAACCATGCTTGCACTATTGAATCCATACCCCCTCAAATCACAAGTCAAAGCAAGCATGGTGCAAAGAAAAGAAAGCCATCATAATCAATATATATGCAATAAAACCCCTCCACAAAAGTAATTTGCAAAACTGCAAATTACCCCCTCCATCGGAAAAGTCCGGCCGGGAAAGAACAAACGAAAACCGGCCGGAACGGAATGCAAACTGGCAACTCCAGTAAACTGGTCCCGTAATAAATTACAGGAAAACCCCGACACTGTGCATACACACCCGCATCTGTATTCCGACCGGATACAAATGCAATGAGACAAAATCTACACAGTACTAAACTAGGACCGGCTTAAACCAAAGCCGGCTAGTAATATCCGTTCGATCCTGGGACGTGCAATACCGCACGTATCTGATCGAACCCTGCCATATACCTATACGGCTACTAGTACAAACCGTCCGATCCTGATCCGTGCAATACCGCACGTATCTGATCGGATCCTGCCATATCTCCATACGGCCTCTACAGCGTTTCGCCCGAAAGCTGAGTAACTGAAAGTGTGGTGGACTCTAAAGACTCGTCAATACTATGGCTGTGGATTTAACCACTAGCCCGTCAGAGGTATAAGCCAATACGTGACGGGCCACCAGCTATTGACTAAATGGGACGTCGATGAGGAAGCTCACCCCGACACCCAACTGAGCCTGTCAGTGACAATATCCGTGCAGTCCGGTCCGTTCGTCTATGAGTATCGCATGGCGGGCCTAGGGGGTTGGTAAAAGTCAGACCCCCAAAAGCGGTACAAGTCGTGTCGGAGTGTAGCCCAGAACACCCTGAGATACTACTGGAATACCTACCAGTAAATCTCCTTGCCTTGGCCAAGGACTTTGTGTAATGGCTCTCCTAGACACAGCACGACCTCACCCCCAATACCGGGAGAGACGAACCCCTGAAGATACGCTCACTGCCTCCATGTGGCTCGGGACTGTACCCAACTAAAACCTGTTTGCACGACTCCTTTGAGCCGTGGTAGGGTAGTAATCAAAGTACAGTGGGAACTCACACGAGACAAATGACGATCCCCAGGTCGATGAACTAACCTGCACACATGTCACCAGGGAACTGCCATCTGACGTCTGGTATATGACCAACTAGCATGTTCCCGGCGAGTCCTGTCCGGTGTACTCATAACCCAATGAGCACCTGTATACATCTTAGGTGATCCAACTGACACCAGTGGCTTGTGAGACCAGCCACCGCCCCTCGTCGGGGTCTCGACTGTATACACTAGTCTACTAATGGAGTATCGATGCCCGGTCTCGAAACTCCCACGACTAGGGACCTTTTAAGGATATGCTTGTAGACCCCCTGCTCCCACTTATATGATCGCCCTCATACTGCTGGTGGTCAAGCAAGAATCCTAGGGGCTCTATCAACGTGTAATAGCGACGTGTCATGTCACCTAAAGCAGTACACGATGATAAAGGTAAACCAGATAGCATACTATCATCTCGAGTAAGACTGTCCTACCGGGATAGGTCCTCCCTCAATCATTGCAATCACGTACCTGCGATCCAATAATTGACTCTGAGGGCACTACCTCCAACAAGAATCCCCCTCCGTCTCAACTCCATGAGATGCGGGCTTGCTGCCTTTCTAGAGCCCGGATATTCGTGCACTCCACCGCAGGGTAATCCTAATACAGAAAAAGAAAATAATATGTACAAACGGTGACATGGACCTCAACCTGGTCGTGCCCCCAAAATAACATACAACCCGGCAAAGACGACAGTCCACATGTCGGACGCTCGTCCCGCAATAACAAATGTACAAATGAATTTAAACTGTATTACAAACATTGCAACACTTGCTATCCATCACGACTATCCAACCACAATCATAGAACAAGCACACAACATCAAAGCGAATGTCACGTTCGCAAAACCCGTCTAAAAGAACATATAGCAATCAGACGAGTTTTACCGATCGAGTGACATTCCCGATCGCAAATAAAAGTGAATGTACTATAAAATACACATTTAAAATTTCGATCGACTTTCCAAATAGGCCCCCAAAAGCAAATCCAGCACTCAAATAAACCTGGGCAAAAACTATATATCACAAATATCATATTTTCATGAACAAGAGCCCCAGAAAAATTTTGGGGTACTTTACCCCAAAAAGTGCCGCGTAAGAGCCGCAAAATGCGTCATTTTGCTCACTTTCCACGGCGGAATTTTGGAGTTAGGCCCCCAAATTTTTTATGTAGCAATAGTTTCTCCTGCATGTAATTCTAAGATACTCAGAAAAATTTTAGGACAACATCGAAAATCGACAGCAAGCACATGAACATAGATTCGTGATTCGGAAAAATTTGTCAATTGAGATTTTAACCTTGTGCAAATTAGGTAGTAGGGTTTATAGGTAGGCTCTGATACCATGAAGGGTTACACTAGCGTCCCGGCCAACTTTTGTGGCCAAATGCGGAACAAAAATTTTAGGACGAACATAAACCTGGCGCTAGAATAACACTAAAACCCGGATCATTACCATAAACCTAACTAGCAAAAATAGAGTTCTATCTACTATAATAGAAAGTTATACCTTAAACTTGAACTCCTTCTTCTCTTTGTTATGAGCTCCTTGGAATGATCTAGATGGCTCCTCCTCGCCGGCTTCTCTATATTGATGAAGATCCACCCGAAGGCCTCTACCTTGAGCTCCTACCTCAACCATGAAGTAACTAGAGTGCTTTTCTTGCTAGACTAAGAACCCTAGAGTGAGTAGAGAGTTATTTTAATGGTTAGATCTCACAAAGCTCTTGATTTTCAACTCATGAAACAAGAGAGCTTTGAGAGAGGAAGAGGAGAGAGCTAGCAAGTGAGACACTGTATCATGTTGAAATGAGGAGATAGCTCTCATATCATGAAAAAGAATAATGATAATTTTAATTAGGATAAATTGTCATGGTTGATATTGATTTGACCATTATTATGTCATAATTAATGCTAAGCATGCTCACAAAAATATCTAAGTCAACATGGGACAACAAAGTCAAATGGTCAAACCAATTAACCATGATACAATTATCTCTAATTAAAACTCATTAAACAATTTTATCCATCTCATTATGGTTTTAATCAAGTCAATGGTCAAAACCCTAATGAGATTCATCTGCCTCTGTCAACTGTGTATACACACCCGCATCCATGTTCGGAGGAACACGAATACAATGAGACCGAACCAACCCAAAACCAAATTCTAAGATCTGGCTTAAACCAAAGACCACTAGTATCAACTGCCCAAACACCGAACACGCACAAGTACGCATATGTGAACGAACCCTGTCGTAAAACCATACGACCTCTACTCGTTTCTCCCAAAAGTGAACAACCCTCTGTGTGGGACTCTAAAGACTCGACACTACGCTGGCAGTGGGTTTAACCACTGGCCGCAAGTGGTAATAGCTGTACGTAACGGTCCCCAGGTAGATGCCGATAAGAAGACCGATGAGGTGAACCCATCCAAACTCCTACTGAGCCTGAATGTGACAATCTCCGTACAGTCCAGTCTGTTCGTCTAAGAGTATCGCATGTCGGGCCTAGGGGGCGGTAAACGTCAGACCCCTAATAGCGGTACAAGTCATGTCGGAGTGTAGCCCAGAACACCCAGAGAAACTACTGGAAACACTACCAGTAAATCTCATTTGCCCTAGCCAGGGACTTTGTGTAATGGCTCTCCTAGACACAACGCGATATCAACTCCCAATACCGGGAGAGACAAATCCTGTCTAACCGTCACTGCCTCTAAGTGCTTCGGGACTGCACCCAACTACTACCTATTTGCACGACTCAATAGAGTCGTGGTAGGGTAGTAATCTAAGAACAGTGGGAACACACTCGAGGTGAAGTGACAGTGTCAAGTCAACGGACTAAGCTGTACTCATGTCACTTGGGAACAGTTAATTGACGATAGGTATAATTGTTAGTTATATGTATGCCCTAGAGGCCATTACTGTACATAGGATGTATATTGTAGTGGATGCTGGGACATATATAGGTATGACATTCTTGCTCGACATGATAGTACGCTATCTGGTTGCTCTTTATCTTAACATGCATACTTCCTGTCTCTCTATTACATGTTGATAATGTAGGGTTCCTAGGCACACTAATGAGGTCTCAGAAGGCATCATCCATGCCAATTTCAAAAATTACAAGTGCCGAGAAACCCTAATACGGTCGTTAACTAGAATTTTAGGCGAAACAATTACAAGTAAACGACTTTACTCTAAGTGAACGGAAATACAACCTTTGTAGATCCGGTGCTCCACCTCCATAGCTCCGTGATGAAGTCCCCATGCTGTCCAAATCAAATCCCGGGCTCTAGCATCGGCTTCACCGGAGAAATGGGCGGGCTAGGTCATCGACTACGATGCCGAAGATGATCTACGTCGAGGCATCACAAGATCAAGCTCCCACTTCACCAAGTCATGAAACTTATGAAGAAAACACCCTATACTACTTGGCAAGAGGTAGAGGATGAAGTGGGTTCACATTAGAATTGGATTTCTCACTTATTTGCTCAAGTTGCCATTGAAGCTATCAAGCTTTTTCTTCTTGAAGAAGAAGAAGATAATATATGATAAGTCTCTTAATAAAAAGAAAACAATATGATACTTATCATGTATTCAACCATGGTTTAGTGTAGAGATTTAACTAAGGTTAGATCAATGGTTAGGGTTAGCGAAGAGACAAGAATGGTGGACTTGTTCAAAGCTTCAAGAAGCTTCAACAAGCAAACAAAACAAGCCACCATTATCATTTCTTCTTTTCTAAAATAAATAAATAAATAAATAGATAAGAAAATGAAAACCCTAACCATTACACAACCATGGTTTAATCTTTACACAAACCCAAGTGAGCATGTATCATCAAACATGATACAATCTTGTGCACAAAAATATATCGCATATACAATGTGCATTTCAAGTGAGAAAATCCTTTTAAAGTGAACCAATATTAGTTAATGCAAAGTAATATATCAAATATATAATTATACATCAAATCATTAAATCAACCCTTGATTTAATGATCCGGTCATATCGCATATAACCGACTAATATCAAGTGTATCAATGTATCGAATCAACACTTGATTCGGTAACCCGGCTATATCACATATAACCTGCCGATGATACAAATCGCGAGAATAGAATACGGTATCACATACACGCATTATTCTCGGTCCCGCACATATCTCATATGCGCTCCTATTTCGTTTCCCTTGAGCCAGGAAACCTGTGTGTAGGACTCTAAAGACTCGTCAATACGCCGGCAGCAGGTGATGATCATATCAAACACCCACAAGCCGCAAGCGGTCTGCTAAACGTAACGGCCACCCGGGTATTGGGCGATCAGAAGATCGACGAGCAAGCCCGCTCACACTCCTGTGAATCCAACCAGTAACACTTACCGTACAGTCCGGTCTCGTCGTCTGATATGTCGCATATCTCGCCTAGGGGTGGTAAACGTCAGACCCCAATAGCTCGATAAGTCGTGTCGATATGAGGTCTATAACAGTTCGAGAAACTACAGGTAACACTTACCAGTAATTCTCAGCAACCCTGGCCAGGGATTTCCAGTTATAGCCAATCGAACACAGCGCAACATCAACCCCCTATACCGGGAGAGACGAATCCCCTCCTATCACTCATTGCCTCCATGTGATTCGGGACTGTACCCAAAAACCATCATTTTGCACGCCCTCTTGGACGTGGTAAGGTGGAAATCAAAGCACAGTAGGAACCACACAAGACTCTATGACGATCTCGGGTCAACAGACTACTCTGTACCAGTGTCACCAGAGAACTGCCATCTGACGTAAGGTATAATACCATCTGGGAGTTCTCGGCGAGTCCGTCCAGTGTACCCAGTCTCCACTGAGCACCCGTATATCATCTCTGATGTCAAACACCAATGGATATGGGATCATCCATCGCCCATTTGTATGGGTCGAGAAGGTATACGCTAGTCTACTCTGGTATATCGATGCCCCGTCTCGATACACCCACGACTAGGGACCTTGAAGGATGTACTTATGGACTACCCTGTCCCCACTATTATGATCCGCATCATAGTCCAGGTAGTCAAGTACACATCCTAAGGGCTTTACCAACATGTAACAGAGAGACAATCAGTGTACACGTTAAGGTAAAGATCAACCAGATATCATACTATCATGTCGAGCAAGAAAGTCCTCCCTATATATGTCCAAGCACCCACTACAATATACATCCTATGTATAGTAATGGCCTCTAGGGCATACATATAACTAACAATCTCCCACTTGCACTAGGGCCATCTGATAGCAGTGGTTGTAGTATCTCATACTCAACCATCCCATAAAAGCCTCTCTCTGGGAAAAGGCCTTTGTGAGTGGATCCGCCGTGTTGTCCTCTGAGTCTATTCTCCTAACCTCGATCACCCTGGAGATCAACCATCTCCATGATCAGGTGATACTGCCTTAGAATATGTCTGGATCACTGATGGGACGGACGTTCCTTGGCATAAGCCACAACTCCATTGTCACACAATGGGAGGAACTATGTTCATCTCATGAACAAATATACATCCAGACTGCCTCTTTGGTAGCATCTTAAGTAGCGATGTATCGAGCCTTTATCGTCTAGTATGCCATGGTATCTAGCTTGGAACTCTTCCAACATACCGTCCATTTACTGAGGGTAAAGACAATGCTTGCGACTGATTTTCAGTCGTCCTTATCACCCTGGAACCCTTCCAGTGATTCTCCCCAGGATCGGTTGATACCATCTCACTACAACTAGTGAGAATCCTAACATCCAATTAGATCTATCTCATAGATCCTGAACCCAGGATTTAGGAGGTATCACTTTGATCCTATATGGAGAATCATTGTGAAAAGCGGAGATTGACCGAGCGTAGCATAGGAAACTTCTTCCCTATCAAGAGTATGTCATCCACGTACTCTACGAGGATCATTACCATACTCCCTACTACCTTTTTGTATATACAAGGTTCATCTACTATTTTGATGAAGTCAAACTTTTTGACAACTACATCAAAACAGACGTTCCAACTCCGCGATACCTGCTTTATCCTATAAAGCATCTTGTACACGTTTCCGCTGCTCCCACTGTCTACGAAGCCCTCTGGCTGTGTACTTATAGACGTCCTCTTCTAAAACATCATTTAGAAAAGCAGTCATGGCACCCAACCGCCAGATATCGTAGTCATGGTATGTAGCCGTGGCAAGTAGGATCTGGATGGACTTAAGCATAGCCTCTAGAAAAGGTTTCATCATTATCCACGCCTGGTCGATGACGAAAAGCTTTAACAAGTCTAGCTTTGAAAGTCTCAACTTTTCCATCTACACCAAGTAATCTTCTCAAGATTTACTTGCTCCTGATAGGGATTTAACCCTTCAGATATAGCAACCAAAGACCATACTTTGTCGGTGTACATGGATTCCATCTCAGGTCGCTCAGCATCCAGCCATTCTTACAGAGTCCCACTCCTGATGGCCCGCTCGAAACTAGTTGGGTCATCATCTCATGATGCAATCCTCGCTCCCACTGTCATAGAGTAACCGAAGTATCTCTTAGGCGGGTGAGAAACCCTACTAGATCGGCGGAGAGGCTGAGGTTCGTTGGTAACTATTGAATCCTTTGGTTTTATCAAATCATCGCTGTAGTTTGTATAGCTGGAACCTTTCCAGTTCTATATTACAGATCTTGCCTCGAGCTTGTCCGGATTTTGCTTTTAGACATAGGCCAGAAAACCCCATATCTTAACCCACTTAAGATATGGGCCCTTCCCTTTCCATATCACATAGGAAGCGGTAGGCAACAGTTTTGATTTGAACCTAATTCAATAGGTATGCAACTTCTCAAGCGCATAACTCCCAAAAGGAAATAGGAAACTCAGTAGTACTCATCATAGAGCACACCATATCACATTAGGTGCTATTGCTCCGCCCCGATATACCATCGTGCTATGGTGTATACTGAGGAGTAATGCTGAGGGAGAATCTCATTCCCCTTTAGAATAATCCAGGATTTCCATGCTCAAGTATTCTCCTCTTTGATCACATCAAAGGATATAACACTTATACCCGTATTGGTTCTCTACTTCTAGCTTATATTCTGTGAATATCTCAAAAGGTTCGGACTTGTGTTTCAACAGGAACATATGTCTGAATCTTGAGAGATTATCAGAGAATGTAACGAAGTACAAAGAACCGGTCCTGGCATTTGCGGACAGGGGACCTACATACATCAACATGTATCATCCCAAGAGTTCACTAACTCTTTCTCTGTTTCCAGTAAACGGAGCTATGGTCATCTTATCTCTGTGACATGATTGGCAAGTTTCACAAGATGTAAATTCAAACTGATTTAAATATGCATCTAAAATGTAACTTCAGCCAGTCGGATCGAATTGATATGACCTAGTCTACAATGCCTCAAGAAGGATTCGTTCATTTCTGAACACTTCCTCTTGTGTGTGTTCTGTATACTAGGAACTGTAGTTTGATTTAGAACGTCAATGCTTTTAGATAACGTGCCTGAACCGATCAACTTTTGATATAGGAAATGTTCAAAACATTATCCATCAATACAGAATTTTATCATTTCTTTACTAATAAAGAGACTGATATGATTTTGTATATCAGGTTCGGTATCTAATAGCATTTGTTCAAAATCAATGTATTGGTAATACAGGGTGACAGTGACCAACAGACTTGGCTGCAACACTTGCCCCGTTTTCTGTCTCATGAAACTTATCACCCGTTCTCAGTTTTCTACCTTTTTGTAGCCCTATGTAACAGATTACATATCTGGGATCCTGATCCGGTATCATATACCAAGGATGCGGAGGATACTGAGAAACAGTTCTGTATAATGAACACACCCGAAGATGATGCATCAGCATGCACTCTCTTCGTTTGGGCGGCACGGGAATTCTGGTATTCCCCAATTTCCTGCTCTGTCTTATAACAATTATAAGTTGGAGCGGGACCAACGATCCCTAGCGCAGTATAACAAGCGGGTTCGGTCAATATCCGTATTATTATCTTGATTAAGGCGTGATATGGTCGCTACCTGGAGAGAGAGAGAAGAAAACACTCAGCGTGCGCTCTTGCAAGATCAAATTGGTGTTATTTTATCTAATCAGGATGGCTCCCACTGCTTTTCATCAAATCTTCCTTCAAACCCTAAAAGAAAAGACCAGCCGGGATTAATTACACACTACAAGTTCGCCAATCTTTCAGCCAGGCCAGTGTCGGTACTTTGAGGGAGGTCCCCCGTGCTTTCGCACGAACCTAATTAATGTAAACCTCATTTTTCCAGAGGCTTAACCTCGTTGACACCTTTCTAGACACCTACTTAATCGGCTAATTGTAATGTGTAAAACTCTCCCAGGAGTAACTCTTACTCGCAGCGGGTATCGGGATCCAACTATCTCATATAAGGTATGCAATCTCATTGCAAATTTCAACACTTGAAATTCCCGATAATATTTTGCCCCTAGCGTCTTATGACCTTGACGCAGGCCAACAAACCATAGTGCGCTAGTCAAGTTCAACCCGTCATTTCCTGATTGAATTAAACCCACCCGCACGACCCTTGACGCAGGCCAACAAAGTCGCACGACTAACCTAATCCAATCTGCATCATATGCATAAGCAGATAAATAATAGTTAGCTACCGCACACTACGCCTTGACGCAGGCCAACAAACATAGCACGAATACTAACTACTACTTATCTGAAATGATGGAGGGCTACGACAGGTTTTTCTGAAAACCTATTGCGTAATGAACTTGATATCGTTGTAGATTCAAATGATTTTAAAATGGAGTGTTTTTTTAGGCTTTTCTAGGTTTGCTAAAGGGGTCACTCCCGGTGAAGGGATCGTCGGCCCTTTCCTCGTCGAATGAGGTGCGGGATATATCATATATATCACTGTGCAAAGCAGAAACTATAGATGTTATCAAAAGACAAACCGAGTGTGTAGCATCTGTCAGTTATTGCTAAAGGAGTCACTCCCGGTGAAGGGATTTCGGTCCTTTCCTCATCGAATAAGGTGCAGGATATATCACATATACCGCGGTGCAAAGCAAGAACTGTAGCTACCTGTTTTATTTTGAAATTCGATTCTACAACATCTTAGGTTTCTTTTATTTTCATTAATCAAATTAATGAAATCCCATCATTTATATACCTAAACATCACAGATAAATTCGACGTACACTTATGCCATCCGCATTCGCCTCGATGTCCCCTCATGCACCGTTAGGTTAGGTAACTAACGGCAGAGCGGGGGCAGGGCTAGCGCGGGTGTAAAACATAAGTAACATCTATATAATATATCATATATACTATATACAGTATCTATCACAGAACATATCACATGATCACATCACAGATATCGCAGCAGAAGAATCATATGAAATATTGGATATACTAGGACGTCCGTATTTTCAATACGAGCCAGTATAAAACACGGATTCCACGGTCGTGATGAATAGCCAAATCCACACCCCTAGACCCCTACGAGAGCGGCAAGCAACCCTACCAATTCTAGAGTTAGGAGACCCGGACTTGACTCCTCGAGTTGGTCTCCTACTGGACTCCAGAACCCGGTTACTTGTGCTCCCCTCCTTGGGTCTATCCTAGTGCGGAAAAGTAAATAATATACAAAGGGTGACATCTTCCGCAACCTGGAAGTGCCCCAATAAAAGAATATTACATACAAGTTTTTACATGAATGAAAATGAAAAACACTCATCTCACATAAAAAACTCCGGCTATTCAAACACGACGATCCAATATAACATATCCAGCAACACATAACATCACATGTCATCAACGTAAGTAAATATGCCTATCCCAATTGTCGTTGACATATAGCAACGAAACCGGCGATATCACATATTACACTTACGGTCACAGAAAAGAAAGTGTAAAACTACAACAGTTGGAATCCGCAACCTCCTTAGACATCACATGCCTAATCAAATGAATTACTTAGACATCGCATGCCTAACAATTATAAACCCCGCATTTTAGTCTCAAAATCGAAAACACTTTTCAATATCAAGTCGGGCAATTCAACAAGATTCCCGACATCCTGATCGAATACTCGTCGCAAACTTTAGTAGGCGGCCGCACCCTTGATTCCGTCGACGAAGTGCACCAAGGCGAAACACCGCTACCGCGAGCACCCTTATGGATGCTTTCGGCGAGGGGTTCTCCTACAGTCACTTGTCGGGGCTATGGAGTGAGGCTGTCTATTAAGTTTACCCGGCGAGTATCCTCGTACGCTACGTGATTGCGACGGACTTTTGATCACATCAAAATTCCGTGGCAACCGATCAAGTGAGACTAAACTGCTATGTTTATAACATTCATTCAGTTATCTCATAACTTCTTGTGAATCCCAATTATTGTATTCCATTCCGGATAAGCAGAAAATGTTAAACTTTCCGATCGAACATTCGAACACCCATGTTTTCCCGATACAGCTCAACACATGAAATAAGTTTAAAAACATTCACTTCGTGCCTCAGTACCAACGGTCCAGCCGTAGAAGGGTCAAGCCAACGCCTCACATGTGGCACGCCGTACTGCCCCAAACCCGAAGGTTCAAAGGGCAGTTCAAGACGGTCACATAATCGAGTTAAGGTTTGTTGTCTTCTAGAGGGACCATCGCATTACTTGCACTACTTATAACGTCTTTAAACCATGGAAAAATCCAACACTTGGAATTTTTCCGGCAGGGGAAAGATTGGGTATTTATATCCGGTCGAACTTTTTAACATATTCTAAAATTATCCAGAAAAGCACACAGACAAAATTAGACAATCCGATCGAAATACCGAGTCCCTAATACAAGCCAGAAAACTCAACTCTTGAGTAAATTTTAAAAATTCCCATAAAACTCAGCATTTAAATAAAGAAGTTACTGTGCAAAAATGGTTGACTGAAGAGACTAAATGGGCGTGGAACCGCCGCAATAGGCGGCTAATGCCGCGGTTCCACCGCGCTTTAGAAAGATCATTAGGTAATATTTGCACCGTAATTCTTAGAATTTCCTGCTGAATTTTTTAAGCATTTTTAATTTGGAAAAAACCACTTTTTCAGAAAAAGTCCAGAGAGGGTTAAAAGTTAGGGTTTCGGGGTTCGATCGGGTTTCTAACATCGTCTACGCATCGCCTAAGGCTCTAGCTAGGCTCTGATACCACTGTAGGGTTCCTAGGCACACTAATGAGGTCTCACAAGTCATCAACCATGCCAATTTCAAAAATTACAACTGCCGAGAAACCCTAATACAGATCGTTAACTAGAATTTTAGGCGAAACAATTACAAGTAAACGACTTTACTCTAATTGAACGGAAATACAACCTTTGTAGATCCGGTGCTCCACCTCCATAGCTCCGTGATGAAGTCCCCATGCTGTCCAAATCAAATCCCGGGCTCTAGCATAGGCTTCATCGGAGAAATGGGCGGGCTAGGTCATCGACTACGATGCCGAAGATGATCTACGTCGAGGCATCACAAGATCAAGCTCCCACTTCACCAAGTCATGAAACTTGTGAAGAAAACACCCTATACTACTTGGCAAGAGGTAGAGGATGAAGAAATAGGAAGTGGGTTCACTTTAGAATTGGATTTCTCACTTATTTGCTCAAGTTGCCATTGAAGCTATCAAGCTTTTTCTTCTTGAAGAAGAAGAAGAAGAAGAAGATAATATATGATAAGTCTTTTAATAAAAAGAAAACAATATGATACTTATCATGTATTCAACCATGGTTTAGTGTAGAGATTTGACTAAGGTTAGATCAATGGTTAGGGTTAGAGAAGAGACAAGAATGGTGGACTTGTTCAAAGCTTCAAGAAGCTTCAACAAGCAAACAAAACAAGCCACCATTATCATTTCTTCTTTTCTAAAATAAATAAATAAATAAATAGATAAGAAAATGAAAACCCTAACCATTACACAACCATGGTTTAATCTTTACACAAACCCAAGTGAGCATGTATCATCAAACATGATACAATATTGTGCACAAAAATATATCACATATACAATGTGCATTTCAAGTGAGAAAATCCTTTTAAAGTGAACCAATATTAGTTAATGCAAAGTAATATATCAAATATATAATTATACATCAAATCATTAAATCAACCCTTGATTTAATGATCCGGTCATATCGCATATAACCGACTAATATCAAGTGTATCAATGTATCGAATCAACACTTGATTCGGTAACCCGGCTATATCACATATAACCTGCCGATGATACAAATCGCGAGAATAGAATACAGTATCACATACACGCATTATTCTCGATCCCGCACATATCTCATATGCGCTCCTATTTCGTTTCGCTTGAGCCAGGAAAGCTCTGTGTAGGACTCTAAAGACTCGTCAATACGCCGGCAGCAGGTGATGATTATATCAAACACCCACAAGCCGCAAGCGGTCTGCTAAACGTAACGGCCACCCGGGTATTGGGCGATCAGAATATAGATGAGCAAGCCCGCTCACACTCCTGTGAATCCAACCAGTAACACTTACCGTACAGTCCGGTCTCGTCGTCTGATATGTCGCATATCTCGCCTATGGGTGGTAAACGTCAGACCCTAATAGCTCGATAAGTCGTGTCGATATAAGGTCTATAACAGTTCGAGAAACTACAGGTAACACTTACCAGTAATTCTCAGCAAACCTGGCCAGGGATTTCCGGTTATAGCCAATCGAACACAGCGCAACATCAATCCCCTATACCGGGAGAGACAAATCCCCTCCTATCGCTCATTGCCTCCATGTGATTCGGGACTGTACCCAAAAACCACCATTTTGCACGCCCTCTTGGACGTGGTAAGGTGGAAATCAAAGCACAGTGGGAACCACACAAGACTCTATGACGATCTCGGGTCAACATACTACTCTGTACCAGTGTCACCAGAGAACTGCCATCTGACGTAAGGTATAATACCATCTGGGAGTTCTCGGCGAGTCCGTCTAGTGTACCCAGTCTCCACTGAGCACCCGTATATCATCTCTGATGTCAAACACCAATGGATATGGGATCATCCATCGCCCATCTGTACAAGTCGAGAAGGTATCCGCTAGTCTACTCTGGTATATCGATGCCCCGTCTCGATACACCCACGACTAGGGACCTTGAAGGATGTACTTATGGACTACCCTGTCCCCACTAGTATGATCCGCATCACAGTCCAGGTAGTCAAGTACACATCCTAAGGGCTTTACCAACATGTAACAGAGAGACAATCAGTGTACACGTTAAGGTAAAGATCAACCAGATAGCATACTATCATGTCGAGCAAGAAAGTCCTCCCTATATATATCCAAGCACCCACTACAATATACATCATATGTATAGTAATGGCCTCTAGGGCATACATATAACCAACAGATAAAGCCCTTAGGATATGTGCTCGACTTCCAGGACTATGATGCAGATCATACTAGTGGGGCCTGGGTAGTCCATGAGTACATCCTTCAATGTTCCTAGTCATGGGAATATCGAGACGGGGCATCGATATTTAAGAGTAGACTAGCGTATATCTTCTCGACCCATGTGATGGGCGATGGATGATCCCATATCCATTGGTGTTTGACATCGGAGTTGGTTTGCGGGTGCTCAGTGGAGACTGGGTACACTGAACGGACTCGCCGAGAACTCCCAGATAGTATTATACCTCACGTCAGATGGCAGTTCTCTGGTGACACTGGTACAGCTTAGTCTGTTGACCCGTGATCGTCATAGAGTCTTGTGTGTCTCCAACTATGCTTTGATTTCCACCCGACCACGGCTCTACTGAGTCGTGCAAACAGATGGTTTTTGGGTACAGTCCCGATTCACATGGAGGCAATGAGCGATAGGAGGGGATTCGTCTCTCCCGGTATTGGGGGTTGATGTTGCGCTATGCTCAACTGGCCATAACTGGAAATCCCTGGCCAGGGTTGCAGTGATTTACTGGTCAGTGTTATCAGTAGTTTCATGCTTGTTATGGACCTTACATCGGCATGACTTATCAAGCTACTGGGGTCTGACGTTTACCACCCCTAGGCGAGATATGCGACATATCAGACGAACAGACCGGACTGTACGGTAAGTGTTGCTGGTTGGATTCACAGGAGTGTGAGCGGGGTTGCTCGTTGAGCTTTGAAAGTCTTTACCATTTTGTTTCTTTCCTTAACCTAACCATTTACCTAAACCCTAGTTTATTCTCTACAAAGGTTAATCTCACCCATGGTTGCTAAATGATACACTTCACTTGAATTTTCTTTTTGGAGATAATTCATTATTCATTTTCTTTTCTTCCTCTTCTTCTTCTTCATGAAGAGAAGAAAGCTCTCTTGAAAATTCCAAGTGATGAATCCAAGTGAGAAATCCAATTCCAAAGTGAACCAATTCCTATTTCTTCATCCTCTACCACTTGCCATGTAGTAGAGTGTGTTATCTTCACAAGTTTCATGACCTAGTGAAAATGGAGCTTGAGTTTGAGTCGCCTTGACGTAGATCATCTTCGGCATCGAAGTCAACGACCTAGCCCGCCCATTTCTCCGATGAAACCAACGCTAGAGTCCGGGATTCCGATGATCGTAGCGGAGGGACTCCAACACAGAGCTAGAGAAGTGGAGGACCGGATCTACAAAGATTGTAGTCTCTTTCACTTAGTAGCAAAGTAGTTTGCTTGCATGTTTCGCCTTACCTCTAGTAACGATCTAGCATTAGGGTTCTTTGGCACACGGAAATTTTTGATTTTGGCATGGTTGATCAGTTGTAGAACCTCATCGGTGTGCACAGGAACCTTACAGTGGTATCAGAGCCTAGCTAGAGCCTTAGGCGATGTGTAGACGAAGTTAGAAACCCGATCGAACCCCGAAACCCTAAAAATAACCCTTCTCTGTACATTTTTCAAAACAGTGGATTTTTCCAAATTAAAAATATCCAAAAAATACAGCAGGGTTTTCTAGGGGTTACTGTGAAGCACGTGCACCCAACTCGACTAAAGAGCCGCGGAATCGCGGCCCTACCCTGGCATGTGCGGCGGTTCCGCGGCCATATAGGAGCATCTTGTCACGTGCTTTGCACAGTAATACCCGTATGCAATGCCTGTGTTTTCTGGGAATTTTTAAGGTTTACTCAAGAGTTGAGTTTTCTGGGTTGTATTGGGAGTTCGTAGATTTGATCGGATTGTCTAATTTTTTCTATGTGTTTTTCTGGGTATTTTAGAACATGTTAAATAGTTCGACCGGATATAAATACCCAATTTTTCCCCTGCCGGGAAATTTCCAAATGTTGGATTTTTCCTTGGTTTAAGGACGTTCTAAGTAGTGCAAGTAATGCGATGGACCCTCTAGAAGACAACAAACCTTAACTCGATTATATGACCGTCTTGAACTGCCCTTTGAACCTTAGGGTTTGGGGCAGTACGGCGTGCCACATGTGAGGCGTTGGCTTGACCCTTCTACGGCTGGACCGTTGGTACTGTGGCATGAAGTGAATGTTTTTTAAACTTATTTCATGTGTTGAGCTGTTTCGAGAAAACTTGGGTGTTTGATAGTTCGATCGGAAAGTTTAACATTTTCTATTTATCTGAAATGTGATACAATATTTGGAATCCACAAGTAGTTATGAAATAACTGATTTGAATGTTATGAATCTAACACTTTAGTCTCACTTGATCGGTTGCCACGGAATTTTGATGTGATCAAAAGTCCGTTGCAATCACGTTGCGTACGCGGATACTCGCCGGGAAAACTTAATAGACAGCTACACCCCATAGCCTCGACCAAGTGACTGTAGGAGAACCCCGTCGCCGAAAGCATCCGTTCGGGTGCTCGCGGCAGCGGTGTTTCGCCTTGGTGCACTTCGTCGACGGTTTCGGGGGTGCGGCCGTCTACTAAAGTTTGTGACGAGCATTCGTTCTAGATGTCGGGAATCTTGTTGAATTGCCCGACTTGATATTGAAAAGAGTTTTCGATAATGAGACTAAAATGCAGGGTTTATAATTGTTAGGCATGCGATGTCCAAGGAATTCATTTGTTTAGGCATGCGATGTCTATGCAGGTTGCAGATTCCAACTGTTATAGTTTTACACTTTCTTTTCTGCGACCGTAAGAGTAATATGTGATATCGCCGGTTTCGTTGCTATATGTCAACGACAATTGGGATGCGCATATTTATTTACGTTGATGACATGTGATGTTATGTGTTGCTGGATATGTTATATTGGATCGTCGTGTTTGAATAGCCGGTGGTTTTTTATGTGAGATGAGTGTTTTTCATTTTCATTCATGTAAAAACTTGTATGTAATATTCTTTTATTGGGGCACTTCCATGTTGCGGAAGATGTCACCGTTGATGTATATTATTTACTTTTCCGCATTAGAATAGACCCAAGGAGGGGAGCACAAGTAACCGGGTTCTAGAGTCCAGTGGGAGACCATCTCGAGGAGTCGAGTCCAGGTCTCCTAACCCTAGAATTGGTAGGGTTGCTTGCCGCTCTCGTAGGGGTCTAGGGGTGTGGGATTGGCTATTCATCACAACCGTGGAATCCATGTTTTATTCAGGCTTAAAATAAAACACGGACGTCCTAGTATATCCAATATTTCATATGATATTTTCTGCTGTGTTATCTGTGATGTGATCATGTGATTTGTTCAGATAGATATTGTATATAGTATATATGATATATTATATAGACGTTGCTTATGTTTTACACCCGCGCTAGCCCTGCATCGCTCTGGCGTTAGTTACCTAACCTAACGGTGCAGACGGGACATCGAGGCGAATGCGGATGGCATAAGCATACGTTATATTTATCTGTGATATTTAGGTGGACTTAAATGATGGGACATTCATTAATGTGATTAATGAAAGAAAATAAACTTAAAAGATGTTGTGGAATCGAATTTTAAAAATAAAATCAGGTAGCTACAGTTCTTGCTTTGCATCGAGGTGTTCCTTGTAGAACATCCTGCACCTTATTCGATAAGGAAAGGACCGAGATCTCTTCACCGGGAGTGACTCCTTTAGCAATAACTGGCAGATGCTACAACCCTTGGTTTGTCTTTTGATTGCTTCTATAGTTTTTGCTTTGCACAGCGGTATATATGATATATCCTGCACCTTATTCGATGAGGAAAGGGCCGACGATCCCTTCACCGGGAGTGACCCCTTTAGCAAAACTAGAAAAGCCTCAAAAACACTCCATTTAAAAACCATTTGATTCCGCAACGAGATCAAGTTCAAAGCGTTAAAGGTTTTCTTAAAAACCATCAGCAACCCTCCGTCATTTTAGGAAGTAGAGTACTTAGTATTCGTGCTGTGTTTGTTGACCATAGTCAAGGCACAGTGTACGGTAGCTAAGTGATGTCTTCCTACACCGCACATGATGCGATTAGTTAGGACAGTCGCGTGACTTTGTTGACCTTAGTTAAGGGTCATGTGGGTGGGTCTAATTAATCACGAAATGACGGGTAGAACTTGACTAGTGCTTATGATTTGTTGACCATAGTTAAGGTCATAGGTGCTAGGGGTAAAAACCTTTATCGGGAGTTTCAAGTGTTGAAATTTGCAATGAGATTGCATACCTTCTATATGATAGTTGGATCCCGATACCCACTGCGAGTAATTGTTACTCCTGGGAGAGTTTTGCACTTTACAATTAGCCGATCAAGTAGGTGTCTAGAAAGGTGTCAACGGGGTTACGCCTATGGGAAAACGAGGTTTACTTTAATTAGGTCCGTGCGAAGGCACGGGGAACCTCCCTCAAAGTACCGACACTGGCCTAGCTGAAAGATTGGCGAACTTGTAGAGTGTAATTAATCCCGGCTAGTCTTTCCTTTTAAGGTTTGAAAGAAGATTTGATAAAAACAGTGGGAGCCATCCTGATTAGATAAAATATATAACCAATCTAATCTTGCAAGAGCGCACGCAGAGTGTTTTTTTCTCTCTCTCTCCAGGTAGCGACCATATCACGCCTTAATCAAGATAATAATATAGATGTATTGACTGAACCCGCTTGTGATACTGAGCTGGGGAACGTTGGTCCTGCTCCAACTTATAATTGTTATAAGACCGAGCAGGAATTTGGGGAATACCAGGATTCCCATGCCGCCAAAACGAAGAAAGTGCATGAGATGCATCTCCTTCGGGTGTGTTCATTACAAAGAACTGTTTCTCAGTATCCTCTACATCCTGGGTATTTGATACCGGATCAGGATCCCGCATATGTAATTTGTTACATGGGCTACAGAAAGGTAGAGAACTGAGAACGGGTGATAAGTTTCATGAGACAGAAAACGGTGCAAGTGTTGCAGCCAAGTCTGTTGGTCACTGTCACCCTGTATTATAAATACATTGATTCTGAACAAATGCTATTAGATACCGAACCTGATATACAAAATCATATCAATCTCTTTATTTACTAAAGAAGGATACAATTTTGTATTGTTGGATAATGTTTTGAACATTTCCTATATCAAAGGTTGATCGGTTCAGGCACGTTATCTAAAAACATTGACGTTCTGAATCAAACTACAGTTCTTAGTATACAGAACACACACAAGAGGAAGAGTTCAGAAATGAACGAATCCTTCTTTAGGTATTGTAGACTAGGTCATATCAATTTGACCCGACTAGCTTAAGTTACATTTTAGATGCATATTTAAATCAGTTTGAATTTACATCTTGTGGAACTTGTCAGTCATGTCACAAAGATTAGATGACCATAGCTCTGTTTATTGGAAACAGAGAAAGAGTTAGTAAACTCATGGGACTGATACATGATGATGTATGTAAGGTCCCCTGTCTACATATGCCAGGACCGGCTCTTTGTACTTCATTACATTCTCTGATGATCTCTCAAGATTCAGATATATGTTCATGTTGAAACATAAGTCCGAAGTTTTTGAGATATTCACAGAATATAAGTTAGAAGTAGAGAACCAAAAACCGGGTATAAGTATTATGTCCTATGATAAGATCATGGAGCAGAATACTTGTGCATAGAATTCCTGGACTATTCTAAAAGAGGAATGAGATTCTCTCTCGGTATTACTACTCTGAATATACCACAGCACAATGGTGTATCGGGGCGGAGCAATCGCACCATATTAGATATGGTGTGCTCTATGATGAGTACTACTGAGTTACCTATTTCCTTTTGGGGTTGTGCACTTGAGAAGCTGCATACCTATTGAATTGGGTTTGAATCAAATCAGAGCCTACCACTCCATATAAGATATGGTATGGCAAGAACCTATCTCTTAAGTAAGTTAAGATTTAGGATTGTCCGGCCTATGTCAAAAGCAAAATCCGGACAAGATCGAGGCAAGGTCAGTTCTGTAAAACTGGAAAGGTTCCAGCTATACAAAACTGCAGCTGATGATTTGACAGAACCAAAGGATTCAATAGTCCCCAACGAACCTCAGCCTCTCCGCCGATCTAGCAGGGTTCCTCACCTGCCTGAGAGATACTTCGGTTTCTCGATGACAGTGGGAGAAAGGTTTACATCATGAGATGATGACCCAACTAGTTTCGAGCAGGCCATCAAGAGTAGGGACTCTGTAAGAATGGCTGGATGCTTAGCGACCTGAAATGGAATCCATGTACACCAATAAAGTATGGACTTTGGTTGCTATATCTGAAGGGTTAAATCCCCATCAGGAGCAAGTATATCTTGAGAAGATTACTTGGTGTAGATGGAAAAGTTGAGACTTTCAAAGCTAGACTTGTTAAAGGTTTTCGTCATCGACCAGGCATGGATAATGATGAATCCTTTTCCAGGGACGATGCTTAAGTCCATCCAGATCCTACTTGCCATTGCTACATACCATGACTACGATATCTGGTGGTTGGGTGCCATGACTACTTTTCTAAATATTGATTTAGATGAGAGCGTCTATAAGTACAAAGCCAGAGGGCTTCGTACACAGTGGGAGCAGCGAAAACGTGTACAAGGTGCTTTACAGGATTAAAGAAGGCATCGCGGAGTTGGAACGTCTATTTTGATGCGATAGTCAAAGAGTTTGACTTCATCAAAATGGTAGATGAACCTTGTGTATACAAAAGGTAGTAGAGAGTAAAGGTGGTGATCCTCGTAGAGTACGTGGATAACATACTCGAAATAGGAAAAGAGTTTCCTATGCTACGCTCGGTCAATCTCCGCTTATCACAAGGATTCTCCATATAGGATCAAAGTGATACCTCCTAAATCCTAGGTTTTGGATCTATGAGATAGATCTAAATGGATGTTAGGGTTCTCACTAGTTGTAGTGAAATGGTATCAGTTGATCCTGGGGAGAATCACTGGAAAGGTTCCAGGGTGATAAGGACGACTGAATGTCAGTCACAGGCATTGTCTTTACCCTCAGTGGAGGGACGGTATGTTGGAAGAGTTCCAAGCTAGATACCGTGGCAAACTAGACGATAAAGGCTGGTAACATCGCTATTAAAGATACTACCAAAGAGGCAGTTTGGGTGTATATTGGTTCATGAGATGAACTAAGTTCCTACCATTGTGTGACAATAGAGGTGTGTCTTTGGCCCAGGAACCCTGGTCCCATCAGTGACCCAGACATATTCTGAGGCAGCATCACCTGATCATGGAGATAATTGATCCCTAGGGAGATCGAGGTTAGGAGAGTAGACTCAGAAGACAACACGGTGGATCCACTCACAAAGGCCTTTTCCCAAAGAGAGACTTTTATGGGATGGTTGAGTATTAGATACTGCAACCACTGCTACAGATGGCCGTAGTGCAAGTGGGAGATTGTTAGTTATATGTGTGCCCTAGAGGCCATTACTGTACATAGGATGTATATTGTAGTGGATGCTGGGACATATATAGGTATGACGTTCTTGCTCGACATGATAGTACGCTATCTGGTTGCTCTTTATCTTAACATGTATACTTCCTGTCTCTCTATTACATGTTGATAAAGCCCTTAGGATTTATGCTCGACTTCCAGGACTATGATGCAGATCATACTAGTGGGGCCTGGGTAGTCCATGAGTACATCCTCCTATGTTCCTAGTCGTGAGAATATCGAGACGGGGCATCGATATTTCAGAGTAGACTAACGTATATCTTCTCGACCCATGTGATGGGCGATAGATGATCCCATATCCATTGGTGTTTGACATCGGAGATGGTATGCGGGTGCTCAGTAAAGACTGGGTACACTGAACGGACTCGCCGAGAACTCCCAGATGGTATTATACCTCACGTCAGATGGCAGTTCTCTGGTGACACTGGTACAGCTTAATCTGTTGACCCGAGATCGTCATAGAGTCTTGTGTGTCTCCCACTGTGCTTTGATTTCCACCCTACCATGGCGCTACTGAGTCATGCAAACAGGTGGTTTTTGGGTACAGTCCCGATTCATATGGAGGCAATGAGCGATAGGAGGGGATTCGTCTCTCCCGGTATTGGGGGTTGATGTTGCGCTATGCTCGACTGGCCATAACTGGAAATCCCTGGCCAGGGTTGCAGTGATTTACTGGTAAGTGTTATCAGTAGTTTCATGCTTGTTATGGACCTTACATCGGCATGACTTATCGAGCTACTGGGGTCTGACGTTTACCACCCTTAGGCGAGATATGCGACATATCAGACGAACAGACCGGACTGTACGGTAAGTGTTGCTGGTTGGATTCACAGGAGTGTGACCGGGCTTGCTCGTTGATCTTATGATTGCTCAATACCCGGATGGTCGTTACATTTAGCAGACCGCTTGCGGCTTATGGGTGTTTGATATGATCATCACCTGCTGCCGGCGTATTGACGAGTCTTTAGAGTCCTACACAGAGGTTTCCTGGCTCAAGCGAAACGAAATAGGAGCACATATGAGATATGTGCGGGATCGAGAATAATACCAGTATGTGTTATTGTATTCTATTCTCGCGATTTGTATCATTGGACGGTTATATCAGATATAGCCGGGTTACCGAATCAAGTGTTGATTCGATACATTGATACACTTAATATTAGTCGGTTATATGCAGTATGACCGGATCAATAAATCAAGTGTTGATTTAATGATTTAATATATAATTATATATTTGATATATTACTTTACATTAACTAGTATTTGTTCACTTAAGATGGATTTTCTCACTTGATTTGCACAAGTTGTATATATGATATATGTTTGTGCACTAGTTTGTATCATATTTGATGATACTTGCAAACTTGGGAGTATGTTTGCTTTAAACCATGTTTAGGTTAATGGTTAGGTTTTATTTGTTTTATTTATTTTCTTTATTTATTTTTGGCGAGAAATAAAATGGTGGCTTGTTTTGTTTTACTCTTGAAGCTTCATGAAGCTTTGAAAGTCATTACCATTTTGTTTCTTTCCTTAACCTAACCATTTACCTAAACCCTAGTTTATTCTCTACAAAAGTTAATCTCACCCATGGTTGCTAACTGATAGACTTCACTTGAATTTTCTTTTTGGAGATAATTCATTATTCATTTTCTTTTCTTCTTCTTCTTCTTCTTCATGAAAAGAAGAAAGCTCTCTTGAAAATTCCAAGTGATGAATCCAAGTGAGAAATCCAATTCCAAAGTGAACCCACTTCCTATTTCTTCATCCTCTACCACTTGCCATGTAGTAGAGTGTGTTATCTTCACAAGTTTCATGACCTAGTGAAGATGGAGCTTGAGTTTGAGTCGCCTCGACGTAGATCATCTTCGGCATCGAAGTCAACGACCTAGCCCGCCCATTTCTCTGATGAAACCGACGCTAGAGTCCGGGATTCCGATGATCGCAACGGAGGGACGTCAACACGGAGCTAGAGAAGTGGAGGACCGGATCTACAAAGGTTGTAGTCTCTTTCACTTAGTAGAAAAATAGTTTGCTTGCATGTTTCGCCTTACCTCTAGTAACGATCTAGCATTAGGGTTCTTTGGCACACGGAAATTTTTGATTTTGGCATGGTTGATCAGTTGTAGAACCTCATCGGTGTGCACAGGAACCCTACAATAATACCAACCAATAGTTCCCGACGAGTCCTGTCCAATGTACTCGTAACCTAACGAGCACCTGCATACTATCTCTAGTACGACGTACTAATGGCTGTGGGACAGACCATCTCTCCTGCTGGGACGAGAAGCGTATGCACCAGTCTACTCTGGAGTATCGATGCCCTGTCTCGATAATCCTACGACTAGGGACCTGTATAAGGATGTGCTTATAGACTACCCAGTACCCACTAGTGTGATCGCCATCACAACGCCGGTCGTCAGGCAAAAATCCTAAGGGCTCCATCAATATGTATTAGTGATATGTTAAAAGAAACATATACACATATTAAGATAGAAATAAACCAAGTAGCATACTACTATATTGAGCAAGACTGTCGTAAACCCGTATATATATCCCAAGCTTCCAAAAATGTATTATACAAACTAGTAATATACAATAATGGCCTCTTGGGCATACATATCCAACAAAAGGTTGTGGTGCCAGTAGTGGCAAAGGACGAGTGCTTCCAATGTCGTAGGAAAGGCCATTGGAAGAAAGATTGCAAAGCTTGGATTGCCAAGAACCAGGACCCGAAGCAAGTTGTTGCTTGGACTTTAGGTGTGTTTGTAATTGAAACATGTCTGTCAATCAACTCTACTTCCTGGGTATTGGATACCGGATCAGGATCTCATATTTGCAATTCATTGCAGGCACTGAGAAACCGTAGAGTGCTTAAGGTTGATGATATGACCCTCCAGGTTGCTAACGGAGCTAGCGTGAATGCTGTGTCCGTAGGGGATTATCACCTTGGATTGACGTGTGGACATATTTTGGTTTTCCGCAACTGTTTTTGTGTACCCAGTTTAACGTGTAATATCATATCAGTATCGTTGTTATCAAAAGAAGGTTATGATTTCACGTTTGTAAACGATGTTGTTAACATCCACCTTAATCATGGTTTGATTGGGTCCGGTACACTAGATAACGGTATATACGTGTTAAACCAATTACAGATTTTTAATGTCCAGAACACACTAAAAAGAAAGTCTCCAGATATAAATCAGGCTTTCTTTTGGCATTGTAGACTAGGTCACATCAATGAGACAAGGTTAACTAAATTACATAGAGAAGGATATTTGGATCCGTTCGAATATCAATTTTATGCCACTTATCAATCATGTCTCAAAGGAAAGATGACAAAGACTCCATTCACTGGACATGGAGTAAGTGCGAGCGAGCTCTTAAGACTTATACACTATGATATATGTGGTCCAATGTCTACAAATGCAAGAGGTGGTTTTTCATATTTCATTACTTTTACAGATGATTACTCTAGGTATGGATTTATTTTCTTAATGAAACATAAATCCGAGGCCTTTGAGAAATTCCAAGAATATAAGAATGAAGTAGAAAACCAAACCGGAAAAAGTATCAAGACACTGAGATCTGATCGAGGTGGTGAATACTTAAGTGCCGAGTTCCTGGGTTACCTAAAAGAGAAAGGAATTCAGTCTCAGCTTACTCCTCCATACACTCCATAACATAACGGTGTATCAGAAAGACGAAATTGAATCCTATTGGATATGGTACGTTCCATGATGAGTAATGCTGAGTTACCGCGATCTTTCTGGGGTTATGCACTAGAATCAGCTGCATATCTTTTGAATAGGGTTCCTACCAAGACTGTGCCTACCACACCATATCAGATATGGAGTGGGAAGAAACCCTATCTTCGATATCTGAAGATATGGGGATGTCCAGCTTTTGTTAAAAAGCAGCATGCGGACAAACTCGGGGCACGATCAGTACAGTGTAAGGTTGTGGGATATCCAAAGAACTCCAAGGGGTATTTTTTCTATTACGCAGAAGAACAAAAGGTTTTTGTTTCTCGTAATGCCCATTTTCTAGAACAGCGGTTTTTAGAAAAGGAAACAAGTGGGAGCGCAATAGTGTAAGTCTATGTAACCCACCTCGGTACTTACGAGGAGGCGGAAAGAGTAAAAATCAAATTTTTATCATAAGGGATCATAGACTAACCATGAAGGATCTTTGCTAAACAAAACTAACAAACAATTTACAAGTTCTAACTACTAGGTTAGAAGGTTATACCTAGTTCTTGAACTCTTTCTCTTCTTGTTGTGGTCCTCCTTGATGTGAGCTCCTTGGAGTGGTGTAGACGGCTTCTCCTCTTCATTTTCTCTTTGCCAAAGAAGAATCCACCCGAAGGCCTCTACCTTGAGCTCCAACCTAACCAAAGAAGTAACTAGAGTTCTTGGCTTGCTAGACTAAGAACCCTAGAGTGAGTAGAGAGGTGCTTTGATGGTTTGATCTCACAAAGCTCATGTTTTTCAACTCATGAAACAAGAGAGCTTTTGAGAGAGGAAGAAGAGAGAGCTTTTTTAAGAGAGAGAAAGAGCAAGAGAGAATGAGAATAAAAATGAACCTTGCTCTCAAATGAACCAAAAAGAATAATGAAAATTTTAATTAGGATAAATTTTCGTGGTTGATGTTGATTTGACCCTTATCATATCATAATTAATGCTAAGCATGCTCACAAAAATATCCAAGTCAACATGGGTCAACTTGGTCAAAAGGTCAATCCTAATTAACCATGATACAATTATCACTAATTAAAACTCATTAATCAATTTCCTCAATCTCATTATGGTTTTAATCAAGTCAATGGTCAAAACCCTAATGAGGTTCCTCCGCCTCTGTCAACTGTGTATACACACCCGCATCCGTGTTCCGAGGAACACGAACACTATGAGACAAGATCAATCCCAAAAAAAATACTAGGATCTGGCTTAAACCAAAGCCCGCTAGTAATAACTGCCCGGACACCAAGCGTGCACAAGTGCGTGTATGTGAACGAACCCCGTCGTAAAACCATACGACCTCTGTTTTGCCCAAAGGTGAACAACCTTCTGTGTGGGACTCTAAAGACTCGACACTGCGCTGGCAGTGGGTTTAACCACAGGCCGCAAGCGGTACTAGCTGTACGTAACGGTCCCCAGGTAGATGCGATAAGAAGTCCGATGAGGTGAACCCATCCAAACTACTAGTGAGCCTGAATGTGACAATCTCCATACAGTCCGGTCTATTCGTCTGAGAGTATCGCATGTCGGGCCTTGGAGGAGGTAAACGTCAGTCCCCTAATAGCGGTACAAGTCGTGTCGGAGTGTAGTCCAGAACACCCTGAGAAAATACTGGAAACACTACTAAGAAATCTCGCTTACCCTGGCCAGGGACTTTGTGTTATGGCTCTCCTAGAACAGCGTGATATCAACTCCCAATACCCGGAGAGACGAATCCTGTCTAACCGTCACTGCCACCAAGTGCTTCGGGACTGCACCTAACTACTACCTGTTTGCACGACTCATTTGAGCCGTGGTAGGGTAGTAATCTAAGAACAGTGGGAACACACTCGAGGCAAAGTGACAGTGTCAAGTCAACGGACTAAGCTGTACTCATGCCACCTGGGAACTGATAACTGACGATAGGTATAATACCAACCAACAGTTCCTAGTGAGTCCTGTCCAGTGTACTCGTAACCTAACGAGCACCTGCATACTATCTCCAGTACGACGTGCTGATGGCTGTGGGACAGACCATCTCCCCTCCTGGGATGAGAAGCGTATACAATAATCTACTCTGGAGTATCGATGCCCTGTCTCGATAATCCTACGACCGGGGACCTGTATAAGGATGTGCTTATAGACTACCCAGCCCCCACTAGTGTGACTGCCATCAGAACGCTGGTAGTCAAGCAAAAGATCCTAAGGGCTCTATCAATATGTATTAGCAACATGTCAAAAGAAACACATACACATATTAATATGGATACAAACCTAGTAGCATACTACCATATTGAGCAAGAATGTCAATCCGTGTATATATCCCAAGCTTCCAAAATGTAATATACAAACTAGTACTGGCACATCGCAGACCTATCATCTCGAATAGCCTCTCGAACTGCGTCTGAGGAATGGCCTTTGTGAATGGATCTGTAGTGTTATCTTCTGTAGCAACCCTCCGAACCTCGATCTCCCGGCGATCCACGATCTCCCTGATCAGGTGATACCTCCTCAAGATGTGTCTGGACTTCTGATGGGACCTGGGTTCCTTTGCTAAATCTATTGCCCCGTTGTTGTCACAATACAGAGGTTTTGGATTAACAATGGACGGAACCACCTAAAGTTCTGTCAAGAACTTCTTCATTCAGACAGCTTCTTTGCGGCATCGGATGCTGCGATATACTCCGCTTCCATCGTCGAGTCAGCAACGGTTTCCTGTTTGGATCTCTTCCAACACACCGCCCCTCCATTGAGAGTAAAGACATAACCCGACATGGATTTGGAGTCATCCTTGTCACTTTGGAAGCTGGAGTCAGCAAAGTCCTCGATCTGGAGCTCTTTTCCACCGTAAACCCAAAATATATCCTTAGTCCTTCTCAGGTACTTCAGAATGTTCTTTACCGCTATCCAGTGCTTCTCCCCAGGGTTTGACTGATACCGGCTTACTACACTCAGTCCATAAGCTACATCTGGTCTGGTACACAACATCGCATACATTATAGAGCCTACCGTAGAGGCCTAGGGTATAATAGACAAGCGATCCCTTTCCAAATCAGTCTTGGGAGACATCTCTTTGGAGAGGGTGATCCCGTGACAAACCGGTAAATTACCGCGCTTGGAATCTTCCATACTGAATCTTTTCAGTATGGTGTCGATGTACCTGGACTGTGAAAGTCCTAATATCCTCTTGGACCTATCACGATAGATCCAGATCCCTAGAATGTAAGAGGCATCACCCAGGTCTTTCATCGAGAACCTGTGTTACAAGAACCATGTGACAGATTGTAGCATAGGAATGTCATTTCCTATCAAGAGAATGTCATGCATGTATAAAACGAGGAATACGACAGTTCGCGCTACAATCTTACTATAAATACATGGTTCATCTGGATTTTTGATAAAGCCAAATTCTTTGACTGTCTCATCAAAACAGATGTTCCAACTCCGCGATGCCTGCTTCAGTCCATAAATGGACTTAAGCAACTTGCACACCTTCCCACTGCTCCCACTCTGAATTGAACCCTCTGGCTGGTCCATATAGACACATTCCTCTAAATTACCATTTAGAAAAGCGGTTTTTACGTCCATCTTCCAAATCTCATAATCGTGGAAGGCAGCAATGGCAAGAAGGATCCGAATGGATTTGAGCATAGCCACTGGAGAAAAGGTTTCGTCATAGTCCAAACCAGGTCTTTGACGAAAGCCATTTGCAACAAGTCTAGCCTTATAGGTCTCAACCTGTCCATCTACACCAATCTTCCTTTTGAAGATCCATTTGCAGCCCACGGGTTTTACCCCTTCTGGAGCAACGTCCAAAGTCCATACTTTGTTTGTGTACATGGACTCCATCTCGGCCCGCATTGCATCCAGGCATTTTACCAAGTCAGTGCTCTCAATGGCCTGCTGGAAGCTAGTGGGCTCATCATTATCAATGATGCAATCCTCTCTATCCCCATCTATGAGAAAACCGTAGTATCTCTCAGGTGGATGAGAAAGCCTACTACTCCTGCGGAGCGGCGTAGGAATGTCCTGTTCTTTCGAACCTTCTGGTTCTACTAAGCTTTCAGTAATAGCTCGTGGTTCTGGAATTTCTTCTAGTTCTATTGCGCTCCCACTTATCTGATTTTCCAAAAATTCAGTTTCCAAGAAGCAGGCATGACGAGAAACAACTACCTTTTGTTCCTCTGTGTAATAGAAGAAATATCCCTTGGAGTTCTTTGGATATCGCTCAAACTTGCACTGTACTGAGCGTACCTCGAGTTTGTCCGTATGCTGCTTTTTAACAAAAGCTGGACATCCCCATGTCTTAATGTGTTTAAGATAGGGTTTCTTCCCACTCCACATCTGATATGGTGTGGTAGGTACTGACTTAGTTGGAACCCGGTTCAAAAGATATGCAGCTGATTCTAGTGCATATCCCCAAAAAGATCGTGGTAACTCAGCGTTACTCATCATGGAACGTACCATATCCAATAGGGTTCGGTTCCGTCTCTCCGATACACTATTATGTTGTGGAGTCTATGGAGGAGTAAGCTGAGAGAGAATTCCATTCTCTTTTAAGTAATCCAGGAACTCGGCACTTAGGTATTCACCACCTCGATCAGATCTCAGTGTCTTGATACTTTTGCCGGTTTTTTTTCTACTTCATTCTTATATTCCTGGAATTTTTCAAAGGATTCAGATTTGTGCTTCATCAAGAAGACATGTCCATACCTTGAAAAATCATCCGTAAAAGTAATGAAGTAAGAATAACGACTTCGCGCATGTGTAGAAATTGGACCACATACATCGCTGTGTACGAGTCCCAAGAGCTCACTCGCTCTTACTCCGTGTCCAGTGAACGGAGTCTTTGTCATTTTTCCTTTAGGACATGATTGAAAACTTGCATATGATTGATATTCGAACGGATCCAAATATCCTTCTTTATGTAACTTAGTTAACCTTGTCTCATTGATGTGACCCAGTCTGCAATGCCATAAAAAAGCATGATTTATTTCTGGAGACTTTCTTTTGTGTGTATTCTGGATATTGAAAATCTACGGTTGGTTAATACGTATATATCGTTGCTTAATGTACCCGACCCAATCAAAACATGATTAAGGTGAATGTTTACAACATTGCTTACAAATGCAAAATCATAAGATTTTTTAAACATTAAAGATACAGATATGATATTACAAGTCGCACTGGGTACAAAATAACTGTTGCGCAAAACCAAAACATGTCCATCTGTCAACCTTAAGTGATAGTCCCCCACGGACTCAGCATCCATGCTTGCTCCATTTGCAACTCTGAGGGTCATATCACCTGCCTTCAAAGCTCTACGCCTTCTTAGTGCCTGCAAAGAATTACAGATATGAGATCCCGATCCGGTATCCAATACCCAGGAAGTAGAGTTGATTGACAGACAGTTTTCAATAACATACACACCTGAAGCCGAAGCCACGACTTGTTTCGGGTCCTGGTTCTTGGCCTTCCAAACCCTGGAATCTTTCTTCTAGTGTCCTTTCTTGTGACAATAAAAGCATTCTTCCTTCTCCACAATTTGTCCCGCTACCTTTGTTACCTTTGCCTTTCCCTTGGCATCCATCTTACTAACACCGCCCCTTGGTTTGGTGGGGGCCTTCTTCTTCTTTCCCTTGGCTTTCACCTTGGACCTAGAAGAGGAAGCTCCTCCAACAAAAAAAGCGGGTGTTTCCCTGACTTTCTTTAGGGTGCCCTCTGCACTCCTCAACATGTTGAGGAGTTCCGGAAGTTCAACATCTTTTCCTTGCATGTTGAAGTTCAGGATAAACTGGGCGTAAGTGGAAGGAAGAGACTGGAGAATCAAGTCAGTGTAGAGCTCGTTCTCTAACATGGTCCCGAGGTCCGTGAGCTCCTCAATGTAGCCAATCATCCTAAGCATGTGTTCCGCTACAGATGATCCGACAGCCAACCTCGCTGAAAACAACTTTTTCGAGGTTTCGTATCTGGCGATATGGGATTGCTCTCCATATAGATCCTTAGTATGGAGAAATATGGATTCGAGGTCCATATTCTCATGCCTCCTCTGATGTTCATTGTCCATAGAGGCAAGCACGAGGCACTTGGCCTTCGCACAGTCAATCTCCCAGGTCTTACGGATTTCCTTATCCTCGACACTGGATTCTGGACTTGGGACGGCGGGGGCTTTAGTGGTAAGGAGATACCCCAACTTGTCATAAGTGATTGCCATTTTGACATTCCTGAGCCAATCTTTGTAGTTTGGCCCTGTCAGTATATTTTTATCTAGTAGTAACTTAAGATCGGTCATGATGTTTGGTCGCTGCAATTAGGAGAGAGAGAAGAAACAATTTAGCATGATGCTCTTGCAAGTTTAGAATGGTTTTTAGTTTGTCTAAACAGGATGGCTCCCACTGTTTCTCGAATCCTTCCTCAAACCATAAAAGAAGAATTAGTCGGGATCAATCTCACCATACAATACTTGCTTAACCGTTCAGCCAGGCCAGTGTCGGTACTTCGAGGGAGGTTTTACGACGCTTTCATGAAGTTCCTTAATTAAATAACCTCTTTTCCCTGTGGGTGTAGCCCCGCTAACACTTTTCTAGACACCTACTTGGTTTATAGCATTGATCGTTAAGTGAGAAAGTTTCCCGAGGAGTAGCATATACTCACAGTAGGATCGGGATCCAAATATCATCGTGTGATAAAGCTGAAGGAATCCTACCAAAATCATCACACTCCAAATAGTATGCAATACTAGCAAGTTTCAGTTTCTTTAGAAACTCCCGATGTGGATTTTTGCCCCATGCTCTTATGACCTTGACTTTGGCCAACAAATCATAAGTCACAAGTCAAGTTCTACCCGTCATTTTCCAGGTTAATTTGAACCCACCCGTACCTACCCTTGACTTTGGCCAACAAAGCAGTACGACTGTCCCAAACCAACGCATCTATCTATGGTACATATGAATATCCAACAGCTACCAATCACTATGCCTTGACTTTGGCCAACAAACATAGCTTGAATACTATTGACTATCCATATGAAATGACGGAGGGCTATGAATGGTTTTGGAAAAACCGTGAATGTAGTGAACTTGATATAATCGAAGGAACCTGATAGCTTTTAAAAGGAGTGGTTTAAGCTTCGCGTTTTTAAAAGTTTTTTGTTTTGGAAAAAAACGAGTGGTTTTGAAATTGTTCCAACGATTTAACTTTGGTTTATTTTCTTTGCATTAATAATGCGTCCCATCAATTAATCCTACCATTGCAGAAAACAACGAAAATATGACGTACACTTATGCCATCGGCATTCGCCACGGGGCCCCGTCATCACCCGTTAGGTTACTTAACTAATGACAGAGCGGGGGCTGTACTAGCACGGATGCAAAACATAACCAACGCCTACTAGATATCATATATAGATATATACATTCGTCAGATGCAATGATAGTCATTCCAGATCACAGATGAACACATTGGATATGCTAGGAATCCGCATTTCGTTCGAGCCTGCAACGAAAGACTGATTACACTGTCGCGATGAATAGCCAAACCCCACCCTAGACCCCTACGGGTGCGGAAAACTACCCGCCAAGTACCCGAAGTGAAGCAACCTCCCTCAACAATGTGAGTAGGCCACTCGGCACTTCAAAGTACCCTGTAGTTTTTGCACCCCACCTTTGGTCTATCCTAGGAGCAAAAACAGTAAAAGAAATAATATACAACGGCGTCTACAACCTCAACCCGGATGTGCGGCCATAAAAATAATATCACATCAATTTACAATTTTTACATTGAATGAAAGATAAATAGACACTCATCTCACAACCCCGGCTATTCATCCGCGACAATCCAACAAGTTCATATACACAAACCAACATCACAGATCACAGATATGTACAACCCCCACTAATTGACGTATAGCGATTAGTCGACGTTCAGTATATATATCACATTACAGATATAATAAATTAGCTAAAGTTTATAGAATTTCGATCAATATTCCAATTTGAAACTACCCCAAATACAACACTGTTCTCTGAAGAATCCGGGCAGAAACAAAGCATCTGAAAAATCACAAAACATCAAGCTGGACACACTGCAGGAAAAACGAGTTGACTCTGAGTCGACTAGGTCGCGGATCCGCGGTGAAACGCATGGTTTCGCCGTGCTTCTGCGGCGGTCTGACCGAGTCACAAGCTCGTTTTTCTTGGGTGTCCTTAAAAATCCCTATACGTATTTTTCAGGTCTCTGGAAATATTTTTAGACATGTTTTTAAAATCGGCAGAAAACATTAGTTTTTGATGTTTTTTGCAATTTTTCTCGGATCGAAGTTCTAAATACATTGCTAACATGTTAGTTGTTGTTTAGCTAGGCTCTAATGCCACTGTAAGTCTATGTAACCCACCCCGGTACTTACGGGGAGGCGGAAAGAGTAAAAATCAAAATTTTATCACAAGGGAACATAGACTAACCATGAAGGATCTTTGCTAAACAAAAACTAACAAACAATCTACAAGTTCTAACTACTAGGATAGAAGGTTATACCTAGTTCTTGAACTCTATCTCTTCTTGTTGTGGTCCTCCTTGATGTGAGCTCCTTGAAATGGTGTAGATGGCTTCTCCTCTTCGTCTTCTCTTTGCCAAAGAAGGATCCACCCGAAGGCCTCTACCTTGAGCTCCTACCTCAACAAAGAAGTAACTAGAGTTCTTGGCTTGCTAGACTAAGAACCCTAGAGTGAGTAGAGAGGTTTTTTGATGGTTTGATCTCACAAAGCTCATGTTTTTCAACTCATGATACAAGAGAGCTTTTGAGAGAGGAAGAGGAGAGAGCTTTTTTAAGAGAGAGAAAGAGCAAAAGAGAATGAGAATAAAATTGAACCTTGCTCTCAAATGAACCAAAAAGAATAATGAAAATTTTAATTAGGATAAATTGTCATGGTTGATGTTGATTTGACCCTTATCATATCATAATTAATGCTAAGCATGGTCACAAAAATATCCAAGTCAACATAGGTCAACTTGGCCAAAGGGTCAAACCTAATTAACCATGATACAATTATCACTAATTAAAACTCATTAATCAATTTCCTCAATCTCATTATGGTTTTAATCAAGTCAATGGTCAAAACCCTAATGAGGTTCCTCCGCCTCTGTCAACTGTGTATACACACCCGCATCCGTGTTCCGAGAAACACAAACACTATGAGACAAGATCAATCCCAAAACAAATACTAGGATCTGGCTTAAACCAAAGACCGCTAGTAATAACTTCCCGGACACCAAGCATGCACAAGTGTGCGTATGTGAACGAACCTCGTCGTAAAACCAAAGGTGAAAAACCCTCTGTGTGGAACTCTAAAGACTCGACACTACGCTGGCAGTAGGTTTAACCACAGACCGCAAGCGGTACTAGCTGTACGTAACGGTCCCCAGGTAGATGCCGATAAGAAGACCGATGAGGTGAACCCATCCGAACACCTACTGAGCCTGAATGTGATAATCTCCGTACAGTCCGGTCTGTTCGTCTGAGATTATCGTATGTCGGGCCTAGGGGGGCGGTAAACGTCGGTCCCCTAATAGCGGTACAAGTCGTGTCGGAGTGTAGCCCAGAACACCATGAGAAAATACTGGAAACACTACCAGTAAATCACGCTTTCCCAGGACAGGGACTTTGTGTAATGGCTCTCCTAGACACAGCGCGATATCAACTCCCAATGCCGGGAGAGACGAATCATGTCTAACCGTCACTGCCTCCAAGTGCTTCGGGACTGCACCCAACTACTACCTGTTTGCACGACTCATTTGAGCCGTGGTAGGGTAGTAATCTAAGAACAGTGGGAACACACTCGAGGCGAAGTGACAGTGTCCGTGCATCGTATTCTCGTCCTGTTCAGTGAAACGGGCGAGTTTGGATGGCTACGTGCACGTACGTGTGTCCGTTTTAGGGGTATGCTTTTTGATCATAAAATACTTCATTTTCACTTTTGGATCCCGCTTAAAATTCTATTATTCCAATTTCAAATTTTTGGACCCGACCCGGGCGCGATTTGGAAATGTTTTACCTTGCGCCAAAATCCCAAATTTTAATATTTAAACCATAATATAATTTTAAGTTAACCATATAATATTACTGTTCGTTTAAATCTTTTAAATCTTTATTTAAAATCTTCCTAAACTCTATTTTTTCCATCCCAGCCAATCACAGCTCTCCTAATCCCATAGGCCCCACTCTTACATCTCTCTCTGTCCCCCGTATCCTCTCTCTCTCTCACCGTCTCTCTCTATCCCTCTCTCTCTCTATCTCATATTTAAATCTCTCTCTCCCCTCCATTTCTTTCCTCACGTAAACCCAACCCATCGCAAACCCTACGGCCGCCTTACCCTCGCCGCTGTAGCCCAACTCCGACGACACCAACACCGGCTTCCTCGTCCTCGTCATCTTCTCACCCTCATCGCCTTCTCTCTCATCCTCCTTCATCGTTCCCGAGCGCCTGCACGAGCCGCCTGCACACCGCTTGAACATTGCCTACGCCTCGTGGGATCGCTGCCGGCGATCTCGATCCGCCTCCCCAGCCTCGCACATCCCCTCTGTAAGCTTCTTCTCCTCTCCTCCTCTTTCCTTTCCTTTTTTTCCCTTCTCTGTGAAGTTTCTTGATCTGCAGATTCTTGTCGCTGCCGTCATAGGCCACCGCCGAAGCTCCGTCGACGAGGTCGACCGTCACCACCCGTCCTACGGATCATCGTGAGCACCCCTTCTCAGATCCCACTTCCTTTCTTCTCTTTTTTGCATGTCGTGAACGTTTACTGTTCATTCCTTGGCCGGAATCCAACGATGCCGACGACGTGACCCGACGTTCCAGCGAGGCACCTCGACCCGTGTGGTTCTATTGTTCGTCGTTTGGGTTCATTCCGTGAACTGTGCGCCCGTCGCTAGTTTCCCCGCCGACGTTTAACGTTCCGTGTTCCCGATTCGCGACACATCGAGGCAAGTACCCCTTGATACATGCTAAATAATATTTACATACATATTGATGACACCCTAAACCTGTAAATTTAACTTTGGTATGATCATTTCTCATTTTCATGTACAATATTGTTATATATCATTTTATCTTTAAACTTGGAACCTACAGTTTGCAATTGAACCTAATAACCACATTTACCTCTTTAATCACATTTTTAATATTGACATAGCTCATGGCATTTATCTCTATAGTTTTGTTCCATTCGGACACTCGTATGCATTTTAACCTGTAATAGCTGTATTGAACCTTTATATAAATCATTGCACCTCTAAAGTCTTAAACTTGTTAACATGATTAAACGTCTATAATTGTCTTACTGCATTCTTATAATGTTGAAAACATCTCTGTGACACAATTGATAACTGTATTGCAAATCGAATGAATCTTCTTATTGCTTAATTCATTACTTATATCATGTTGTTGATAACCATGCTGGATTATATAACTGATTATGAGCACACCTGTGATATCGCTTGCTTCTTGACCTGTCTTGCTACCTATATATTGATTGACCCGACATGGTACCTTATACTGCTTGACTTGACATGATGTACCATGACCTGACCCGCTACCTGATCTTGTGTCTAGTGCCAACAAACCTGACATGTAGTCCTCATGGACCGTTCCTGTTGTCTATCCAGACAAACCTGTTTACCTGATCCTGTGTTGGCATTAGTTTCTTGATTTCGGGATACCTGACTTGACATACACATATAACTTGGGGGTATGGGGAAATCAAAGGTGGAACCTGACTTGTAACTCAACAGTCTACTACTTGTACTGATCAGTTTTAGAGGCCAGGCCCGCCTCGTGACGATGCTGCTGACATCGTTGGTCTTTATCCTTTCCCTGTTAGTACCTAGCGGCACGTCTCGGTTTCAGCCCGAGAGTCTTAGACCGTGGTCCCGGGCATACACGGGATACTATTGAGTTACATCGATGATTCATCAATTTGATTTCAAAGACTTTAGAACAGAGAACCAGATAGAACAGTTTAGTTTACCCACTACACACTACCCTGCACTGCTCGGATTTATATTATTATTACCCCTGCTTTATTCATGTTTATATTCGCATTGCTTGTTCATTATGTTATTACTTGATGACATGACGCGCTGACGTCTGGGTTTTGCATGGCCCAGATTCTGTACCGCTGTCGTAGTCCGAGCAGGAGTACTTCAGCCGACAGGCTGAGCTGTGAGCGTCAGCAGTAGTCAGTTTTCTTTCCTGCATTTTTTATTCCTGATGTGAGCCCGCATTATGGGACATACATTCCAGTAATTTTGTATTGGATCTTTCGCTTCCGCATTTTATTATTCTTGACTCATGATTTATCTTGTATTATGGACATGTTTAGATAGTTTTATTTTGTTCTTGATATCTCTACAACCGTAATGTGACTGTGGATGGATACTTCCTACCCACAGGTAGCAAGGTTGGCTATGTCACGTGCCCATTTTAGTGTACTCTGGGAAGCGGGGCGTGTGGACGAAGCCGCCATGCTTGGAGTGATAAGGGGAATGCTGGAAAATCAAAAGAAACAGACCGAGCTAATCCAGCAGCAGGCGGAATCGTTTCAGGAAGGTTTGCAGATCGTTCAGCAGTCTGTGAACAATGTTTGAGCTAGACCAATTGACCGAGTAGGGACCGTAGCAGATTTCAGGCGTTTGGGTCCTTCTACATTTACTGGTTTGGAGGAGCCGTTGCCAGCGGAGCAGTGGCTAGTTGACACAGAGAATTTGCTTGTTGCGGCACAGATTCCAGATGAGAAAAGAGTTGACGTGGTACGCATTCAGTTAGTGGATTACGCCCTAGAATGGTGGCATGTGGAAGAGAACCGTTTGCCCAAGCCGATCAAGTGGGCGGATTTTTCAAAGAGTTTCCTGGAGAAGTTCTTCCCGTGGACTGCACGAGAGGAAATGGAAGAGAAGTTCATCGGGCTAAAGCAGAATGGAGCACCCGTAGATGTGCATGCAGCAGAATGGACGAGACTCAGCAGATTCGCTGGACCTTTAGTTGCCAACGATGCAGACAGGGAACGGAGGTTCATGCGTAGCTTGGATGTGGACATCCAGAGGCAGATTGTCTCCCTGGGTTTGACCACTTTCTCACAGGTTCTTACGGCAGCTCGGGAATAGCAGAGCCTATCTGGGAAGAATGGGGGTTTGCAGCAGACAGCAATTGCGGTAAGGAAGCCAGCATTTGTACCAAACCGAGCTCAAGGTCGCAAAGGTATTCCAGTGGACCGTCGAGGCGTAACACCGATTAAGAAGCCTACTGTCGTTGATCAGAAGAAGCGCGTGGTCTGTAGCTATTGCCACTTACCTGGACATTTGCAAAGGGAGTGTCGCAGGATGCAAGGACTCTGTTTAGTTTGTGGAGCGCCGGATCACACTATTAACTCGTGTCCGTCGAAGCTTCGTACAAGGGATGATATTCAGAAGCCTCCGCAGAAACCGTTTCAGGGACAGAAGCAGCTGACTCAAGGACCTAATCAGGCTGGAGCTTTGTCACGACCCGAAGGTACGGAACGTGACTGGCACTTAGATTACGAGATGTCTAAAGGCGTAACGTAACCTAAGTCAGCCAAAGCCCAGAAAAATCTAAACCAAAATCAAAAGCGAGTGAAGGAAAACCTCTAATAACAATAGTTTTTAAATCAATTAAGTTGCATAGAATCCAAAAAAAAACATCAAAAATTCCCAAAAATTTCGGCAGAGTCTCCCCTGTATTTTCTATCCCCCAAAATGGGTACAACAAGATAATAAACCTGTAATCATAAAAATGGCATCCCCAAGCGGGAGCTAGCTCTTCGCCCAAGGCGGATCACAACCACATGCAATATAATAGTAATATCAAGAAAAGAGCATAAAAGAAACGCAAAATATCAGAAAACACAACGCCGGCTCAAGTGAGCTCGACCCAAAAGAAACCACAAATATACAAATCTCTCAGTCTCATCACTAGGTCGCATATACAATATAAAGTGGTAGATGGAGAATACTAGATACAATGATAAAGCAAAAAGAAATAAAGTATTCTCGTAACCCACCTACGGGCGATGTCACGAGTCTGAGCAAAAGGAACTGATGATAAGATAGCCCGCCGCTACAAGACTGACGGGTCCGACCTGCAATACACTGTGGCACAACGGGGGTGAGTTGCCAGCTCGTGAGTAGAATATAACATCTAATAAGGCAATCGTAAGAATGCACGCAATGCACCACAACATGCATGTCCATATGTGATATAATATCTCTAATATGCGTGCACAGGTATGCAATGTCATTATTAAGTCTTTAAGTGTTTTAAATGCTAAGGGTGTTGAATTCTTAACTTTTTAAAACATGAATATCTGTATAATAGCTAAGTACCATCAAGAAATCATCTGAAAACCCGTGTCAAGCATCGACACCAAATAGGAATCATATCTGTCTCAATATCGGGCTCCGTCAGTCCGGATCGGCCCATATCATAAATCTCACGACAACGGTCGGTATCCTCCGGATATCCGCCGCGCCAGACATCACCGGTAGGTAGTCTTCCCCTGCCAGGCTCATCGTCTACAACTCGATCTTCTTGCCACGGGGTACCATACCGGGCCCACCATGTACCCGAGACGGTTCATCCACTCCTCGAATCGGATCTCGAAATCCAACAGAAAACATGAAAACTCATGGTGGACGATAATACATCACGAGAAAACCGCAACTTTGTTTTAAAAATGATAAGTATAAGCTTTTGTTAAATTCTTGCGGTTTTCCCCAAAAATCCAGAAATCACAGAAAAACTGAAATCCTCAAGAAAATCATAGTGTCCATATGTTAAATATGATAAATGTCTATGATATCAATGTATATGATGTGACTTTTGGATAGAATCTATGTAAATATGATGATAATGCGAGGTATAAGCAAGCTATGCAATTTCATATATCATGTATGAATGCAAGTGGCGATACTAAGTTAAACAGGTTCTATAGTGCACGTGGCATGGCAATTACCAAAGGCGTGTGTGTCACATGAATAGTGCGCGTGCAACAGATGCCAATGGTAATGGTGTTCGTGTCCTACAAAGTGATATCGCATAAGTATAGATGAATGTCCATGCAATCTAATATACTGTTCGCTATAAGGGTATGCAGTGTACATGAATGGATAAGCTAGCTAACAATATGAATCTTGCAAAAAGTAGGGTAATCCTAACTAGGGGGGCGCCTCGCGCCATTCAGACGATTCCCCCATAGATGAATACATCTACTCACCTGAAATCCCCGCTAATCCGATCCGACCACCGCCTTGCCTTTACGCGCCGTGTCCGATGTTTCCCCGACCGATCCTATATTGGCACAATACCAAGCATAAGATTACAAAACCTAACACAATGCAAGTCACAACAAACAATTATCAACGCTCTCGAATTAATCATAACATACACTCGGTGCGCGGGAAAACGCACGAAAATCGTTAATCGTTAACTAGAATCGTCATTTCGGGGAAATCGACTAAACTACAACCCGACTAAACGAAACCCCGTGTTCGCGCACTCTAATAGTCCTATGCGAAGCTAATTATATCGCTAACATAACGCATTTTGATCGCATTCTAATTTTCGTAAAAATCTAGCAAGCAATTTCAATACCGATTCGATGCAAACATCGAAATTTAACGATATCGCGATCACAATCCAACTCTAACATCCAATTTAAACTACTAGATGGCCACAACACAATTTTACCCCAATTATCAAACTTCAAACCCTAATCTAGAACTTCATCCCTTTCTTGAAATTTCATAAACAATATTTTATAACTAAAATTCACACTTAAACTTTGTAATCTAGCATAATTAAACTACAATTAAACACCTAGATTAGAATTTTACCTTACAAGTGTTGATTCTCTTGCACTAAACCTCTAAAGTGGCCTCTTTTCTCCTTACTTTAAACCAATTTGGGGTTGAGAAGGGATGGCTTAAGGTTTTGGGTTGAATTAGAGAAGGATTTAGTGAATTTCGGTGGATTTTTGTGGATTTTTCAAGAGTTTTAAGCTAAACAAAAATGGGGAAAATGGGGAGAAAAACCTGAAGCATTTCGGCCAGAAGGTGAGGGAGGGAATTGTGGGGAAATTTTGAGAAGTTTCTAGGTCAATAAACATCATATGTTATCATTTAATGCTTTCATGTCAACCTTTTTACAAAAAAACCCATTTTTACTTCATTTTTTCCCAAATTTTCCCACCCTAAAAACAAAAGTTTGCAAGACATGATATAATTTTATTAACACCATATTTTAGCTTATAAAGACTCCTAATTATGAAATTTACCTAATTAAATTTGTATTTATCACTAATTTAATGCATTTAAAAAGGCTTAAAATAATTAAAAAAATAATTAATTACGAAAAAAAAATTATTTAACTAGAAAATTATAAGTGACATTTTAGTGACAAAATTATAGTAATATCTTATCTAAATTTTGTATAATTAGGTCTACAATGAAAAATACCTAATTTGACTTTTTACGGAAAAAGCCGAAAAATTAGCCGATTACCGAAAAACTGCCTAAACGATTTTCGAAGGGTTACAATCTTCCCCCCTTAAAGAAATTCGGTCCCCGAATTTAGAATTTAACTACGCATACCTTCAAAAAGATGGGGATATCTCTTCCTCATCTCGACCTCGGTCTCCCAGGTGACCTCCTCGCTGTTCGGGCCACGCCAAAGGACCTTGACGGACGGTATAACCTTCGACCTCAATTTCTTCACCTGCCGATCCAGAATGACCACCGGCTGCTCGGTGAAAGAAAGATCACGCTCTAACTGGATCGTCTGGTGCTGAATCGCCTGGGAAGGATCATGAAGGTACTTGCGGAGCATCGAGACATGGAATACGGGGTGAACATCGGGGAAGCTGGGCGGAAGAGCTAACCGATAAGTGACTGGACCAACACGCTCTAGGATCTCGAAAGGACCAACATATCTAGGACTCAGCTTTCCTTTCCGCCCAAATCTCATCACACCTTTCATCGGAGAGACCTTCAGGAAAACATCATCGCCAACAGCGAACTCGAGTCGGCGACGGCGCCTGTCAGCATATGATTTCTGCCTGCTCTGTGCCGCTCTCATCCTGTCCCGAATCAGCTGTATCTTCTCGGTTGTCTCCTGTACGATCTGTGGCCCCAAAATACTGCTCTCCCTAAGCTCTGTCCAACATACAGGCGATCGACATCTCCTCCCATATAAAGCCTCAAAAGGTGCCATCTGAATCGTCTCCTGGAAACTATTATTGTAGGAAAACTCGATCAAAGGCAAATGACGATCCCAGCTACCACCGAAATCTAAAACACAAGCTCTGAGCATATCCTCAAGAGTCTGAATAGTACGCTCCGACTGACCGTCAGTCTGAGGATGAAAGGCTGTGCTAAAACTCAATCGGGTGCCCAAAGCTTCCTGAAGTTTCTGCCACAATCGGCTGGTAAACTGGGTGCCACGGTCGGACACGATGCAAGTCGGAACGCCATGCAGTCGCACTATCTCATCAATATAAACCTGGGCATACTGAGAAAATCCAAAAGTGTTCTTCACTGGCAGGAAGTGAGCTGCTTTCGTCAGTCGATCCACAATCACCCAAATAGAGTCGTACCCTCGACTGGTCCTGGGTAGACCAACAACGAAGTCCATGGAGACCTGCTCCCACTTCCACTCAGGGATGGGCATGTAAGTGCACGGCGGCGCCCCGGCCGTCAATCCGACGCCGGAATGCGGAAGCGGTGAATAACTTAAAATTTGCGGACTTAGCAAACCGGCACCACCGCGCACTATCACCCGGATCGTTACCATTAACTAGTCTAAGCTAACTACAAGAATGGGAATAGAGATATACCGACGATCCAAGTCCTCCGGTCTTCATCTCCACTCCGATCTCCTCGCGGGATCTCCGTCCGTCTCCTCCTCGTCGGAAAGGGCACCACGAAGCCGGGTACTTTTACGGGCTCCCACCTCAATACCGAGGCAACTCGGGCACGAAGCCGGCTACTCGACGTGCCCAAGATTCGCTGTAGAATGTGTAGTGAGCTATTGTCTCTTTTGGGGTTCATGGAGGTGCCATATGGTGGAGGGATGAAACAAGAACAATGTGGAGGAGCTAGTGGGTATTTTGGAGCATGATATGAACCAAAAATACCCACACCCAATTTTGGACAGCCCCTATAGGACTTGGCCGGCCACCACTAGAGAGGAATGGAGAGAATGAAATGGGAGAGGCCAATGAAAAATGAAAGACCATCTACATAATACAAGGGAGAGAGAGAGAAGGCTATCATGCAAAAGGAAATCATGAGAACCAATGATGACAAGGCAAAACCAACACTCAACTCAACCATCATCAACATGCATGATGGCTTCCAAAGTCATGACATCATGACAAGAAGAAGTCAAGGTCAATGATGGTGCACATCATGAAAGCCATCATGATGCATCAAGATGCAAAAAACCCCCTCCACAAATGCCTATTTGCAACAATGCAAATAAGCCCTCCTCCACCAATCTTCGGCCAATGAACGGAACAATGGAAATTGGCCGAAACGAAAAGCAAACTGGCAACTCCAGAAAACTGGTCCCGTAATAAATCACAGGAAAACCCCGATACTGTGCATACACACCCGCATCTGTATTTCGACCGAAATACAAATGCAATGAGACAAAATCTACACTGTACTATACTAGAATCCGGCTTATACCAAAACCGGATAGTAATATCTGTTCGATCCTGATCCGTGCAATACCGCACGTATCTGATCGAACCCTGCCATATAACCATACGGCCTATAGTACAAACTGTCCGATCCTGATCCGTGCAATACCGCACGTATCTGATCGGACCTTGCCATATCTCCATACGGCCTCTACAACCTTTCGCCCGAAAGCTGAGTAACTGAATGTGGGGGACTCTAAAGACTCGTCAATACCTTGGTTGTGGATTTAACCACTAGCACGTCAGAGGTATAAGCCAATACGTGACGGGCTACCAGGTACTGACCAAATGGGACGTCGATGAGGAAGCTCACCCCGACACCCAACTGAGCCTGTCAGTGACAATATCCGTGCAGTCCGGTCCGTTCGTCTATGAGCATCGCATGGCGGGCCTAGGGGGTTGGTAAAAGTCAGACCCCCAAAAGCGGTATAAGTCGTGTCGGAGTGTAGCCCAGAACACCCTGAGATACTACTGGAATACCTACCAGTAAATCTCCTTGCCTTGGCCAAGGACTTTGTGTAATGGCTCTCCTAGACACAGCACGACCTCACCCCCAATACCGGGAGAGACGAACCCCTGAAGATACGCTCACTGCCTCCATGTGGCTCGGGACTGTACCCAACTAAAACCTGTTTGCACGACTCCTTTGAGCCGTGGTAGGGTAGTAATCAAAGTACAGTGGGAACTCACACGAGACAAATGACGATCCCCAGGTCGATGAACTAACCTGCACACATGTCACCAGGGAACTGCCATCTGACGTCTGGTATATGACCAACTAGCATGTTCCCGGCGAGTCCTGTCCGGTGTACTCATAACCCAATGAGCACCTGTATACATCTTAGGTGATCCAACTGACACCAGTGGCTTGTGAGACCGGCCACCGCCCCTCGTCGGGGTCTCGACTGTATACACTAGTCTACTAATGGAGTATCGATGCCCGGTCTCGAAACTCCCACGACTAGGGACCTTTTAAGGATATGCTTGTAGACCCCCAGCTCCCACTTATATGATCGCCCTCATACTGCTGGTGGTCAAGCAAGAATCCTAGGGGCTCTATCAACGTGTAATAGCGACATGTCAGGTCACTTAAAGCAGTACACGATGATAAAGGTAAACCAGATAGCATACTATCATCTCGAGTAAGACTGTCCTACCGGGATAGGTCCTCCCTCAATCATTACAATCACGTACCTGTGACCTAATAATTGACTCTGAGGGCACTATCTCCAACAATCTCCCACTTGCACTCAAGGCTAATTATTGCGATGTCGCCTACTCACAGCCCGTGTGATACCGAACATCCAACTCCTCTACTAGTCAGTCTCACAAAGCTCGTTTGCGGAACTATTGCGTTCGAGGAATAGCCTCAGTGAGTGGATCCGCTTAGTTGTTTCTTTCTATGTCTCTCTCAAAATCTCAAGTTCGCGGAGAAAGCCATCTCCCGAAAAGAGCAATACCTGTCTCAGAATATGTCTGGATGTCTGATGGGACCTAGCTCATAAATGAACTTCAAATCCAAACTTCTTAGACTGTATCGTCAACTGAACTTAATCAGTATCCTGCGCCATGCCACCCTCAGTATTGCCTTGGACCACCTGTCCAAAATACTGCCCCTCATCAGAAGGAAAACTATAACTCTGACAACCTCCTTGTCGTCCATGTCACCTTGGAAGCCTGGAATGATAACTGTCTCCTGAATGAGGCTGTCGTTATCATATCCCTAGAACATCCACTTATGTTCTAAAACTGCTTCCGACTGTTTCTCCAGGATTGGATTAATGTCAACTTATTGCATCTAGTGCAAGAACAACATCTGGTGTGGTACTTGACATCTCATGATTGACTCAATTGCCTGAGCAAGTGATCTGCCAATCATGCACGTCCCTCTCCCCTTTAGTCTGTAAGACACCTTTGGAGAGGGTGACTCCATTACCTGCAGGTACACTACCGTGCCAGGAGTCGTCCATCCCAAATACTCTTAGAATGCTGTCAAGTACCCTGATTGGGAAACCACCCAAATCTAGATCTAAAACCATAGATCTAGTAACCAGTATGTCTGATGTAAAATCCAAGTCCCATGTGGAGAAACCACTGTGTGACGACCAAAGTATGACCGATTGTAGTATAGAAGTTTCTTTTCCTATTCTGTGTATGTCATCCAAATACCAGGATATCACACCCTACTACCTTCTCAACAGATCCATCCCCTATTCTGATGAAGTCAAACCTATGACTGTCACGTCAGAAATAGATGATCTATCTCCGCTACATCTGCTTTAGTCTATAAATAGACATAAGCTACCTGTCCACCAATGCTTCCGCTGCTCCCACTGACTACGACAACCCTCTGGCAGAGTCATATAGACGTACACTTCTAAAACTGGTTTAGAACGACGCTATACTCATCCTCCCGCCGGGTCTCGCACCCTGGAACAACAGCAATGGTAATTGTGGGTAAACAAGAACTTCCCTGTCACCGTCCTTGAGGCTACCGTAGTACCTCTCGGGTGCCTGAAGTTACCCACCTTATCTGCGGAGTGGCCAATGGAATGTCAATCCAGATTGAATCTTTAGGTTCCTTATCAAATCTTCAGTAATCGTTTGTGGTTCTGGAATCACTTCCAGTTCTACCATACTCCCACTACTGTTTTCTGAAAAAATCCATTTTTATTAAAACTGTGGCGAGTCTAGAACAATATCGCTATTGTTCATCCAGATGGTAGAAAATCAACCCTCGTCATAGCCTGGGTCAACCCACAAACAGCCATTACAGAAACGTGCCTTGAGTTGTCCAGTGTCTGGTTTTAATCATAAACCGGACAACTCCCCGTACCTTAACATCGTTAAGATATGAACTGTTCTATATCCCATATAGGACCAGAGGCACTGATTTAATTGAACCAGATCCAAATCATGCAACTGTCTCCAGTGCATGTCAACTAAATGGAAGGAGGCCAGATCAGCGTTACTCAACTTAGGAATACTTCCAATTATGAGTAACCTGAAAGAGAAGCAATTTCTCTTAATCATTACTATCAACTGAACACCATACACAAGTATCTACATCTTCGATCTCTTTGAGGAATCCCGATACTTGCTATACCTGGTTCTCTACTCTATTCAAATACATATAACTTCTCCAAATTCGGACCCTGTGTTTCCACGAAACACCTGTCTAAAAATTAGAGGAGTCATAAGTAAACCGAATATAGTACGAGGACCATCCCCTCTGTCCTGATGGACTCTGGACAACATACAATACTCTGTAAAAGTCCCTTGAGTCTGATTACTCATTCACTGTGTGTCGTAGGTTGAAAACTGTACTTATGGTTAAGAAGAATTACACCGCTGTTTAATGCTCCTTACCTAACCATCCACTGATATAGGTAAATGTCGTAGACATAATTTCAGAAAGGTATATCTCACTCTATGAAAATAGACGTACAGATATATCAATTTGAAATTGGTGCATAACAGCGGATATTCAAAACCAAATATTTGCCGACCGGCAAACAGCCCAGGTGATTTCCTCAAATATCACTGATTACAACGAATCCCGATATAATGAGGATAATCACCCAATTCCCAATAACTTACTCCCACTCATCATCTGTAAAACCATCCAGATGTGAGAATCGTACCTGGTAAATACATACCCTGGAGTAAGTATCTAATCGGGAAATCAGTTTTCCTTTAACATTACACAGTGAAACTGAAACATTGAAATGTTCCGATGGGGTATTCTGGTATTCCTAGTAATGCCTCTTCCAGATTCACGACTGTAACCGTATAGTTCTTTGCCACCTCTCCAAATCCTTTCATATGTCTTTAGTCTTTACCTTCTGCATACCCTTTTAGGCCAAATGGTTTTCTTCCTTCCCTACCGTTCGGCACCAGCCTATGGTTTGGAAGAAGACTATCCAATAAGCATAATGGGTGTACTGTCCCAATCCTAGGAACACTCGCAATGAGAGAGGGTGAAGATAAAAGACAACCGAATAAACCTTATTCCTATTTCTCCTGAACCAGAATCCATCCCCGAACTGGAACAAGTTCCATTCGAGTTCGTATATAACCATACGATGGAGTATCCAAATAAACTGTGGATCTTCATAGTGATACGGAGTGTCCTGGAGAAATACAAAGGTGATGTGGGAGTGGTAACGAAATATTTGGTTTGGTCGTGAATATCTGTTGCAATTTACTTTGCCCTCTTACTAATCCCTTGCTTTGTCTGAACTTAATACCTTCTGCACACCATCGTTATGCTAATTAGTTTTCTTCATTCCCTACCGGTCGGCACCAGCCTAAGGTTTGGAAGAAGACAATCCAATTTGCGTAATAGGTGTACTACCCCTAAACCAAGGAGTACTCGTAACCTGAGAGAGGGTAAAAGGAAAAGACAACTGAATAATCCTATCCGTTTTCTCCAGAACCGGAAACCATCCTCAAATAAATTCTTTCGAGTTCGTATCTAACCATACGATGGTTTTGTCCAATGGAAGTGGACGTTCGTAGCAATACGGGGTGTCCTGGAGAAAAGGGTAAAAGTAGGAGTGGCAATGAGGTCTGCAACTCTGACAATCCAAAAGCCAGTGTTAAGTAAGTTCGGTCAACTTGGTCACGGAGTCATAGTCTAGGGTCGGGTCAATGGTCGCTGCCAGAGAGAGAGAGAGAAGAAACACTCAGCGTGCACTCTATCCTAGATCAGAATGGTTACCAATTTATCTAATCTGGAAACCTCCCACTGTCACCTCAAATTCTCCTCCAAACCTGAAAGAAGAATTAGTCGGGATGTCCCGAGGAGTAAACTAACTCATCAGTGGGAATCGGGATCCAACTCTCATCGCATGACAACGTGACGGGATCCGCTCACGGTATCACACTCCAGAAGGTATGCGCATATCTGGCAAGTTTCAGTTCTTTTGAAACTCCCGACGTGATTTCTGCCCCATGCTCTTATGACCTTGGCGTGAGGTCAAAATATCATAAGTCACATGTCAAGTTCTACCCGTCATTATCCAGGTTAATTTGAATCCACCAGTACATACCCTTGACGTAGGCCAAAATAGTAGTACGACTGTCCCAAACCAACGCATCTATCTATGCAACAGATAAATACCCGGCAGCTACCAAACACTATGCCTTGGCGTGAGGTCAAAATACATAGCTTGAATACTACTGAATATTTAACTGAAATGATGGAGGGCTACGAATGGTTTCTGGCGAAAACCTTTAACGTAATGAACTTGATATCGTTGAAGGAACGGATAGCTTTTTGAAAATATAGTGACGAAAACCGTTGCTAAAGAGGTCACTCCCGGTGAAGGGATCTCGGCTCTTTCCCCGTAGAATGGGGTGCAGGATATTCCAAATGAATACCGCGGTGCAAAGCAAAAGTAATCGGCTATAGTGAAGTTAATGCCCTGACGCAAACTTATTGTCCAAGGGGTCACTCCCGGTGAAGGGATCTCGGCCCTTGCCTCGTCGACTGAGGTGCTGGATATTCATAACCGAATATCACTATGCAAAACAAAAGTAAACGTCCTTGCAATAACAGCTTTTTGAAAAGTGTTCCAACAACATTAGATTAGGTTTGTTTTTAACTTGCATTGATCCGAATCAACGCAGTCCCATCAATTGATCACACCAAAAAGAACGAAAATATACTGATGTACGTATATGCCATCCGCATTCGCCACTGGGTCCCGTCATTACCCGTTAGGTTAGCTAACTAACGACAGAGCGGGGACTGGACTAGCGCGGATGTAAAACATATACAACATCTACTAATATATATACCAATATATTATATTTCGCTCAAGGCGTGAATAAAATGCAACATCACAGAGAATGAACAGCATCACAGAAACAATACAGATATCTGGGATCCCCGGGTTTCACAGAGCCACTACTGAAACCCGACGTTCCCCTGGTCGTGTGGATAGCCTGTGCAATGAAATCCTAGACCCCTACGGGCGCGGCAAGTCACCCGCCAAAACCTGAAGCGAGGCAGCCCCCTTCAGCCCCGTGAATGGACCACCCAGCACTTCACGGAATCCGGCAACTTGGGCACCCCTCCTGGGTCAACCTGTACCCCCTACGAGTGCGGCGAATAGCCCGCCAATCCTAGAGTGAAGCCCCCTCCGTCTCAATGCCATGAGATGCGGGCTTGTTGCCCTCCAGAACCCGGCTATCCGTGCACCCCTCCGCGGGGCAATCCTAGTACAGAAAGTAAAATATACATACAACGGGTACATCGACCGCAACCAGGTCGTGCCCCAAAATAATAATACAATCAGGCAGTGACGGCAGTCCACATGTCGGACGCTCGCCCCGCAATATCAAATGTACATAATACAACAAAACTGTACTAGCATTGCATCCAGGCTATCCCCCACGACCGATCCGCAACATCACAGCAAATACATAGAACATCAACGTGAAAGTCACGTTCGCAAATCCGTCTAACCGGGCTATAGCAGTTAGACCGGATTTACCGATCGAGTGACATTCACGGTCGCAGATATAATGTAAATACTGTGAAAAATGTGTTTAAAAAATTTCCGATTGATCAAACAATTAACAAGTGGGCCCCAAAGAAAACTGTAGCACTCACAGAAACAATTGGCCCAACTTTAATATTCCAAAGCCCATATTTTAAGCCCAGAAGGCCTCTGTAAAACAATGGTGAAGTGATGTGAATAGTGCGCGGCGGAAGGGCCGCACAAAGGTGGTTTTCGCGGCGGTTCCGCGCTCCAACTGTGGAGTTACTTCGTCAAATTTTTACAGAACTCTTAGATTTTCCAGTACATCAATATTTTATAACCTGAAAAAATTTTCGAGACCAAAAATTTTCAACAGAAACTGATGCGAACTAAAATGCAGTTTTGGAACTTTTTGATCGATCGGAAATGCAAACACATTACACAAAGTTAGACTAAGTTAATGGCGAGGCTCTGATACCACTGTAAGTGCACGGCGGCGCCCCGGCCGTCAATCCGACGCCGGAATGCGGAAGCGGTGAATAACTTAAAATTTGCGGACTTAGCAAACCGGCACCACCGCGCACTATCACCCGGATCGTTACCATTAACTAGTCTAAGCTAACTACAAGAATGGGAATAGAGATATACCGACGATCCAAGTCCTCCGGTCTTCATCTCCACTCCGATCTCCTCGCGGGATCTCCGTCCGTCTCCTCCTCGTCGGAAAGGGCATCACGAAGCCGGGTACTTTTACGGGCTCCCACCTCAATACCGAGGCAACTCGGGCACGAAGCCGGCTACTCGACGTGCCCAAGATTCGCTGTAGAATGTGTAGTGAGCTATTGTCTCTTTTGGGGTTCATGGAGGTGCCATATGGTGGAGGGATGAAACAAGAACAATGTGGAGGAGCTAGTGGGTATTTTGGAGCATGATATGAACCAAAAATACCCACACCCAATTTTGGACAGCCCCTATAGGACTTGGCCGGCCACCACTAGAGAGGAATGGAGAGAATGAAATGGGAGAGGCCAATGAAAAATGAAAGACCATCTACATAATACAAGGGAGAGAGAGAGAAGGCTATCATGCAAAAGGAAATCATGAGAACCAATGATGACAAGGCAAAACCAACACTCAACTCAACCATCATCAACATGCATGATGGCTTCCAAAGTCATGCCATCATGACAAGAAGAAGTCAAGGTCAATGATGGTGCACATCATGAAAGCCATCATGATGCATCAAGATGCAAAAAAACCCCTCCACAAATGCCTATTTGCAACAATGCAAATAAGCCCTCCTCCACCAATCTTCGGCCAATGAACGGAACAATGGAAATTGGCCGAAACGAAAAGCAAACTGGCAACTCCAGAAAACTGGTCCCGTAATAAATCACAGGAAAACCCCGATACTGTGCATACACACCCGCATCTGTATTTCGACCGAAATACAAATGCAATGAGACAAAATCTACACTGTACTATACTAGAATCCGGCTTATACCAAAACCGGATAGTAATATCTGTTCGATCCTGATCCGTGCAATACCGCACGTATCTGATCGAACCCTGCCATATAACCATACGGCCTATAGTACAAACTGTCCGATCCTGATCCGTGCAATACCGCACGTATCTGATCGGACCTTGCCATATCTCCATACGGCCTCTACAACCTTTCGCCCGAAAGCTGAGTAACTGAATGTGGGGGACTCTAAAGACTCGTCAATACCTTGGTTGTGGATTTAACCACTAGCACGTCAGAGGTATAAGCCAATACGTGACGGGCTACCAGGTACTGACCAAATGGGACGTCGATGAGGAAGCTCACCCCGACACCCAACTGAGCCTGTCAGTGACAATATCCGTGCAGTCCGGTCCGTTCGTCTATGAGCATCGCATGGCGGGCCTAGGGGGTTGGTAAAAGTCAGACCCCCAAAAGCGGTACAAGTCGTGTCGGAGTGTAGCCCAGAACACCCTGAGATACTACTGGAATACCTACCAGTAAATCTCCTTGCCTTGGCCAAGGACTTTGTGTAATGGCTCTCCTAGACACAGCACGACCTCACCCCCAATACCGGGAGAGACGAACCCCTGAAGATACGCTCACAGCCTCCATGTGGCTCGGGACTGTACCCAACTAAAACCTGTTTGCACGACTCCTTTGAGCCGTGGTAGGGTAGTAATCAAAGTACAGTGGGAACTCACACGAGACAAATGACGATCCCCAGGTCGATGAACTAACCTGCACACATGTCACCAGGGAACTGCCATCTGACGTCTGGTATATGACCAACTAGCATGTTCCCGGCGAGTCCTGTCCGGTGTACTCATAACCCAATGAGCACCTGTATACATCTTAGGTGATCCAACTGACACCAGTGGCTTGTGAGACCGGCCACCGCCCCTCGTCGGGGTCTCGACTGTATACACTAGTCTACTAATGGAGTATCGATGCCCGGTCTCGAAACTCCCACGACTAGGGACCTTTTAAGGATATGCTTGTAGACCCCCAGCTCCCACTTATATGATCGCCCTCATACTGCTGGTGGTCAAGCAAGAATCCTAGGGGCTCTATCAACGTGTAATAGCGACATGTCAGGTCACTTAAAGCAGTACACGATGATAAAGGTAAACCAGATAGCATACTATCATCTCGAGTAAGACTGTCCTACCGGGATAGGTCCTCCCTCAATCATTACAATCACGTACCTGTGACCTAATAATTGACTCTGAGGGCACTATCTCCAACAGGGCAAAGGCTGTAACTCGCCGGCTGGCCTCTGGTGCTCAACCTTGACTTGCTGACAAGTCAGGCATCTCGACACAAAGTCTGTAATATCCTTCTTCATCCCGTCCCACCAGTAAACCTCTCTCAAATCATGGTACATTTTGGTGGAACCCGGATGCACACTGTATACTGATCTATGTGCCTCCTCTAGAATATCACGCCTCAGTCCCTCTGAATCTGGCACACACAGTCGAGTCCCAAATCGAAGTATCCTCTGATCATCAATCACGAACTCAGAAACTCTGCCCTGCCGAATCTGCTCAATAATCTCTAAGATACGGGCATCGCCGGACTGTGCCTCGCGGATACGGTCAAGTAACTGTGGGCGTGCTCTGAAATGGGCCAGCTGTCCCCCTGTAGGAGTAAACTCAAACTGCACTCTGCTGTCACATAACACCTGCCAATCTGCCGATGACTGTATCTGTACTGCGCTCAAACAAGATAAGCTACCTCCGGGCCTCCTACTCAAAGCATCTGCCACCACATTCGCCTTGCCCGGATGGTATAGAATCTCGCAGTCATAATCCTTCACCAGCTCCATCCAACGGCGCTGTCTCAGGTTCAGATCTCGCTGCTGGAAGATATACTTCAAACTCTTGTGGTCAGTGAATATCTGGCACGACTCACCGTATAGGTAATGTCTCCAGATCTTAAGTGCAAATACCACTGCAGCCATCTCTAAATCATGGGTGGGGTAGTTCTGCTCGTGTTTCCTCAGCTGCCGAGAAGCATACGCGATAACTCTGTCGTGCTGCATCAACACACATCCTAGCCCCACTCTAGAAGCATCACAATATACCACGAACCCGCCTGATCCTGAAGGCAATGCTAACACTGGTGCAGTAGTTAGACGAGTCTTCAACTGCTGGAAACTATCCTCACATGCCTGGGTCCAATCAAAAGGAACCCCCTTCCGGGTCAACCCGGTCAAAGGTGCAGCAATGCGGGAGAAATCCTGGACGAAACGTCGATAATAGCCGGCCAGACCTAGAAGGCTGCAAACCTCTGTAACCGATACTGGTCTAGGCCAACGCTGAACTGCCTCGATCTTCCTCGAGTCCACACAAATACCATCTCTCGTCACCACATGACCCAAGAAGTCGACACTGTCTAGCCAGAATGCGCACTTGGAGAATTTGGCGAACAGCTGATGCTCCCTCAAAGTCTACAATGTGATACGTAAGTGCTGCTCATGCTCCTCCCGGCTCCGAGAATATACCAAGATGTCGTCAATGAACACAATAATGAACTGATCGAGATACGGCCTGAATACGCGGTTCATCAAATCCATAAATGCTGCCGGGGCATTGGTGAGCCCGAACGACATCACCAAGAACTCATAATGACCATATCGAGTACGAAAAGCGGTCTTCGGAATATTCTCCTTCCGAACCCGCAACTGGTGATAACCTGACCGTAAATCAACCTTCGAGAAGAACCCTGCACCTTGGAGCTGATCAAATAAGTCATCAATGCGGGGTAGGGGATACCTGTTCCGCACAGTAACCCGGTTCAGCTGACGATAATCAATGCATAAACGCATACTTCCGTCCTTCTTCTTAACAAACAAGACGGGAGCACCCAAAGGTGACACACTCGGTCGGATAAGCCCTTTGTCCAGCAAGTCCTGTAACTGATCCTTTAGCTCTCTCAGCTCCGCCGGGGCCATCCGATAAGGCGGTATAGAGATAGGCCCCGTGCCAGGGATCAAGTCAATACAGAACACAATCTCGCGCTCTGGTGGCAGACCTGGCAGCTCGTCAGGGAATACATCAGGAAACTCTCTCACAACAGGGACCTGGTCCAACGGAACCTCTGTGGAGCTAGTATCATAAACATAAACTAAGAATCCCTGATACCCTTTCCTTAAGAGCTAACCAGCATGAAGAGATGAAATCAAGCTGGGAAGGGTAGCGCTACGATCTCCCTGAATAATAAGAACCGGCTCACCAGGAAAACTGAATCTGACTGCTTTTTCACGGCAGTCCACGGATGCATAACAGGTGGCTAGCCAGTCCATACCAAGAAGAACATCAAAGTCTAGCATATCGAGGAGAATCAAATCTACTGAAGAATCTCTCTCCCCGATACGAACGGAACACGATCGGTACACAAAACGGGCAACAAAAGACTCACCTACCAGGGTAATAACGACAAGCGGCCGATCTAACGGAGAAGACTCTCGGCCCAACCTCGGTGCAAAGTACGTGGATACATAGGAATGTGTGGAGCCTGGATCAAATAATACCCGTGCATCAAAAGAACATACTGGCAGAGTACCTGTCATGACGGCATTGGATGCCTGTGCATCCTGAGGAGTCAATGCGAACACTCGGGCCTGTCCACCACTAATAGCTGGCTGTCCTCTGCCTCTACCTCGGCCTCTGCCTCTATTGCCTCGTCCTCTCAGAACTGGACCGCCACGCCCACGGCCTCTAGAAGCATCTGACTGGCGTGAAGCATCATCAGGAGTAGGAAGTAAAGCTCTCTGCGAAGGTGGTGAGGGTGGTAAAGTCACATGAGGGACTGTCGCCGCGCCGGGACGTCCCATTGTACAGTCTCTGACACGGTGATACTGACTCCCGCACCAAAAACATCATGGAGACGACTGCTGGGTCTGTGGATATGAACCAAATAACTGACCTCGTCTCAATCCTCTGCCTCCACCATCTCCCGGAAATAATCTATTACGGTGTCTGCCCATCTGCCGCTGAGCTGGCGTATCAGTACGGATCCTCTTCGGCCCAGAAACGACCGGAGTCTCAGAAATACGCTCCTCCAAAAGTAAGGCTGCATCCATCCCGGCAGCGTATGTATCAAAGTGCTGGGTGCCAATGGCAAGGAATAGCTGTGTATCAAGCCCTCGTACAAACCTCTATATTCTCTTCTCTTCTGTGTCGACTAGGTACGGAGCATATCGAGACAACTGGGTAAACTGTATATCATACTCCGACACTGTCATCCCAGGAGTCTTGCGCAAAGACTCAAAACTACGGGCTCGAGCATCTCGGACACTCTCCGGAAGAAAACGGGCAAGAAATGCAGATGTAAACTCATCCCAGGTCATAGAAGGCAGACCTGCAGCTCGGCCTCTCTCTACTGAATCGTACCATGTCTGGGCAAGACCCTCCAGACGAAAACTCGCAAACTCCACCAATCTATCATCAGAACACCTCAACGAACGGCAAATCCGAGCCATCCTATCAAGAAATGCCTGTGGGTCCTCTGTCGCATCTGTACCGGTAAAAGCTGGAGGTCTCAATCTCATGAACTCCTGTAGTGAAACAGGGATAGTCTCCGTACTAGCAGTAGGAGGGACCATCTGTGCAGCAGGTACGATCATGGTCTGTGCGGTGGAAGGAACGTCCTCGGATCTCTGTGCCCGGCTGGACTCAACTAAAGATCCCATCATCTGCCGCAACTCTTACATGCCGGCCTCTAGTCTGGCAATACGGTCAGGATAAGGCGGATCGGTAGGACCCTGAGGGGTAGGCGTATCCTCCCGCTCGATCCTCGCCTCAGACAGGCCCGCCCGAATCTCATCCCTAGCGGCAGCCCGCTGAGCTCTCGTAGACTTTGGCGGCATCGAAGCTAGAATAAGAAACAGGACTGATAAGGACATTGCAATTGAATCAAGGAATGCAAGGAATCAAGAAAGGAAATACAAGCAATTATGTCCTAAGATCACTTAGGCGGAGTACCGTATCGTAAGTATGCCGCGGATCATACCCACGCTACGCCACTCTGCTTAAGTCATCTACTCCATCGACCAAGGTCGTCCTACACTCAGAAAGGTAAAACCTACGCTCTGATACCAACTTTGTCACGACACGAAGGTACGGAACGTGACTGGCACTTAGATTACGAGACGTCTAAAGGCGTAACGTAACCTAAGTCAGCCAAAGCCCAGAAAAATCTAAACCAAAATCAAAAGCGAGTGAAGGAAAACCTCTAATAACAATAGTTTTTAAATCAATTAAGTTGCATAGAATCCAAAAAAAACATCAAAAATTTCGGCAGAGTCTCCCCTGTATTTTCTATCCCCCAAAATGGGTACAACAAGATAATAAACCTGTAATCATAAAAATGGCATCCCCAAGCGGGAGCTAGCTCTTCGCCCAAGGCGGATCACAACCACATGCAATATAATAGTAGTATCAAGAAAAGAGCATAAAAGAAACGCAAAATATCAGAAAACACAACGCCGGCTCAAGTGAGCTCGACCCAAAAGAAACCACAAATATACAAATCTTTCAGTCTCATCACTAGGTCGCATATACAATATAAAGTGGTAGATGGAGAATACTAGATACAATGATAAAGCAAAAAGAAATAAAGTATTCTCGCAACCCACCTACGGGCGATGTCGCGAGTCTGAGCAAAAGGAACTGATGATAAGATAGCCCGCCGCTACAAGACTGACGGGTCCGACCTGCAATACACTGTGGCACAACGGGGGTGAGTTGCCAGCTCGTGAGTAGAATATAACATCTAATAAGGCAATCGTAAGAATGCACGCAATGCACCACAACATGCATGTCCATATGTGATATAATATCTCTAATATACGTGCACAGGTATGCAATGTCATTATTAAGTCTTTAAGTGTTTTAAATGCTAAGGGTGTTGAATTCTTAACTTTTTAAAACATGAATATCTGTATAATAGCTAAGTACCATCAAGAAATCATCTGAAAACCCGTGTCAAGCATCGACACCAAATAGGAATCATATCTGTCTCAATATCGGGCTCCGTCAGTCCGGATCGGCCCATATCATAAATCTCACGACAACGGTCGGTATCCTCCGGATATCCGCCGCGCCAGACATCACCGGTAGGTAGTCTTCCCCTGCCAGGCTCATCGTCTACAACTCGATCTTCTTGCCCCGGGGTACCATACCGGGCCCACCATGTACCCGAGACGGTTCATCCACTCCTCGAATCGGATCTCGAAATCCAACAGAAAACATGAAAACTCATGGTGGACGACAATACATCACGAGAAAACCGCAACTTTGTTTTAAAAATGATAAGTATAAGCTTTTGTTAAATTCTTGCGGTTTTCCCCAAAAATCCAGAAATCACAGAAAAACTGAAATCCTCAAGAAAATCATAGTGGCCATATGTTAAATATGATAAATGTCTATGATATCAATGTATATGATGTGACTTTTGGATAGAATCTATGTAAATATGATGATAATGCGAGGTATAAGCAAGCTATGCAATTTCATATATCATGTATGAATGCAAGTGGCGATACTAAGTTAAACAGGTTCTATAGTGCACGTGGCATGGCAATTACCAAAGGCGTGTGTGTCACATGAATAGTGCGCGTGCAACAGATGCCAATGGTAATGGTGTTCGTGTCCTACAAAGTGATATCGCATAAGTATAGATGAATGTCCATGCAATCTAATATACTGTTCGCTATAAGGGTATGCAGTGTACATGAATGGATAAGCTAGCTAACAATATGAATCTTGCAAAAAGTAGGGTAATCCTAACTAGGGGGGCGCCTCGCGCCATTCAGACGATTCCCCCATAGATGAATACATCTACTCACCTGAAATCCCCGCTAATCCGATCCGACCACCGCCTTGCCTTTACGCGCCGTGTCCGATGTTTCCCCGACCGATCCTATATTGGCACAATACCAAGCATAAGATTACAAAACCTAACACAATGCAAGTCACAACAAACAATTATCAACGCTCTCGAATTAATCATAACATACACTCGGTGCGCGGGAAAACGCACGAAAATCGTTAATCGTTAACTAGAATCGTCATTTCGGGGAAATCGACTAAACTACAACCCGACTAAACGAAACCCCGTGTTCGCGCACTCTAATAGTCCTATGCGAAGCTAATTATATCGCTAACATAACGCATTTTGATCGCATTCTAATTTTCGTAAAAATCTAGCAAGCAATTTCAATACCGATTCGATGCAAACATCGAAATTTAACGATATCGCGATCACAATCCAACTCTAACATCCAATTTAAACTACTAGATGGCCACAACACAATTTTACCCCAATTATCAAACTTCAAACCCTAATCTAGAACTTCATCCCTTTCTTGAAATTTCATAAACAATATTTTATAACTAAAATTCACACTTAAACTTTGTAATCTAGCATAATTAAACTACAATTAAACACCTAGATTAGAATTTTACCTTACAAGTGTTGATTCTCTTGCACTAAACCTCTAAAGTGGCCTCTTTTCTCCTTACTTTAAACCAATTTGGGGTTGAGAAGGGATGGCTTAAGGTTTTGGGTTGAATTAGAGAAGGATTTAGTGAATTTCGGTGGATTTTTGTGGATTTTTCAAGAGTTTTAAGCTAAACAAAAATGGGGAAAATGGGGGGAAAAACCTGAAGCATTTCGGCCAGCAGGTGAGGGAGGGAGTTGTGGGGAAATTTTGAGAAGTTTCTAGGTCAATAAACATCATATGTTATCATTTAATGCTTTCATGTCAACCTTTTTACAAAAAAATCCATTTTTACTTCGTTTTTCCCCAAATTTTCCCACCCTAAAACCAAAAGTATGCAAGACATGATATAATTTTATTAACACCATATTTTAGCTTATAAAGACTCCTAATTATGAAATTTACCTAATTAAATTTGTATTTATCACTAATTTAATGCATTTAAAAAGGCTTAAAATAATTAAAAAAATAATTAATTACGAAAAAAAATTTATTTAACTAGAAAATTATAAGTGACATTTTAGTGACAAAATTATAGTAATATCTTATCTAAATTTTGTATAATTAGGTCTACAATGAAAAATACCTAATTTGACTTTTTACGGAAAAAGCCGAAAAATTAGCCGATTACCGAAAAACTGCCTAAACGATTTTCGAAGGGTTACAAGCTTTTACCTTGACAGCAGATGAAGCTAAGGCGTCAGGAGAAATGGTTTCAGGTACTTTACTCGTTCATGGTCTTCCCGCATTGGCATTATTTGATTCTGGTGCATCCTATTGTTTTATGTCATCCAAGTTTTTAACTACACACTCGATTGAATACACGACCCTGTCTAGTTTCTGGGACATACACACTGGGAATGGGAAAATCATAGCTAATAGGGAATGTAAAGATTGTAAAGTTGTTGTGTGTGGACGGGAGCTTTTTGCGGATTTCTTGGTGATTGATACGGGCAGCTACGAAGTCGTCATGGGAATGGATTTTCTTGGCACTTTCCACGCTCACATTGATTGTAGGGCAAGGAAGGTAATTTTCCAGATTCCCGGACATCCCGAGTTTACTTTCACTGGAGGAAGCAGTTCTGTCGGGCCAGTCGAGTTTAGGGCTAGGCCGACAAATGATATTCTTGCAGCAATGGAAGTTGATTTAAGTGAAGAGCCCGCTGTTGTTCGCGATTTTATGGACGTGTTTGAAGATATATCGGATTTACCGCCGAAGCGAGATGTGGAGTTCGCAATTGATCTTATTCCTGGTGCAGCGCCAGTATCCAAAGCGTATTATCCAATGGCACCAGTAGAGTTCGAAGAAGTCAAGAAACAGGTTGCTGAATTGCTTGAAAAAGGTTGGATTCGAAGCAATAACTCGCCTTGGGGAGCTCCAGTTCTTCTAGTAAAGAAGAAGGATGGCATAAGAAGGATGTGCATCGACTATCGAGAATTAAACCGGGTGACTATTAAGAACAAGTACCCTATCCCTCGCATTGGAGAACTTTTTGAGTAGCTTAATGGCGCGAGGGTATTCTTGAAGCTGGATATGCGATCCGGATATAATCAGGTCCGAGTGAAAGCAGAAGATATTTGCAAGACGGCGTTCTGAACTCGGTATGGACATTACGAGTACTTAGTGATGCCCTTCGGAGTAACGAATGCGCCGGAAGTATTCATGGACTTGATGAACCGAATCTTTTCACCGTTCTTGGATCAATTTATTGTGGTGTTCATTGACGATATTCTGGTTTACTCGAAGAGTTTTGAGGAGCATGCTGAACATTTGAAGATCGCACTGCAGACGTTGAGACAGGAGAAGCTTTATGCGAAGATGAGTAAGTGCGAGTTTTGGCTGGAGGAAGTGAAGTTTTTGGTGCATGTTGTATCTGGCGATGGAATTGCCGTCGATCCAGAGAATATTGTAGCAGTTCGAGCTTGGCCGATTCCAAAGAATGTTGCTGAGATAAGAAGTCTCCTTGGACTGGCCGGATACTACAGGAGATTTGTGGAGAACTTTGCTCGTCTGGCAGAACCGTTAACCAAGCTTACGCGCAAGAGGTACCTTTTGTATGGATGAACAAATATGCGTTAGCTTTTGAGACGTTGAAGCAGAAGTTGATAACCGCCCCATTTCTGACCGTGCCAGACAATTCCGGAGGATTGGTGATTCACAGCGACGCATCTGGGAAAGGATTGGGATGTGTTTTGATGCAGCATGGGAAGGTTGTAGCGTACGCATCGAGATAGTTGAAGACCCATGAGAAGAATTATCCAACTCATGACTTGGAGCTTGCGGCTGTGATTTTCTCTTTGAAGATTTGGAGACACTACCTTTTGGGCGAAAGGGTCGAAGTTTTTACTGATCATAAGAGCTTGAAGTACGTGTTCACACAGAAAGAGCTTAATATGAGGCAGCGTAGATGGTTGGAGCTGATGGCTGACTACGATCTTGATCTTAAGTACCATCCGGGGAAGGTTAACGTCGTGCCGGATGCGCTTAGTCGGTTACCAGCAATTCAGGTGTTAACTACGCAGAAGGAGATCGTTGAAGATTTTTGAAGTTTTGACTTGGAGGTTGTGCTACCGCATTATACGGGACAGTTGTTGCAGCTGCAAGTACAATCATCGTTGATCGAGAATATTAAAGCAGCACAATCGCAGGACCCTAGACTGCAAAAGTTTCGAGGACAGGTTGAAGCCGGACTACGAACAGATTTATTGATCTATGAAGATGGTTTGTTGAGGTATGGTAGCCGTTTGTGTGTGCCAAAGGCAGATATTCGTGAAGAGCTTATGAAGGAGGCACACAGCTTAGGTTATTCTGTACATCCTGGAGGCACAAAGATGTACCGAGATATTCGACAGCATTTCTGGTGGGAAGGCATGAAGCGGGAGATTGCCCGCTTTGTAGCAAAGTGCTTGGTGTGTCAGCAAGTTAAGGCTGAACATCAAAGGGTTGCTGGTTTATTGCAACCACTTCCGATTCCTCAGTGGAAGTGGGAACATATAACCATGGATTTCGTGACGGCTTTACCGCGGAGTCCAAAAGGCAACAATGCTGTATGGGTGATTGTTGATCGGTTGACCAAGGCAGCTCACTTCATTCCTTTCCGGGTTGGTTAATCAACAGAGACATTGGCGGGGCGGTACATTCAAGAGATTGTAACATTGCATGGAGTACCGGTGAGCATCGTGTCCGATCGGGACACTCGGTTCTTATCACACTTTTGGCAGAGTTTACAGAAAAGTTTGGGGACTCGTTTGAAGTTTAGTACAGCTTATCATCCTCAAACTGATGGTCAGTCGGAGAGAACATCCAAACTCTTGAAGATATGTTGAGAGCATGCATGTTGGACTTCAAGGGTTCATGGGAGGATCATCTACATTTGGTGGAGTTTTCTTAAAACAACAGTTTTCAGGAAACTATCCAGATGGCTCCATTTGAAGCATTGTACGGTCGTAAGTGCCGTTCACCTGTTTGCTGGGACGATGTCGGTGAACGAAGATTATTGGGACCAGATTTGGTTGTGCAGACAGTTGAGAAGGTTAACACTATCAGAAATCATATGAAGGCAACACAAGACTGATAGAAGAGTTGGGCAGATACGTCAAGAAGGCCTCTAGAGTTCGCCGTGGGAGATTTGGTATTCTTGAAGATATCACCGACTAGAGGGGTGATTCCTTTTGGAAGTCGAGGAAAGCTTAGTCTTCGATTCGTTGGACCCTTTGAGATCTTGGAGCGTGTTGGTGAGATAGCGTATCGTTTGGCGTTACAGCGGTCCTTGGCGAATATGCACGATGTGTTTCACTTATCTTAACTCCGTAGGTATGTTCGAGATGAACCGCACGTATTGGATCATTCGGAGCTAACAGTACGAGAAGACTTGACTTTTGAGGAATGACCAATTGAAATCGTGGATCGAAGGGAAAAGGTTCTTAAGTACAAGGTGATCCCTCTTATACTTGTTTCTTGGGGTAACCGCTCGCATGGAGAGTCCACTTGGGAACGGGAAGATGAAATCCGGCAGAAGTTTCCTCACCTTTTCTTGTAGTTATCTATCTTTGTATTCTTGGAATTTCGAGGACGAAATTCTTTTGTAGTTGGGTATAATGTAACACCCGAGCCCAATGCGACTAATTTCAGTTACCGTTTGAATGTAGTGTGGCACTCATTTCATTTATCTTGCTTGATTGTTACTTACTGTAATTTTTACCCGGCAAATTCATTTCTGCATATAACAATTTTTCCATCTAAAATAAAATTAAAAATATTCATCTTGGCCTACTTGACACCCCAAACCCTGTTGTAGCGTCCGTGCATCGTGTTCTCGTCCTGTTCAGTGAAACGGGCGAGTTTGGATGGCTACGTGCACGTACGTGTGTCCGTTTTGGGGGTATGCTTTTTGATCATAAAATACTTCATTTTCACTTTTGGATCCCGCTTAAAATTCTATTATTCCAATTTCAAATTTTTGGACCCGACCCGAGCGCGATTTGGAAATGTTTTACTTTGCGCCAAAATCCCAAATTTTAATATTTAAACCATAGTATAATTTTAAGTTATCCATATGATATTACTGTTCGTTTAAATCTTTTAGATCTTTATTTAAAATCTTCCTAACCTCTATTTTTTCCATCCCAGCCAATCACGGCTCTCCTAATCCCGTGGTCCCCACTCTCACATCTCTCTCTCTCCCCCCCTTATCCTCTCTCTCTCTCTCACCGTCTCTCTCTATCCCTCTCTCTTTCTCTCTCTCATATTTAAATCTCTCTCTCCCCTCCATTTCTTTCCTCACGTAAACCCAACCCATCGCAAACCCTACGGCCGCCTTGCCCTCGCCGCTGTAGCCCAACGCCGACGACACCATCACCGGCTTCCTCGTCCTCGTCATCTCCTCACCCTCATCGCCTTCTCTCTCATCCTCCTTCATCATTCCCGAGCGCCTGCACGAGCCGCCTGCACACTGCTTGAACATCGCCTACGCCTCGTGGGATCGCCGCCGGCGATCTCGATCCGCCTCCCCGGCCGCGCACATCCCCTCTGTAAGCTTCTTCTCCTCTCCTCCTCTTTCCTTTCCTCTTTTTCCCTTCTCTGTGAAGTTTCTTGATCTGCAGATTCTTGTCGCTGCCGTCATAGGCCACCGCCGGAGCTCCGTCGATGAGGTCGACCGTCACCACCCGTCCCACGGATCATCGTGAGCACCCCTTCTCAGATCCTACTTCCTTTCTTCTCTGTTTTTCTTTCTCTTCTTGTTTGCATGTCGTGACCGTTTACTATTCATTCCTTGGCCGGAATCCGACGATGCCGACGACGTGACCCGACGTTCCAGCGAGGCACCCCGACCCGTGTGGTTCCATTGTTCGTCGTTTAGGTTCATTCCGTGAACCGTGCACCCGTCGCGAGTTTCCCCGCCGACGTTTAACGTTCCGTGTTCCCGATTCGTGACCCATCGAGGCAAGTACCCCTTGCTACATGCTAAATAATATTTACATACAGATTGATGACACCCTAAACCTGTAAATTTAACTTTGGTACGACCATTTCTCATTTTCATGTACAATATTATTATATCTCATTTTATCTTTAAACTTGGAACCTACAGTTTGCAATTGAACCTAATAACCACATTTACCTCTTTAATCACATTTTTAATATTGACATAGCTCATGGCATTTATCTCTATAGTTTTGTTCCATTCGGACACTCGTATGCATTTTAACCTGTAATAGCTGTATTGAACCTTTATATAAATCATTGCACCTCTAAAGTCTTAAACTTGTTAACATGATTAAACGGCTATAATTGTCTTACTGCATTCTTATAATGTTGAAAACATCTCTATGACACAATTGATAACTGTATTGCAAATCGAATGAATCTGCTTATTGCTTAATTCATTACTTATATCATGTTGTTGATAACCATGCTGGATTATATAACTGATTATGAGCACACCTGTGATATCGCTTGCTTCTTGACCTGTCTTGCTACCTACATATTGATTGACCCGACATGGTACCTTATACTGCTTGACTTGACATGATGTACCATGACCTGACCCGCTACCTGATCTTGTGTCTAGTGCCAACAAACCTGACATGTAGTCCTCATGGACCGTTCCTGTTGTCTATCCAGACAAACCTGTTTACCTGATCCTGTGTTGGCATTAGTTTCTTGATTTCGGGATACCTGACTTGACATACACATATAACTTGGGGGTATGGGGAAATCAAAGGTGGAACCTGACTTGTAACTCAATAGTCTACTACTTGTACTGATCAGTTTTAGAGGCCAGGCCCGCTTCGTGACGATGCTGCTGACATCGTTGGTCTTTATCCTTTCCCTGTTAGTGCCTAGCGGCACGTCTCGGTTTCAGCCCGAGAGTCTTAGACCGTGGTCCCGGGCATACACGGGATACTATTGAGTTACATCGATGATTCATCAATTTGATTTCAAAGACTTTAGAACAGAGAACCTGATAGAACAGTTTAGTTTACCCACTACACACTACCCTGCACTGCTCTGATTTATATTATTGTTACCCCTTCTTTATTCATGTTTATATTCGTATTGCCTGTTCATTATGTTATTACTTGATGACATAACGCGCTGACGTCTGGGTTTTGCATGGCCCAGATTCTGTACCGCTGTCGTAGTCCGAGCAGGAGTACTTCAGCCGACAGGCTGAGCTGTGAGCGTCAGCAGTAGTCAGTTTTCTTTCCTACATTTTTTATTCCTGATGTGAGCCCGCATTATGGGACATACATTCCAGTTATTTTGTATTGGATCTTTCGCTTCCGCATTTTATTATTCTTGACTCATGATTTATCTTGGATTATGGACATGTTTAGATAGTTTTATTTTGTTCTTGATAACTCTACAACCGTAATGTGACTGTGGATGGATACTTCCTACCCACAGGTAGCATGGTTGGCTATGTCACGTGCCTATTTTAGTGTACTCTGGGAAGCGGGGTGTGACATGGTTCTTTTGGTATCCGAGCCATAGGATAGTCGAGTTGATTCTTTTTTTAGTTGGGTATTGTACCCAATACACGAATCAGAACGCCCGTGTTTAGGAAACATGTCCTGCCACCTTGTCGTTTACCATTCATGAATCACATTCTTCCTGATTATATCCTTTACGATGTGCAAACTTCTTTTGCATGTTGACTCGAACACCTGATTCCTTGTTATCTCTAGGACTTAGGCGACTTGGGTGGAGTTATGTAATTGTGGCTATGATACCGCGGCATAGTTACAATACGGCACTCTATTTAAGTATCTTAGAGTTCTAGCCTTGATCTATATTCAGAATCTGTCATCATGCTAATGTTGGGTGTTTTTTATATCAGGAATATGGCCGGTAAGAATTTGAAGACGTACCAGAGGCGTGTGGACGAAGCCGCCATGCTTGGAGTGATAAGGGGAATGCTGGAAAATCAAAAGAAACAGACCGAGCTAATCCAGCAGCAGGCGGAATCATTTCAGGAAGGTTTGCAGATCGTTCAGCAGTCTGTGAACAATGTTTGAGCTAGACCAATTGACCGAGTAGGGATCGTAGCAGATTTCAGGCGTTTGGGTCCGTCTACATTTACTGGTTTGGAGGAGCCGTTGCCAGCGGAGCAGTGGCTAGTTGACACAGAGAATTTGCTTGTTGCGGCACAGATTACAAATGAGAAAAGAGTTGACGTGGTACGCATTCAGTTAGTGGATTACGCCCTAGAATGGTGGCTTGTGGAAGAGAACCGTTTTCCCAAGCCGATCAAGTGGGCGGATTTTTCAAAGAGTCTCCTGGAGAAGTTCTTCCCGCGAACTGCACGAGAGGAAATGGAAGAGAAGTTCATCGGGCTAAAGCAGAATGGAGCACCCGTAGATGTGCATGCAGCAGAATGGACGAGACTCAGCAAATTCGCTGGACCTTTAGTTGCCAACGATGCAAACAGGGCACGGAGGTTCATGCGTAGCTTGGATGTGGACATCCAGAGGCAGATTGTCTCCCTGGGTTTGACCACTTTCTCACAGGTTCTTACGGCAGCTCGGGAACAGCAGAGCCTATCTGGGAAGAATGGGGGTTTGCAGCAGACAGCAATTGCGGTAAGGAAGCCAGCATTTGTACCAAACCGAGCTCAAGGTCGCAGAGGTATTCCAGTGGACCGTCGAGGCGTAACACCGATTAAGAAGCCTACTGTCGTTGATCAGAAGAAGCGCGTGGTCTGTAGCTATTGCCACTTACCTGGACATTTGCAAAGGGAGTGTCGCAGGATGCAAGGACTCTGTTTAGTTTGTGTAGCGGCGGATCACACTATTAACTCGTATCCGTTGAAGCTTCGTACAAGGGATGATATTCAGAAGCCTCCGCAGAAACCGTTTCAGGGACAGAAGCAGCTGACTCAAGGACCTAATCAGGCTCGAGCTTTTACCTTGACAGCAGATGAAGCTAAGGCGTCAGGAGAAGTGGTTTCAGGTACTTTACTCGTTCATGGTCTTCCCGCATTGGCATTATTCGATTCTGGTGCATCCCATTGTTTTATGTCATCCAAGTTTTTAACTACACACTCGATTGAATACACGACCCTGTCTAGTTTCTGGGACATACACAATAGGATTGGGAAAATCATAGCTAATAGGGAATGTAAAGATTGTACAGTTGTTGTGTGCGGACAGGAGCTTTTTGCAGATTTCTTGGTGATTGATACGGGCAGCTACCAAGTCGTCATGGGAATGGATTTTCTTGGCACTTTCCACGCTCACATTGATTGTAGGGCAAGGAAGGTAATTTTCCAGATTCCCGGACATCCCGAGTTTACCTTCACTGGAGGAAGCAGTTCTGTCGGGCCAGTCGAGTTTAGGGCTAGGCCGACAAATGATATTCTTGCAGCAATGGAAGTTGATTTAAGTGAAGAGCCCGCTGTTGTTCGCGATTTTATGGACGTGTTTGAAGATGTATCGGATTTACCGCCGAAGCGAGATGTGAAGTTCGCAATTGATCTTATTCCTGGTGCAGTGCCAGTATCCAAAGCGTATTATCCAATGGCACCAGTAGAGTTGGAAGAAGTCAAGAAACAGGTTGCTGAATTGCTTGAAAAAGGTTGGATTCGAAGCAGTAACTCGCCTTGGGGAGCTCCAATTCTTCTAGTAAAGAAGAAGGATGGCACAAGAAGGATATGCATCGACTATCGAGAATTAAACCGGGTGACTATTAAGAACAAGTACCCTATCCCTCGCATTGGAGAACTTTTTTAGCGGCTTAGCGGCACGAGGGTATTCTCGAAGCTGGATATGCGATCCGGATATCATCAGGTCCGAGTGAAAGCAGAAGATATTTGCAAGACGGCGTTCCGAACTCGGTATGGACATTACGAGTACTTAGTGATGCCCTTCGGAGTAACGAATGCGCCGGAAGTATTCATGGACTTGATGAACCGAATCTTTTCACCATTCTTGGATCAGTTTATTGTGGTGTTCATTAACGATATTCTGGTTTACTCGAAGAGTTTTGAGGAGCATGCTGAACATTTGAAGATCGCACTGCAGACGTTGAGACAGGAGAAGCTTTATGCGAAGATGAGTAAGTGCGAGTTTTGGCTGGAGGAAGTGAAGTTTTTGGTGCATGTTGTATCTGGCGATGGAATTGCCGTCGATCCAGAGAAGATTGTAGCAGTTCGAGATTGGCCGATTCCAAAGAATGTTGCTGAGATAAGAAGTTTCCTTGGACTGGCCGGATACTACAGGAGATTTGTGGAGAACTTTGCTCGTCTGGCAGAACCGTTAACCAAGCTTACGCGCAAAGAGGTACCTTTTGTATGGACGGACAAATATGTGTTAGCTTTTGAGACGTTGAAGCAGAAGTTGATAACCGCCCCTATTCTGACCGTGCCAGACAATTCCGAAGGATTGGTGATTCACAGTGACGCATCTGGGAAAGGATTGGGATGTGTTTTGATGCAGCATGGGAAGGTTGTAGCGTACGCATCGAGACAGTTGAAGACCCATGAGAAGAATTATCCAACTCATGACTTGGAGCTTGCGGCTGTGATTTTCGCTTTGAAGATTTGGAGACACTACCTTTTGGGCGAAAGGGTCGAAGTTTTTACTGATCATAAGAGCTTGAAGTACGTGTTCACACAGAAAGAGCTTAATATGAGGCAGCATAGATGGTTGGAGCTGATGGCTGACTACGATCTTGATCTTAAGTACCATCCGGGGAAGGTTAACGTCGTGCCGGATGCGCTTAGTCGGTTACCAGCAATTCAGGTGTTAACTACGCAGAAGGAGATCGTTGCAGATTTTCGAAGTTTTGACTTGGAGGTTGTGCTACCGCATTATACGGGACAGTTGTTGCAGCTGCAAGTACAATCATCGTTGATCGAGAATATTAAAGCAGCACAATCGCAGGACCCTAGACTGCAAAAGTTTCAAGGACAGGTTGAAGCCGGACTACGAACAGATTTATTGATCTATGAAGATGGTTTGTTGAGGTATGGTAGCCGTTTGTGCGTGCCAAAGGCAGATATTCGTGAAGAGCTTACGAAGGAGGCACACAGCTCAGGTAATTCTGTACATCCTGGAGGCACAAAGATGTACCGAGATATTCGACAGCATTTCTGGTGGGAAGGCATGAAGCGGGAGATTGCCCGCTTTGTAGCAAAGTGCTTGGTGTGTCAGCAAGTTAAGGCTGAACATCAAAGGGTTGCTGGTTTATTGCAACCACTTCCGATTCCTCAGTAGAAGTGGGAACATATAACCATGGATTTCGTGACGGCTTTACCGTGGAGTCCAAAAGGCAACAATACTGTATGGGTGATTGTTGATCGGTTGACCAAGGCAGCTCACTTCATTCCTTTCCGGGTTGGTCAATCAACAGAGACTTTGGTGGAGCGGTACATGCAAGAGATTGTAACATTGCATGGAGTACCGGTGAGCATCGTGTCCGATCGGGACACTCGGTTCTTATCACACTTTTGGCAGAGTTTACAGGAAAGTTTAGGGACTCGTTTGAAGTTTAGTACAGCTTATCATCCTCAAACTGATGGTCAGTAGGAGAGAACAATCCAAACTCTTGAAGATATGTTGAGAGCATGCATGTTGGACTTCAAGGGTTCATGGGAGGATCATCTACATTTGGTGAAGTTTTCTTACAACAACAGTTTTCAGGAAACTATCCAGATGGCTCCATTTGAAGCATTGTATGGTCGTAAGTGCCGTTCACCTGTTTGCTGGGACGATGTCGGTGAACGAAGATTATTGGGACCAGATTTGGTTGTGCAGACAGTTGAGAAGGTTAACACTATCAGAAATCATATGAAGGCAACACAAGACTGACAGAAGAGTTGGGCAGATACGTCAAGAAGACCTCTAGAGTTCGCCGTGGGAGATTTGGTATTCTTGAAGATATCACCGACTAGAGGGGTGATTCGTTTTGGAAGTCGAGGAAAGCATAGTCCTCGATTCGTTGGACCCTTTGAGATCTTGAAGCGTGTTGGTGAGATAGCGTATCGTTTGGCGTTACAGCGGTCCTTTGCGAATGTGCACGATGTGTTTCACGTATCTTAATTCCGTAGGTATGTTCGAGATGAAACGCACGTACTGGATCATTCGGAGCTAACAGTACGAGAAGACTTGACTTTTGAGGAACGACCAATTGAAATCGTGGATCGAAGGGAAAAGGTTCTTAAGAACAAGGTGATCCCTCTTGTACTTGTTTCTTGGGGTAACCGCTCGCATGGAGAGTCCACTTGGGAACGGGAAGATGAAATCCGGCAGAAGTTTCCTCACCTTTTCTTGTAGTTATCTATCTTTGTATTCTTGGAATTTAGAGGACGAATTTCTTTTGTAGTTGGGTATAATGTAACACCCGAGCCCAATGCGACTAATTTCAGTTACCGTTTGAACGTAGTGTGGCACTCATTTCATTTATCTTGCTTGATTGTTACTTACTGTAAATTTTACCCGGCAAATTCATTTCTGCATATAACAATTTTTCCATCTAAAATAAAATTAAAAATATTCATCTTGGCCTACTTGACACCCCTAACCCTGTTGTAGCGTCCGTGCTTCGTGTTCTCGTCCTGTTCAGTGAAACGGGTGAATTTGGATGGCTACGTGCACGTACGTGTGTCCGTTTTGGGGGTATGCTTTTTGATCATAAAATACTTCATTTTCACTTTTGGATCCCGTTTAAAATTCTATTATTCCAATTTCAAAATTTTGGACCCGACCCGAGCGCGATTTGGAAATGTTTTATTTTGCGCCAAAATCCCAAATTTTAATATTTAAACCATAGTATAATTTTAAGTTAACCATATGATATTACTGTTCGTTTAAATCTTTTAAATCTTTATTTAAAATCTTCCTAACCTCTATTTTTTCCATCCCAGCCAATCACGGCTCTCCTAATCCCGTGGGCCCCACTCTCACATCTCTCTCTCTCTCCCAGTATCCTCTCTCTATCTCTCTCTCACCGTCTCTCTCTATCCCTCTCTCTCTCTCTCATATTTAAATCTCTCTCTCCCCTCCATTTCTTTCCTCACGTAAACCCAACCCATCGCAAACCCTACGGCCGCCTTGCCCTCGCCGCTGTAGCCCAACGCCGACGACACCATCACCGGCTTCCTCGTCCTCGTCATCTCCTCACCCTCATCGCCTTCTCTCTCATCCTCCTTCATCGTTCCCGAGCGCCTGCACGAGCCGCCTGCACACCGCTTGAACATCGCCTACGCCTCGTGGGTTCGCCGCCGGCGATCTCGATCCGCCTCCCCGGCCTCGCACATCCCCTCTGTAAGCTTCTTCTCCTCTCCTCCTCTTTCCTTTCCTCTTTTTCCCTTCTCTCTGAAGTTTCTTGATCTGCAGATTCTTGTCGCTGCCGTCATAGGCCACCGCCGGAGCTCCGTCGATGAGGTCGACCGTCACCACCCGTCCCACGGATCATCGTGAGCACCCCTTCTCAGATCCTACTTCCTTTCTTCTCTGTTTTTCTTTCTCTTCTTGTTCGCATGTCGTGACCGTTTACTGTTCATTCCTTGGCCGGAATCCGACGATGCCGACGACGTGACCCGACGTTCCAGCGAGGCATCCCGACCCGTGTGGTTCCATTGTTCGTCGTTTGGGTTCATTCCGTGAACCGTGCACCCGTCGCGAGTTTTCCTGCCGACGTTTAACGTTCCGTGTTCCCGATTCGCGACCCATCGAGGCAAGTACCCCTTGCTACATGCTAAATAATATTTACATACAGATTGATGACACCCTAAACCTGTAAATTTAACTTTGGTACGATCATTTCTCATTTTCATGTACAATATTATTATATATCATTTTATCTTTAAACTTGGAACCTACAGTTTGCAATTGAACCTAATAACCACATTTACCTCTTTAATCACATTTTTAATATTGACATAGCTTATGGAATTTATCTCTATAGTTTTGTTCTATTCGGACACTCGTATGCATTTTAACCGGTAATAGCTGTATTGAACCTTTATATAAATCATTGCACCGCTAAAGTCTTAAACTTGTTAACATGATTAAACGGCTATAATTGTCTTACTGCATTCTTATAATGTTGAAAACATCTCTGTGACACAATTGATATCTATATTGCAAATCGAATGAATATTCCTATTGCTTAATTCATTACTTATATCATGTTGTTGATAACCATGCTGGATTATATAACTGATTGTGAGCACATCTGTGATATCGCTTGCTTCTTGTCCTGTCTTGCTACCTACATATTGATTGACCCGACATGGTACCGTATACCGCTTGACTTGACATGATGTACCATGACCTGACCCGCTACCTGATCTTGTGTCTAATGCCAACAAACCTAACATTTAGTCCTCATGGACCGTTCCTGTTGTCTATCCAGACAAACCTGTTTACCTAATCCTGTGTTGGCATTAGTTTCTTGATTTTGGGATACCTGACTTGACATACACATATAACTTGGGGTATGGGGAAATCAAAGGTGAAACCTGACTTGTAACTCAACAGTCTACTACTTATACTAATCAGTTTTAGAGGCCAGGCCCGCCTCGTGACGATGCTGCTGACATCGTTGGTCTTTATCCTTTCCCTGTTAGTGCCTAGCGGCACGTCTCAGTTTCAGCCCGAGAGTCTTAGACCGTGGTCCCGGGCATACACGGGATACTATTGAGTTACAACGATGATTCATCAATTTGATTTCAAAGACTTTAGAACAGAGAACCTGATAGAACAGTTTAGTTTACCCACTACACACTACCCTGCACTGCTCTGATTTATATTATTGTTACCCCTGCTTTATTCATGTTTATATTCGCATTGCCTGTTCATTATGTTATTACTTGATGACATGACGCGCTGACGTCTGGGTTTTGCATGGCCCCGATTCTGTACCGCTGTCGCAGTCCGAGCAGGAGTACTTCAGCCGACAGGCTGAGCTGTGAGCGTCAGCAGTAGTTAGTTTTCTTTCCTGCATTTTTTATTCCTAATGTGAGCACGCATTATGGGACATACATTCCAGTTATTTTGTATTGGATCTTTCGCTTCCTCATTTTATTATTCTTGACTCATGATTTATCATGGATTATGGACATGTTTAGATAGTTTTATTTTATTCTTGATATCTCTACAACCGTAATGTGACTGTGGATGGATACTTCCTACCCACAGGTAGCATGGTTGGCTATGTCATGTGTCCATTTTAGTGTACTCTGGAAAGCGGGGCGTGACAGACAGTGTCAAGTCAACGAACTAAGCTGTACTCATGTCACCTGGGAACTGATAACTGACGATAGGTATAACACCAACCAACAGTTCCCAGCGAGTCCTGTCCAGTGTACTCGTAACCTAACGAGCACCTGCATACTATCTCCAGTGCGACGTACTGATGGCTGTGGGACAGACTATCTCCCTCCTGAGATGAGAAGCGTATACACTAGTCTACTCTGGAGTATTGATGCCCTGTCTCGATAATCCTACGACCAAGGACCTGTATATGGATGTGCTTATAGACTACCCAGCCCCCACTAGTGTGACTGCCATCACAACGCCGGTAGTCAAGTAAAAGATCCTAAAGGCTCTATCAATATGTATTAACAACATGTCAAAAGAAACACATACACATATTAAGATTGATACAAACCAAGTAGCATACTACCATATTGAGCAAGAATGTCAATCCGTGTATATATCCCAAGCTTCCAAAATTTAATATACAAACTAGTACTATACAATAATGGCCTCTAGGGGATATCACACTAACAAATAGAACTGGAAGAAATTCCAGAACCACAAACTACTATTGAAAGTTTGGTAGAACCAGAAGTTCAAAAAGAACATGGCATTCCCGCACCCCTCCGCAATAGTAGTAGGCCATCTCATCCGCCTGAGAGATACTACGGTTTTCTCATTGACGCGGATAGAGAGGATTGCATCATTGATAATGATGAACCTACTAGCTTCCAGTAGGCCATCCAGAGCGGCGACTCGGTAAGATGGCTGGATGCAATGCGGACCGAGATGGAGTCCATGTACACCAACAATGTATGGACTTTGGAATTTGCTCCAGATGGGGTAAAACCCTTAGGATGCAAGTGGATCTTCAAGAAAAAGATTGGAGTAGATGGACAGGTGGAAACCTATAAGGCTAGACTTGTTGCAGAGGGTTTTCGTCAAAGACCTGGTTTGGACTATGACGAAACTTTTTCTCCAGTGGATATGCTCAAATCCATTCGGATCCTTCTTGCCATTGCCGCCTTCCATGATTGTGAGATCTGGCAGATGGACGCAAAGACGATTTTTCTAAATGGCAATTTAGAAGAATGCGTCTATATGGATCAGCCAGAAGGTTTCAATTAGAGTGGGAGCAGCGGGAAAGTGTGCAAGTTACTTAAGTCCATTTATGGACTAAAACAGGGATCGCGGAGTTGGAACATCTGTTTTGATGAAACGGTCAAAGAATATGACTTTATCAAAAATCCAGATGAACCATGTATATATAGTAAAATTGTAGCACGAACTGTCATATTCCTCGTCTTGCACGTGGATGACATTCTCTTGATAGGAAATGACATTCCTATGCTACAATCTGTCAAAGGATTCTTGTCACACAGGTTCTCCATGAAAGACCTGGGTGTGTTAGTTATATATATTCCCTAGAGGCCATTGTTGTACATATGATGTATATTATAATGGATGCTTGGATATATATAGAGAGGACTTTCTTGCTCGACATGATAGTATGCTATTTGGTTTCATTTTATCTTAACATGTTGACTTATATTTGTTTATTGTCTTACTCTCACATGTTGATAAAGCCCCTAGGATATGTACTCGACTACTGCGACTATGATGAGATCATACTAGTGGGGCCAGAGTAGTCGATGAGTACATCCTATAACTGTTCCTAGTCGAGGGTGTATCGAGACAGGGCATCGATACACCAGAGTAGACTAGCGTATACGCATCTTGACCCATATGATGGGCGATGGATGATCCCATATCCATTGGTGTTTTGACATCAGAGATGGTGTACGGGTGCTCAGTGGAGACTGGGTACACTGGACGGACTCGCCGAGAACTCCCTGATGGTATTATACCTCACGTCAGATGGCAGTTCTCCGGTGACACTGGTACAGGGTAGTCTGTTGACCCGAGATCGTCATAGAGTCTTGTGTGATTCCCACTGTGCTTTGATTTCCACCTTACCACGTCCAAGAGGGCGTGCAAAACGTTGGCTTTTGGGTACAGTCCCGAATCACATGGAGGCAATGAGCAATAGGAGGGGATTCGTCTCTCCCGGTATAGGGAGTTGATGTTGTGCTGTATTCGATTGGCTATAACTGGAAATCCCTGGCCAGGGCTGATATAGAGATTTACTGGTAAGTGTTACCAGTAGTTTCTCAACCTGTTATGAGCCCCACATCGACACGACTTATCGGTTACTGGGGTCTTACGTATACCACCCCTAGACTAGATATGCGACATATCAGACGAAGAGACCGGACTGTACGGGAGTATTACTGATTGGATTCACGGGAGAATGTACAGGCTTGCTTGTTGATCTTCTGATCGCTCAATACCTGGGTGGCTGTTACGTTTAGCTGACCGCTTGCAGCTTATGGGTGTTTGATATGATCATTACCTGCTACCGGCGTATTGACGATTCTTTAGAGTCCTACACAAAGGTTTCTTGACTCAGGCAAAACGGAGTAGGAGCACAAATGTGATATGTGCAGGACCGAGGATAATACGATATGAGATACCGTATTATATTCTCGCGATATTTTGATATAAGCCGGATCATCGGATCAAGTGTTGATTCGATGAATCGGTAGTTGATATATTAGTCGGTTATATTCGATATAGCCGGATTGTCGGATCAAGTGTTGATTCGATAATTTAATGTATAATAATATATATAATATATTGCATTACATTGTCTAATATTGGCTCGCTTTATTATTTCATTTTCTCACCGGACAATACATTGATATATATGCGATATATGTTAATTATATTATTTTCTTTTGTTACAAAAATATATTATATATGTGATATATAATATTATAACATATTATAATTACTAATGCAACATGATTAGTGTAGATTAAACATGGTTAGGGTTTGATTTGGGTTAGCTCTTTCATGATGCTTCTAGAAGGTTTTACTTTGTTTCTAGCAAAGATATTATGGTTGATATTTTGCTAGATATTTCATTGACCCAAACCACACCCTTAACCCTAGTTAAGTCTCTACATTGGTTAGCCTTGTCATCTTTGACCATGATTGCATTGTAATCATATATCATTTTCATTATTCATCACAAAAGGATATTCATTCTTCTTCTTCTTGCTTGAGCTCACAAAAGCTTTCTAGGTTTTATTTTGTGATGATTTAGTGTGAGAATTTGATAATAAAAGAGAGCATAAATCCTACTTCGTCATCCTCATCTAATCTAGCCAATTAGATTAGGGTGTTCACCTCATTAGTGAGTGAGAGCTTGAGTTAAAGAGATTTCAAGGTAGATCATCTTCGAATAGGAAGACTACAAGCAAGCATGGATCGTTCGGCTTGTGATGCCTCTCTTGAGTCTGGGAGATCATGGATCGCGGTGAAGGGACTTCTACTCGGAGCTTATGAAGTGAAGGAGCGGACTACAAAGGTTGTAATCTCTCTCTCTTAGTTGTAAATATGTTTACTTGCATGTTTAACCCTAATAATCTAGCATAGATCCTCACTTTGGGTTGTTCGGCACGTCTAAATTTTAAATCGGGCATGGTTGATGCCTTATAGACCCTTGTAAGAGTGCCTAGTAACCTTACAGTGGTATCAGAGCCTAGGTAGAGCATTAGGCGAAGTGTATACGAAGTTAAAAGTCCGATCTAATCCCGAAACGTCGAAATAGACCCCCTCTGTGGAAATTTTCTAAAAAGTTGTTTTTTTCTGCATTAAAAATACTCAAAAAAATCCGCAGGGAATTATAATAGTTACTGTGAAAAACGACACCAAAATTCCACTAAAGCGCCGCGGAACCGCGGCAATACCATGCCTTGCGCGGCGGTTCCGCGGCAGCACAGTAGAATTAGGGTTAGCTTTTTGGCACAGTACATCCGTAGGTACTTGTACATGATTCTGGATATTTTTAATCTTTTTCAAGTGTTGAGTGTTCTGGGGATTTTTATGTATTCGTTTATTCGATCGGAAAATTTAACTTCGTTCTGTTTTCCGGATAATTTAGAATGTATTAAAATGTTCGAACGGATATCATTAACTCACTTTTTCCCGACACAAAAAACTTTCAAGCGTTGAATTTTTCTTGAGTTTAAATCTTTCAGAAAAACATGCAAGTAATGCGGTGGACCCTCTAGAAGAACACAAACCTTAACTCGATTATGTGACCGTCTGAACCGCCTCTAAACCTTAGGGTTTGGGGCAGTACGGCGTTGCCACATGTGAGGCATTGGTTTGACCTTTCTACGGCCGGACCATTACTACTGTGACATATTCTGGGAATTTTTGAACTCCGCTCAAGTGTTGAGCTATTTAGGAAAAACTTGGGTATTTGATTATTCGATCGGAAAGTTTAATATTGTCTATTTATATGGAATGTGATACAATATGTGGAATTCATATAGTTAGGCATGAAATGCGAAGTATGTGATATTTCGGATTTATGATGTCTAAAGTGATTGTGTATTTCAAATGTTGTAATTTTACACTTTCTTTTCTGTGACCATAAGAGTAGTATGTGGTGTATCGCCGGCTTTGTTGCTATACATCAACGACAATCGGGATACGCATACTTGCTTACGTTGATGATATGAGATATTATGTGTTGCTGTGATATGTTATATTGGATCGTCGTGTTCTGAATAGCCGGGGGTTTTATGTGAGATGAGGGTTTTTATTTTCATTCATGTAAAATTCATTTGTATGTAATATTCTTTTATTGGGGCACTTCCGGGATGAGGTTGATGTCACCATTGTATATTGTTTACTTTTCCGCATTAGGTAGACCCAAGGAGGGGAGCACAAGTAACCGGGTTCTAGGGTACAGTGGGAGGCCATCTCGAGGAGTCGAGACCGGGTCTCCTAACCCTAGAATTGGCAGTGTTACTTGCCGCTCTCGTAGGGGTCTAGGGATGTGGGTTTGGCTATTCATCGCGACCGTGGAATCCGTGTTTTATACATGCTCGATATAAAACACGGACGTCCTAGTATATCCAATATTTCATATGTTATCTTCTGCTGCAATGTTCTGTGATGAGATCATATAACTGCCTGAGTCGAATGCTTATACTATATATATATATGTTGATATATAAATATTACTGCTTTCGTTTCTTCTGTGATGCTTAGGAAGCATTAATTGATTGGATTTTTATTAATGAGATTATTAAAAGAAAAGAAACCTAAAAGATGTTGTAGAATCAAAACTTTATAAAAACGGTAGCTACAGTTTTGCTTTGCACAGCGGTATATATGATATACCCTGCACCTTATTCGATGAGGAAAGAGCCGAGATCCCTTCACCGGGAGTGACCTCTTTAGCAAAACTGGCAGATGCTACAAACTCACGGTTTAGTTTTTGACAGCTTATATAGTTCTTGCTTTACACAGCGGTATATATGATATACCCTGCACCTTATTCGATGGGGAAAGAGCCGAGATCCCTTCACCGGGAGTGACCTCTTTAGCAAAACTGGTGAAAGCCTCAAAAACACTCCTTTTCAAAAATCACTCGATTCTACGACGATATCAAGTTCATTACGCTCATGGTTTTCTGAAAAACCTGTGTAGCCCTCCGACATTTCAGATGTATATTACTTAGTATTCGTACTATGTTTATTGACTTAGTCAAGGCGTAGTGTACGGTAGCTAAATAGTGTTTATCTGCTAAAGCATGAGATGTGATTGGATTAGGGTATTCGTACGGCCTTGTTGACTTAGTCAAGGGTCGTACGGGTAGGTTTAATTCAATCAGGAAATGTACGGGTTGAACTTGACTTGCGATTTATGGTTTGTTGACTTAGTCAAGGTCATAGATCGCTAGGGGCAAAAGCATTATCGGGAATTTCAAGAGTTGAAATTTGCAATGAGATTGCATACCTTGTATGAGATAAATGGATCCTGATACCCACTACGAGTAAGAGTTACTCCTGGGAGAATTTTACACAGGACAATTAGCCGATCAAGTAGGTGTCTAGAAAGGTGTTAACGGGTTTAAGCCTTTAGGAAAACGTGGTTTATTTTAATTAGGTCCGTGCGAAAGCACGGGGAACCTCCCTCAAGTACCAACACTGATCTGGCTGAAAGATTGACGAAATTGGAGGGTGTAATTAATCCCGGCTAATCTTACCTTTTAGGGTTTGAAAGAAGATTTGATAAAAACAGTGGGAGACATCCTGATTAGATAAGATAATAACCAATCTAATCTTGCAAGAGCATATGCTAAAGTGTTGTTAGTTGTATGTATGCCCTAGAGGCCAGTATTGTACAGATGATGTATATTATATTGGATGCTTGGACATATATAGAGATGACTTTCTTGCTCGATATGATAGTATGCTATCTGGTTAATCTTTATCTTAACATGTACACTTGTCTCTTTATACTGTCTTATAGTTATATGTTGGTAAAGCCCTTAGGATGTGTACTTGACTACCTGGACTATGATGCAGATCATACTAGTGGGGACATGGTAGTCCATAGGTACATCCTTCAAGGTCCCTAGTCGTGGGTGTATCGAGACGGGGCATCGATATACCAGTAAACTAGCGTATACGCTTCTCGACCCATGAGATGGGCGATGGATGATCCCATATCCATTGGTGTTTAACATCAGAGATGGTGTACGGGTGCTCAGTGAAGACTGGGTACACTGGACGGACTCGCCGAGAACTCTCAGATGGTATTATACCTCACGTCAGATGGCAGTTCTCAGGTGACACTTGTACAGGTTAGTCTGTAGACCCGAGATCGTCATAGAGTCTTGTGTGATTCCCACTGTGCTTTGATCTCCACCTTACCACGTCCATGAGGGCATGCAAAACGGTGGTCTTTGGGTAAAGTCCCGAGTCACATGGAGGCAATGAGCGATAGGAGGGGTTTCGTCTCTCCCGGTATTGGGGGTTGATGTTGCGCAGTGCTCGATTGGCCGTAACAGGGAAGTCCCTGGCCAGGGCTGATCAGAGATTTGCTGGTAAGTGTTACCAGTAGTTTCTCGACCCGTTATGAGCCTCACATCGGCACGACTTATCGGTTATTGGGGTCTGACGTTTACCACCCCTAGATTTGATATGCGACATATCAGACGAACAGACCGGACTGTACGGTAAGTGTTACTTGTTGGATTCACAGGAGTGTGAGCGGGCTAGCTCGTCGATCTTCTGATCGATCAATACCCGGATGGCCGTTACGTTTAGCAGACCGCTTGCGGCTTTGTGGGTGCTTGATATGATCATCATCTGCTACCGGCGTATTGACGAGTCTTTAGAGTCCTACACAGAGGTTTCCTGGCTCAAGCGAAACAAAATAGGAGCGCATATAAGATATGTGCAGGACCGAGAATAATGCGTGTATGTGATACCGTATTTCATTCTCGCGATGGATGTATCGATTGGTTATATTCGATATAACCTAGATATCGAATCAAGGATTGATTCGATAAGCCGATACATAGGATACTAGTCGGTTATATGCGATATGACCGGATCGTTAAATCAAGTGTTGATTTAATGATTTAATGTATAATTATATATTTGATATATTATTTTGCATTAACTAGTATTGGTTCACTTTAAATGGATTTTCTCACTTGATGTGCAAGAAGTATATGTGATATACTTTTGTGCACATATATGTATCATGTTTGATGATACTTGATCATATAGTTAAGTGTATAGAATTAAACCATGGTTAATTTGATGATTAGGGTTTTGCATATTCATTTATTTATTTATTTGTTCATTTATTTATTTGGAAATGATTTAGATAAGAATGGTGGCTTTATTTGTTTCTAGTTGAAGCTTCATGAAGCTTTGACTTCTTAACCATTCTTGTCTTCATGCTTAACCCTAACCCATCCAAGTAACCATGGTCTATTCTCTACACTCTACCCTAGTTAGTATATGATAAGTATTCATTTACTTTTCTATTTTAATTAACACTTATCATATTCTAGCTTCATTCTCTCCTTCTTCTTCAAGAAAGAAAGCTTGATGCCATCAATGGCAACTTGAGTTCTAAAGTGAGAAATTCAATTCTAAAGTGAACCCACCTCCTATTTCTTCACCCTCTACCTCTTGCAAAGTTGTTTTGGGTGTTTTCTTCACAAGTTTCACAAATTTGTGAAGTCGGAGCTTGAACTTGTGATGCCTCGATGTAGATCATCTTCGGCACGAAGCCGACGACCTAGTCCGCCCATTTCTCCGATCAAGCCGACGATTGAGTCCAGGATTCGAGATGGACAGCGTGAGGATGCTTATGTGGAGCCAAGGAAGTGGATATCCGGATCTACAAAGGTTGTAGCTTCTTATCTTAAGTTAAGTTGTTAACTAGATTCGTATATCGCCTAAATTTCTAGTCAACGATCTAGTCTAGGGTTTCTCGGCACCGTAAAATTTGAAATTGGCATGGTTGATGCCTTGTGAGACTTCATTAGCGTGCCTAGGAACCCTACAGTGGTATCAGAGCCTAGCTAGAGCCTTAGGCGAAGTCTAGACGACGTTTGAAACCCGAATACACATCGAAACCCTAACACATCATGCTCTCTGGACTTTTTCTAAAAACTGGGATTTTTCAAGATTAAAAATGCTTAAAAAATTCAGCAGGGAATTCTAAGAATTACGGTGCAAATTTTTTCCAATGAACAGTATAATGTGCGGCGGAACCGCGGCAGAAGCATGGCTTCTGCGGCGGTTCCGCGGCCTAATGATGACGTCAGCCCTCCTCCTTTGCACAGTAATTAATCATTTCAGCAGCTGAGTTTTATGGGTATTTTTAATATTTATTCAAGAGTTGAATTTTCTGGGGTGTTTTAGAGCTTCGATGTTTCGATCGGATTATCAAATTTCGTCTTTGTGTATTTCCGGATGACTTTAGAATATGTTAAAAAGTTCGACCGGATATAAATACCCAACTTTTTCCCTGCCGGAAAATATCCAAGTGTTGGATTTTTGTGTGGTTTAAGGACGTTCTAAGTAGTGCAAGTAATGCGATGGTCCCTCTAGAAGACACCAAACCTTAACTCGATTATGTGACCGTCTTGAACTGCCCTTTGAACCTTCGGGTTTGGGGCAGTACGGCGTGCCACATGTGAGGCGTTGGCTTGACCCTTCTACGGCTGGACCGTTGGTACTGAGGCATGAAGTGAATGTCTTTGAACCTATTTCATGTGTTGAACGGTTTCGGGAAAACTTGGGTGTTCGAATGTTCGATCAGAAAGTTTAATATATTCTATTTATCCGGAATGGGATACAATAATTGGAATTCACAAACAGTTATGAGATAACTGAATGAATGTTATAAATCTAGCGGTTTAGTCTCATTTGATATTGAAAAGAGTTTTCGATAATGGGACTAAAATGCGGGGTTTATAACTGTTAGGCATGTGATGTCTAAGTATTTCATTTGATTAGGCATGTGATGTCTAAAGAGGTTGCGGATTCCAACTGTTGTAGTTTTACACTTTCTTTTCTGTGACCGTAAGTGTAATATGTGATATCGCCGGTTTCGTTGCTATATGTCAACGACAATTGGGATGCGCATATTTACTTACGTTGATGACATGTGATGTTATGTGTTGCTGGATATGTTATATTGGATTGTCGTGTTTGAATAGCCGGGGGGTTTTTATGTGAGATGGGTGTTTTTCATTTTCATTCATGTAAAAACTTGTATGTAATATTCTTTTATTGGGGCACTTCCAGGTTGCGGAAGTCGTCACCTTTTGTATATTATTTACTTTTCCGCATTAGGATAGACCTAAGGAGGGGAGCATAAGTAACCGGGTTCTGGGGTCCAGTGGGAGACCAACTCGAGGAGTCGATTCCGGGTCTCCCATGTAAGTGCACGGCGGCGCCCCGGCCGTCAATCCGACGGCCAAATGCGGAAGCGGTGATAAACTTAAATTTTTCTTGAGCTGGCAAACCGCCGCGCACTAATACCCGGATCGAACCATTAATTAGTCCTAGCTAACTACAAGAAAGGGAATAGAGATATACCGACGATCCAAGTCCTCCGGTCTTCTCGTCATCGTCCCGATCTCCTGCGGAATGTCCCGTCTCCTCCTCGTCACCGGAAGTGCACCACATAGCCTACATCGTTTACGGGCTCCCACCTCAATACCGAGGCAACTCGGGCACGAAGCTGGCTAGTCGACGTGCCCAAGATTTGCTGTAGAATGTGTAGTACTCAAGTCTCACTTTGGGGTTCATGGAGATGCCATTTTAGGTGGAGGGATGATACAAGAACAATGTAGAGGAACTTTGGGGATTTTGGAACATGAAATGAGCAAAACCCCACACCACAAAAACTTGGACAGCACACCCTCATGGTGGCCGGCCATCACTAGAGGAGAGGGAGGGTGAGAATGAGGAGAAGCCACAAAAATAATGGGAGCCATCTCATATCATACAAGAGAGAGAGAGAGGAATGGTTATCATAACAAGAGATGATCACTAACCCAAACCCACACTCAACCAACAATCATCAACAACCATGATTGTTTACAAAGTCAAGCCATCATGATAGAAGAAGTCAAGGTCAAAAGAATGGTGCACCATCATGATCCAAGGAAATATGCAAAGACCCCTTTCCACAAACCCTTATTTGCAACAATGCAAATAAGCCCTCCTCCACCAATCTTCGGCCAATGAACGGAACAATGGAAATCGGCCGAAACGGAAAGCAAACTGGCAACTCCAAAAAACTGGTCCCGTAATAAATTACAGGAAAACCCCGATACTGTGCATACACACCCGCATCTGTATTTCGACCGAAATACAAATGCAGTGAGACAAAATCTACACTGTACTATACTAGGATCCGGCTTAAACCAAAACCGGCTAGTAATATCTGTTCGATCCTGATCCGTGCAATGCCGCACGTATCTGATAGAACCCTGCCATATAATCATACGGCCTGTAGTACAAACTGTCAGATCCTGATCCGTGCAATACCGCACGTATCTGATCGGACCTTGCCATATCTCCATACGGCCTCTACAACCTTTCGCCCGAAAGCTGAGTAACTGAATGTGGGGGACTCTAAAGACTCGTCAACACCTTGGCTGTGGATTTAACCACTAGCACGTCAGAGGTATAAGCCAATACGTAACGGACTACCAGGTATTGACTAAAAAGGACGTCCGTGAGCGAACTCAGCCTGACAACCCTACTGAGCCTGTCAGTGACAATATCCGTACAGTCCGGTCCGTTCGTCTATGAGCATCGCATGGCGGGCCTAGGGGGTTGGTAAAAGTCAGACCCCCAAAAGCGGTACAAGTCGTGTCGGAGTGTAGCCCAGAACACCCTGAGATACTACTGGAATACCTACCAGTAAATCTCCTTGCCTCGGCCGAGGGCTTCGTGTAATGGCTCTCCTAGACACAGCACGACCTCACCCCCAATACCGGGAGAGACGAACCCCTGAAGATACGCTCACTGCCTCCATGTGGCTCGGGACTGTACCCAACTAAAACCTGTTTGCACGACTCCTTTGAGCCGTGGTAGGGTAGTAATCAAAGTACAGTGGGAACTCACACAAGACAAATGACAATCCCCAGGTCGATGAACTAACCTGTACACATGTCACCAGGGAACTGCCATCTGACGTCTGGTATATGACCAACTAGCATGTTCCCGGCGAGTCCTGTCCGGTATACTCATAACCCAATGAGCACCTGTATACATCTTAGGTGATCCAACTGACACCAGTGGCTTGTGAGACCGGCCACCGCCCCTCGTCGGGGTCTCGACTGTATACACTAGTCTACTCTGGAGTATCGATGCCCTGTCTCGAAACTCTCACGACTAGGGACCATTTAAGGATATGCTTATAGACCCCTAGCTCCCACTTATATGATCGCCCTCATACTGCTGGTGGTCAAGCAAGAATCCTAGGGGCTCTATCAACGTGTAATAGCAACTTGTCAGGTCACCTAAAAGAGTACACGATGATAAAGGTAAACCAGATAGCATACTATCATCTCGAGTAAGACTGTCCTACCGGGATAGGTCCTCCATCAATCATTGCAATCACGTACCTGTGACCTAATAATTGACTCTGAGGGCACTATCTCCAACAATCTCCCACTTGCACTCAAGGATAATTATTGCGATGTCGCATACTCACAGCCCGTGTGATACCGAACACCCAACTCCTCTACTAGTCAGTCTCACAAAGCTCGTTTGCGAAACTATTGCGTTCGAGGAATAGCCTCAGTGAGTGGATCCTCCTGGATGTTTCTTTCTATGTCTCTCTATATCTCAAGTTCGCGGAGAAACCCATCTCCCGAAAAGAGCAATACCTGTCTTAGAATGTGTCTGGATGTCTGATGGGACATAACTCATAAATGAACTCCAAATCCAAACTTCTTAGACTGTATCTTCAACTGAACTTAATCAGTATCCTGCGCCATGCCTCCCTCAGTATTGCCTTGGACCACCTGTCCAAAATACTGCCCCTCATCAGAAGGAAAAACTATAACTCTGACAACCTCCTTGTCGTCCAAGTCACCTTGGAAGCCTGGAATGATAACTGTCTCCCGAATGAGGCTGTCGTTATCATATCCCTAGAACATTCACTTATGTTCTAAAACTGCTTCCGACCGTTTCTCCAGGATTGGATTAATGTCAACTTATTGCATCTAGTGCAAGAACAACATCTGGTGTGGTACTTGACATCTCATGATTGACTCAATTTCCTGAGCAAATGATCTGCCAATCATGCACGTCCCTCTCTACTTTAGTCTGTAAGACACCTTTAGAGAGGGTGACTCCATCACCTGCAGGTACACTACCGTGCCAGGAGTCGTCTATTCTAAATACCCTTAGAATGCTGTCTAAGTACCCAGATTGGGAAACCACCCAAATCTAGATCTAAAACCATAGATCTAGTAACCAGTATGTCTGATACAAAATCCATTTCCTTTGTGGAGAAACCACTGTGTGACGACCAAAGTATAACCGACTGTAGTATAGGAGTTTCCTTTCCTACTATGTGTATGTCATCCAAATACCAGGATATCACACCCTACTACCTTCTCAATAGATCCATCCCCTATTCTGATGAAGTCAAACCCATGACTGTCACGTCAGAAGTAGATGATCTATCTCGGCTACATCCGCTTTAGTCTATAAATAGGCATAAGCTACCTGTCCACCAATGCTTCCGCTGCTCCCACTGACTACGACAACTCTCTGGCAGAGTCATATAGACGTACACTTCTAAAACTAGTTTAGAACGACGCTATACTCATCCTCCCGCCGGGTCTTGCAGCCTGGAGCAACAGCAATGGTGATTGTGGGTAAACAAGAACTTCCCTGTCACCGTCCTTGAGGCTACCGTAGTACCTCTCGGGTGCCTGAAGTTACCCACCGTATCTGCGGAGTGGCCAATGGAATGTCAATCCAGATTGAATCTTTAGGTTCCTTATCAAATCTTCAGTAATCGTTTGTGGTTCTGGAATCACTTCCAGTTCTACCATACTCCCACTACTGTTTTTCTGAAAAAATCCATTTTTAATAAAACTGTGGCGAGTCTAGAACAATATTGCTATTGTTCATCCAGATGGTAGAAAGTCAACCCTCGTCATAGCCTGGGTCAACCCACAAACAGCCATTACAGAAACGTGCCTTAAGTTATCCAGAATCTGGTTTTAATCATAAGCCGGACAACTCCCCGTACCTTAACATCGTTAAGATACGAACTGTTCTATATCCCATATAGGACCAGAGGCACTGATTTAACTGAACCAGATCCAAATCATGCAACTGTCTCCAGTGCATGTCAACTAATGGAAGGAGGCCGATCAGCATTACTCAACTTAGGAAAGCTTCCAATCATGAGTAACCTGAAAGAGAAGCAAGATCTCTTTATCATTACTAGCAACTGAATACCATTGACAAGTATCTACATCTTCGATCTCTTTGAAGAATCCCGATACTTGCTATACCTGGTTCTCTACTGTATTCAAATACCTATAACTTCTCAAAATTCAGATCCTGTGTTTCCGCGAAACACTTGTCTAAAAACCAGAGAAGTCATAAGTAAACCGAATATAGTACGAGGACCAACCCCTCTGTCCTGATGGACCCTGGACAACATACAATACTCTGTATAAGTCCCTTGAGTCTGATAACTCATTCGTTGTGTGTCGTAGGTTGGAAACTGTACTTATGGTTAAGAAGAATTACACCGCTGTTTAATGCTCCTTACCTAACCATCCACTGATATAGGTAAATGTCACAGACATAATTTCAAAAAGGTATATCTCACTCTATGAAAATAGACGTACAGATATATCAATTTGAAATTGGTGCATAACTGCGGATATTCAAAACCAAATAATTGCCGACCGGCAAACAGCCCAGGTGATTTCCTCAAATATCACTGATTACAACGAATCCCGATATAAAGAGGATGATCACCCAATTCCCAATAACTTACTCCCACTCATCATCTGTAAAACCATACAGATGTGAGAATCATGCCTGGTAAATACATACCCTGGAGCAAGTGTTTAACTGGGAAATCAGTTTTCCTTTAACAGTACACAGTGAGACTGAAACATTGAAATGTTTCGATGGGGTATCCCGGTATTCCTAGTAATGCCTCTTCCAGATTTACGACTGTAACCGTATAGTTCTTTGCCACCTCTCCAAATCCCTTCATATGTCTTTAGTCTTTACCTTCTGTACACCCCTTAGGCCAAATGGTTTTCTTCCTTCCCTACCATTCGGCACCAGCCTATGGTTTGGAAGAAGACTATCCAATAAGCATAATGGGTGTACTGTCCCAATCCTAGGAACACTCGCAATGCGAGAGAAGGTGAAGATAAAAGACACCTGAATAAATCTTATTCCTATTTCTCCTGAACCAGAATCCATCCCCGAACTGGAACAAGTTCCTTTCGAGTTCGTATATATCCATACGATGGAGTATCCAAATAAACTGTGGATCTTCGTAGTGATACGGAGTGTCCTGGAGAAATACAAAGGTGATGTGGGAGTGGTAACGAAATACCTGTTTTGGTCGTGAATATCTGTTGCAATTTACTTTGCCCTCTTACTAATCCCTTGCTTTGTCTGAACTTAATACCTTCTGCACACCATCGTTATGCTAATTGGTTTTCTTCATTCCCTACCGGTCGGCACCAGCCTAAGGTTTGGAAGAAGACAATCCAATTTGCGTAATAGGTGTACTACCCCTAAACCAAGGAGTACTCACAACTTGAGAGAAGGTAAAAGGAAAAGACAACTGAATAATCCTATCCGTTTTCTCCAGAACCGGAAACCATCCTCGAATAAATTCTTTCGAGTTCGTATCTAACCATACGATGGTTTTGTCCAATGGAAGTGGACGTTCGTAGTAATACGGGGTGTCCTGGAGAAAAGGGTAAAAGTAGGAGTGGCAATGAGGTCTGCAACTCTGACAATCCAAAAGCCAGTGTTTAAGAAGGTTCGGTTAACTTGGTCACTGAGTCATAGTCTTAGGGTCAGGTCAATGGTCGCTGCCAAAGAGAGAGAGAGAAAAGAAACACTCAGCGTGCACTCTAACCTAGATCAGAATGGTTACCAATTTATCTAATCTGGAATCCTCCCACTGTACCTCAAATTCTCCTCCAAACCTGAAAGAAGAATTGGTCGGGGTTACCCGAGGAGTAAACTAACTCATCAGTGGGAATCGGGATCCAACTCTCATCGCATGATAGCGTGACGGAATCCGCTCACGGTATCACACTCCAGAAGGTATGCGCATATCTGGCAAGTTTCAGTTCTTTTGAAACTCCCGATGTGATTTCTGCCCCATGCTCTTATGACCTTGACTTTGGCCAACATATCATAAGTCACATGTCAAGTTCTACCCGTCATTCTCCAGGTTAATTTGAATCCACCCGTACATACCCTTGACTTTGGCCAAAATGGCAGTACGACTGTCCCAAACCAACGCATCTATGTATGCTGCATATGAATGCCCCAATAGCTACCAATCACTGTGCCTTGACTTTGGCCAACATACACAGCTTGAATACTATTGACCACCCATATGAAACGACGGAGGGCTATGAATGGTTTCTGGCGAAAACCTTTAACGTAAAGAACTTGATATCGTCGAAGGAACAGATAGCTTTTTGAAAATATAGTGACGAAAACCATTGCTAAAGAGGTCACTCCCGGTGAAGGGATCTCGGCTCTTTCCCCGTAGAATGGGGTGCAGGATATTCCAACTGAATACCACGGTGCAAAGCAAAAGTAATCGGCTATAGTGAAGTCATTTCCCTGACGCAAACTTTTTGTCCAAGGGGTCACTCCCGGTGAAGGGATCTCGGCCCTTGCCTCGTCGACTGAGGAGCAGGATATTCCAACTGAATACCACGATGCAAAACAAAAGTGAACGTCCTTGCAATAACAGCTTTTTGAAAAGTGTTCCAACAACATCAGATTAGGTTTGTTTTTAACTTGCATTGATCAGAATCAACGCAGTCCCATCAATTGATCACACCACAAAGAACGAAAATATACTGATGTACGTATATGCCATCCGCATTCGCCACTGGGTCCCGTCATTACCTGTTAGGTTAGCTAACTAACGACAGAGCGGGGACTGGACTAGCGCGGATGCAAAACATATACAACATCTACTAATATATATACCAATATATTATATTTCGCTCAAGGCGTGAATAAAATGCAACATCACAGAAATGTACAGCATCACAGAAACAATACAGATATCTGGGATCCCCGGGTTTCACAGAGCCGCTGAAACCCGACGTTCCCCTGGTCGTGTGGATAGCCTGTGCAATGAAATCCTAGACCCCTACGGGCGCGGCAAGTTATCCGCCAAAACCTGAAGCGAGGCAGCCCCCTTCAGCGACGTGAATGGACCACCCGGCACTTCACGGAATCCGGCAACTTGGGCACCCCTCCTGGGTCAACCTGTACCCCCTACGAGTGCGGCGAATAGCCCGCCAATTCTAGAGTGAAGCCCCCTCCGTCTCAATGCCATGAGATGCGGGCTTGTTGCCCTCTAGTATCCGGCTATCCGTGCACCCCTCCGCGGGGCAATCCTAGTACAGAAAGTAAAATATACATACAACGGGTACAACGACCGCAACCTGGCCGTGCCCCAAAATAATAATACAAACAGGCAGTGACGGCAGTCCACATGTCGGACGCTCGCCCCGCAATATCAAATGTACATAATACAACCACAACTGTACTAGCATTGCATCCAGGCTATCCCCCACGACCGATCCGCAACATCACAGCAAAAACAGAACATCAACGTGAAAATCACGTTCGCAAATCCGTCTAACCGGGCTATAGCAGTTAGACCGGATTTACCGATCGAGTGACATTCACGGTCGCAGATATAATGTAAATACTGTGAAAAATGTGTTTAAAATATCCGACCGATCAAACTTTAACAAGTGGGCCCCCAAGCAATACTGCAGCAGGTCAAGAAATTCTGGGCCCAATGTCATTATTCCAAAACCCCAATTTTAACCCCAGAAGCCCACTGTAAAAACCCGACCCACTGAATCCTCCATACTGCGGCGGAACCGCGGCAACAAGTAGGGTTTTGCCGCGGTTCCGCGCTCCCCTGAAGAGATTAGTGTCTCGAATTTTTCCAGCACTCTTAGATCTTCCAGTACACTAGTTTTATGCAACCTGAAAAATTTTTCGACACCAAAAATTTTCAACAGAAAACTAATGCGGGCAAAAATGCGGTTTTGGGATTTTTGATCGATCGAAAATGCAAACACATTACACAAAGCTAGACTAAGTTAATGGCGAGGCTCTGATACCACTGTAAGTGCACGGCGGCGCCCCGGCCGTCAATCCGACGGCCAAATGCGGAAGCGGTGATAAACTTAAATTTTTCTTGAGCTGGCAAACCGCCGCGCACTAATACCCGGATCGAACCATTAATTAGTCCTAGCTAACTACAAGAAAGGGAATAGAGATATACCGACGATCCAAGTCCTCCGGTCTTCTCGTCATCGTCCCGATCTCCTGCGGAATGTCCCGTCTCCTCCTCGTCACCGGAAGTGCACCACATAGCCTACATCGTTTATGGGCTCCCACCTCAATACCGAGGCAACTCGGGCACGAAGCTGGCTAGTCGACGTGCCCAAGATTTGCTGTAGAATGTGTAGTACTCAAGTCTCACTTTGGGGTTCATGGAGATGCCATTTTAGGTGGAGGGATGATACAAGAACAATGTAGAGGAACTTTGGGGATTTTGGAACATGAAATGAGCAAAACCCCACACCACAAAAACTTGGACAGCCCACCCTCATGGTGGCCGGCCATCACTAGAGGAGAGGGAGGGTGAGAATGAGGAGAAGCCACAAAAATAATGGGAGCCATCTCATATCATACAAGAGAGAGAGAGAGGAATGGTTATCATAACAAGAGATGATCACTAACCCAAACCCACACTCAACCAACAATCATCAACAATCATGATTGTTTATAAAGTCAAGCCATCATGATAGAAGATGTCAAGGTCAAAAGAATGGTGGACCATCATGATCCAAGGAAATATGCAAAGACCCCTTTCCACAAACACTTATTTGCAACAATGCAAATAAGCCCTCCTCCACCAATCTTCGGCCAATGAACGGAACAATGGAAATCGGCCGAAACGGAAAGCAAACTGGCAACTCCAAAAAACTGGTCCCGTAATAAATTACAGGAAAACCCCGATACTGTGCATACACACCCGCATCTGTATTTCGACCGAAATACAAATGCAGTAAGACAAAATCTACACTGTACTATACTAGGATCCGGCTTAAACCAAAACCGGCTAGTAATATCTGTTCGATCCTGATCCGTGCAATGCCGCACGTATCTGATCGAACCCTGCCATATAATCATACGGCCTGTAGTACAAACTGTCCGATCCTGATCCGTGCAATACCGCACGTATCTGATCGGACCTTGCCATATATCCATACGGCCTCTACAACCTTTCGCCCGAAAGCTGAGTAACTGAATGTGGGGGACTCTAAAGACTCGTCAACACCTTGGCTGTGGATTTAACCACTAGCACGTCAGAGGTATAAGCCAATACGTAACGGGCTACCAGGTATTGACTAAAAGGGACGTCCGTGAGCGAACTCAGCCTGACAACCCTACTGAGCCTATCAGTGACAATATCCGTACAGTCCGGTCCATTCGTCTATGAGCATCGCATGGCAGGCCTAGGGGATTGGTAAAAGTCAGACCCCCAAAAGCGGTACAAGTCGTGTCGGAGTGTAGCCCAGAACACCCTGAGATACTACTGGAATACCTACCAGTAAATCTCCTTGTCTCGGCCGAGGGCTTCGTGTAATGGCTCTCCTAGACACAGCACGACCTCACCCCCAATACCGGGAGAGACGAACCCCTGAAGATATGCTCACTGCCTCCATATGGCTCGGGACTGTACCCAACTAAAACCTGTTTGCACGACTCCTTTGAGCTGTGGTAGGGTAGTAATCAAAGTACAGTGGGAACTCACACAAGACAAATGACGATCCCCAGGTCGATGAACTAACCTGTACACATGTCACCAGGGAACTGCCATCTGACGTCTGGTATATGACCAACTAGCATGTTCCCGGCGAGTCCTGTCCGGTGTACTCATAACCCAATGAGCACCTGTATACATCTTAGGTGATCCAACTGACACCAGTGGCTTGTGAGACCGGCCACCGCCCCTCGTCGGGGTCTCGACTGTTTACACTAGTCTACTCTGGAGTATCGTTGCCCTGTCTCGAAACTCTCACGACTAGGGACCATTTAAGGATATGCTTATAGACTCCCAGCTCCCACTTATATGATCGCCCTCATACTGCTGGTGGTCAAGCAAGAATCCTAGGGGCTCTATCAACGTGTAATAGCAACTTGTCTGGTCACCTAAAACAGTACACGATGATAAAGGTAAACCAGATAGCATACTATCATCTCGAGTAAGACTGTCCTACCGGGATAGGAACTCCATCAATCATTGCAATCACGTACCTGTGACCTAATAATTGACTCTGAGGGCACTATCTCCAACATCCTAACCCTAGAATTGGCAGGGTTGCTTGCCGCTTTCGTAGGGGTCTAGGGGTGTGGGATTGGCTATTCATCACGACCGTGGAATCCGTGTTTTATACTGGCTTGTATTGAAAACACGGACGTCCTAGTATATCCAATGTTTCATATGTTTCTTCTTCTGCGATATCTGTGATGTGATCTTGTGATGTTCTGTGATAGATACAGTATATAGTATATATGCTATATTATATAGACGTTACTTATGTTTTGCACCCGCACTAGCCCTGCCCTGCTCTGTCGTTAGTTACCTAACCTAACGGTGCACGAGGGGACATCGAGGCGAATGCGGATGGCATAAGTGTACGTCGTATTTATCTGTAATGTTTAGGTATTTAAATGATGGGACTTCATTAATGTGATTAATGAAAGAAAAGAAACCTAAGATGTTGTAGAATCAAATTTTAAACAAAACAGGTAGCTACAGTTCTTGCTTTGCATAGCGGTATATATATGATATACCCTGCACCTTATTCGATGAGGAAAGGACCGAGATCCCTTCACCGGGAGTGACTCCTTTAGCGATAACTGGCAGATGCTACACACTCGGTTTGTTTTTGATTGCTTCTATAGTTTCTGCTTTGCACAGTGATATATATGATATATCCCGCACCTCATTCGACGAGGAAAGGGCCGACGATCCCTTCACCGGGAGTGACCCCTTTAGCAAAACTAGAAAAGCCTCAAAATCACTCCATTTCAAAACTTCATTTGATTCTACAACGATATCAAGTTCATTACGCTCATGGTTTTTATGAAAAACCTGCGTAGCCCTCCGTCATTTCAGATAAGTACTAGTTAGTATTCGTGCTGCGGTAGTTTGGCCTCCGTCAAGGCGTAGTGTACGGTAGCTAACTAGTGCTTATCTGCTAGAATATGATGCGATTGGATTAGGGTATTCGTACGGCGTTGTTTGGCCTCCGTCAAGGGTCGTGCGGGTGGGTTTAATTCAATCAGGAAATGACGGGTTGAACTTGACTAGCGGACTATGGGTTGTTTGGCCTCCGTCAAGGTCATAGGACGCTAGGGGCAAAATATTATCGGGAATTTCAAGTGTTGAAATTTGCAATGAGATTGCATACCTTCTATGAGATAGTTGGATCCCGATACCCGCTGCGAGTAAGAGTTACTCCTGGGAGAGTTTTACACATTACAATTAGCCGATCAAGTAGGTGTCTAGAAAAGTGTTAACGAGGTTACGCCTCTGGGAAAACGAGGTTTACATTAATTAGGTTCGTGCGAAAGCATGGGGGACCTCCCTCAAAGTACCGACACTGGCCTGGCGGAAAGATTGGCGAACTTGTAGTGTGTAATTAATCCCGGCTAATCTTTCCTTTTAGGGTTTGAAGGAAGATTTGATAAAAAGCAGTGGGAGCCATCCTGATTAGATAAGATAATAACCAATCTGATCTTGCACGAGCATACGCTAAAGTGTTTTCTTCCCTCTCTCTCCAGGTAGCGACCATTTCATGCCCTAATAAAGATAATAATATAGATGTATTGACTGAACCCGCATGTTATTCTGTGCAGGGGAACGTTGAACCCGTTCTATCTTATAAGTGTTATAAGAATGAACAGGAAACAGGAGAATATCTGGATTCTCACACCGCCCAAAAGAAGAACATGCATGTTGATGCATCATCTTCGGGTGTGTTTGTCATTGAGAACTGTTTCTCAGTTCACCCTACGTCCTGGGTATTAGATACCGGATCAGGATCCCACATATGTAAGATGTTACATGGGCTACGGAAAGGTAGAGAACTGGGAAAAGGTGATCATTCCGTTCAAGTAGGGAATGGGGCAAATGTTGCAGCCAAAGAAGTTAGCGAATATCACCTTGTATTACCAAGTGGTGATACACTGATTCTAAATGAATGCTATTATATACCGAACATGATGTGCAACATTATATCAGTTTCTTTATTAAGTAAAGAAGAATATAATTTTGTAGTAAAGGATAATGTTATGAACATATTCCTAGATCAAAAGTTGATTGCATCAGGCTCGTTACATAATGGCATATTCATTCTCAATCAAAATACAGTCCTCAATTTACAAAACACACACAAGAGGAAGAGTTCTGAACTGAACGTATCCTTCTTGTGGCATTGTAGACTGGGTCACATCAATGCGACATGACTAGCTAAGTTGCATATGGATGGATATTTAAATCCGTTTGAATTTTCATCTTATGACACTTTCCAGTCATGTCTCAAAGGCAAGATGACCAAAACTCCGTTTACGGGACATGGAGAAAGAGTTACTGAACTCTTAGGACTGATACATAGTGATGTATGCGGTCCTATGTCTACACATGCCAGGGATGGTTCTTCGTACTTCATTACATTCACTGACGATCTCTCTAGATTCGGATATGTGTTCTTGATGAAACACAAATCAGAAGCTTTTGAGAAATTCAGAGAATATAAAACCGAAGTAGAGAACCAAACGGGCAAAAGTATTAAGATCCTTCGATCTGATCGAGGAGGAGAATACTTAAGCAACGAATTCAGAGATTATCTAAAAGAGAATAGGATTCTCTCTCAGCTTACTCCTCCTTATACACCACAGCACAACGGTGTATCAGAACGGAGGAACCGCACCCTATTAGATATGGTGCGCTCTATGATGAGCACAGCTGAGTTACCTATTTCCTTCTAGGGATATGCACTGGAAACTGCAGCATATCTATTGAATAGAGTTCCAAGCAAGTCAGTGCCTACCACTCCATATGAGATATGGAATGGTAAGAGACCATGTCTTAATTTTATTCAGATGTGGGGTTGTCCGGCCTATGTTAAAACACAAAATCCGGACAAGCTCGAGGCAAGGTCTGTTCTATGTAAGTTTGTTCGATATCCCAAACATTCGCGAGGTTATATCTTCTATCACTCCGAGGAACAAAAAGTGTTTGTTTCTCGACATGCCACTTTCTTAGAAAAGAGTTTTCTTATAAAACAGACAAGTGGCATTGAGGTAGAACTGGAAGAGGTTCCAGCGACACAAACTATAACAGAAGACTTGGTAGAACCAGAGGATTCAGTAGCACCCGACGAACCCCAGCCTCTCCGCCGATCTAGTAGGGTTTCTCGTCCACCTGAGAGATACTACGGTTTTCTCATTGACGGTGGAAGCGAGGATTGCATCATGGAGGATGATGACCCAACTAGCTTCGAGCAGGCCATCATGAGTAGGGACTCAGTGAAATGGCTGGATGTTATACAGTCCGTGATGGAATCCATGTACACCAACAAAGTATGGACTTTGGAAGTTGCTTCTGAAGGGGTAAAACCCATCGGGAGCAAGTGGATCTTCAAGAAGAAACTTGGTGTAGATGGGAAAGTGGAGACTTTCAAAGCTAGACTTGTAGCAAAGGGTTTTCGTCAAAGACCAGGTGTGGACTATGACGAAACTTTTTCTCCAGTGGCTATGCTTAAATCCATCCGGATCATGCTTGCCATCGCTGCATATCATGATTACAAAATCTGGCAAATGGATGTTAAGACCGCCTTTCTAAATGGTGATTTAGAAGAGTGCGTGTACATGACTCAGCCAGAGGGCTTCGTAGACAGTGGGAGCAGCGAGAAGGTGTGCAAGCTGCTTAAATCCATTTATGGATTAAAGCAAGCATCGCGGAGTTGGAACATCTGCTTTGACGTCGTTATCAAAGAGTTTGATTTCATCAAAAATCCAGATGAACCTTGTATCTACAAGAAGGTGGCAGAGAGTAAGGTTGTCTTCCTCGTATTGTACGTAGGCGACATACTCTTGATAGGAAATGATATTCCTATGCTGCAATCGGTCAAGCTCTTCTTATCACAAAGATTCTCAATGAAAGATCTTGGTGATGCCTCCTGCATATTGGGAATCAGGATCTATAGAGATAGATCCAAACGGATTTTCGGATTGTCCCAATCCAGGTACATTGACACCGTACTAAAGAGGTTTAGTATGGAAGAATCCAAGCGTGGGAACTTGCCCACGATCTCTGGAGTCACTCTCTCTAAAGAGATGTCTCCCAAGACTGATTTGGAGAGAGCTCGCATGCAAGGGATACCCTATGCTTCGGCTGTAGGCTCTATCATGTATGCGATGCTATGTACCAGACCCGATGTAGCATACTCACTAAGTATAGTGTGCAGGTATCAAGCTGATCCTGGAGAGAGTCACTGGACAGCTGTGAAGAGCATTCTCAAGTACTTACGAAGGACTAAAGAGATGCTCTTGGTGTATGGTAACGGAGAACTCCAAGTGGAGTCCTTTACCGATTCGAGCTTCCAGAGTGATAAGGACGACTCTAAGTCGCAGTCGGGCTTTGTCTTCACCCTTTACGGAGGGGCGGTTAGCTGGAAGAGTTCCAAGCAGGAAACCGTGGCAGACTCGACGATGGAGGCTGAATACATCGCTGCCAACGATGTTGCTAAAGAGGCTGTCTGGATCAAGAAGTTCATTACTGAACTTGGAGTGGTTCCATCCATTGGGCATCCAATACCTTTGTATTGCGATAACAATGGAGCAGTGGCTTTGGCCAAGGAACCCAGGTCCCATCAGCGATCCAGGCATATTCTGAGGCGGTATCACCTGATCCGGGAGATAGTTGATCGCCGGGAGATCGAGGTCAGGAGGGTTGACACGAAGAACAACACGGAGGATCCACTCACGAAGGCCATTCCCCAGATACAGTTTGAGAGACTGTTCGGGATGCTCGGTATGCGATACTACAGCAGCTGGCCCTAGTGCAAGTGGGAGATTGTTAGTTGTATGTATGCCCTAGAGGCCAGTATCGTACAGATGATGTATATTATATTGGATGCTTGGACATATATAGAGATGACTTTCTTGCTCGATATGATAGTATACTATCTGGTTACTCTTTATCTTAACATGTACACTTGTCTCTTTATACTGTCTTATAGTTACATGTTGGTAAAGCCCTTAGGATGTGTACTTGACTACCTGGACTATGATGCAGATCATACTAGTGGGGACATGGTAGTCCATAGGTACATCCTTCAAGGTCCCTAGTCGTGGGTGTATCGAGACGGGGCATCGATATACCAGTGTAGACTAGCGTATACGCTTCTCGACCAATGAGATGGGCGATGGATGATCCCATATCCATTGGTGTTTGACATCAGAGATGGTGTACGGGTGCTCAGTGAAGACTGGGTACACTGGACGGACTCACCGAGAACTCCTAGATGGTATTATACCTCACGTCAGATGGCAGCTCTCAGGTGACACTTGTACAGGTTAGTCTGTAGACCCGAGATCGTCATAGAGTCTTGTGTGATTCCCACTGTGCTTTGATCTCCACCTTACCACGTCCATGAGGGCGTGCAAAACGGTGGTCTTTGGGTACAGTCCCGAGTCACATGGAGGCAATGAGCGATAGGAGGGCTTTCGTCTCTCCCGGTATTGGGGGTTGATGTTGCGCAGTGCTCGATTGGCCGTAACAGGGAAGTCCCTGGCCAGGGCTGATCAGAGATTTGCTGGTAAGTGTTACCAGTAGTTTCTCGACCCGTTATGAGCCTCACATCGGCACGACTTATCGGTTATTGGGGTCTGACGTTTACCACCCCTAGATTTGATATGCGACATATCAGACGAACAGACCGGACTGTACGGTAAATGTTACTGGTTGGATTCACAGGAGTGTGAGCGGGCTAGCTCGTCGATCTTCTGATCGATCAATACCCGGATGGCCGTTACGTTTAGCAGACCGCTTGCGACTTGTGGGTGCTTGATATGATCATCATCTGCTACCGACGTATTGACGAGTCTTTAGAGTCCTACACAGAGGTTTCTTGGCTCAAGCGAAACGAAATAGGAGCGCATATGAGATATGTGCAGGACCGAGAATAATGCGTGTATGTGATACCGTATTTCATTCTCACGATGGATGTATCGATTGGTTATATTCGATATAACCTAGATATCGAATCAAGGATTGATTCGATAAGCCGATACATAGGATACTAGTCGGTTATATGCGATATGACCGGATCGTTAAATCAAGTGTTGATTTAATGATTTAATGTATAATTATATATTTGATATATTATTTTGCATTAACTAGTATTGGTTCACTTTAAATGGATTTTCTCACTTGATGTGCAAGAAGTATATGTGATATACTTTTGTGCACATATATGTATCATGTTTGATGATACTTGATCATATAGTTAAGTGTATAGAATTAAACCATGGTTAATTTGATGATTAGGGTTTTGCATATTCATTTATTTATTTATTTGTTCATTTATTTATTTGGAAATGATTTAGATAAGAATGGTGGCTTTATTTGTTTCTAGTTGAAGCTTCATGAAGCTTTGACTTCTTAACCATTCTTGTCTTCATGCTTAACCCTAACCCATCCAAGTAACCATGGTCTATTCTCTACACTCTACCCTAGTTAGTATATGATAAGTATTCATTTACTTTTCTATTTTAATTAACACTTATCATATTCTAGCATCATTCTCTCATTCTTCTTCAAGAAAGAAAGCTTGATGCCATCAATGGCAACTTGAGTTCTAAAGTGAGAAATTCAATTCTAAAGTGAACCCACCTCCTATTTCTTCACCCTCTACCTCTTGCCAAGTTGTTTTGGGTGTTTTCTTCACAAGTTTCACTAATTTGTGAAGTCGGAGCTTGAACTTGTGATGCCTCGACGTAGATCATCTTCGGCACGAAGCCGACGACCTAGTCCGCCCATTTCTCCGATCAAGCCGACGATTGAGTCCAGGATTCGAGATGGACAGCGAGAGGATGCCTACGTGGAGCCAAGGAAGTGGATATCCGGATCTACAAAGGTTGTAGCTTCTTATCTTAAGTTAAGTTGTTAACTAGATTCGTATATCGCCTAAATTTCTAGTCAACGATCTAGTCTAGGGTTTCTCGGCACTGTAAAATTTGAAATTGGCATGGTTGATGCCTTGTGAGACTTCATTAGCATGCCTAGGAACCCTACAAGTGTTTCCTTCTCTCTCTCCAGGTAGCGACCAAGGCAGGCCTTAATCAAGATAATAATATGGATGTATTGACTGAACCCGCTTATTATACTGAGCAGGGGATCGTTGGTCCCGTTCTTTCTTATAAGAGTTATAAGACTGAGCAGGAAACAGGAGAATATCTGGATTCTCATGCCGCCCAAACGAAAAACAAGCATACTGATGCATCTTCTTCAGGTGTGTTAGTTATTGAGAACTGCTTCTCAGTTCACCCTACGTCCTGGGTATTAGATACCGGATCGGGATCCCACATATGTAAATTGTTACGTGGGCTACGTAAAGGTAGTGAACTGGGAAAGGGTGATCATTCCGTACAAGTAGGGAATGGTGGAAATATTGCAGCCAAAGCAGTTGGCGAATATCACCTTCTATTACCAAGTAGTAATACATTGATTCTGAACGAGTGCTATTATATACCGAACATGATGTGCAATATTATATCAGTTTCTTTATTAAGTAAAGAAGGATATAATTTTGTAGTACAGGATAATGTTATGAACATATTCCTGAATCAAAAGTTGATTGGATCAGGCTCGTAACATAATGGCATATACGTTCTCAATCAAAATACAGTCCTTAATATACAAAACACACACAAGAGGAACAGTTCAGACATGAACGAATCCTTCTTGTGGCATTGCAGACTTGGTCATATCAATGCGACACGGCTAGCTAAGTTACATAAGGATGGATATTTGAATCCGTTTGAATTATCTTCTTATGATACTTGCCATTCATGTCTCAAAGGTAAAATGACCAAAACTCCATTTAGAACCCACGGAGAAAGAGTTAAGGAACTCTTAGGACTGGTACATAGTGATGTATGCGGTCCCATATCTACACATGCCAGGAACGGTTCTTCTTACTTCATTACATTCACTGACGATCTCTCAAGATTCGGACATGTGTTCCTGATGAAACACAAGTCTGAAGCTTTTGAGAAATTCAGAGAATATAAGCACGAAGTAGAGAACCAAACGGGCAAAAGTATTAAGATCTTTCGATCTGATCGAGGAGGAGAATACTTAAGCAATGAGTTCCCAGATTATCTAAAAGAGAATGGGATTCTTTCTCAACTTACACCTCCCTATACACCACAACACAACGGTGTATCGGAGCGGAGGAATCGCACCCTTTTAGATATGGTACGCTCTATGATGAGCAATGCTGAGTTACATATTTCCTTCTGGGGATATGCGCTTGAGACAGCGGCATACCTACTGAATAAAGTTCCTAACAAATCTATGTCTACCACTCCATATGAGATATGGGAAGGGAAGAGACCATATCTTAATTTTGTTAAGATATGGGGTTGCTCGGCCTATGTCAAAAGACAAAAACCGGAAAAACTCGAGGCAAGATCTGTTTTTTGTAAGTTTGTTCGATATCCCAAGCATTCGTGAGGATATATCTTCTACCATAATGAGGAACAAAGGGTGTTTGTTGCTCAACACGGCATCTATTTAGAAAAGGAATTTCTTGTAAAAGATATTAGTGGCTCTGAGGTAGAACTGGAAGAAGTTCCAGCAGAACAAACTACAACAGAAGATTTGATGGAACCAGAAGATTCAGTAGTTCCCGACGAACCCCAGCCTCTCCGCCGATCTAGCAGGGTTTCTCATCCACCTGAGAGATACTACGGTTTTCTCATTGATGGTGGGAGCGAGGATTGCATCATGGAAGATGATGACCCAACTAGGTTCGAGCAGGCCATCACGAGTGGTGACTCCGTGAAATGGCTGGATGCAATGTGATCTGAGATGGAATCCATGTACAGTAACGAAGTATGGACTTTGGAAGTTGCTCCTGAAGGGGTAAAACCCATTGGGATCAAGTGGATCTTTAAGAAGAAACTTGGTGTAGATGGAAAAGTGGAGACTTTCAAATCTAGACTTGTTGCAAAGGGTTTTCGTCAACGACCAGGTGTGGATTATGACGAAACCTTTTCTCTAGTGGCTATGCTTAAGTCCAACCGGATCTTACTTGCCATTGATGCATACCATGACTACGAAATCTGGCAGATGGATATTAAGACCGCCTTTCTAAATGGTGATTTAGAAGAGTGCGTGTACATGACTCAGCCAGAGGGCTTCATAGATAGTGGGAGCAGCGGAAAGATGTGCAAGCTGCTTAAATCCATTTATGGGTTAAATCAAGTATCGCGGAGTTGGAACATCTGCTTTGATGTTGTAGTCAAAGAGTTTGACTTCATCAAAAACATAGATGAACCTTGTATATATAAAAAGGTTGCAGAGAGTAAGGTTGTCTTCCTCGTATTGTACGTCGATGACATACTCTTGATAGGAAATGATGTTCCTATGCTGCAATCACGTGTCGTTTTGGGTCATGAGTCGGATTTTAATACGACACGGTACGTTATGATATGTAGGTAACCCATGTGGAATTCGAGACGACAAGCAAGTGCATGGCGACGTCGGCACCGGCTAGCGAGGACCAGGTGAGTAGATTTATATTTACGGGGAGAAGTCGGGTGGATGGCGTATAGCACCCCCGCAGTCCGTAGTGTAGCTCATATATATATATATGTTTATATAGGTGTTTTATGATACGAGAATGTTTATTCATGTTATGATTATGTATTCATGGATTAGCTTTGGGTTAGTTGCGAAACCCTAGAGTAGTTGTTATACCCAAATACGCACACACAGACTTGCATACATTACTTTCTTGTGCGCCGATTGGGATGTGTATATATGTATATATGCGTGGGTATAGGACTATGCATATGTACATTCATATACACATGCATGGATAATGAGGATAGTACTTGGGATTTAAGATGAGTCGATGAGATTTGATTTGAGGCCGTGAGATCGGTGATATAGCAGGGTTCGTATTTGAGATACGACATGACGTTGTAACGGATCTTGACGTAGTGTTTCACACACGTGCATGCATACTTAGGCGGTATCAGTATTGTACTAGACGTAGATCAGTACCCCGATCATGATATTTGATAAAGAGGATACCAGGTGAATAGTATGATGAATGTGATATTGACCCATACCCAGATTTGGGATGCCGTACGACGGATTTACGTACGAGCTATATTGATGATTGATCCGCACTCTTGACATAGGATGCCTGCTTATAGATATGGTATCGGATATGATATTATTGAGGCGGGATCACCGACTGTATATATACAGGTATGTATATGTATCGACTCAGATGATAGGCGGTTTCCTTACCTGTAGTTCAGCTTGTTAGTTCAGCCGTATAGTTTAGTGTAGTTGTTAGATTACATTAGACTCCTACCTATTTCAAAACTAGCGGATCGTGGGTATTTTAAAAGACAGGTCAAGGGATCTACGGATATTTCAAAAGACGTATCCTTTCTTAAAAACCACCTTAGCCCCTATTTTCAAAACCCCGCGATTCGTGTTATTTCAAATGGCACCATTGTTTAATATTTAGCTCCCGCTCATTTTGGTTGCTCGCTCCGCATCGCATATTTACATTGTTATTTCATATTGCATTGTTGACATTATGCTGTTAGGACACCAGCACCATTACCGATGATGCGTATGTACCACATACACTTACTTGCCGGCTCACACACATCTTCATCGGTAATTGACATGTCACGTACACCTTAGAAAATATTATTGCTTAACTTAACTTGATAGCCAGTAGTTTGACATAATATTAGTGTACATACCTTATATGCCAGCTTAGATATTGTAGTTATTACTTGTCGCTTCATGCATACTGTTATTCATTCTCATGCTTATATTCATGGTTTTACATGCTATTGATGATTCGGATTTCCATGATATTTTCTGGAATTGGAGGAAAACCGCAAAACATATATAAATTGCTTCCTCTCTTTTTAAATAATAATGCGGTTTTCCCATGATGTATGAGTCTTCCACCATGAGTTTGCTGATGGATTTCGAGACCCGATTCGAGGAGTTGGATGAACCGTTTCGGGTACATGGTGGGCCCGGTGCGGTACCCCCGGGCGAGAAGGCCGTGTTCTTGACGTTGAGCCTGGCAGGGGAGCATTACCGACCGGTGATATTACCCGACGCGTCGGATATCCGGAGGATACCGTCGTGGTCTTGAGATGGATGGTAGGGGCCGGTCTGGACTGACGGCGCCCTAGATATTGAGATTGAGACATTGAGATTTCGAGATATTGAGGTACTAAGATTTGATGATACAGGCCAGTGCGGATAGCCGGAGCCTGAGGTTTCGAGACTTTGAGATTTATGTTTTGTGTCGATGCTAGACACTGTTGATACTGATTTCATTTATGATACCTCATTTTAAAAATAAAAAGGAAATCTCACTAAATTATGAAAACCGTTTCTTCATTTACATGTAATCTGTTTTCATGCATTCATACCTCATTCATGATATATTGCTACCTGAGGCACTGACACGGGCACATGAGATTATACTCGGGCTAGATATTTATCCTAGTCATTGTTATAGACTGCTGGTTTTATTTGAGGATTTTATATATTGTTCGTATGACCTAGAATTGCGTCATACATGCGATTTCTATTCGTAGATGTTTTTCTATTCACGAGTTGGCAACTCACCCCCGTTGTGCCCCAGTTTCTTGCAGGTTTCGTCGTACAGGTTTCTTTACGGCTTTGCGGGTACAGTTTTGTTCGGGTGACTTGCTAGTAGGTGGGTTTATTTGTATCGTACCCATCATTATACATTGTATATTATTATTCAGTTGTATCTAGAATGTTCCATCAACCAAACTTGTATTTATCTCAGATAGAGACCAGTGATGTTTATTCTTTCGACCTTAGAGTTGCGCGTTGTTTTTCTATGGATTTCTTGTTGTTTTGAGTTTCCTTTTGAGTTTTGATCCTCGCCCTTGGCGTTGTATATTATATTGCTTGTGTGGTTGTGACAGTCGATTGACGAAGAGCTAGCTCCCGCTTGGGGATGCCTTTTTATTGATTTCGTATACTATTCATGTTGTATCCCGTTTGGGAGCCAATATTTACAAAGGAGAGTCTGCCGAAATTTTCAGGAAATACTTGATGTTTTTAAAACCGCATAACTCGGCTTATGCTATTAAAACTACTTGATTTTAAATTGGTTTTCCTTCACTCTACTACTTTTCTTGGTTTGGATTTCTGGGTTTTCGGCTTAGATTACGTACGCCTCAAGACGTTTCGTAGTTTAAGTGTCGGTCATGTTCCGTACTTTCGGGGCGTGACAAAGTTGGTATCAGAGCATTAGGTTTTACCTTCGGAGCGTAGGATGACCCTTGGTTGATGGAATAGGTGACTAAAGTAGAGTGACGTACCGTGTGTATGTTCTGCGGCATACTTACGATACGCTACTCCACTTAAGAAGCCTTAGGATGTACATTTCTTTGCTCAGTATTATATTCATTCCGATCTAGCCTCATCAGTACCAGTTATGGTTTTGCTGCCACGATTACGGGCAGGGAGAGCTACAGCTAGAGTTGTGGTCAGCACGAGCTCGTCACGAACAAGGACAGACCAGGGCGGAATTCCGGCGACACACGATTGCGGAGATGTGTCTTTTTACTGTGTTTCCGCGCCACGAGCGTGTGGCGAATCGCCTTTATGAGGTTACTCGGATGTGCTGATCGACACTAGAGGATTGAGCCAATGATAGAGGCCAGGCAGATTTTGATGACCGTTGGTGTATTGCTTACTCATGATGGTCGAAGCACTGTTCAGCGTGCAGACGAGCGAGCCAGCTATTGCTGCGAACGACGAGATATCGCCCCATATGTTGGAGCTATTGCAGTACGAGTTGTACTAAGAGATGATAGAAGGTCGCTAGTCACCGAGGATGAATGACTAGGACATGTGGTTCGTTCGCTACCCCGATGCGAGGTCATCAGATAGATTGATTCCAGCTAGAGACGACTTCACACAGAGACGTGAGGGTCGACAGGGACGATCGAATGTCGGAAACCTATTATTCCAAGTTTAAAGTATTCGGAAAGACATGCAGGCAATTCTATGGTCCCTCTAGAAGAATGAAACCCTAACTGGACATAATGACCGTGTGAAAGCCTTTGAACCTTCGGGTTTGCGGCAGTTCCACGGCGCCATTAGTGAGGCTTGGGTTTGCCCTTCTATGGCTGGACCACCGATGCTGTGGTATATATATTCGATACTATTAAACTGTACCAAGATGTTGAGCTCTTGGGGGATTATGAGGTTTCAACGAATCGATCGAATGGTTCGACTTCAATCGGATGCTAGGTGGTGAGATGCATTCTTAGGAGACTCCAGATACGAGGATAGCTGTTGGAGCTCAGTCCATACAGCCACGACGAGACGAGTCCGAAACAGTCGACGTTAGAGAAAAGTGAAGTAAGAGGTTCGTACGAGATCTTGATGAGACGACGTTCCACTCAGCGACATCAGAGATGCAGTACGCATGCCGACGCATTGTACTTGGATTTACCTTCCAGAAGGAGTCGCGATGAGTATGCGGTCGTTCCAGAGCAGGATGCAGATATAGGAAAGGACGATGACTTCCGGACAGTTGGCAGAGACGAGACATGGAAGTGACCATGAGCAGAATTCCTTCCAGGACACTGCTGCAATGATACTTGCACCCAAGATCAGATGTGTCATGTACATTCAGAGAGCCAGAGGCCGACGCCAGTGATATGCTGTCTTACGAGTGGTCACGATGATTGACCGAGAGATGACCAGAGAAGTGCCAGAACGAAATCATCCCCGTTAGCACACCTTACAGGGCCGATGAGCCGATGGACCGAGAGATTGGTAATTCACAGTGAAGACCTTTACCCAGGAGTGGTCATTGTTACGCACACCAGCAGGCCAGAGTTCATGATCATCGACGAGACGTCCTACTAGTGACCGCGACAGTTGGCCCGAGATTCTTAGAAGATGCGCTTGAGCGGTACTATTCCGCCATTATTGATTTCGATGTTTTGGGTGATTTATTCGCCAGATTTGATTTTGATGATTGAGGATTTACGATCTTTGAACATGGTTGCACTTGATATCATTTTTGTGCTTTGGTTTCACATATTTGTGATTTTACGGTTTTAGACATTTGAGTTGATTTTGTGCGTATGCACGCGCACGATTTGGTTCCTGCACTCTGTATAGTTTATATATGCTTGCAGTGCAGTGATACGCTTTTTGTGCACTTAGATGCACTGGACTTCGATTTCAATTGTGTTACTCGATATTTGTTTTGTGCACCTTGTGCACCTGATTTGATTTTGCGCCTATTCGGCGCTTGATATTGGATTTCATGATTTCGTGCACGATGGATACACCTGATTTGGATTTTTGCGCATGTTGGGCACATGTTTCGAGGTGCAATTTTGGTGCACACCAGATGCCCAAAATCGAGATTCTTCGTGCATGTCAGATGCACCTGATTTTGCTGTCAGGCACACACGTTGCCTACGACAGATGCTTTGTGCACACCCGATGCACTTAGATCTTGTTTTTGTGCACTTGTATGGCACGTATATGGATTTTGATTGTCGTGCGCACCAGACGCACATAGTATTCATACGCGTATTTTGGGATTGATTTCTTATAGAGCAGTACTTTTTTTTATGATAATTGCGATGTGTTTTCGTACTAAGCAGGACTAGTCAGAGGACAGTACCTGAATGTACTTTTCATGCATTGATAGCTATTGAAGGGAATTCCAAAAAGCGAGCTATAGTCTCAGTATTTACCTACGTGTCTGATATGACGCGAAACGTTTAAAACAAGGAAAACCCTTCTAAATTGTTTCCCAAAACAGCGGAACGTACATTTCAAACAAAGGTATATATGTATATAGTTATTTTCTTATGATAGACGTCCGCCACTGTGCAGTGTTATGTGCATTGTACAACAACTTAAAGGATTTGGCATGCATTTCCTCCTGATATTTACATGTATAGTTCCAATTTATAGCATATCGTTCTTGCTTGAGATTTGGCATTCGTGTCTTCACTTTGACTCTGATGATTGCGGGATGCTTGATGGAGTTTTGATTTCGAGTTATCTACTCATTACTCATGCGCATGCATTGTGCTATGATGCGTTTATGTATTTATGATTTCCGAGCCCCGGCGATTTGATAGTTTTGGCTGAAATATTTTAGTATTTGGGTGGGAGTTTTAATTTAAATTCGGGGACCGAATTTCCTTAAGGAGGGAAGATTGTAACGTTTTGAAAATCGTTTCGGTGAAATTTCGAAAAAAACGGTAAAATAAGGGGGTTTTCTGTATAAAGTCAAAATACAAATATCTTATTATAAAAATTAAATATACATATTCTACCTATGTAATTGCTAGTATTTGGTGTTTATTGAGCCACTGGTGAAATTTGAAATTTTCTGAAAAAAAATTATTTTATTAATATTTTAAGCCGTCACTAATACATTTAATTAGGGAAAATTACAAATTGAAATGAGTTGAAACAAATTTTGTGCATCATAAAACATTAAATAGAATTTTATCATGTGGTTTTTAAAACGAAATCGTTTGCCAAAACGGTTTAGAAAATATCGAAGAAAAAAGCTTTTTTCGGTGAAATTAGTGTTAATGGGAATTGGGGTTTAGCATTTATCTTTTTCCTAACCCACACACCCACACCTCACCCTCTCCCCATGTGGCCGGCCCTACCATGACAGCCCTCCCCCTCTCCCTCTCTCCAATCACTTCTTTTTTCAAAAGAAAAGAAACGAAAAGAATAGAAAATGATAGAAATAGTGGGCTTTGACTTTTGTGTTGACCTTGAACTTTCCTCACTTGCTTTTCCCCACCTCACTCTCTCTCCTCTCCTCCTCATGCTGCATTGGCCGAGCCCCCCCCCTCCATTTCAGCCCTTCATTCTTCATCTCTTTCTCTTTAAAAAAAGTTCATCAAAAATGCTTGAAAAATCCACAAAAAATCAAGCAAAAATCCAAATCAAAATCCACCTCCTACCCATTTTCCCTTGGCTACCATAGCATGGATCTAAGGATTTAGAATTCAATTTGGGAGGCTAAGTGTGCTTGTGGGATCTTCAAATTATTTTGGTATAAATTCTAACCTTTGTGTTAAATTGTTGTTAATTGTTTTAAGTTAGCTTAATTAGGTGTTTAAATAGGTTTTTATTTTAATTCCAAGTGCATGATTTGAAATTCAAGAGTGGGGTTTGAATTCAAATTGGGGTTTGTGTTGTGAGTTTAGGGTTGTGTGATGTATTTGACATATTAGGTTATGCTAAATCCAATTTAAGTTGCTAGTTGCATATTTGTTGATTTAAATTGTGATAAGTATATAAATGGTAAACTAGATTATGAAAATAATTATATTCTTGTGAGATAAAATTCAAATTTAGGTTTCATATTATTATAAAGATTATATGGAGTGGTTTAATGCTTTTAGTTCCTGAAAATCCATGCTAGATTGTAGTTTGTGCATTTTTGCTATAAAATTGTTAAAATTTAGGTATTTTGTGAACTAGAATTTTAAGGTTTATGGAAATTAATGAGATTAAATTATGGGAATTGTTTTTATGACTTAATTAAGATATTTAGTGAATATTGTGGCCGCTAGATTCGTTTATACATCGAGTTTTGTACTAAAACGGTTAATTTTGTTTGCTAGATTTTCGGAAAAAATAGCTTTTAAAGCGAGTTTGAGATTTTTGTGAGTTTTAAGCTATTTTATATTATAATTAGTGCTTGTAATTATACAAATGAGTGTGTTTGGGTTGTTCTCGATGGTTTTGCGTTTGTACGCCGACTTCGAGGGTTTTTGGGTTGATATGTGAAAGCAACCATAGGTTTTGACCTATGTGGGATTCACGTGTCGTTTTGGGTCATGAGTCGGATTTTAATACGACACGGTACGTTATGATATGTAGGTAACCCATGTGGACTTCGAGACGACAAGCAAGCGCGTGGCGACGTCGGCACCGGCTAGCGAGGACCAGGTGAGTAGATTTATATTTACGGGGAGAATTCGGGTGGATGGCGTATAGCACCCCCGCAGTCCGTAGTATGGCTCATATATATAAATATTTATATAGGTGTTTTATGATACGAGAATGTTTATTCATGTTATGATTATGTGTTCATGGATTAGGTTTGGGTTAGTTGCGAAACCCTAGAGTAGTTGTTATACCCACATACGCACACACAGACTTGCATACATTACTTTCTTGTGCGCCGATTGGAATGTGTATATATGTATATATGCGTGGGTATGGGACTATGCATATGTACATTCATATACACATGCATGGATAATGAGGATAGTACTTGGGATTTAAGATGAGTCGATGAGATTTGATTTGAGGCCGTGAGATCGGTGATATAACAGGGTTCGTATTTGAGATACGACATGACGTTGTAACGGGTCTTGACGTAGTGTTTCACACACGTGCATGCATACTTAGGCGGTATCAGTATTGTACTAGACGTAGATCAGTACCCCGATCATGATATTTGATAAACAGGATACCAGGTGAATAGTATGATGATGTGATATTGACCCGTACCCAGATTTGGGATGCCGTACGACGGATTTACGTACGAGCTATATTGATGATTGATCCGCACTCTTGACTTGGGATGCCTGCTTATAGATATGGTATCAGATATGATATTATTGAGGCGGGATCACCGACTGTATATATACAGGTATGTATATGTATCGACTCAGATGATAGGCGGTTTCCTTACCTGTAGTTCAGCTTGTTAGTTCAGCCGTATAGTTTAGTGTAGTTGTTAGATTACATTAGACTCCTACCTATTTCAAAACTAGCGGATCGTGGGTATTTTAAAAGACAGGTCAAGGGATCTACGGATATTTCAAAAGACGTATCCTTTCTTAAAAACCACCGTAGCCCCTATTTTCAAAACCCCGCGATTCGTGTTATTTCAAATGGCACCATTGTTTAACATTTAGCTCCCGCTCATTTTGGTTGCTCGCTCCGCATCGCATATTTACATTGTTATTTCATATTGCATTGTTGACATTATGCTGTTAGGACACCAGCACCATTACCGATGATGCGTATGTACCACATACACTTACTTGCCGGCTCACACACATCTTCATCGATAATTTCCATGTCACGTACACCTTAGAAAATATTATTGCTTAACTTAGCTTGATAGCCAGTAGTTTGACATAATATTAGTGTACATACCTTATATGCCAGCTTAGATATTGTAGTTATTACTTGTCGCTTCATGCATACTGTTATTCATTCTCATGCTTATATTCATGGTTTTACATGCTGTTGATGATTCGGATTTCCATGATATTTTCTGGATTTGGAGGAAAACCGCAAAACATATATAAACTGCTTCCTCTCTTTTTAAATAAAAATGCGGTTTTCCCATGATGTATGAGTCTTCCACCATGAGTTTGCTGATGGATTTCGAGACCCGATTCGAGGAGTTGGATGAACCGTTTCGGGTACATGGTGAGCCCGGTGCGGTACCCCGGGGCGAGAAGGCCGTGTTGTTGACGTTGAGCCTGGCAGGGGAGCATTACCGACCGGTGATATTACCCGACGCGTCGGATATCCGGAGGATACCGTCGTGGTCTTGAGATGGATGGTAGGGGCCGGTCTGGACTGACGGCGACCTAGATATTGAGATTGAGACATTGAGATTTTGAGATATTGAGGTACTGAGATTTGATGATACAGGCCAGTCCGGATAGCCGGAGCCTGAGGTTTCGAGACTTTGAGATTTATGTTTTGTGTCGATGCTAGACACTGTTGATACTGATTTCATTTATGATACCTTATTTTAAAAATAAAAAGAAAATCTCACTAAATTATGAAAACCGTTTCTTCATTTACATGTAATCTATTTTCATGCATTCATACCTCATTCATAATATATTGCTACCTGAGGCACTGACACGGGCACATGAGATTATACTCGGGTTAGATATTTACCTTAGTCATTGTTATAGACTGCTGGTTTTATTTGAGGATTTTATATATTGATCGTATGACCTAGGATTGCGTCATACATGCGATTTCTATTCGTAGATGTTTTTCTATTCACGAGTTGGCAACTCACCCCCGTTGTGCCCCAGTTTCTTGCAGATTTCGCCATACAGGTTTCTTTACGGCTTTGCGGGTACAGTTTCGTTCGGGTGACTTGCTAGTAGGTGGGTTTATTTATATCGTACCCATCATTATACATTGTATATTATTATTCAGTTGTATCTAGAATGTTCCATCAACCAAACTTGTATTTATCTCAGATAGAGACCAGTGATGTTTATTTTTTCGACCTTAGAGTCGCGCGTTGTATTTCTATGGATTTCTTGTTGTTTTGAGTTTCCTTTTGAGTTTTGATCCTCGCCCTTGGCGTTGTATATTATATTGCTTGTGTGGTTGTGACCGTCGATTGACGAAGAGCTAGCTCCCGCTTGGGGATGCCTTTTTATTGATTTCGTATACTATTCATGTTATATCCCGTTTGGGAGCCAGTATTTACAAAGGTGACTCTGCCGAAATTGTCAGGAAATACTTGATGTTTTTAAAACCGCATAACTCGGCTTATGCTATTAAAACTACTTGATTTTAAATTGGTTTTCCTTCACTCTACTACTTTTCTTGGTTTGGATTTCTGGGTTTTCGACTTAGATTACGTATGCCTCGAGACGTTTCGTAGTTTAAGTGTCGGTCATGTTCCTTACTTTCGGGGCGTGACAAACTGAGTGTGGTGGACTCTAAAGACTCGTCAATACTATGGCTGTGGATTTAACCACTAGCACGTCAGAGGTATTAGCCATACGTGACGGGCCACCCGCTATTGACCAAAAGGGACGTCGATGAGCGAACTCATCCTGACACCCTACTGAGCCTGTCAGTGACAATATCCGTACAGTCCGGTCCGTTCGTCTATGAGCATCGCATGGCGGGCCTAGAGGGTTGGTAAAAGTCAGACCCCCAATAGCGGTACAAGTCGTGTCGGAGTGTAGCCCAGAACACCCTGAGATACTATTGGAATACCTACCAGCAAATCTCCTGCCTTGGCCAAGGACTTTTCATGTTCTGGCTCTCCTAGACACAGCGCGACCTCACCCCCAATACCGGGAGAGACGAACCCCTGCGATCCGCTCACTGCCTCCATGTGGCTCGGGACTGTACCCAACTAAAACCTGTTTGCACGACTCCTTTGAGCCTTGGTAGGGTAGTAATCAAAGCACAGTGGGAATTCACACGAGACAAATGACGATCTCAGGTCGATGAACTAACCTGTACACATGTCACCAGGGAACTGCTATCTGACGTCTGGTATAATCCCAACTAGCAGGTTCCCGACGAGTCCTGTCCGGTGTACTCATAACCCAATGAGCACCTGTATACATCTTAGGTGAACTAACTGACACCAGTGGCTTGTGAGACCGCCCACCGCCCCTCGTCGGGGTCTCGACTGTATACACAAGTCTACTCCGGAGTATCGATGCCCTGTCTCGAAACTCCCACGACTAGGGACCTTTTAAGGATGTGCTTATAGACTCCAGCTCTCACGTATATGATCACCCTCATACTGCTGGTAGTCAAGCAAGAATCCTAGGGGCTCTATCAATGTGTAATAGCGACTCGTAAGGTCACCTAAAGCAGTACACGATGATAAAGATAAACCAGATAGTGTTAGTTATATGTATGCCCTAGAGGCCATTACTGTACAGGATGTATATTGTAGTGGATGCTGGGACATATATAGTTAGGACTTTCTTGCTCGACATGATAGTACGCTATCTGGTTGCACTTTATCTTAACATGTATACTTTCTGTCTCTCTGATTACATGTTGATAAAGACCATAGGATGTGTGCTCGACTTCCAGGACTATGATGTAGATCATACTAGTGGGGCCTGGGTAGTCCATGAGTACATCCTTGAATTGTTCCTAGTCGAGGGAATATCGAGACGGGGCATCGATATTCCAGAGTAGACTAGCATATATCTTCTCGACCCATGCGATGGGCGATGGATGATCCCATATCCATTGGTGTTTGACATCGAAGATGGTATGCGGGTGCTCAGTAGAGACTGGGTACACTGAACGGACTCGCCGAGAACTCCCAGATGGTATTATACCTCACGTCAGATGGCAGTTCTCTGGTGACACTGGTACAGCTTAGTTTGTTGACCCGAGATCGTCATAGAGTCTTGTGTGTCTCCCACTGTGCTTTGATTTCCACCCTACCACGGCTCTACTGAGTTGTGCAAACAGGTGGTTTTTGGGTACAGTCCCGATTCACATGGAGGCAATGAGCGATAGGAGGGGATTCGTCTCTCCCGGTATTGGGGGTTGATGTTGTGCTATGCTCGACTGGCCATAACAGGAAATCCCCGGCCAGGGTTGCTGTGATATACTGGTAAGAGTTATCAGTAGTTTCACGAATGTTATGGACCTCAAGTCGGCATGACTTATCGAGCTATTGGGGTCTGACGTTTACCACCCCTAGGCGAGATATGCGACATATCAGACGAACAGACCAGACTGTACGGTAAGTGTTACTGGTTGGATTCACTGGAGTGTGAGCGGGCTTGCTCGTCGATCTTCAGATCGCTCAATACCCGGGTGGCCGTTACGTTTAGCAGACCGCTTGCGGCTTGTGGATGTTTGATATGATCATCATCCGCTGCCGGCGTATTGACGAGTCTTTAGAGTCCTATACAGAGGTTTCCTGGCTCAAGCGAAACGAAATAGGAGCGCATATGAGATATGTGCGGGACTGAGAATAATGCGTGTATGTGATACCGTATTCCATTCTCGCGATGAATGTGTCGAATGGTTGTATGTGATATAACCTAGTTATCGAATCAAGGATTGATTCGATAAACCGATACATTGGATATTAGTCGGATGTATGCGATATGACCGGATCATTAAATCAAGTGTTGATTTAATGATTTAATGCATAATTATATATTTGATGTATTACTTTGCATTAACTAGTATTGGTTCACTTTAAATGGATTTTCTCACTTGGTTTGTGCACATTGTATATGTGATATACTTTTGTACACAAGATTGTATCATGTTTGATGATACATGCTTTTTAGGTTAAGTGTAAAGAATTAACCTTGGTTAAGTTGTTGATTAGGGTTTTTACTTATTCATTTATCTTATTTATTTATTCATTTTGAATAAATTGAAAGATAATTGAATGGTGACTTCTTTTGTTTTTAGTTGAAGTTTCATGAAGCTTTGACTAATTGACCTTTTTGTTCTCATCCATAACCCTAACCACTCAACCCAACCTTAGTTAATTCTCTACACTTAACTAAGGTTAAGATTATGATAAGTGTTCATTTTTATTATCTATTTTAATTAACTTATCATATTCTTCATCTTCTTCCTCTTCTTCACTTCAAGAAAAAGCTTCACAAGCTTTAATGGCAAAGTGAGAATTAGAGTGAGAAATCCAATTTTAAAGTATACCCACTTCCTATTTCTTCATCCTCTACCTCTTGCCAAGTAGTAGAGTGTGTTTCCTTCACAAGTTCCTTGACTTGGTGAAGTGAGAGCTTGATCTTGCGATGCTTCAACGTAGATCATCTTCGGCATGGACATCGACGATCTAGCTCGCCTATTCTCCGATGAAGTCGACGCTAGAGCCCGGATTTGATTTGGACAGCGGAGAGGACCTCATCTCGGAGCCGTGGAGATGGAGGACCGGATCTACAAAGGTTGTATTTCCGTTTCCCATTAGTTAATTGTTAACTAGTTTACTTTTCGCCTAGTTTTCTAGCAAACGATCCGTAGTCGGGTCTCTCGGCATCGTTAAAATTTTATAATGGCATGTTCGATGCCTTGTAAGACCTCATTAGGGTGCCTAGGAACCCTACAGTGGTATCAGAGCCTAGCTAGAGCCTTAGGCGAAGTCCAGACGGAATTTGAAACCGGAACGAACCCGAAACCAACTCCAAAATAGCTCTCTGTCCTTTTTTCAAAAACTGGGATTTTTCCAAATTAAAAATATCCAGAAAACCCAGCAGGAAATTGTAAGAATTACTGTGCAAATACGAGATTATTTGGACTTTAAACAGGCACGGAACCGCGGCACGAGCATGCCTCGTGCGGCGGTTCCGCCGCCACTTGGTGACGTCACAGTTCCAGTTTTGCACAGTAATTCAATATTTCCAGTGTTGAGTTCTCTGGGTATTTTTTAAATTTATTCAAGAGTTGAATAATCTGGAGTTGTTTTGGGGATTCGGTATTTCGATCGGGGTATCAAATTTTGTCTATTTGGCTTTCCGGATAAATTTTAGAATATGTTAAAAAGTTCGACCGGATATAAATACCCAATTTTTCCCCTGTCGGGAAATTTCCAAGTGTTGGATTTTTCCGTAGTTTAACGACGTTCTAAGTAGTGCAAGTAACACGATGGTCCCTCTAGAAGACAACAAACCTTAACTCGATTATGTGACCGTCTTGAACTGCCCTTTGAACCTTCGGGTTTGGGGCAGTACGGCGTGCCACATGTGAGGCGTTGGCTTGACCCTTCTACGGCTGGACCGTTGGTACTGAGGCACGAACTGAATGTTGTTAGACTTATTTCATGTGTTGACCTGTTTCGAGAAAACTTGGGTGTTCGATTGTTCGATCGGAAAGTTTGACATTTTCTATTTATCCGGAATGGGATACAATAATTGGAATTCACAATAGTTATGAGATAACTAAATGAATGTTATAAACATAGCAGTTTAGTCTCACTTGATCGGTTGCCACGGAATTTTGATGTGATCAAAAGTCCGTCGCAATCACGTAGCGTACGCGGATACTCACTGGGTAAACTTAATAGACAGCCTCACTCCATAGCCCCGACCAAGTGACTGTAGGAGAACCCCGTCGCCGAAAGCATCCGTTCGGGTGCTCGCGGTAGCGGTGTTCCGCCTTGGTGCACTTCGTCGACGGTATCAGGGGTGCGGCCGTCTACTGAAGTTTACGACGAGTATTCGATCAGACTGTCGGGAATCTTGTTGAATTGCCCGACTCGATATTGAAAAGTGTTTTCGATAATGAGACTAAAATGTGGGGTTTATAATTGTTAGGCATGTGATGTCTAAGGTATTCATTTGATTAGGCATGCGATGTCTATGAAGATTGCGGATTCCAACTGTTGTAGTTTTACACTTTCTTTTCTGTGACCGTAAGTGTAATATGTGATATCGCCGGTTTCGTTGCTATATGTCAACGACAATTGGGATGGACATATTTACTTACGTTGATGACATGTGATGTTATGTGTTGCTGGATATGTTATATTGGATCGTCGTGTTTGAATAGCCGGGGGTTTTTATGTGAGATGAGTGTTTTTCATTTTCATTCATGTAAAATCTTTTATGTAATATTCTTTTATTGGGGCACTTCCAGGTTGCGGAAGTCGTCACCCGTTGTATATTATTTACTTTTCTGCACTAGGATAGACCCAAGGAGGGGAGCACAAGTAACCGGGTTCTGGGGTCCAGTGGGAGACCAACTCGGGGAGTCGAGTCCGGGTCTCCTAACCCTAGAATTGGTAGGGTTGCTTGCCGCTCTCGTAGGGGTCTAGGGGTGTGGGATTGGCTATTCATCACGACCGTGGAATCCGTGTTTTATACTGGCTCGTATTGAAAACACGGACGTCCTAGTATATCCAATATTTCATATGTTTCTTCTGCTGTGATTTATCTGTGATCATGTGATGTTCTGTGACAGGTATTATATATAGTATATATGATATATTATATAGACGTTGCTTATGTTTTACATCCGCGCTAGCCCTGCCTCGCTCTGGCGTTAGTTACCTAACCTAACGGTGCAGACGGGACATCGAGGCGAATGCGGATGGCATAAGCGTACGTTATATTTATCTGTGATGGTTAGGTGGACTTAAATGATGGGATATTCATTAATGAGATTAATGAAAGAAAATAAACCTAATTGATGTTGTGGAATCGAATTTCAAAATAAAACAGGTAGCTACAGTTCTTGCTTTGCATCGCGGTGTTCATTATAGAACATCCTGCACCTTATTCGATAGGGAAAGGACCGAGATCCCTTCACCGGGAGTGACTCCTTTAGCAATGACTGGCAGATGCTATAACCCTCGGTTTGTCATTGATCGCTTCTATAGTTTCCGCTTTGCACAGTGATATATATGATATATCCCGCACCTCATTCGACGAGGAAAGGGCCGACGATCCCTTCACCGGGAGTGACCCCTTTAGCAAAACTAGAAAAGCCTCGAAAACATTCCATTTAAAACCATTTGATTCCGCAACGAGATCAAGTTCAAAGCGTTAAAGGTTTTCACAAAAACCATTCGCAACCCTCCGTCATTTTAGGAAGTAGAGTACTTAGTATTCGTGCTGTGTTTGTTGACCATAGTCAAGGCACAGTGTACGGTAGCTAAGTGATGTCTTCCTACACAGCATATGATGCGATTAGTTAGGACAGTCATGTGGCTTTGTTGACCTTAGCCAAGGGACATGTGGGTGGGTCTAATTAATCACGAAATGACGGGTAGAACTTGACTAGTACCTATGATTTGTTGACCTTAGCCAAGGTCATAGGTGCTAGGGGTAAAAACCTTTATCGGGAGTTTCAAGTGTTGAAATTTGCAATGAGATTGCATACCTTCTATATGATAGTTGGATCCCGATACCCACTGCGAGTAATTGTTACTCCTGGGAGAGTTTTGCACTTTGCAATTAGCCGATCAAGTAGGTGTCTAGAAAAGTGTCAACGGGGTTAAGCCTCTGGGAAAACGAGGTTTAAAGTAATTAGGTCCGTGCGAAAGCACGGGGAACCTCCCTCAAAGTACCGACACTGGCCTGGCTGAAAGATTGGCGAACTTGTAGAGTGTAATTAATCCCGGCTAGTCTTTCCTTTTAAGGTTTCAAGGAAGATTTGATAAAAACAGTGGGAACCATCCTGATTAGATAAAACATATAACCAATCTGATCTTGTAAGAGCGCACGCAGAGTGTTTTCTTCTCTCTCTCTCCTGGTAGCGACCATATCACGCCTTAATCAAGATAATAATACGGATGTATTGACCGAACCCGCTTGTTATACTGAGCTGGGGAACGTTGGTCCCGCTCCAACTTATAATTGTTATAAGACAGAGCAGGAAATAGGGGAATACCAGAATTCCTATGCCGCCCAAACGAAGAAAGTGCATATGATGCATCTCCTTCGGGTGTGTTCATTACAAAGAACTGTTTCTCAGTATCCTCTGCATCCTGGGTATATGATACCGAATCAGGATCCCAGATATGTAATCTGTTACATAGGGCTGCAAAAGGTAGAAAAACTGAGAACGGGTGATAAGTTTCATGAGACAGAAACCGGGACAAGTGTTGCAGCCAAGTCTGTTGGTCACTGTCACCCTGTATTACCAATACATTGATTCTGAACAAATGCTATTAGATGCCGAACCTGATATACAAAATCATATCAGTCTCTTTATTAGTAAAGAAAGGATATAATTTTGTATTGATGGATAATGTTTTGAACACTTCCTATATCAAAAGTTGATCGATTCAGGCACGCTATCTAAAAGCATTAACGTTCTAAATCAAACTACAGTTCCTAGTATACTGAACACACATAAGAAGAAGAGTTCAAAAATGAACGAATTCTTCTTGAGGCATTGTAGACTAGGTCATATCAATGCGACCCGACTAGCTGAAGTTACATTTAGATGTATATTTAAATCAGTTTAAATTTATATCTTGTGAAACTTGCCAGTCATGTCACAAAGATAATAAGACCATAGCTCTGTTTATTGGAAACAGAGAAAGAGTTGGTAAACTCTTGGGACTGATACATGATGATGTATGTAAAGTCTCCTGTCTACACATGCCAGGACTGGTTCTTCATACTTCATTATATTCTCTGATAATCTCTCAAGATTCAGTCATATGTTCCTGTTGAAACATAAGTCCGAACCTTTTGAGATATTCACAGAATATAAGTTAGAAGTAGAGAACCAAAATACGGGTATAAGTATTATGTCCTATGATAAGATCAGGGAGGAGAATACTTGTGCATAGAATTCCTGGACTATTCTAAAGGAGAATGAGATTTTCTCTCAGTGTTACTCCTCTGAATACACCACAGCACAACGGTGTATCAGGGTGGAGCAATTGCACAATATTAGATATGGTGTACTCTATGATGAGTATTACTGAGTTACCTATTTCCTTTTTGGGAGTTATGCACTTGAGAAGCTGCATACCTATTGAATAGGGTTCAAATCAAGTCAGTTGCCTACCGCTCCATATGAGATATGGTATGGGAAGAGCCCATGTCTTAAGCTAGTTAAGATTTGGAGTTGTCCGGCCTATGTCTAAAAGCAAAATCCGGACAAGCTCGAGGCAAGGTCTGTTATGTAGAACTGGAAAGGTTCCAGCTATACAAACTACAGCAGATGATTTGATAAAACCAAATGATTCAATAGTTACCAACGAACCTCAGCCTCTCCGCCGATCTAGTAGGGTTCCTCACCCACCTGAGAGTTACTTCGGTTTCTCTATGACAGTGGGAGCGAGGATTGCATCATGAGATGATGACCCAACTAGCTTCGAGCTGGCTATCAGGAGTAAGACTCTGTGAGAATGGCTGGATGCTTAGTGATCTGAGATGGAATCCTTATACACCAGCAAAGTATGGACTTTAGCTGCTATATCTGAAGGGTTAAATCCCCATCAGGAGCAAGTATATCTTGAGAAGATTACTTGGTGTACATGGAAAGGTTGAGACTTTCAAAGCTAGACTTGTTAAAGGTTTGCATCATTGACCAGGTGTGGATCATGATGAAACTTTTTCTAAGGATCTAAGCTTAAGTCCATCCAGATCCTACTTGCCACGGCTACATACCATGACTACGATATCTGGTGGTTGGGTGTCATGACAGCTTTTCTAAATGAAGTTTAGAAGAGAGTGTCTATAAGTACACAGCCAGAGGGCTTCGTAGACAGTGGGAGCAGCGGAAACGTGTGCAAGATGCTTTACATAATGAAGCAGGCATCGCGGAGTTGGAACGTCTGTTTTGATGTGATAGTCAAATTGTTTGACTTCATCAAAATGGTAGACGAACCTTGTATATACAAAAGGGTAGTAGAGAGTAAGGTGGTTATCTTCGTATTGTACGTAGACAACATACTCTTAATAGGAAAAGAGTTTCCTATACTACGATCGATCAATCTCCTATTATCACTAGAATTCTCCAAATAGGATCAATGTGATACCTACTAAATCCTAGGCTTTGGATCTATGAGATAGATCTAATTGGATGTTAGGATACTCACTAGTTGTAGTGAGATGGTATCAATCTATCCTGGGGAGAATCACTGGAAAGGTTCCAGAGTGATAAAGACGACTGAATGTCAGTCACGGGCATTGTCTTTACCCTCAGTAGAGAGACGGTATGTTGGAAGAGTTCCAAGCTAGATACCGTGGCAAAATAGACGATAAAGGCTGGTAACATCGCTATTAAAGATACTACCAAAGAGGAAGTTTGGGTGTATATTGGTTCATAAGATGAACTAGGTTCCTGCCATTGTATGACAATGGAAGTATGGCTTTGGCCCTGGAACCCTGGTCCCATCAGTGACCCAGATAAATTCTGAGGCAGCATCACCTGATCATGGAGATAGTTGATCTCCAGGGTGATCGAGGTTAGGAGAGAAGACCCAGAGGACAACACGGCGGATCCACTCACGAAGGCCTTTTTCCCAAAGAGAGACAATTTAAGGGATGGTTGAGTGTGTGATACTGCAACCACTGCTACAGATGGCCCTAGTGCAAGTGGGAGATTGTTAGTTATATGTATGCCCTAGAGGCCATTACTGTACAGGATGTATATTGTAGTGGATGCTGGGACATATATAGGTAGGACTTTCTTGCTCGACATGATAGTACGCTATCTGGTTGCACTTTATCTTAACATGTATACTTTCTGTCTCTCTGATTACATGTTGACAAAGCCCATAGGATGTGTGCTCGACTTCCAGGACTATGATGTAGATCATACTAGTGGGGCCTGGGTAGTCCATGAGTACATCCTTGAATTGTTCCTAGTCGAGGGAATATCGAGACGGGGCATCGATATTCCAGAGTAGACTAGCGTATATCTTCTCGACCCATGCGATGGGCGATGGATGATCCCATATCCATTGGTGTTTGACATCGAAGATGGTATGCGGGTGCTCAGTAGAGACTGGGTACACTGAACGGACTCGCCGAGAACTCCCAGATGGTATTATACCTCACGTCAGATGGCAGTTCTCTGGGGACACTGGAACAGCTTAGTCTGTTGACCCGAGATCGTCATAGAGTCTTGTGTGTCTCCCACTGTGATTTGATTTCCACCCTACCACGGCTCTACTGAGTTGTGCAAACAGGTGGTTTTTGGGTACAGTCCCGATTCACATGGAGGCAATGAGCGATAGGAGGGGATTCTTCTCTCCCTGTATTGGGGGTTGATGTTGTGCTATGCTCGACTGGCCATAACAAGAAATCCCTGGCCAGGGTTGCTGTGATATACTGGTAAGAGTTATCAGTAGTTTCACGAATGTTATGGACCTCAAGTCGGCATGACTTATCGAGCTATTGGGGTCTGACGTTTACCACCCCTAGGCGAGATATGCGACATATCAGACGAACAGACCAGACTGTACGGTAAGTGTTACTGGTTGGATTCACTGGAGTGTGAGCAGGCTTGCTCGTCGATCTTCAGATCGCTCAATACCCGGGTGGCCGTTACGTTTAGCAGACCGCTTGCGGCTTGTGGATGTTTGATATGATCATCATCCGCTGCCGGCGTATTGACGAGTCTTTAGAGTCCTACACAGAGGTTTCCTGGCTCAAGCGAAACGAAATAGGAGCGCATATGAGATATGTGCGGGACTGAGAATAATGCGTGTATGTGATACCGTATTCCATTCTCGCGATGAATGTGTTGAATGGTTGTATGTGATATAACCTAGTTATCGAATCAAGGATTGATTCGATAAACCGATACATTGGATATTAGTCGGTTGTATGCGATATGACCGGATCATTAAATCAAGTGTTGATTTAATGATTTAATGCATAATTATATATTTGATGTATTACTTTGCATTAACTAGTATTGGTTCACTTTAAATGGATTTTCTCACTTGGTTTGTGCACATTGTATATGTGATATACTTTTGTACACAAGATTGTATCATGTTTGATGATACATGCTTTTTAGGTTAAGTGTAAAGAATTAACCTTGGTTAAGTTGTTGATTAGGGTTTTTACTTATTCATTTATCTTATTTATTTATTCATTTTGAATAAATTGAAAGATAATTGAATGGTGACTTCTTTTGTTTTTAGTTGAAGTTTCATGAAGCTTTGACTAATTGACCTTTTTGTTCTCATCCTTAACCCTAACCACTCAACCCAACCTTAGTTAATTCTCTACACTTAACTAAGGTTAAGATTATGATAAGTGTTCATTTTTATTATCTATTTTAATTAACTTATCATATTCTTCATCTTCTTCCTCTTCTTCACTTCAAGAAAAAGCTTCACAAGCTTTAATGGCAAAGTGAGAATTAGAGTGAGAAATCCAATTTTAAAGTATACCCACTTCCTATTTCTTCATCCTCTACCTCTTGCCAAGTAGTAGAGTGTGTTTCCTTCACAAGTTCCTTGACTTGGTGAAGTGAGAGCTTGATCTTGCGATGCTTCGACGTAGATCATCTTCGGCATGGACATCGACGACCTAGCTCGCCTATTCTCCGATGAAGTCGACGCTAGAGCCCGGATTTGATTTGGACAGCGGAGAGGACCTCATCTCGGAGCCGTGGAGGTGGAGGACCGGATCTACAAAGGTTGTATTTCCGTTTCCCATTAGTTAATTGTTAACTAGTTTACTTTTCGCCTAGTTTTCTAGCAAACGATCCGTAGTCGGGTCTCTCGGCACCGTTAAAATTTTATAATGGGATGTTCGATGCCTTGTGAGACCTCATTAGGGTGCCTAGGAACCCTACAGATAGCATACTATCATCTCGAGTAAGACTGTCCTACTGGGACAGGTCTTCCCCTCAATCATTGCAATCACGTGCCTGTGATCCAATAATTGACTCTGAGGGCACTATCTCCAACACGTACAGCTAGTACCGCTTGCGGCCTGTAGTTAAACCCACTGCCAGTGTAGTATCGAGTCTTTAGAGTCCCACACAGAGAGTTTCCCTGCTTCAGACGAAACGATATAGAGGTCGTATAGTTTTACGACAGGGTTCGGACACATACGTGCATTTATGCACGTACGATGTTCGGACAGTTTATACTAGCGGGCTTTAGTTTAATCCAGATTCTAGTATTGGATTATTAGATTTATACAGTCTCAGTATTTCCGTGTTTTACTGATGGAAGGGGCATTCTTGTAATTAGTCAAGAAGCATTTAGAAGAAAGGTGAGGTGGAGAGCTTAGGTGTAAAATGCATTAAATGAATTAGTGACTCATGAGATGATTCATCCAAATGAGTTAATGAAGCATATATTGCTTAATGACTCATGTGATGATTCATTGATTATATTAAATGAAGCATGGTTGTAATTATCACATAATGATTTATTTGATATTCTTTATGCTTCATAAAATATAGAATTGAGACATAATTCATTTCATTCTCACATACACACTCTCTCTCCTCAAGATCTCCTCTTCTTCAACCTAACCCTAATCCTCTCATGTGTTGAGATCCCAAGGGTTAGAAAGACTATTAGATCCTTAATCCATCTCTATATCCTCTAGGTCACTTGGATTAGCAATCCTAGCCACTTAGTTACCTCAAGTGAGAGGTTAAAGCTTGGAGAAGGAACTCTCGGGTGGATCTTCTATCACATCGAGGAGGCTGACGAGGAGGTGAACAACAAGAACAAGAAGGACTAGAATCTTGAGGTATAATCATCTATCATAGTAGTTAATCACTTCTAGATAGTTGTTAGTTAGGGTTTAGCAAAATAGTCGATGTTAACTTAAACAAAATGATTGTTTTACCTATTCCGCCTCCCCGCATCATGTGGGGTGTCTAACGTCGACTTACACATTGTGCTGTGGTGTATAAGGAGGAGTAAGCTGAGAGAGAATCCCATTCTCTTTTAAATATTCCAGAAACTCATTGCTCAAGTATTCTCCTCCTCGATCAGATCGAAGGATTTTAATACTTTTACCCGTTTGGTTCTCGACTTCGTGCTTATATTCCCTGAATTTCTCAAAAGCTTCAGACTTGTGTTTCAACAGGAACACATGTCCGTATCTTGAGAGATCGTCAGTGAATGTAATGAAGTAGGAAGAACCGTTCCTGGCATGTGTAGACATGGGACCACATACATCACTATGTATCAGTCCTAAGAGTTCCGTAACTCTTTCTCCGTGTCCACTAAACGGAGTTTTGGTCATCTTGCCTTTGAGACATAACTGGCAAGTGTCATAAGATGAAAATTCGAACGGATTCAAATATCCAACCTTATATAACTTAGCCAGCCGTGTCGCATTGATATGACCTAGTCTACAATGCCACAAGAAGGATTCGTTCATTTCTGAACTCTTCCTATTGTGTGTGTTCTGTATATTAAGAACTGTGCTTTGATTTAGAAAGTATATGCCATTATGTAACGAGCCTGATCCAATCAACTTTTGATTTAGGAAGATATTCATAACATTATCCTGTATTAAAAAATTATAACCTTCTTTACTTAATAAAGAAACTGATATAATGTTTCATATCATGTTCGGTATATAATAGCATTCGTTCAGAATCAATGAATTACCACTTAATAATACAAGATGATATTCGCCAACTGCTTTGGCTGCAACATTTGCACCATTACCTACTCTTACGGAATGATCACCTATTCCCAGTTCTCTACCTCTCTTTAGCCAATGTAATATATTGCATATGTGGGATCCTGATCTGGTATCTAATGCCCAGCATGTAGAGTGAACTAAGAAATAGTTCTCGGTAACTAACATACCTGAAGAAGATGTATCAACATATTTATTCTTCGTTAGGGTGGCGTGAGAATCCAGATATTCTACTATTCCCTGCTCGGACTTAGAACAATTATAAGCGGGAGCGGGACCAACGTTCCCCTGCTCAGTATAATAAGCGGGTTCAGTCAATACATCCATATTATTATCTTGATTTAAACCTGACATGGTCGCTACCTGGAGAGAGAGAAGAAAACACTTTAGCGTACGCTCTTGCAAGATTAGATTGGTTATTATCTTATCTATCAGGATGGCTCCCACTGTTTTAACCAAATCTTCCTTCAAACCCTAAAAGGTAAGATTAGCCGGGATTAATTACACCCTACAATTTCGTCAATCTTTCAGCCAGATCAGTGTTGGTACTTTGTGAGAGGTTGCCCGTGCTTTCGGACGGACCTAATTACTGTAAACCTCGTTTTTCCTAGAGGCATAACCCCATTAACACCTTTCTAGACACTTACTTGATCGGCTAATTGTCCTGTGTAAAATTCTCCCAGGAGTAACTCTTACTCGCAGTGGGTATCGGGATCCATCTATCTCATAAAAGGTATGCAATCTCATTGCAAATTTGAACATTTGAAATTCCCAATAATGTTTTTGCCCCTAGCAACTTATGACCTTAACATAGTCAACAAATCATAATTTCTAGCCAAGTTCAACCCGTCATTTCTCGATTGAATTAAACCCACCCGCACGACCCTTAACATAGTCAACAAAGTCGTACAACTACCCTAATCCAATCACATCTCATGTTTTAGTAGATAAGACCTAATTAGCTACTGCACACTACGCCTTAACATAGTCAACAAACGTAGCACGAATACTAAGTAGTACTTATCTGAAATGACGGAGGGTTACGCAGGTTTTTCAGAAAACCATGAGCGTAATGAACTTGATATCGTTGTAGAAACAAGTGATTTTGAAAAAGGAATGTTTCTGTGGCTTTTTTAGTTTCGCTAAAGAGGTCACTCCCGGTAAAGGGATCTCGGATCTTTCCTCATCGAATAAGGCGCAGGATATTTCATAAATACTGTTGTGCAAAGCAAGAACTATAGAAGCAATCAAAAACTAAACCGTGAGTTTGTAGCATCTGCCAATTTTACTAAAGAGGTCACTCCCGGTGAAGAGATCTCGGCACTTTCCTTATCGAATAAGGTGCTGGATATTCTACAAGGAATACCGCTATGCAAAGAAAAAACTGTAGCTACCTTTTTTGAAAATTTGATTCTACAACATCTTTTAGGTTTGTTTTCGTTTATTAATCTCATTAATAAATCCCATCATTTTAAGCTTCCTAAGCATCACAGAAGAAACGAAAGCAGCAATATTTATATATCAACATATAGTATAAGCATTCGTCTTAGGCAGTAATATGATCTCATCACAGAACATTGCAGCAGAAGTCAACATACGAAATATTGGATATACTATGACGTCCGTGTTTTATTTTGAGCCTGTATAAAACACAGATTCCACAGTCACAATGAATAGCCAAACCCACATCCCTAGACCCCTATGAGAGCGGCAAGTAACCCTGCCAATTCTAGGGTTAGGAGACCCGGTCTCGACTCCTCGAGATGGCCTCCCATTGGACCCTAGAACCCGGTTACTTGTGCTCTGCGTCTTGGGTCTATCCTAATGCGGAAAATTAAATAATATACAATGGTGACATCATCCTCAACCCGGAAGTGCCCCAATAAAAGAATATTACATACAAATGAATTTTACATGAATGAAAAAGAAAACACTCATCTCACATAAAACCTCCGGTTATTCAATACACAACGATCCAATATAACATATCACAGCAATACATAAACATCACAGAAAACTAGGTGAAGTTAGATAATTCGATAGATACAACGAATTCCCAAAATACCCTAGTGAGCTCAACACTTGAGCAGAAATAAAAATACCCAGCAGCATGCCCTAGCACCTATGGACCGTCGCTGAAGGGCTCGTCCCAAGCCTCCATAGTGGCGCCGCGGTTACGCAGTCACTGTAGCGAGTTAGGGACTCGTTCTTCAGGTGGGTCCATAAAATTCCCTGCATGTTTTTCTGAGTATTTTTAATATGAAAAATTTCAACCTTTCGAAAAATTTCCAGAAAAGCGGTCGTTTCGGGGTTTCGGGGTTCGATCGAACTTATAACTTCGTCTAGACAACTCCTAATGCTCTAGCTTGGCTCTGATACCACTGTTGGGTTAGCATAGCACCTTGTGAAGGTTTTGGCAAGCATCAATCATGCTACTTTAAAAATTTTAGGATGCTAAACAAACCCTAACCAAGATCTTAACTAGAGAATTAGGGTTAACATGCATGTAAACAACTTTACATCTAAGAGAGAGGGATTACAACCTTTGTAGTCCGTTCCTTCGCTACATAAGCTCCGAGTAGTAGTCCCTTCACCACGATCCATGAACTTCCGGACTCTAGAGAGGCTCCAAAAGTCGAATGATCCATGCTTGCTAGAAGTCTTCCTTTTCGAAGATGATCTACCTTGAAGAATCTCAAACTCAAGCTCTCACTTCTCTAATCAAGTATTAGTGAAGTGAACACCCTAATATAAATGTCTAGAATAGATAAGGATGATGAAGTAGGAATTTTGCTCTCTTTTGTTTTCAATTTCTCACTTTAAATCATCATAACACAAAAAGCTAGAAAGCTTTTTCAATGAGGAAGAAGAAGAAGAAAGATTTTGTGATGAATAATGAATTAATATTTTGGTTACAATTACAACCATGAGTTAATAAAATGAAGGCTTTAACTCATGTAGAGAATAAACTAGAGTTAAGAATTTGGGTTGGGTTAACAAATATCTACACAAAATATCAAAGTAAAATGACAAAAGGAAAGCTTAACCCAAAAGCTAACCCAAATCCAAAACCTAACTTTGTTTAAACTTGACAACTATGTTGCATTTGTAACCCTAACTTGTTACAATATTATATATCACATATACAATATATTTTGTAACAAAAGAAAATAATACAATTAACATATATTGCATATTCATCAATGTATTATCCAGTGAGAAAATGAATCAATAAAGCGAGCTTATATTAGTTAACGTAATGTAATATATAACAGATATAATTATACATTAAATTATCGAATCAACTCTTGATCCGACAATCCGGTTATATTGCATATACCCGACTAATATAACATGTACCAATTCATCAAATCAACACTTGATCCGATGACCCGGCTATATCACATATACCCGGCCGATATCTCATATCGCGAGAATATAATACGGTATCTCATATCGTATTATTCTCGGTCCCGCGCATATTACATATGTGCTCCTACTCCGTTTTGCCTGAGCCAGGAAACCTCTGTGTAGGACTCTAAAGAATCATCAATACGCCGGCAATAGGTGACGATCATATCAAACACCCACAAGCTGCAAGCGGTCAGCTAAACATAACAGCCACCCAGGTATTGAGCGATCAGAAGAACAACAAGAAAGCCTTTACATTCTCCTGTGAATCCAATCAGTAAACACTACCGTACAGTCCGGCCTCTTCGTCTGATATGTTGCATATCTAGTCTAGGGGTGGTAAATGTCAAACCCCAGTAACCGATAAATCGTGTCGATGTAAGGCTCATAACGTGTCGAGAAACTACTGATAACTTTTACCAGTAAATCTCCATATCATCCCTGTCCAGGGACTTCCAGTTATAGCCAATCGAACAAAGCACAACATCAACTCCCTATACCGGGAGAGACGAAACCCTTCCTATCGCTCATTGCCTCCATGTGATTCGGGACTGTACCCAAAAGCCACCGTTTTGCATGCCCTCTTAGACATGGTAAGGTGGAAATCAAAGCACAGTAGTAATCATACAAGACTCTATGACGATCTCGGGTCTACAGACTAACTTATACCAGTGTCACCGGAGAACTGATATCTGACGATGGGTATAATACCATCCAGGAGTTCTCGGCGAGTCCGTTCAGTGTACCCAGTCTCCACTGAGCACCCGTACACCATCTTTGATGTCCAACACCAATGGATATGGGATCATCCATCGCCCATCATATGGGTCAAGATGCGTCTACGCTAGTCTACTCTGGAGTATCGATGCCCTGTCTCGATACACCCTAGACTAAGAACAGTTATAGGATGTACTCGTGGACTACCCTGGCCCTACTAGTATGATCTCATCATAGTCCTAGTAGTCGAGTACATATCTTAAGAGCTTTACCAACAAGTGATCGCAAAACAGTATTTGTTAACATGTTAAGATAAAGTGAAACCAGATAGCATACTATCATATCGAGCAAGAAAGTCCTCTGTATATATATCCAAGCATCCACTATAATATACATCACATGTACAACAATGGCCTCTAGGGCATATACATAACTAACAGGATATGGGATCATCCATCGCCCGTCATATGGGACAAGAATGGTATACGCCCGTCTATTCTGGAATATCGATGCCCCGTCTCGATACACCCATGACTAGGAACAGTTCAAGGATATGCTCATAAACTACATGTGTCCCACTAGTATGATCCACATCATAGTCGCAGTAGCCAAGCAAATATCCTGAGGTCTTTATCAACACGTACCAAATAAGTAAGATGCATGATCAAATGAACATGTCAAGATAAAGTAAACCAGATAGCATGCTATCATGTCGAGCAAGAAAGTCATCTGTGTATATATATATATATATATATATATATATATATATATATATATCCAAGCATCCACTATACATATAATGGCCTCTAGGGCATACATATACCAATTAATCTCCCACTTGCACTAAGTCCAATTATTGGTGTATCTCATACCCAACATCTCAAAAAGTCGTTCATGTTGCGTCTGTGGAAGGGCCTTGGTGAGTGGATCTGCGGTGTTATTCTTTGTATCTACTCTCTGAATCTCGATCTCGTGGCGATCTACTATCTCCCGGATCAAATGATATCGCCTTAAGATGTGTCTGGACTTCTGATGGGACCTGGGTCTTTGGCCAACGCCATAGCCCCATTATTATCACAATACAATGGTATTGGATCAACAATTGTTGGAACTACTCTTAGTTCCGCGTAGAACATCCTCATCCAGACGACTTCCTTGGCAGCATCATTTGCAGCAATATACTCAGCTTCCATCGTGGAGTCTGCAACGGTATCCTGTTTGGAACTCTTCCAACTAACCGCCCTTCCATTGAGGGTAAATACAAACCCTGAGATAGAATTGCTGTCATCCTTATCATTTTGTAAGCTGGAATCGATAAAGGCCTCCATTTGGAGATCCCCATTACCATATACCAAGAACAATTCTTTAGTCCTTTGCAAGTACTTAAGAATGTTCTTCACTGCTATCCAATGTTTCTCCCCTAGGTTGGATTCATACCTGTTTACTACAGCTAGTGCATAAGCTACATCAAGGCGAGTGCAAAACATCACACACACTATAGATCCTACGGCTGAAGCGTTGGGTATAATGCTCATGCGAGCTCTCTTTTCATCGGTCTTCGGACAGAAGTCCTTGGAAAGAGTGATTCCATGGCAAGCGGGTAAGGCACCACGCTTGGAATCATCCATACTAAACCTTTTTAGGATGGTGTCAATGTGCTTTGATTGGGACAATCACTATAACCTCTTGGATCTATCTCTATAGATCCTTATGCCTAAAATGCATGATGGAGAACCTTTGCGATAAGAATAGTTTGACCGATTGTAGCATAGGAATATCATTTCCTATCAAGAGAATGTCATCCACGTACAATACGAGGAATGTGACAGTACTCCCTACAATCTTCTTATAAATGCATGGTTCATCTATATTTTGACAAAATCAAACTCTTTGATTGTATCATCAAAGCAGATGTTCCAGCTCCGTGATGCCTGCTTTAATCCATAAATGGATTTAAGCAACCTACATGCCTTTTCGCTGCTCCAACTGTCAATGAAGCCCTCTGGCTGATCCATAAAAATGCATTCTTCTAAATCACCATTTAGAAATGCAGTTTTAACGTCCATCTGCCAGATTTCATAGTCGTAGTGAGCAGAAATAGCAAGTAGGATCCGAATGGATTTAAGCATTGCTACTGGAGAGAAAGTTTCATCATAGTCCAATCCTGGTCTTTGACGAAAACCTTTCTCTACAAGCCTTGCTTTAAAGGTCTCCACCTGTCCATCTACACCAATCTTTCTTTTAAAGATCCATTTGCACCGTACGGGTTTTATCCAAGGAGGTGCAACTTCCAAAGTCCATACTTTGTTGGTGTACATGGACTCCATTTCGGATCTCATGGCATCCAGCCACTTCACTGAGTCACCACTCGTGATAGCTTGCTGAAAACTAGCAGGGTCATCATCATTTATGATGCAATCTTCTCTATCACCATCAATGAGAAACCCATAGTATCTCTCCAGTGGGCGAGAAATTCTACTAGATCTCTGGAGCGGCTGAGGTTCTTGAAGTTCTACTGCAACATCAGTTTCAACCAATTCTTCATGAGTAATTTGTATCTCTAGAACCTCTTCTAGTTCTACCACATTGCCATCAGTACTATTTGTAAAAATTTTATTTTCTAAAAATGTGCCATGTTGAGAAACAAACACCTTTTTTTCCTCCTTGTGGTAGAATAGATATCCATATGAATGTCTTGGATATCCCACAAATTTACACATGACCGATCGTGTCTCGAGTTTGTCTGGATTCTGCTTTTTGACAAAAACCGGACAACCCCATATCCTAACTCTTTTAAGAGATGGTCTCTTTCCACCACATATCTCATATGGAGTGGTAGACACAGTCTTGGTTGGAACCCTGTTCAACAGATACATTGCTGTCTCCAATGCATGTCCCTAAAAGGAAAGCGGTAACTCAGCAGCACTCATCATGGACCGTACCATATCTAATACGGTATGATTCCTCCGTTCTGACACACCGTTGTGCTGTGGTGTGTAAGGGAGAGTGAGCTGAGAGAGAATCCCATTCTCTTTTAAGAAGTCTGAAAACTCTGTACTCAAATACTCTCCACCTCGATCTGATCGAAGTTTCTTGATGCTCAAGCCTGTTTGTTTTTCTACTTCAAGTTTGTACTCCTTGAATTTCTCGAAAGCTTCGGATTTATGCTTTAATAAAAACACGTGTCTGAATCTTGAGAAATCATCGGTAAAAGTAATGAAATATGAAAAACTGCCTCAAGCATGTGTAGACATTGGTCCGCATACATCACTATGTATGAGGCTTAAGAGTTCCACAGCTCTTTCTCCGTGTCCAGTAAATAGAGTTTTGGTCATTTTACCTTTGATACAAGACTGACAAGTCGCATAAGATTTATATTCAAAAAGATTTAAATATCCATCTTTATGTAGCTTGTTTATTCTTGTTTCATTAATATGACCAAGTCTACAGTGCCAAAGAAAAGCTTCATTTATATCTGAAAATTTCCTTTTATTTGTATGATGTATATTGAAAACTGTGTGTTGGTTTAGGACGTAAATACCATTATTTAGTGTACCATACCCAATCAACTGTTGATTCAAGTTAATGTACATTATTTTGCAACACAAAATGATATCCTTCATTGTCCAAAAAAGAAACGGATATTATATTACATAGCATACTATGTACATAATAACAAGAATTCAAAACCAAAATGCATCCCGAAGGCAACTCCAGATGATACTCTCCTACGGATACAGCATGTACATTGGAACCATTTCCAACCCGAAGAGTATGGTCACCAGTCTTCAAAACTCTACTGTTTCTCAATCCCTGCATACAATTGCAGATGTGAGAACCAGAACCGGTATCTAATACCCAAGATGCAGAGTTTATAGAAAAACAGTTTTCAGTTACAAACACACCTGAAGCAGAAGCATCAGTATCCTTCTTCTTCTTGAGATCAGCAAGATACAAAGCACAGTTGCGTTTCCAGTGTCCCGACTTGTGGCAGTAAAAACATTCTCCTTTTCCACTTCCCGCGGCCCAGGATTTGTCTTTCCCCTTCGCCTTTTGAACTCCACCTCTCGGTTTGGTGGGTTTCTTCTTCTTCTTTCCCTTGGCCTTGGCTTTTAGGACGAAAGAGGAAGATGGCCCAGCAAGCAGAGCGGGAGTTTTCGCTATCTTAAGCATGCTCTCTGCATTTCTCAACATATTGAGAAGTTCAGGCAGTGATTTTTCCAAATCGTTCATATTAAAGTTTACTATGAATGGAGCAAAGGCGGGGGGGAGAGACTGTAGAACAATATCAGTATATTGCTCGTTATCCATGGTCCATCCTAGGTCCTCGAGTTCTTCTATAAGACCAATCATCTTCAAGACATGTTCACCTACTGATGTGCCAGGAGCCATCCACATCTGAAACAACTTTTGAGATGCCTCGTATCGTAAAGTCCGAGATTGCTCTCCATACATATCCTGTGTATGAAGAAAGAGATTGAACATCCATCTTCTCATGCTGCTTCTGATGTATATTATCCATAGAAGCAAGCGCGAGGCATCTTGGCCGTGTCACAATCAATATCCCATATTTTTCGGATCTCCTTATCCGAAACGAATGATTCAGGACCTGGGACGGGTGGGGCTTTGGCAGTGAAGACATATGATACTTTATCATATGTGAGTGCAATGTTTAGGTTCCTCAACCATTCTTTATAATTCGGTCCTGTCAGTTTGTTTTTCTCTAAAAGAAGTTTAAGTCCTGTCATCAGGTATCTGCCATTAGGAGAGAGAAAAGAATACACTCAGCGAAATGCTCTTGCAAAGAATTAGATTGGTTATTATCTTATCTAATCGATGTCTCCCACTGCTTTTATCAAATTTTCTTTCAAAAACCACAAAAAGAAAACTAGCCAGGATTAATTACATTCTACAGTTTCGCTAACCGGTCAGCCAGGCCAGTGTCGGTACTTTGAGGGAGGTTCCCCGTGCTTTCACACGGACCTAATTAAATAAAACCTCGTTTTCCCATAGGTCAAACCCCGTTGACACCTTTCTAGACACATACTGGATTAGCTAATTGTAAAGTGCAAAACTCACCTGGGAGTAACTTTTACTCACAGTGGGATAGGGATCCAACTATCATATAGAAGGTATGAAATCTCATTACAAATTTCAACTCTTGAAACTCTTAATATGGTTTTTACCCCTACCTGCTTATGACCTTGGCTATGGTCAACATATCATAAGCACTAGTCAAGTTCTACCCGTCATTTCGTGATTAACAAGACCCACCCATATGACCCTTGACTATGATCAATATAATCACATGAATATCCTAACTGATCGCATCATATGCTTTGTAAGAAGACATCACTTAGCTACCGTATACTACGTCTTGACTATGATCAATATACGAAACACGAATACTAAGTACTCTGCTTTCTAAAATGACGGAGGGTTGCGGATGGTGTTTATGAAAACCTTTAACGCTTTGAAGTTAATCTCGTTGTAGAATTTAAATAGTTTAGAAAAGGAGTGGATTAAGCTCCGCATCTTTTGAAACTTGCATTTTTCATAAAAAGTCCGAGTGTGTTTCAAATCCGATTATACAACATCTTTAGGTTTCTTTTTCTTTACATTAATCTTATTAATGTAGTCCCATCATTTAAGTTCCTATGCCATCACAGAAAAGAAACGAAAATAGAACGTACACTTATGCCATCCGCATTCGCCACAGTGTCTCGTTATGCATCGTTAGGTTACTTAACTAACAGTATAGCGGGGCGGGACTAGCGCGGGTGTAAAACATAAGCAACGTTTATTATATATCATATATATAATAATAATCCATTCGTCTCAGATATTAAGTAATCACATCACAGAATATCAACAACAGAAGCATATATGAAAATATAGGATATCTAGGAGGTCCGTATTTTGTATTTAGCCAATAATAAAAAAATACGGATTATACGGTCACGATGAATAGCCAATCCCACACCTCTAGACCCCTACGAGAGCGGCAAGTAACCCTGCCTAATTCTAGAGTTTAGGAGACCCGGTCTCGACTCCTCAAGATGGCCTCCCACTGAACCCTAGAACCCGGTCACTTGTGCTCCCCTTCTTGGGTCTATCCTAATGCGGAAAAGTAAATAATATACAATAATGGTGACATCATCCTCAACCCGGAAGTGCGCCAAATAAAAGAATATTACATACAATTAATTTTACATGAATGAAAATAAAAACTCTCATCTCACATAAAACCCCCGGCTATTCAATCACGACAATCCTGCACATCATATCTCAACAACACATAATATCACATATCATCAACGTAAGTAAGTATGCGTATCCCGATTGTCGTTGATGTATAGCAACGAAACCGGCGATACATCACATACTACACTTACGGTCGCAGAAAAGAAATGTAAAACTACAACATTTTGAATCCGCACTTTTCCTTAGACATCACAAACTTGGAATATCACCTACTCCGGATTTCATTCTAACACTATAGATCTTACATTTAGGTCTTAATAATGAAAACACTTTTTCAAAAGAGATCGGGTAATTCAACAAGATTCCCGATATCCAACGAGACCGAAATGTTAGATTTACAAATAATTAATTAATTTTCTCAAAACTAATTCCCGTACATTCCAAATATTGTATCACATTCACAAATACTAGGCGATGTTAAACCATTCGATTGATTAATCGATTACCAAAAATTCACAGAGAAGCTCAACACTTGAGCAGTATTAAAAATGCCCAGAAACATGCCATGGTACCTATGGGCCAACCGTAGAAGGGCCGACCCGTACCTCACAAATGGCACCGCAGAACCGCCGCCAAAAGCACGTTGTGGGCGCGATTCCGCGGTCTTTTAATCGAGTTAGGTTATCTTTTTCTAGAGGGTCCATAGAATTACCTGCACGATTTTTTAAATATTTTTAATGTGAAAAATTCCAACTTTTTGAAAAATTTCCAGAGAACATTTTCTCAGAGCAATCGACGTCCGTTCAAAGTATTCAACGTCGTCTAGGTTACTCTAAAGTTCTAGCTTGGCTCTGATACCATTGTTAGGAATCCTTAGCACCATGCCTAGGGTTCGCTAGCATCACTCATGCTACAATAAAAATTTGGGAAGGTGCTAAGCAATCTTACCATCAATCTTAACTATAATTTTAGAGTAACAACATACTAATATGTTATGACCCAAAATATTAGCATGTGACCAACACTTAAATCACGCAACGTCTAGAGACGTAACGTAATTCAAGTAAGCTGAAACCCAGAAATCTAAACCCTTTTAAAGAAAATAAAGGAGGTGAAGTTTTGAAATAAAGGTACAGTGAAATCAAGTTTTCTTAAAATGCATAGAAAAGGAACATGAAAATGCAAGTGGACTTTACTAGTTTGAAAACATGTTTCGTCTTTTAAAAATTTGGGCAGCACCTCCTTTGTATTTTTATCCAAAACCACATATACAAGATAATGATAAAGGCATCTCCAAGCGGGAGCTAGCTCTTCGCCAAACGGTGGATCACAACCATGCAAGACAGTATAAATAAGTATACGACGCCCAACGGCGAAGTTCACCCCAAAGATAAGGAAAAACAAGGCATAAAAACCACCAGTAGCGGAAAACCCCTCGCTCTAATTCTCGCAACCACAATCTCACTAAGTCTCATTACTTATACAATTTACAAATTTTGATTGATGGAGTTTACTAGATACAATATGAAATATAATACAAGAGTGGGTACGATACAAATGTCCCACCTACCACTGCAAAACACCCAAATGAAGCTGTGTGCCAGCGAAGCCGCTACTGATCCAAGCGGTCAACTTGCATGAACTGTGGCACAACGGGGGTGAGTTGCCAACCCGTGAGTAGAAAAACATCTACAAGTAGAAACCGAATAAACGACGACTCCTAGATCAACTATATCATAAAGGTAATACTATGATATCTAGGGTGATCGGGTCATCATGTGTGCCAGCAATGTAATCAAAAGCTATATGTATGCGGATATAATCCAACAATATAATCAATGTAGGTATGCACGTGGACCTCGTCCAACCATATAATCAATGCAAGTATGCATGTGGATCTCCTCCAACCAGATAATCAGTGTATGTATGTATGTGGATCTCATCCAACCAGAATCAATGTCTATATGCACGTAAGTATCATAAAAGAGTGTGCATGAAAGTATGAGGATATAAATAAACGGTGCCCTCGCGACATATCAAAATCATGGAACCTGGGTGTCGAACATCGACACTCGAAAACATCATGAAACCCGTGTCCAGCATCGACACGTAAATCCCCATAACTCTCGGGCTCCGTCAGTCCGGATCAGCCCACGTCCTCCGTCAGTCCGGATCGGCCCATATCATCTCTCGACTCCGGTCAGTATCCTCCGGATATCCGCCAGGCCCAACCAATCAATGGTATGTAGTAGTCCCTCTGCTAGGCTCACCGTCTGTATACACAGCATCCCTTTCTTGCCCCGGGATACCATACCGGGTCCACCATGTACCCGCAATCGGCCTCATCCGCCTCCTCGAATAGGGTTTCGCATGTCGCTCTCAGAACCGAGAAAACACATGGTGGACGCACTGAAATATCATATCAAGAGAAATTGGGTTTTTAAAACAACACAATCTCTTTTAAAATGTCCACGGTTCTCAAATCCAGATATCATGAAAACATTATATCTCAATGCGTAAAATCATAGAGCATGATGTATGAGACGTATAATAAAAATGCGAGCATATCCGTGTATCATGCAACATAGAACAGTGATATGACATATTAAGGGAAAACCGCTCCTTTAAAATGATTCCAGTTTTTAAATATATCCTGTTGTTCCCAATCTCCCAAAAAAACCAGTTCTCTATGTAGGTACAATATGCATATGCGCAAGTACAGATGTTCCAATGTATGTGTGCACCAATATGGATATACAATGTGTATGTGCGCAAATATGGATATATCAATGTGTATGTGCACCAATATGGATATACAATTTGTATGCGTGAAAATATGGATATATCAATGTATATGTGCACCAATATGGATATACAAATGTGTATATGCGCAAGTATGGATGGATCAATGTATATGTGCGCCAATATGGATATACAAATGTGTATATGCGCAAGTATGGATGTATCAATGTATATGTGCACCAATATGGATATACAAATGTGTATATGCGCAAGTATAGATGTATCAATGTATATGTGCACCAATATGGATATACAAACAAGTATATGCGCAAGTATGGATGTATCAATGTATATGTGCACCAATATGGATATACAATGTGTATGTGCGCAAATATGGATATACAAATGTGTATATGCGCATGTATGTTATGCGAAGAGTCATATCATGATGCAGCAATCCTACTGTGCAGTGACATGGCAATTATCGATGATGAAGTGTGTGAGCCTACAAATCTGTGTGCGTGTAACATACGCATCATCGATAATGGTGCAGATGTACTACCACAGGTATAAGCAATGCAATGAGAATAATATGAATGCAGCATAAGGTAAATCATATGCAAATGCTGACGGGTATACGTATCTAACATGACCGAGTCGGTCAATCTACCCATCGGCATCCCGCCTCACAATATCGTGTATGGTATAATCCATCATACGGCATCCTCTAGTCAAGGGTACGGACCAATCATAAAGTCAAACTCATCACGTACGGAAAAGATCATCCTACGGCGGCATTTAAAACATTAGGGATCCTATAAACCTTTACGACAATGAGAGGGGTACGGACCTAACGTCACGTACGGCATATCACACATGTTTCACAACATATATATAAATGTAACTATATACCTATGTCTCAGGTCACATCCATAACGAATCTCATATCAAGGGATCGACAAGGTATCAATCATCTCAATCGACTCGCATCCGTATACCAACATATCATCATATTCGTCTTATATTCTTTTCATTGCATTTATATCTCACATCAAGTCGAGTTTACATAAACATTCTATCTCTATTATAAGTATAAGTATCTAATCTAACATACACACCCGAACCATACAATCATATTTTTAAAGAAGCGAATCGTAGTTTTGAAAATAGGGGTTACGGTGTTTTTAAGGAAAAGATATCATTTGAAAATCCGTAACGTCCCTCAAGGTATCTGTTTAAAAGATCCATACGATTCTTCAGTTTAGAAATAGGTATGGTTCGGATGACACATCTACGTCGACTATCTAATCCTATAGTACCCTAAACGGCAATATCGTTAAAGGTTATCCTCAAATTCTGTCATCACATATTAGCCGTATTATATCACTTCTAACTATCCTTGGTTTCTAATATGGTTTCACTAACTATTATTTAACTCTAACCCTAGTTTCCAAATCTAGGTTTTCTTATCCATATTCTATAAATCAGTTTCCATCAAAACTTTGTGGGGGTGCTATGCGCCATCCACCCGACTTCCCCGGTAGATAAAGATCTACTCACCGTAGTCTTCGCTTGTTGAAGTCGTTGAAGCCATCCTCCGTCGTCTCGGAATCCACGTGAGGGTACCTACAATAATAAACAATCGCAATCGCTATTAACATATAGTCCGGAAACCAAAACGGCACACGGATCGGCTATAGGTTAGAACCTATAGCCCACGTATGCAAAACCAACAAATTACCCCTAGTCGTTGATGTACAAACATTCAACAACCAAATAAAAAACCAAATATCAAGAATTAGCATTTCAAAATACGGAAAACATAGCTAAAATCCCACTAAACTGCTCCCAGATTTTGACTCAGGTCAAATAAAGCCAAGCAAACAAGTCTAGGGTGATGTATATTGTGTAATTGAGCTACTGGACCAACCCCGACACCACACCCCACCAAGTGGCCGGCCACCTACCCTTAAAATCCGGCCTCCTCAGCCCCCCTGGCTATTATGGGCTTCGTTTTGTCATGGTGGTCTCCTATGGTCAAAAATGGGTCCCTGGTGTTGTTTGCTAAACTCAGAAATCCCCCGGTTTGCTCTATATTTCCCTGCACACCCTAGTTTCTCACAAAACCGACATGGATCAAATCCTAAATCCGTATTTTTTTCCAAACTCATTCCCAAGTCTTAAACAGTCACTCAACAGCCACTCAAGTATCACCAATCCACAATTTCACTCAAACCCTCACTAGGGTTTCCCAAAGTTCACTAAACATCACTTAATCACATATAAACACATATGAATACTAAAGTGAATGAAAAACTACACAATTGGTGAAGGGATTACCTCATAAAGCACCCATGAATCCCTAAGATTATCAAAATCTGAATTTTCTTGGTCCAATGTGCTTCCCTTGAGCTTGTGCAAGTTTTTAATGAAATGGGTTTGGGGTTTTGGTGGATATTTCATATATGGGTCATGAGGGTAGAGGATGGAGGGAGATGAGAAAGAAGAAGAAGAAGAAAATGGTGGAGGAGATAATGAGGCAACACCCTCTCTCTCCCTCTCAATTATTCTCACTTCTCTCTCACACAAAAAATATATCTACCTTAATCATTATGTCCCCCTCTCACCTCAAGTCATCATTTCCTTTATTTTCTTTTTCTCACCAAAACATATAAACCCAAACAAATCAACACCATAAAATAACATGTAACATGTCATGGTGCACTTACCATGAAAAATTGTAGAAACACGGATTTGGCTTAATCGCGATTAGCAGTGCACTAATCGGGTTTTTATCAAAACTGCATATAATAAATTTTTAAAATGCCAAATCCTTTAAATATATTTTTAAATGAATAAATCATTTTAATTTCCATTTATTTCATAAATATTGGTATATATTTATACCCTTTTTCGAAAACCCCAATTTCGCAAATCGGGCAGTTTTCGGGAAATATATTATTTTAATATTAAATTCCAAAAATAATATTTTATATTTTCTGAAATGTTATATAATATCACATACAAGTTAAAGTCTAACACTAAGTGTGGAAAAATACAACCTTTGTAGACTTCCCTTAGTGACTCCTTGGATCTTTGAGAGTTTGAAACGGATCGCTAGAGACCTTCGTAGTTCACGATGATCCACCCGAAGTCCCTTTGCACAAAGCTCCTTACTTCACTTGATCAAGAATGAGGATGAAGCAAACACTTTACACTAATGGGCTAGAGTAGTGTAGAATGGTGATTTGGTTTCTTTTCTCACTTCAAAACCCTTACTTTTTAACTAACTCACTCAAAAGAAATCTCAAGAGAGAGGAAGAAGAAGATGGCTTTTGCTTGAGCTCAAGAGTTATGATAAAGATGAATGAATAATGAGAATAGAAAATATAAATATTTTCACACTCTCATCTAAACATGGGTTAATAAATATCTAGATATTTATTTTCGAGTTAAAAGCCAAAAGGAAAATTAATCCATGGTTAATAGTTAGGTCAAGTATGGTCAAGTGTAGATAAATATCAACCATGAATCAATTTTCTTTTTCTTTAACTCAACAACCATGATACCATGTATGCATGTATGTGTCCATACACATCATCATGTGCATACATGCATGCATACATCAATATAGAAAAAAGGGTTTAATAAAGAAGTGAGCTAAAAGTCAATGTTAAATCAACACTTGATTTAATAAACCGGTCATATCACATACGACCCGACCAATAGAAAAATTCCCGATTAATATACGGCATCACATACACGCATTTAATCGGGTCACCGCGCATATCTCATATGCACACCACATCGTTTCTCCTGAGCTAGGAAACTCCTGTGTGGGACTCTAAGACTCGTCAATATGCTGGCTGTTTAGACCAGAATATTGCATTTTAATACCGCTCATTCATTATTTATTTTTTGTATATATCGGTACTATTACCCGGTGTTTGCTCGGTAATACAGATTACATGTGTCCGTGACAAAATACTAGAAATACATCCAAAATCACGGATATATCATTTGTGAGCCGACACTGCAGTCAGAACCGCAAACCGACCGATATCCCAAGAGTTATTTTGCAAACAGTGTGTGTGCACAATATTTTGGTCCAACACATAGCATGTGTGCACACTAACTCTTGGGGCTTGGACCATGGACCTAGGGGGCAGCCATGGCATGATAGCTAGTGCAAGTGGTATGGTGTGATGTGCATTAATGGTGCATTTATTGCATAAAGTAGTGATGTGATTTATATCTACCAAGTTCCCTCCAATTCCTGGTGCACCACAAGTTCAAAACAGAGTAAGCAAACAACACCAGATGCAAGAGGAGGACAACACAAGACCACCACTGCAATACGGGACACATCCCTCGGAATTTGGCCAAGCTCCCCCTTGTCAAGATCCGGCCTAGCCGGCCCCACCTCCTCATGTGGGCCCCAGCTTCTCACTGTGTATCCAATGCTACCTCTTGGTCATTATTTTATTGTTTGCCTAATCCCTTTTCTTGCCTATAAAAGCATACCATGGGGCAAAGGAGAAAGGGTCCAATTTTGTCATTCTTTTTGCAACACTTCATTTTGTTTTCTCTTTCTCCTATAAATAGCTTAGCTTCCCCTTGAGATCCTTGCTTTCTCTTGATCTTTTAACCTCTTCATTGATCTTGAAGGTTTAAGAGTTGGTATTTGATCTCAAGGGTTGTATCTTCTTTAGGAATGAATAGAGCTCTCTTTTGTGCCCTCATTTGCCTTGAGTTCTTAGCTATTTCTTGATCTTGCAACCTCTTAATTGATCTTGCAAGTTTAAGATTGGGTTATCGAACCCATGGTGTGTTATGTGTTCTTTGGTTCTTAGTAGTTTCGTTCTTGCACTTTTCTTTCTTGCTCTTTTACATTCATGCAATTTATTACATTGCTTTACTTTCATGCACTTATATTCCATGCCCTCTACTTACTTGTAATGCTTTTTCCTTTCTTCTCTTTTCTCTCTTCTTTTGCTCTTTTTGTTGTTGTTAATATGGTGTTGTTAATATGATGTTTGTGAATATGTGTTGTTAGGAAAAGAAATCGATATTGTAAGTTAACATTTCGTTTTTCATTTCCTTTTCCCGTCTTTTCCATTTGAAACTCCGTCCAAACGTTACGCAAGCACTCCGTTAGGCACCCTACCCTACCAAGGTAACAATGATTCCTAACCGCGACCGGTGGCGTTTGGTTTGGCCGTAGGCAAAAGCAAGAGACAAAAACGGAAGGAAAATGGTCAATAAGCCGGATTCCACGAATACCGTGCTTAAATACCCTAATCCACGTTGTTGCCAATTACTCTAGCTTCATTTGTTAAGTTCGGCTCAAAGGACTTGAATACTGAATCCATTAACTTACACTATCCTATCGATTCCTAACAAGCATTACTTGTGCATATAATGTTGGATATAGTGCCCTCAAAGTCAATTATTGGATCGCAAGCACGTGATTGCAATGACTGAGGGAGGACCTATGCCTGTAGGACAGTCTTACTCGTGATGATAGTATGCTATCTGGATTATCTTTATCATCGTGTACATGCTTTAGGTGATGTTACAGATCACTATAGCGCGTTGATAGAGCCCTTAGGATTCTTGCTTGACTGCCAGCAGTATGATGGCGATCATATACGTGGGAGCTGGGGTCTATAAGCATATCCTTAAAAGGTCCCTAGTCGAGGGAGTTTCGAAACAGGCATTGATACTCCAGAGTAGACTAGTATATACAGTCGAGACCCCGACGAGGGGCGGTGGCCGGTCTCACAAGACATTGGTGTAAGTTGGTTCACCTAAGATGTATACAGGTGCTCATAGGGTTATGAGTACACTGGAAAGGACTCGCCAGGAACATGCTAGTTGGTATTATACCGGACGTCAGATAGCAGTTCCCTGGTGACATGTGTACAGGTTAGTTCATCGACCTGAGATCGTCATTTGTCTCGTGTGAGTTCCCACTGTACTTTGATTACTACCCTACCACGGCTCAAAGGAGTCGTGCAAACAGATTTTAGTTCGGTACAGTCCCGAGCCACATGGAGGCAGTGAGCGGATCGGCAAGGGTTTCGTCTCTCCCGGTATTGGGGGTGAGATCGCGCTGTGTCTAGGAGAGCCATTACACGAAGTCCTTGGCCAAGGCAGGAGATTTACTGGTAGGTATTCCAGAAGTATCTCAGGTTGTTCTGGGCTACACTCCGACACGACTTGTACCGCTTTTGGGGGTCTGTCTTTTACCAACCCCCTAGGCCCGACATGCGATGCTCATAGACTAACGGACCGGACTGTACGGATATTGTCACTGACAGGCTCAGTAGGGTGTCAGGATGAGTTCACTCATCGACCTCCCTTTTGTTCAATACCTGGTGGCCCGTTACGTACAGCTAGTACCACTGACGTGCTAGTGGTTAAATTCACAGCCAAAGTATTGACGAGTCTTTAGAGTCCGCCACAGACAGTTTCTCAAGTTTCGGGCGAAACGTTGTAGAGGCCGTATAGATTTATGGAAGGGTTCGAACGTATGGATGCACTTGTGCACGTGTCATGGTTCGGACGGATAATATTAGCGGGCTTTGGTTTAAGCCGGATCCTAGTATTATACTGTATAGATTTTGTCTCATTGCATTTGTGCTCCGTCGGAATACAAATGCGGTTATGTATATACAGTCGCGGGGTTATCCTGTAATTTATTACGGGATCGCTTTTTTAAGTTGCCTGCTTGTTTTCTCTTTTTGGTCAAATTCATTTTCTATTGTTCTTTGCTTGAATTTTCCTTTGAGGGGGCCTTTTTGTAAAAGTGGCTTTTACAAAATAGGGGTTTTTTTTGCGGTGCTTGGACTCCAGTGCTTTTCTAGCAAGCTTCTTGGCTTTCTAGATTAGATTGAATCATTTCTTTGCATTAATTGTGATTGGATTTGATAAGGATTTGGGTGTGACAATTTTTCCTCGTTATCACCCATTCTTTCTTGCTTATGGTCACCATACACACTAGCTTGTGCTCACCCCACTCCTCTTCATTCCCTGGCCGAGCACAAGATTGGGACAGTTCCCAATTTGTGTGTAGAAAATGATTCATCTCATTTTGCACTAAAAACCCAAGCTCATCTCCAAAGCTCATTTCTCCACCTCCACTCCAAAAGGCAACTTCGATTAACCCTTAAGACAAAGTGTTCTACGTATATTCTACAGCAATCTTAGATACGTCGGCTAGCAAACTTCGTGTCCGAGTTGCCTCGGTTCAGAGGCGAGAGCCCGTAAAAAGACTCTTTGATGTGGTGCCCTTCCGACGACAAGACCGAAGATCGGAGATGCCGCGAGGAGCAAGAGATGGTGGCCAACGACCGAAGGACACGGATCGATCGGTAAAGCCTTTCTAACCCTTCTCTAGTTGCTAGTTTATGTTAATGGTTCGATCCGGTTTTAAAGTATACGTTAGCGCCGATTTCAAGTTTGTGAAAAAGTTTTTGTTTCCGCATTTTGTCCTCGGATCGACGGCTGGGGAACTACCGTAGACTTACATTGGTATCAGAGCCAGGCCATTAACCTTTACTAGCTTGTTCTAACTTGTTTAAAACATCGATCGGCCGAATTTTCCAAAACCACGATTCCATTTTAGCAGTTTATGTCGAATTTTTTTTTTGTCGTTGAAAAATTATTTTGTGTGTTTCAGAAAATCAGGCAGGCTTTTTAAGACATCTGTGAAAATTTGGTAGCATGATGCTACAGTTACGCCGCGGAACCGCGGCCCTACCCATGTTTTGGCCGCGGTTCCGCCGCCATTATATGTCATCTCTGCACAAATTTTTCTACAGTGGTCTTAAACTTGGAATTGGGGTTTCTGGAATATTTTGTTTGGGCCCAGATTTGTTACAGTACTGGATTTGTCCTTGGGGCCCACTTTGGCAAATTATGTCGATCGAAAATTTTAAATAAGTTAGTTCGCAGTACTTACATTATATCTGTGACCGTGAATGTCATTTGATCGGTAAATCTTGTCTAATCGCTTTTGCCCCTTTAGACGGATTTGCGAACGTGACATTCATATTTATGTTCTATGTTGTCCTGTGATGTTGCGGATTTATCGTGGTGGATAGCTTGGTGCAATGTTAGTACAGTTTGGTTATATTTGTACATTTGATATTGCGGGGCGAGCGTCCGACATGTGGACTGCCGTCACTGCCTGTTTGTATATTATTCTTTTAGGGCACGACCGGGCTGAGGTCGATGTACCCGTTGTATATATTTTTCTTTTCTGTACTAGGATTGTTGGAGATAGTGCCCTCAGAGTCAATTATTGGATCACAGGCACGTGATTGCAATGATTGAGGGAGGACCTATCCCGGTACGACAGTCTTACTCAAGATGATAGTATGCTATCTGGTTTACCTTTATCATCGTGTACTGCTTTAAGTGACCTGACAGGTCGCTATTGCACGTTGATAGAGCCCCTAGGATTCTTACTTGACTGCCGGCAGTATGAGGGCGATCATATACGTGAGAGCTGGGGTCTACAAGCATATCCTTAAAAAGTCCCTAGTCGTGGGAGTTTCGAGACAGGGCATCGATTCTCCAGAGTAGACTAGTGTATACAGTCGAGACCCCGACGAGGGGCGGTGGCCGGTCTCACAAGCCACTGGTGTCAGTTGGATCACCTAAGATGTATACAGGTGCTCATTGGGTTATGAGTACACCGGACAGGACTCGCCGGGAACCTGCTAGTTGGTCTTATACCTGACGTCAGATAGCAGTTCCCAGGTGACATGTGTACAGGTTAGTTCATCGACCTGGGGATCGTCATTTGTCTCGTGTGAGTTCCCACTGTGCTTTGATTACTACCCTACCACGGCTCAAAGGAGTCGTGCAAACAGGTTTTAGTTGGGTACAGTCCCGAGCCACATGGAGGCAGTGAGCGGATCTTCGGGGGTTCGTCTCTCCCGGTATTGGGGGTGAGGTCGCGCTGTGTCTAGGAGAGCCATTACACAAAGTCCTTGGCCAAGGCAGGAGATTTACTGGTAGGTATTCCAGTAGTATCTCAGGGTGTTCTGGGCTACACTCCGACACGACTTGTACCGCTTTTGGGGGTCTGACTTTTACCCACCCCCTAGGCCCGACATGCGATGCTCATAGACGAACGGACCGAACTGTACGGATATTGTCACTGACAGGCTCAGTAGGGTGTCAGGATGAGTTCGCTCATCGACGTCCCTTTTTAGTCAATAGCTGGTGGCCCGTTACGTATTGGCTTATACCTCTGACGTGCTAGTGGTTAAATCCACAGCCATAGTATTGACGAGTCTTTAGAGTCCACCACACATTCAGTTACTCAGCTTTCGGGCGAAACGCTGTAGAGGCCGTATGGAGATATGGCAGGGTCCGATCAGATACGTGCGGTATTGCACGGATCAGGATCGGACGGTTTGTACTAGAGGCCGTATAGATATATGGCAGGGTTCGATCAGATACGTGCGGTATTGCACGGATCAGGATCGGACGAACATTACTTGCCGGCTTTGGTTTAAGCCGGATCCTAGTTTAGTACAGTGTAGATTTTGTCTCTTTGCATTTGTATCCGGTTGGAATACAGATGCGGGTGTGTATGCACAGTATCGGGGTTTTCCTGTAATTTATTACGGGACCAGTTTTCTGGAGTTGCCAGTTTGCATTCCGTTCCGGCCGGTTTTCCTTTGTTCTTTCCCGGCCGGACTTTTCCGATGGAGGGGGTTATTTGCAAGTTTGCAAATAACACTTTGTGGAGGGTTTTATTGCAAAAGTATTGATTATGATATCTTTCATCCATCACTTGCATTAATTAAGACTTGAAAGGGTATGGGTTGGATTTAAATGAAGTATGGTTGATGTTTTGTTTATGGTCACCCTTGCTTTCTACTACACTTACCTCCCTCTTGCATTTTGTTCACAACTCCACCACCATTTCCTAAAGAGGATGGCCGGCCACAAAAATTTGTGAGGAGGAGAGAAAATGAGAGGTTTCATTTTGGTGAAAGAAATTAATCATCCATCTCATTTTCATTGCTACCAAAATCCCCAAGTTCATTTCTTGTTGATTCCTCCATCAAGGCAACATAACCCCAAAGAGACAAGCATCATCTACACTACATTCTACAGCACATCTTGGGCATATCGACTTGCCAGCTTCATGCCCGAGTTGCCTCGGTATTGAGGTGGGAGCCCGTAAAAGAAACAGGCAATGTGGTGCCCTTCCGGCGAGGAGGCGACGACCGGAGTTTCCGCGAAGAGATCGGAGTGGAGATGAAGACCGGAGGACTCGGATCACTCGGTATATCTCTTCCCTATCTTGTTACTTTGCTAGAACTAGTTTAATGGCCCGATCCGTGGTTTAGTGCGCGGTGGTGCCGGTTTGCAAAGTTCGCAAAATTAAAGTTTATCACCGTTTCCGCATTTGGCCGTCGGATTGACGGCCGAGGCGCCGCCGTGCACTTACAAGGATTACCCCGCGGTAGGGTGCACGGATAGCCGGGTTGTAGAGGGCAACGAGCCCGCATCTCGTGGCTTTGAGACGGAGGGGGTTTACTCTAGAATTAGCGGGCTATTCGCCGCACTCGTAGGGGGTATAGGTTGACCCAAGGAGGGGTGCTCAGTTACCGGATTCCGTGAAGTGATGGGTGGTCCATTCACTTTGTTGAAGGGGGTTGCCTCGCTTCTGGTTTTGGCGGGTAACTTGTTGCGCCCGTAAGGGTCTAAGATTTCATTGCACAGGCTATCCACACGACCAGGGGAACGTCGGGTTTCAGTTGCGGCTCTATGAAACCCGGGGCTCCCAGATTATCTGTATTGTTCTGTGATGCTTATTACATTTCTGTGATGTTGCATTTTATCACGCCTTGAGCGATTATTATATATTGATATATATATATATATATATTAGTAGATGTTGTATATGCTTTACACCCGCGCTAGTCCAGTCCCCGCTCTGTCGTTAGTTAAGTAACCTAACGGGTGATGATGGGACCCAGTGGCGAATGCGGATGGCATATATGTACATCATATTTTCGTTCTTTATTGGTGTGATCAATTGATTGGACTGCATTGATTTGGATCAATGCAAGCTAAACAAACATGTTCGATATTGTTGGAACAATTTTTCAAAAAACTGTTATTACAAGGACTTTCTCTTTTGTTTTGCACAGTGGTATTCGGTTATGAATATCCAGCACCTCAGTCGACGAGGCAAGGACCGAGATCCCTTCACCGGGAGTGACCCCTTGGACAGAAGTTTGCGTCAGGGTAATAACTTCACTATAGTCGATTACTTTTTGCTTTGCATCGCGGTATTCAGTTTAGAATATCCTGCACCTCATTCTACGGGGAAAGAGCCGAGATCCCTTCACCGGGAGTGACCTCTTTAGAAAAGGTTTTCGCCACTATATTTATAAAAAGCTATTCGGTTCCTTCAACGAAATCAAGTTCATTACGTTAAAGGTTTTTCGCCAAAAACCATTCGTAGTCCTCCGTCATTTCAGAAAGGTAGCACTTAGTATTCATGCTATGTATGTTGGCCTTCGTCAAGGCATAGTGTATGGTAGCTATTTGTTACGTTTCTGTTGAATAGATAGATGCGTTGGTTTGGGACAGTCGTACTGCTTTGTTGGCCAAAGTCAAGGGTAGGTACGGGTGGGTTCAAATTAACCTGGATAATGACGGGTAGAACTTGACATGTGTCTTATGATTTGTTGGCCAAAGTCAAGGTCATAAGAGCATGGGGTAAAAATCACATCGGGAGTTTCTAAAGAAACTGAAACTTGCCAGGCATGCGCATACCTTCTAGAGTGTGATAACGTGAGTGGATTCCATCACATTATCATGCGATGATAGTTGGATCCCGATTCCCACTGATGAGTTGGTTTACTCCTCGGGTGATCCCGACTAATTCTTCTTTCAGGTTTGGAGGAGAATTTGAGGCTACAGTGGGAGGTTTCCTGATTAGATAAATTGGTAACCATTCTGATCTAGGTTAGAGTGCACGCAGAGTGTTTCTTTTCTCTCTCTCTTGGCAGCGACCATGGCCCGACCCTAGACTATGATTCAGTGACCAAGTTAACCGAACCTTCTTAAACACTGGCTTTTGGATTGTCTGAGTTGCATACCTCATTGCCACTCCTTCTTTTACCCTTTTCTCCAGAACACCTCGTATTATTACGAACATCCAATTCCATTGGATGAAACTATCGTATGGTTATATACGAATTCGGAGGAACTTGTTCCAGATTCGGGGATGGTTTCCTGTTCTGGAGAAAATGAATAAGAATATTCAGTTGACTTTTCCTTTTACCTTCTCTCAGGTTGCGAGAGCTCCTTGGATTAGGACGGTACACCTATTACGCTAATTGGATAATCTTCTTCCAAACCATAGGCAGGTGCCGAACGTTAGGGTAGAAGAAAACCATTTAGCCTAAGTGTGGTGTACAGAAGGTATTAAGTAAAGACAAATAAAAGGATTAAAAAGAGGGAAAAGTAAATTGCAACTTCTATTCACGACCAACCAAGTATTTCATCGCCACTCCTACTTCACCTTTGTATTTCTCCAGAACACCCCGTATCACTACGAATATCCAATTCCATTGGATAAATCCATCATATGGTTATATACGAACTCGAAGGAACTTTTTCGAGGATGGATTCTGGTTCAGGAGAAATAGGAATAAGCTTTATTCAGTTGTCTATAATCTTTACCTTCTCTCAGGTTGCGAGTGCTCCTAGAATTAGGACAGTACACCTATTACGCTTATTGGATAGTCTTCTTCCAAACCATAGGCTCGTGCCGAAAGGTAGGGAAGGAAGAAAACCATTTAGCCTAATGATGGTGTACAGAAGGTAATGACTAAAGACATATAAAGGGATTTGGAGAGATGGCAAAAAAATATACGGTTACAATTGTGAATATGATAATGGAAGAGGCATTACTGGGAATACCAGGATACCCTTTCGAAACATTTTCATGTTTCATTTTCACTGTGTATTGTTAATAGAAAACTGATTTCCCAATTAGACCCTTGCTCCACGGTATGTATTTACCAGTTATGATTCTCACATCTGTATGGTTTTACAGATGATGAGTGGGAGTAAGTTATTGGGAATTAGGTGATCATCCTCATTATATCGGGATTCGTTGTAATTAGTGATATTTGAGGAAATCACCTGGGTTGTTTGCCGGACGGCAAATATTTGGTTTTGAATATCCGTTGTTATGCACCAATTTCAAATTGATATATCTGTACGTTTATTTTTATAAAGTGAGATATAACCTTTTGAAATTATGTCCATGACATTTACCTATATCAGTTGATGGTTAGGTAAGGAGCATTCAACAGCGGTATAATTCTTCAGAACCATAGTACAGTTTTCAACCTACGACGCACAGGGTTTGAGTTATTCAACTCAGGCGACTTATACAAAGCATTGTATATTGTCCAGTGTCCATTAGGACAGAGGGGTTGGTCCTCGTACTATATTCCGTTTACTTATGACTTCTCTAGTTTTTTAGACATGTGTTTCGTAGAAATACAAAATCTAAGTTTTGAGAAGTTATAGGTATAAGAATAAAGTATAGAACCAGGTGTCGCAAGTATCGAGATTCTTCAAAGTGATTAGAAGATGTAGATACTTGTGTTTGGTATTTAGTTGATAGTAATGGTTTTGAGAAACTTGTTTCTCTTTCAGGTTACTCATATCTGATGCATAACTAAGTTGAGTAACGCTGATCGGCCTCCTTCCATTTAGTCGACATGCACTGGAGACAGCTGCATGATTTGAATCTGCTTCCAATTAAATCAGTGCCTCTATTTCTATATTGGATATAGAATAGTTCATATCTTAACAATGTTAAGGTACGGGGAGTTGTCTGGCTTATGCTTAAAACCAGACTCTGGATAACTCAAGGCGCGTTTCTGTAATGGATGATTGTGGGTTAACCCGGGCTATGACGAGGGTTTGCATTCTACCATCTGGAAGATCAATAGTGATATTGTTCTTGAATCGCCACAGTTTTGATAAAAATGGATTTTTTCAGAAAACAGTAGTGGGGGTATGGTAGAACTGGATGTGATTCCAGAACCACAGACGATTACTGAAAATTTAATAGGGACCTAAGGATTCAATCAGGATTGACATTTCATTAGCCACTCCGCAGATATGGTGGGTAACCTCAGGCACCCGAGAGGTACTCCGATAGCCTCAAGGACGGTGACATGGAGGTTCTTGTTTACCCAGACTTGCCATTACCGCTGTTCTAGACTATGAGACCTGGCAGGAGGATGAATATAGCGTCGTTCTAAATTAGCTTTAGAAGTGCACGTGTATATGACTCTGCCAGAGGGTTGTCGTAGTCAGTGGGAGCAGCGGAAGCATAATGGACAAGTAGCTTGTGTCTATTTATAGACTGAAGCGGATATAGCGGAGATAGATCATCTATTTCTGAGATGACAGTCATGGGTTTAACTTCATCAAAATAGGGGATGGATCTGTTAAGAAGGTAGTAGGGTGTGATGTCCTGTATTTGGATGACATACACAAAGTAGGAAGTGAAATTCCTATACTACGATCGGTTATACTTTGGTTGTCACACAGTGGTTTTTCCACATAGGACTTGGATATAATATCAGACATTCTGGTTACTAAATCTATGGTTTTAGATCTAGATTTGGGTAGTTTCCCAATCTGGGTACTTAGACAGCATTCTACAGGTGTTTTAGAATGAACGACTCCTTGCACGGTAGTATACCTGCAGATGATGGAGTCACCCTCTCTAAAGGTGTCTTACAGACTAAAGGGGAGAGGGATGTGCATGATTGATAGATCACTTGCTTAGGCAATTGAGTTGATCATGAGATATCAAATACCACACCAGATGTTGTTTTTGCACGAGATGCAATAAGTTGATATTGATCCAATCCTGGAGAAACAATCGGAAGCAGTTTTAGAACATAAGTGGATGTTCTAGGGATTTGATAACGGCAGCCTCCTTCGGGAGACGGTTATCATTCCAGGCTTCCAAGGTGACCTGGATGACAGAGTGACTGTCAGAGTTATAGTTTTCCCTCTGACGAGGGGCAGTTGATTGGACAGGAGGTCCAAGCGGATACAGAGGGAGGCATGGCGCAGGATATTGATTAAGTTCAGTTGACGATACAGTCTAAGAAGTTTGGATTTGGAGTTCATTTATGAACTAGGTCCCATCAGATATCCAGACATATTCTCAGATAGGTATTGCTCATTTTGAAAGATGGCTTTCTCCGCAAACTTGAGATAAAGAGAGACATAAAGAGAAATATCAGGGCAGATCCACTCACTGAGGCTATTCCTCGAACGCAATAGTTTCACAAACGGGCTTTGTAAGACTGATCAGTAGAGGAGTTGGGTGTTCGGTATCACACGGGATGTGAGTATGCGACATCGCAATAATTAGCCTTGAGTGCAAGTGGGAGATTGTTGGATATAGTGCCCTCAAAGTCAATTATTGGATTGCAGGCACGTGGTTGCAATGACTGAGGGAGGACCTATGCCGGTAGGACAGTCTTACTCGTGATCATAGTATGCTATCTGGTTTATCTTTATCATCGTGTACATGCTTTAGGTGATGTTACAGATCACTATAGCGCGTTGATAGAGCCCTTAGGATTCTTGCTTGAATGCCAGCAGTATGATGGCGATCATATACGTGGTAGCTGGGGTCTATAAGCACATCCTAAAAAGGTCCCTAGTCGAGGGAGTTTCGAGACAAGGCATCGATACTCCAGAATAGACTAGTGTATACAGTCGAAACCCCGTCGAGGGGCGGTGGCCGGTCTCACAAGCCATAGGTGTCAGTTGGTTCACCTAAGATATATACAGGTGCTCATTGGGTTCTGAGTACACCGGACAGGACTCGCCGGGAACATGCTAGTTGGTATTATACCTGACGTCAGATAGCAGTTCCCTGGTGACATGTGTACAGGTTAGTTCACCGACCTGAGATCGTCATTTGTCTCGTGTGAGTTCCCACTGTACTTTGATTACTACCCTAACACGGCTCAAAGGAGTCGTGCAAACAGGTTTTAGTTGGGAACAGTCCAGAGCCATATGGAGGCAGTGAGCGGATCGACAGGGGTTTCGTCTCTCCCGGTATTGGGGGTGAGATCGCGTTGTGTCTAGGAGAGCCATTACACGAAGTCCTTGGCCAAGGTAGGAGATTTACGGATAGGTATTCCTGTAGTATCTCAGGGTGTTCTAGGCTACACTCCGACACGACTTGTACCGCTTTTGGGGGTCTGACTTTTACCAACCCCCTAGGCCCGACATGCGATACTCATAGACGAACGGACCGGAATGTACGGATATTGTCACTGACAAGATCAGTAGGGTGTCAGGATGAGTTCGTTCATCGACCTCCCTTTTTGTCACGACCCGAAATTGGCACGTGACGGCCCTAATACTACGCAACGTCTACAGGCGTAACGCAGTAAAAGAAAGCCAAAACCCAGAAATCTTAACCATTAAAAGACAAGAAAAGATAAGAAACATTGTTTAAAAGTCTTTGAAATCAAAACCCAAATTCTTTAAAAGTCCAACTTTCTTTCTCTAAAATTTTGGCAGCACCTCCTTTGTAAAAACTAGCCACAAAAATGGGTACAACATAAATATAAATAAAGCATCCCCAAACGGGAGCAAATACACGCCCAAAGACGGAAAACAACCACCACAACAAATATACGACGCCGTAGAGAAGAAATAAAAGACGATAGAAAGGAAACTGTATAAAAGACAACAAGTCACAAATAATATATAATATCGTCCTGTTAGTTATATATATGCCCTAGAGGCCATTGTTGTACATATGATGCATATAATAGTAGATGCTTGGATATATATAGAGAGGACTTTCTTGCTCGTCATGATAGTATGCTATTTGGTTTCGCTTTATCTTAACATGTTGACTTATATTAGTTTACTGTCTTACTCTCACATGTTAATAAAGCCCTTAGGATATGTACTCCATTACTGAGACTATGATGAGATCATACTAGTGGGACCACGGTAGTCGACGAGTACATCATATAACTGTTCCTAGTCGAGGGTGTATCGAGAGAGGGCATCGATACACCAGAGTATACTAGCGTATACGCATCTTGACCCATATGATGGGCGATGGATGATCCCATATCCATTGGTGTTTGTCATCCGAGAAGGTGTATGGGTGCTCAGTGGAGACTGGGTACACTGGACGGACTCGCCGAGAACTCCCAGATGGTATTATACCTCACGTCAGATGGCAGTTCTCTAGTGACACTGGTACAGGTTAGTCTGTAGACCCGAGATCGTCATAGAGTCTTATGTGATTCCCACTGTGCTTTGATTTCCACCTTACCACGTCCAAGAGGGCGTGCAAAACGGTGGCTTTTGGATACAGTCCCGAATCACATGGAGGCAATGAACGATAGGAGGGGTTTCGTCTCTCCCGGTATAGGGAGTTGATGTTGTGTTGTGTTCAATTAGCTATAACTGGAAGTCCCTGGCCAGGGCGGATATTGAGTACCTCTGGTAAGTGTTATCAGTAGGTTCTCGACCTGTTATGTGCCTCACGTCGACATGACTTATCGGTTACTGGGGTCTGACGTATACCACCCCTAGACTAGATATACAACATATCAGACGAAGAGATCGGACTGTACGGTAATGTTACTGATTGGATTCACAAGAGAATGTACAGGCTTGCTTGTTGATCTTCTGATCGTTCAATACCTGGGTGGCTGTTACGTTTAGATGACCGCTTGCAGCTTGTGGGTGTTTGATATGATCATCACCTACTGCCGGCGTATTGACGATTCTTTAGAGTCCTACACAGAGGTTTCTTAACTCAGGCAAAACGGAGTAGGAGCACATATGTGATATGTGCTGGACCGAGAATAATATGATATGAGATACCGTATTCTATTCTCGCGATATTTGATATCAGCCGGGTCATCGGATCAAGTGTTGATTCGATGAATCGGAACATGAAATATTAGTCGGTTATATGTGATATAGCCGGATTGTCGGATTAAGTGTTGATTCGATAATTTAATGTATAATTATATATGTGATATATTACATTACATTATCTAATATTGGCTCGCTTTATTGATTCGTTTCTCACCGGGTAATACATTGATATATATGCGATATATGTTAATTGTATTATTTTCTTTTGTTACAAAAATATATTATATATATGATATATAACATTGTAACAAGTTATGTTTACAAATGCAATATGATTAGTGGAGATTAAACATGGTTAGGGTTTGATTTGTGTTAGTCTTTTCTTGAAACTTCTAGAAGCTTTTGTTTTGTTTCTTGCAAAGATATTATGTGTTGATATTTTGGAGATATTTTCGTAACCCAACCCACACCCTTTACCCTAGTTAAATCTCTACAATGGTTAAGTCTTTCTTGACTTAACCATGGTTGCAATTGTAATGATAATAACAATTCATTATTCATCACAAAAGAATTGATCATTCTTCTTCTTCTTCCTTGAGCTATTGAAAAGCTTTCTAGGTTTTTCTTTTGTGATGGATTAGTGTAAGATTATGAAAACAAAAGAGAGCATAAATCCTACTTCATCATCCTCATCTAATCTAGCCAATTATATTAGGGTGTTCACTTCATTAATACTTGATTAGTGAGTGAGAGATTGAGTTAAAGAAATTTCATGGTAGATCATCTTAGAAAAGGAAGACTTCACGCAAGAATGGATCATTCGGGTTGTGGAGGTTCTCTTGAGTCCGTGAGATCATGGATCACGGCGAAGGGACTACTACTCGGAGCTTATGAAGTTGTAATCCCTCTCTCTTAGTTGTAAAGATATTTACTTGCATGTTTAACCCTAATTATCTAGCAAAGATCATCGCTTTAGGTTGTTCGGCACGTCTAAATTTTAAATCGGGCATGGTTGATGCCTTATAGACCCTTGTGACAGTGCCTAGAAACCCTACAGTGGTATCAGAGCCAAGCTAGAACATTAGGCGACGTGTTTACGAAGTTAAAAGTCCGATCGAACCCCGAAACGTCGAATTTTGACCCCTCTCTGGAAATATTTTTAAAATATGATTTTTTCCGTATTAAAAATACTTAGAAAATTCAGCAGAGAATTAGAAGGATTACTGTAAAATACAAATCCCCTATACCCTTAAGTCGCCGCGGAACCGCGGCAGGAACAAGCCTTGCGCGGCGGTTCCGTGGCGGTTCCACGGCAGTACTTGTGAATTAGGGAATCGTATTGTTAGGGTTAATTCGTAGGTACTTCTACTTGCTTCTGGGAATTTTTAATCTTACTCAAGTGTTGAGTTTTCTGGAGATCTTTTGTATTCGTTGATTCGATCGGAAAGTTTAATTTCGTTTAGTTTTCCGGATAATTTAGAACGTGTTCAAATGTTCGAACGGATATCAATAACTCACTTTTTCCCGACACGAAAAATTTTCAAGTATTGAATATTTCTTGAGTTTAAAACTTTCGGAAAAACATGCAAGCATATCCGTGGACCCTCTAGAAGAACGTAACCTTAACTCGATTATGTGACCGTCAAAACTTCTACTGAACCCTAGGGTTTGTGGTAGTTTGGCGTTGCCACATGTGAGGCGTTGGTTTGACCCTTCTACGGCTGGTTCACTGGGGCTGTGACATGTTCTGGGTTTTTTTAACTCCGCTCAAGTGTTGAGCTATTTTGGAATTCTTGGATGTTTGATTATTCGATCGGAAAGTTTAATATTGTCTATTTATCTGGAATGTGATACAATATGTGGAATTCATATGGCTAGGCATGAAATGCGAAGTATGTGATATTTCGGATTTATGATGTCTAATGAGATTATGGATTCCAAATGTTGTAGTTTTACACATTCTTTTCTGTGACCGTAAGCGTAGTTTGTGGGGTGTCGCCGGCTTCGTTGCTATACATCAACGACAATCGGGATACGCATACTTGCTTACGTTGATGATATGAGATATTATGTGTTGCTGTGATATGTTATATTGGATCGTCGTGTTCTGAATAGCCGGGGTTTTATATGAGATGAGGGTTTTTATTTTCATTCATTTAAAATTCATTTGTATGTAATATTCTTTTATTTGGGCACTTCCGGGATGAGGTTGATGTCACCATTGTATATTATTTACTTTTCCGCATTAGGTAGACCAGAGGAAAGGAGCACAAGTAACCGGGTTCTAGGGTACAGTGGGAGGCCATCTCAAGGAGTCGAGACCGGGTCTCTTAACCCTAAAATTGGCAGTGTTTCTTACCGCTCTCGTAGGGGTCTAGGGATGTAGGTTTGGCTATTCATCGCGACCGTGGAATCCGTGTTTTATACAGGCTCGAAATAAAACACGAACATCCAGAATATCCAATATTTCATATGTTATCTTCTGCTGAAATGTTCTGTGATGAGATCATATTACTGCCTGAGACGAATGCTTATACTATATATATATATGTTGATATATAAATATTACTGCTTTCGTTTCTTCTGTGATCCTTAGGACGCATTAATTGATGGGATTTTATTAATGAGATTAATAAAAGAAAAGAAACCTAAAAGATTTTGTAGAATCAAAACTTTATAAAAATGATAGCTACAGTTTGCTTTGCACAGCGGTATATATGATATACCATGCACCTTATTCGATGAGGAAAGAGCCAAGATCCCTTCACTGGGAGTGACCACTTTAGCAAAACTGGAAGATGCTAAAACTCGCGATTTAGTTTTTGGCAGATTCTATAATTCTTGCTTTCCACCGTGGTATATATGATATACCATGCACCTTATTCGATGAGGAAAGAGCCGAGATCTCTTCACCGGGAGTGACCTCTTTAGCAAAACTGGCAGATGCTACAAACTCGCGGTTTAGTTTTTGACAACTTCTATAATTCTTGCTTTGGACCGTGGTATATATGATATACCCTGTACCTTATTCGATGAGGAAAGAGCCGAGATCCCTTCACCGGGAGTGACCTCTTTAGCAAAACTGGAAAAGCCTCAAAAACACTCCTTTTCAAAATCACTTGTTTCTACAACGATATCAAGTTCATTACGCTCATGGTTTTCTGAAAAACCTGTGCAGCCCTCCGTTATTACAGATAGGTGCTATTTTAGTATTCGTGCTACGGTAGTTTTGTAAGTCCACGGTAGCGCCCGGCCGTCTAACAGACGCCAAATGCGGAACAAAAACTTTTATCAACTGGCGCTTTCGCGTACTATAACCCGGATCTGCCATTAAAGCTAAACTAACAAACTACAAAGGGGGTAGAAATGTTATACCGAACGATCTGAGTCCTTCGGTCTTCAACCATCTTCCCACGCTTTGTTGCGGCTGCTCCGATCTCCTGAATCTCCAGTCTTCTCGTCCAGGTGGCACCACGTCGACGGATCTTTAAACGGGCTCCTGCCTCTGAACCGAGACAACTCGATCATCAAGTTTGCTAAAAGAGATGACCAAGATTGATGTAGAGAATGAGTAGAACACTTTGTCTCGTAACGTCCAAAGCTATGGACGAACGGTTAATGAAGTTGCCTTTTGGATCGGGTGAAAAGAGAAACTGATCACATCTAATTTCTATGCACCAAAACTTATATCTTTTTTCAATCAACCACCATTATTCTTTCAAGAGAGGGCCCGGCCTATTTGAAGAGGGGAGAGGTGAATGTAGGAGGGGGGAGAGTGACCATAAGATCAATGAAGAGGATGAGTCACATAACAACTTGTATGAACACATTTAATGAAACAATGAATCATTTTAAGCTAGTCATCATATCATTAAATGAACCATTAAATCACTAATGACTCACAAGCCTTATCACCACTTCTAGAACCTTCTAGAAGCATGACACACCCTCATGACTCACCCAAGAAGAAAAGATAAATCCGCATTTAACCGAATGTTAAATACGGCTGATAGAAAACTGGAAACTGGCAACTTCCAAAAGCGATCCTGAAACGAAATTCAGGATAACCCCGTAACAGTATAAACATACCCGCATTTTTATTACGACTGAATACAAATGCAACTGAGACAAAGATATTATATCTACACAGTATAATTCTGGGATCCGGCTTAAACGAAAGCCTACCAGTATTATCTTCCCGAAAATTGACACGTGCGAAAACGCACGTGCATTTTCCGAACCCTGCCATAAAACCATACGGCCTCTACAACGTTTCGCCCGAACTTGGGAAACGGTCTGTGGGGGACTCTAATGACTCATCAACACACTGGCACTGGGTATAACCACTAGCACGTCAGAGGTACAAGCTGTACGTAACGGTTGCCTATGTATTGATTGGAAGGGAAGCTGACGAGCGAACTCATCCATAAACCATACTGAGCCTGACAGTGACAATATCCGTACAGTCCGGTCCGTTCGTCTAAAGAGTATCGCATATCGAGTCTAGGGGGTGGATAAAGTCAGACCCCTAATAACGCGATAAATCGTGTCGGCATGAAGCCCATCACCATCTGAGAAACTACTGATCCAAATCAGTAATTCTCCACTACCTTGGCCGAGGATTTCTAGTGATGGCCACCCGTACACTGCGCGACATCAACCCCCAATACCGGGAGAGACAAATCCCCGACGATCTGCTCACTGCCTCCATGTGGCTCGAGACTGTACCCAAAATATACCTGTTTGCACGTCTCCATTGAGCGTGGTAGGGTAGGAATCAAAGCACAGTGGAAACTCACACGAGACAAATGACGATCTCAAGTCGACAAACTAACCTGTACACATGTCACCAGGGAACTTCTATCTGACGATATGTATAATACCAACTAGCATGTTCCCGGCGAGTCCTGTCCGGTGTACTCATCACCCAATGAGCACCTGTATACATCTTAGGTGATCCAACTGACACCAATGGCTTGTGAGACCGGCCATTGCCCCTCGTCGGGGTCTCGACTGTATACATAAGTCTACTCTGGAGTATCGATGCCCTGTCTCGAAACTCCCACGACTAGGGACACTTTAAAGATGTGCTTACAGACCCCAGCTCCCATGTATATGATCGCCATCATACTGCTGGCAGTCAAGAAAGAATCTTATAGGCTCTATCAACATGCAATAGCGAACTAAAGCATGTATACGATGATAAAGACATACCAGATAGCATACTATCATCTCGATCAAGACTGTCATATCGGTATAGGTCCTGCCTCAATCATTGCAATCACGTACCTGCGATCCAATAATTGACTTTGAGGGCACTATCTCCAACAAGTTTGGCCTCCGTCAAGGCGTAGTGTACGGTAGCTGATTTAGTACTTACCTCCTGCATAATATGCGATTGGATTAGGGTATTCGTACGGCGTTGTTTGGCCTCTGTCAAGGGTCGTGCGGGTGGGTCTAATTCAATCAGGAAATAACGTGTTGAACTTGACTAGCGCCTTATGGGTAGTTTGGCCTCCGTCAAGGTCATAAGACGCCAGGGGTAAAAGATATTATCGAGAATTTTAAGTGTTAAAATTTGCAATGAGATTGCATACCTTCTATGAGATAGATGGATCCCGATACTCACTGCGAGTAAAAGTTACCCCTGGGAGAATTTTACACAGGACAATTAGCCGATCAAGTAGGTATCTAGAAAGGTGTTAACGAGTTTAAGACTCTGGGAAAATGAGATTTATTTTAATTAGGTCCGTGCGAAAGCACTGGGAACCTCCCTCAAAGAACCAACACTGATCTAGCTGAAAGATTGACGAAATTGTAGGGTGTAATTAATCCCAGCTAATCTTACCTTTTAGGGTTTGAAGGAAGATTTGATAAAAATAGTAGGAGACATCCTGATTAGATAAGATAATAACCAATCTAATCTTGCAAGAGCGTACGCTAAAGTGTTTTCTTCTCTCTCTCTCCAGGTAGCGACCATGTCAGGCCATAATCAAGATTATAATATGGATGTATTGACTGAACCCGCTTATTATACTGAGCAGGGGAACGTTGGTCTCGTTCTTTCTTATAAGCGTTATAAGACTGAGCAGGGAATAGGAGAATATCTGAATTCTCATGCCGCCCAAACGAAGAACAAGCATGTTGATGCATCTTCTTCGGGTGTGTTAGTTATTGAGAACTGTTTCTCAGTTCACCCTACGTCCTGGGTATTAGATACCGGATCGGGATCCCACATATGTAAATTGTTACGTGGGCTACGTAAAGGTATAGAACTGGGAAAGGGTGATCATTCCGTACAAGTAGGGAATGGTGGAAGTATTGCAGCCAAAGCAGTTGGCGAATATCACCTTGTATTACCAAGTAGTAATACTTTGATTCTGAACGAGTGCTATTATATACCGAACATGGTGTGCAACATTATATCAGTTTCTTTATTAAGTAAAGAATGATATAATTTTATGATACAGGATAATGTTATGAACATCTTCCTAAATCAAAAGTTGATTGGATCAGGCTCGTTACATAATGGCATATACGTTCTCAATCAAAATGCAGTCCTTAATATACAAAACACACACAAGAGGAAAAATTCAGAAATGAACGAATCATTCTTATGGCATTGTAGACTTGGTCATATCAATGCGACACGGTTAGCTAAGTTACATAAGTATGGATATTTGAATCCGTTCGAATTATCATCTTATGAAACTTGCCATTCATGTCTCAAAGGTAAAATGACCAAAACTCCGTTTAGTGGACACGGAGAAAGAGTTACAGAACTCTTAGGGCTGATACATAGTGATGTATGTGGTCCCATGTCTATACATGCCAGGAACGGTTCTTCCTACTTTATTACATTCACTGACGATCTCTCTAGATACGGACATGTGTTCCTGATGAAACACAAGTCTGAAGCTTTTATGAAATTCAGGGAATATAAGAACGAAGTAGAGAACCAAACGGGCAAAAGTATTAAGATCCTTCGATCTGATCGAGGAGGAGAATACTTAAGCAATGAGTTCCTAGATTATCTAAAAGAAAATGGGATTCTCTCTCAGCTTACTCCTCCTTATACACCACAGCACAACGGTGTATCGGAGTAGAGGAATCACACCCTATTAGATATGGTACGCTCTATGATGAGCACTGCTGAGTTGCATATTTCCTTTTTGGGTTATGCGCTGGAAACGGCCGCATACCTATTGAATAGAGTTCTAACTAAATCAGTGCCTACCACTCCATATGAGATATGGAATGGGAAGAGGCCATGTCTTAATTTTATTCAGATATGGGGTTGTCCGGCCTATGTGAAAACACAAAATCCGGACAAGCTCGAGGCAAGGTCTGTTCTGTGCAAGTTTATTGGATATCCCAAACATTCGCGAGGGTATATCTTCTACCACTCCGAGGAACAAAAGGTGTTTGTTTCTCGACATGCCACCTTTTTAGAAAAGGGATTTCTTGCAAAAGAAATTAGTGGCAAGGAGGTAGAACTGGAAGAAGTTCCAGCAGAACAAACTACAACAGAAGATTTGATGGAACCAGAAGATTCAGTAGTTCCCGACGAACCCCAGCCTCTCCCACGATCTAGTAGGGTTTCTCATCCACCTGAGAGATACTACGGTTTTCTCATTGATGGTGGGAGTGAGGATTGCATCATGGTAGATGATGACCCGACTAGTTTCGAGCAGGCCATCACGAGTGGTGACTCTGTGAAATGGCTGGATGCAATGAGATCTGAGATGGAATCCATGTACACCAACAAAGTATGGACTTTGGAAGTTACTTCCGAAGGGGTAAAACCCATTGGGAGCAAATGGATCTTTAAGAAGAAACTTGGTGTAGATGGAAAAGTTGAGACTTTCAAAGCTAGACTTGTTGCAAAGGGTTTTCGTCAACGACCAGGTGTGGATTATGACGAAACATTTTCTCCAGTGGCTATGCTTAAGTCCATCCGGATCTTACTTTCCATTGCTGCATACCATGACTACGAAATCTGGCAGATGGATGTTAAGACCGCTTTTCTAAATGGTGATTTAGAAGAGTGCGTGTACATGACTCAGCCAGAGGGCTTCGTAGACAGTAGGAGCAGCGGGAAGGTGTGCAAACTGCTTAAATCCATCTACGGGTTAAAGCAGGTATCGTGGAGTTGGAACATCTTCTTTGATGTTGTAGTCAAAGAGTTTGACTTCATCAAAAACGTAGATGAACCTTGTATCTATAAGAAGGTTGCAGAGAGTAAGGTTGTCTTCCTCATATTGTACGTGGATGACATAATCTTGATAGGAAATGATGTTCCTATGATGCAATCGGTCAATCTCTTCTTATCCCAAAGATTCTCAATGAAAGATCTAGGTGATGCCTCCTGTATATTGGGGATTAGGATCTATAGAGATAGATCCAAACGGATATTGGGATTGTCCCAATCCAGGTACATTGACACCATACTAAAGAGGTTTAGTTTGGAAGAATCCAAGCGTGGTAACCAACCCACGATCTCTGGACTCACTCTCTCCAAAGAGATGTCTCCTAAGACTGATTTGGGGATAGCTCGCATGCAAGGGATACCCTATGCTTCGGCAGTAGGCTCTATCATGTGTGTGATGCTATGTACCAGACCCAATGTAGCATACTCACTAAGTGTAGTGAGTCGGTATCAAGCAGATCTTGGAGAGAGTCACTGGACAGCTGTGAAGAACATTCTCAAGTACTTGAGAAGAACTAAGGAGATGTTCTTGGTGTATGGTAACGGAGAACTCCAGGTGGAGTCCTTTACCGATTCAAGCTTCAAAGTGATAAGGACGACTCTAAGTCGCACTCGGGATTTGTCTTTACCCTCAATGGAGGGGCGGTGTGTTGGAAGAGTTCCAAACAGGATACCGTTGCAGACTCGACGATGGAGGGTGAATACCTCGCTGCCAACGATGCTGCCAAAGAGGCTGTCTGGATAAAGAAGTTCATTACTGAACTTGGTGTGGTTCCGTCCATTGAGCATCCAATATCTTTGTATTGCGATAACAATGGATCTGTGGCTTGTCCAAGGAACCCAGGTCCCATTAGAATTCCAAACATATTTTGAGGCGGTATCACCTGATCTGGGAGATAGTTGATCGCCGGGAGATCGAGGTCAGGAGAGCTGATACGAAGGACAACACTGCGGATCCACTCACGAAAGCCATTCCCCAAACACAGTTTGAGAGACTCTTCGGGATGCTGGGTATGAGATACTACAACAGCTGGCCTTAGTGCAAGTAGGAGATTGTTAGTTATATATATGCCCTAGAGGCCATTGTTGTACATATGATGTATATTATAGTGGATGCTTGGATATATATAGAGAGGACTTTCTTGCTCGTCATGATAGTAAGCTATTTGGTTTCACTTTATCTTAACATGTTGACTTATATTAGTTTACTGTTTAACTCTCACATATTGATAAAGCCCTTAGGATATGTACTCGACTACTAGGACTATGATGAGATCATACTAGTGGGGCCACGGTAGTCGACGAGTACATCCTATAACTGTTCCTAGTCGAGGGTGTATCGAGACAGGGCATCGATACACCAGAGTAGACTAGCGTATACGCATCTTGACCCATATGATGGGTGATGGACGATCCGATATCCATTGGTGTTTGACATCAGAGATGGTGTACGGGTGCTCAATGGAGACTGGGTACACTGGACGGACTCGCCGAGAACTCCCAGATGGTATTATACCTCACGTCAGATGGCAGTTCTCTGGTGATACTGGTACAGGTTAGTCTGTAGACCCGAGATCGTCATAGATTCTTGTGTGATTCCCACTGTGCTTTGATTTCCACCTTACCACATCCAAGAGGGCATGCAAAACGGTGGCTTTTGGGTACAGTCCCGAATCACATGGAGGCAATGAACGATAGGAGGGGTTTCGTCTCTCCCGGTATAGGGAGTTGATGTTGTGCTGTGTTCGATTGCCTATAACTAGAAGTCCCTGGCCAGGGCGGATATTGAGTACTACTGGTAAGGTTTATCAGTAGGTTCTCGACCTGTTATGAGCCTCACGTCGACACGACTTATCGGTTACTAGGGTCTGATGTATACCACCCCTAGACTAGATATGCAACATATCAGATGAAGAGACCGGACTGTACGGTCGTGTTACTGATTGGATTCACAGGAGAATGTACAGGGTTGCTTGTTGATCTTCTGATCGTTCAATACCTGGGTGGCTATTACGTTTAGCTGACCGCTTGAAGCTTGTGGGTGTTTGATATGATCACCACCTACTGCCGGCATATTGACGATTCTTTAGAGTCCTACACAGAGGTTTCTTGACTCAGGCAAAACGGAGTAGGAGCACATATGTGATATGTGCAGGACCGAGAATAATATAATATGAGATACCGTATTCAATTCTCGCGATATTTGATATCAGCCGGGTCATCGGATCAAGTGTTGATTCGATGAATCGGTACATGAAATATTAGTCGGTTATATGTGATATAGCTGGATTGTCGGATCAAGTGTTGATTCGATAATTTAATGTATAATTATATATGTGATATATTACGTTATATTATCTAATATTGGCTCGCATTATTGATTCATTTCTCACCGGGTAATACATTGATATATGTGATATATGTTAATTGTATTATTTTCTTTTGTTATAAAAATATATTATATATATGATATATAATATTGTAACAAGTTATGTTTACAAATGCAACATGATTAGTGGAGATTAAACATGGTTAGGGTTTGATTTGGGTTAGTCTTTTCTTGAAACTTCTAGAAGCTATTGTTTTGTTTCTTGCAAAGATATTATGTGTTGATATTTTGGAGATATTTTCCTAACCCAACCCACACCCTTTACCCTAGTTAAATCTCTACAATGGTTAAGTCTTTCTTGACTAACTATGGTTGCAATTGTAATGATAATAACAATTCATTATTCATCACAAAAGGATTGATCATTCTTCTTCTTCTTCCTTGAGCTATTGAAAAGCTTTCTAGGTTTTTCTTTTGTGATGGATTAGTGTGAGATTATGAAAACAAAATAGAGCATAAATCCTACTTCATCATCCTCATCTAATCTAGCAAATTAGATTAGGGTGTTCACTTCATTAATACTTGATTAATGAGTGAGAGCTTGAGTTAAAGAAATTTCAAGGTAGATCATCTTAGAAAAGGAAGACTTCAAACAAGCATGGATCATTCGGGTTGTGGAGCTTCTCTTGAGTCCGGGAGATCAAGGATCACGGCGAAGGGACTACTACTCGGAGCTTATGAAGCGAAGGAGCGGACTACAAAGGTTGTAATCCCTCTCTCTTAGTTGTAAAGATATTTACTTGCATGTTTAACCCTAATTATCTAGCAAAGATCCTCGCTTTAGGTTGTTCGGCACGTCTAAATTTTAAATCGGGCATGGTTGATGCCTTATAGACCCTTGTGACAGTGCCTAGTAACCCTACACGTCCTCACCAAGTCTATAAGTCAACAAGAAAATATAGTAGATGGAGAGTACAAGGATACAACGAATATACAATACAACCATACGGATAACCACAAACCCACCGAAGCAAAACTGCACACTATGAGCTGAAGCGGTATCCGCAGCAAAAGATGATCAGATAGATGAATAGCCTGCCTCGACTACTCTGGAGAACACCCTGCAAAACAACTGTGGCACAACGGGGGTGAGTTGCCAACTCGTGAATAGAAAATAACATATGCAGGTAATCGCAAGTATGCACGTACAGCGTGAATCTAACATATGCAATTAATAGCAATAAAAGGTCATATGAATGCAATAATCATGAAAGGTAGACTAGCAGGTACAACTAATACATGAAACAGTAATAATATAACAATCGGTATGCAATAATCATGCAATAATGATATGAAAATGTATATATGCAACAGTCATGAAAGGTACTCTAACAGGTACAACTAACACATGAAGTAAAGCATATAAATAAAGGTATATAAATGCAACAGTCATGAAAGGTACACTAACAGGTACTACTAATACATGAAGCAGTGCATAAAAAATAAATGTGGAGTGTGGAATGAAATATGTCATTTCCACGGAATCCTGACATCGTGGTAGGTTCACAATCCATCAAGACAAATCCAAATCCCAATTCCTCAAATCAGCCCCCAAATTCGCTCCACGGAATCCTGACATCGTGCTAGGATCTCAATCCATCAAGACAAATCCAAATCCCAATTCCTCAAATCAGCCCCCAAATTCGCTCCCATATCATATAAGTCTCACAAATCCTTAATGTACAATATCGAATAAATCTCATATATCCTGAATGTACAAAATCAACAATCTCATATATATCCTGTATCCAATATCAAATGAATCACCTATATCCCAAATCCAATATCAAATAAATCTCTAACAACCTAAATATATTTGCATGAATAAATATGATGATGTATATAAATTAATATCAATACACATATATTAGCGTCTCATTCCACTAATATTGGTGTAAAGGCATATATAACAGCGTCCCATTCCACTGTTATATATACTTAGGGGTAAAAAGAAATATCATGAAACCAATGTGTCAAGCATCGACACAGAAATGCTGATCTATCAGGTGTTGTCACCAAGACTGGCACCCTGATAGGTACTTATCATACGCTATACCGAAAGCACGAGTGCCTAGCTCTGACCCTCGCCTCTCGACGTATCTATACGTACATGACTCCCGTCGGTATCTCCATGATAACCGCTGAGTCATAGGTAATGTCACCGGATGGTATGGTTCCCCCACTAACTCATCGTCTACTCCATGACTCTTGCCCCGGGGTACCTCCGGGCCCCACCATGTACCCGCACACGGACCCCTCCTTTCCTCGTATGGGGTATATATATATCAGAACCGATAAATCTCATGGTGGCTGCTGAAATATCATATCAAGAGAAACCGGGTTTTTCAAATAATGCGTAATTTCATGAACTCCCACGGTCCCCAAATCAAGAAAACATCATGAAAAATCCATATCACAATGCGAAAATCCATGAATATAATATATGCAACATAAACTGAAATGTAAGCATATAAAGGAAAAGCCGCTAATTAACTGCAACAAGTTAATATAAATATCATGCGGTTCCTAATTTTCTCCAATCTTAAAATAATATCAAGTAAAGGTAAACATGTAGCTATAACCAGGTATATGCGAAAACATAAAGGTATAGCAAGATATATGTATCTACCTATGAGTAATGATGTAGTATACCCCCTGGGTATAAGTGAAATATGTGTGCAAGGTATACCTGTAGTTATGTCATAAAGTGTGTATGTACCTAACACTAATGGCACAATACCCTATAGGTATACAGGTATCTAGCATGTAAGTATGTGAAGGCATATGTGTAAGCATATGGATATACAGGTATGCTAAATGTCATATGCGATAAGAAATATGAATCAATTTCTCAGTGTCCATAACCAAGCAATATCATATCTATAAGTGGGTTGTGCGTGACATGGCAATTATTGACGGTGTGTGTGGCATACAATCAGTGCTCGTGCAACATAGGCCGTCAATAATGGTGCAATGTCCTAAGGATACTAGTCCAAGCACAATACTAACTAAGCAGTAGGGTGAATGCGCAATTCTAAATATGACATAGAATATGCGACAAAATTAACATCTCTAGCCCAGACGCATAACGCCATACGGGCGATTCCCCTATAGATGTTAAATCTACTCACCAACACTCCAAGCTAGGTGAAGTCTACCACCTGTTTTCCCCTTGTAGCAGTGTCCGAAGTCCCCGCCTGCGAACCTGCAACATTAAAATAATAAAACAAGTATATATTAATAATAGATCCAAAACACGTACAAACTATATTAGACCGACGCAACAACACAAAACATACTCTCAAGTGTTCGTATTGTGTCTAACGTGTATAGCGACACGACGAAACTAACCCAAGAGCAAAACCACACAAAGTGCACGATCCGTGTCGTATAACGTATCGCGTGGACACAAAACACTAGAAACTACCTAGGTGATCCCAGATTTTGCATACAGAGAAAACTCAACAAACAAACAAGACCAAAAACACCCAAACCACAACATAGACCTACCTAGAAAAACCCAAACCCCAACTCCACCCAGGGGCCGATGTCGCCGGAATCCCTTTCATACGTCACCGGCCGGGTCCGAGCTCCAAGGGTCCGTGCTCCAGGTGAGGTCCTATGGTCTCAGGTACAACACAACTACTTTGTTTGGTTTTCTAATACACTCTCCAGGTCACAGCAGATCCCATATGTCACAAATAGGCACTAAAAATACGATATTATGCACAAAACGACACCAAACGCTATCTAAACTGAAACTAACAAGCTAAGCTACACTAAAAACACATAAACAACAGCAAAAGAACATTACCTACACAAAAGAACTCAAAGATCCTAGCTTTGCATGCTCCTAGGCATCCAAGAGGCAAAAAGTGAAGAAAGATGTGATTTTTGTGATATTTGTGAAGGATTTGAGATGAATTGGTGAGGGAAATGAGAGTGTTCAGTTTGTTTTGTGAGGAAAGAATAAAATGAGAAGAGATAGAGAAAAAGAGAGAGTGTGTGAGGATATGAGAGAGAGGTGAGTGTAGGGTGTGAGATGAGGGTGAGTGTATCATATGCATTAATGCATTCATACACACCTCATCACACCAAAACAAAAATATCTTCTCATTCACAAAAGATCTAGGGTTTAGCTTAAGGATTGGATTAAACAAGAATTAGGTTAAGTGTCAAGGTTGCTAAGAACAAAATTAGCACAAACAAATCCTCATATTTGCGTGCACACGTGCGTGCATGTCCATAACAAATAATAATAAATTATTAATTAAATGTTATAAAATGTGAGGAACCCGAATTGGTAAACTTTTTACAGTAAACCCGCATTAACGTCTAAACGAACACTAACAGAAATCTAAGGCGTTTCAATCCCCCTTATAAAAATTCGTCCCCGAATTTAAAATTCTCACTAAGCGTACCTTCAAAGAGAAGATTACAAATTCTCAAATCTCGTTCGCAGCATCCCAAGTGATTACCTCACTATACGGCTACGTCCAAGAAAACCTTTCACATATGGCAAGACCCTTGACCGAAGTTTCTCCACCTGCCGAGCCATTTACACAAATAGGCTGCTGGTGAACGAAAGACCGCGTCCAAGCTAAATGGTCTGGTGCTGAATCATGTGAGAAAGGTCATGAAGGTAATTGCAAAGTATCGACACAAGGAATACGGGGTGAATACTCAATAATCTAGGCGGAAGTGCCAAATTAAAGGCAACGGAACTAACTCTCTTTAATGTTCTCAAAAGGACCTACAATTCTGGGATAACCTTCCTAAAACTCAACACGTCATTCATCGGAAAAGTCCGTAGGAATACATGATCCCCCACTGCGAACTCAAGTCCGCGACCATCACGGTCGGCATAAGACCTCTGTCTGCACTGGCTGCCATCATCCTGACCTGAACCAACTGGATCATCTCCGAAGTCTCTACACTAGCTGGGGTCCAAAAATCCTACTACGCAGAGTCAAAAAAACAGATTGGAGATCGACAATACCTAACCCCTAAACCTAAAGGTTGCCAATTGGAGTGCCTCCTGATAACGGCTATCGAAAGAGAACTCTAACAATGGCGAGTGACGATCCCAACTGCCGACAACAATTAGTAAGTATGCACAAGCATAATCTCTAGAGTTGGTATAGCCCGCTCTCACAAAACCATCATCCTGCGGATGGAAAGATGGAGCTAAAGCTCAACCAGTACCCAAGGCTTCCTGAAGATCCTGCTCAAAACGGCAAGCAAACAGGGTGCCTTCATTGGATACAACCCTTGAAGGAACTCCGTGCAACGCACAAACTTAACAAAGAACAACTGAGCAAACTGAGCAAAACCGGACAACAAACATCCAAATGGAGTCACACCCTGTCTAGACCTGGGTAGACACCATAACGAAATTCATGGAGATCCGTTCCCACTCCCATTTCGAAACGGTTAAAGGTTGCAACTCTCCAGCCGGTCTCAGATGCTCAACCAAATCACACTACAAGACAGACACCTTGAAACGAAACCCGAAACATCTCTTTACATCCCTGCCCACCCGTAACTATCTCACAAGTGACGTCAATGTTGGTGGAACTTGAATGAGTACAGAGAGATGACAAATATGCCTGCTCTAGGATTTCGCGTCTCTACCCAATGGTATCAGGTACACAAACGCATCCCGAAACGTAGCACACCCTTGTCATAATCAAGGTCTCCAAATCATTACCCTGCTGAGTATGCTCAAGAATCTCTGACAAACGAATATCGGCGGGAAGTGCCCCGCGAAAGCGATTAAGGAAAAGTGGTCGGGCGCGGACATGAGCAAGCTGTCCCCTCAGTAGAGGAGAACTTAACCTGTACTCAACGATCGCACAAGAACTGTAAATCTGCAGAAGACTATCCCAACAATCAAAATCCGCTGCAGGAAGATGTACATTAAGCTTTGGTGGTCCGTGAAAATCTGACACGACTCTCGAACCAGTACTGTCCCCAAATCTCCAACGCAAAACCACCGCGGCCATATCCAGATCATGAGTGGAATATCCTGCTAGTACTTCCTCCAAGTGTAGGGAAGAAAATGTTGGAGATAGTGCCCTCAGAGTCAATTATTAGATCACAGGCACATGGTTGCAATGATTGAGGGATGACCTATCCCGGTAGGACAGTCTTACTCAAGATGATAGTATGCTATCTGGTTTATCTTTATCATCGTGTACTGCTTTAGGTGACCTTACAAGTCACTATTCTACGTTGATAAAGCCCTTAGGATTCTTGCTTGACTGCCAGCAGTATAAGGGTGATCATATACGTGGGAGCTTGGGTCTATAAGCACATCCTTAAAAGGTCCCTAGTCGTGGGAGCTTCGAGACAGGGCATCGATACTCCAGAGTAGACTAGTGTATACAGTCGAGACCCCGATGAGGGGCAGTGGCCGGTCTCACAAGCCACTGGTGTCAGTTGGTTCACCTAAGATGTATACAGGTGCCCATTGGGTTATGAGTACACCGGACAGGACTCGCCGGGAACATGCTAGTTGGTCTTATACCTAATGTCAGATAGCAGTTCCCTGGTGACATGTGTACAGGTTAGTTCATCGACCTGAGATCGTCATTTGTCTCGTGTGAGTTCCCACTGTACTTCGATTACTACCCTACCACGCTCAAAGGAGTCGTGAAAACAGGTTTTAGTTGGGTACAGTCCCGAGCCACATGGAGGCAGTGAGCCGATCTGCAGGGGTTCGTCTCTCCCGGTATTGGGGGTGAGGTCGCGCTGTGTCTAGGAGAGCCATTACACGAAGTCCTTGGCCAAGGCAGGAGATTTACTGGTAGGTATTCCAGTAGTATCTCAGGATGTTCTCGGCTACACTCCGACACGACTTGTACCGCTTTTGGGGGTCTGACTTTTACAAACCCCCTAGGCCCGCCATGTGATGCTCATAGATGAACGGACCGGACTGTACGGATATTGTCACTGACAGGCTCAGTAGGGTGTCAGGATGAGTTCGCTCATCGACTTCTCTTTTGGTCAATACCTGGTAGCCCGTTACGTATGGCTAATACCTCTGACGTGCTAGGGTTAAATCCACAACCAAAGTATTGAAGAGTCTTTAGAGTCCCCCACAAACCGTTTTCTCAAGTTTCGGGTGAAACGCTATAGAGGCCTGTAGGGGTCCTAGGCACACAGTAGAGGTCTCACAAGGCATCAACCATGCCATTTTACAAAAATATGGTGCCGAGAAACCCTAGTTAACGGATCGTTTACTAGATGTTTAGGCGAAACGGAAAACTAGTTAACTATTTAACTATAGGTTAGATGCTACAACCTTTGTAGATCCGGATTTCCACCTCCTTAGCTCCACGTGGTCGTCCCCTCGCTGTCCATCACGAACCTCGGACTCTCGCGACGGCTTCATCGGAGAAGTGAGCGGAATAGTTCGTCGGCTTCGTGTCAAAGACGATCTACGTCGAGGTTGCACTAGTTCAAGCTCCGACTTCACCAAGTAGTGAAACTTGTGAAGAAAACACCCAAAACCACTTGGAAAGAGGTAGAGGATGAAGAAATAGGAGGTGGGTTCACTTTAGATTTGGATTTCTCTCACTAAATCTCAAGTTGCCATTGATGTAGCAAGCTTGAAGAAGAAGAAGAAGAAGATGGTTATGATAAGTTCTATTAAAAAGAAATAGAAAATCAAATACTTATCATAACTCAAACTAGGTTTAAGTGTAGAGAATTAACCATGGTCAATTGGATGGGTTAGGGTTAAGCATGAAGATAAGGATGGTTACAAAAGTCAAGGCTTCATGAAGCTTCAACTAATGACAAAGAAAGCCACCATTTTTATCTTTATCTTTTCCAAATAAATAAATAAATAAATAAATGAATATGCAAAACCCTAATTATCAAATTAACCATGGATTAATTCTATATACTTAACTAAATGATCAAGTATCATCAAACATGATACAAAAAAGTGCACAAAAGTATATCACATATACAATGTGCAATCCAAGTGAGAAAAATCCGTTTAAAGTGAACCAATACTAGTTAATGCAAAGTAATATATCAAATATATAATTATACATTAAATTATTAAATCAACACTTGATTCAATGATCCGGTCATGTCGCACAAGACCGACTAGTATTCAATGTATCGGCTTATCGAATCGATCTTCGATTCGATAACTAGGTTATATCGAATATAACCATTTGATACATATATCGCGAGAATGGAATACGGTATCACATACACGCATTATTCTCGGTCCTGCACATATCTCATATGCGCTCCTATTTCGTTTCGCTTGAGCCAGGAAACCTCTGTGTAGGACTCTAAAGACTCGTCAATACGCCGGTAGCAGATGATGATCATATCAAGCATCCACAAGCCGCAAGCGGTCTACTAAACGTAACGGCCACCCGGGTATTGAGCGATCAGAAGATCGACGAGCTAGCCCGCTCACACTCCTGCGAATCCTACCAGTAACACTTACCATACAGTCCGGTCTCTTCGTCTGATATGTCGCATATCAAGTCTAGGGGTGGTAAACGTCAGACCCCAATAACCCGATAAGTCGTGCCGATGTGAGGCTCGTAACGGGTCGAGAAACTACTGGTAACACTTACCAGCAAATCTCTGATCAGCCCTGGCCAGGGACTTCCCTGTTACGGCCAATCGAGCACAGCGCAACATCAACCCCCAATACCGGGAGAGACGAAACCCCTCCTATCGCTCATTGCCTCCATGTGACTCGGCACTGTACCCAAAGACCACCGTTTTGCACGCCCTCATGGACGTGGTAAGGTGGAGATCAAAGCACAGTGGGAATCACACAAGACTCTATGACGATCTCGGGTCTACAGACTAACCTGTACAAGTGTCACGTGAGAACTGCCATCTGACGTGAGGTATAATACCATCTGGGAGTTCTCGGCGAGTCCGTCCAGTGTACCCAGTCTCCACTGAGCACCCGTATACCATCTCTGATGTCAAACACCAATGGATATGGGATCATCCATCGCCCATCTCATGGGTCGAGAAGCGTATACGCTAGTCTACTCTGGTATATCGATGCCCCGTCTCGATACACCCACGACTAGGGACCTTGAAGGATGTACTTATGGACTACCATGTCCCCACTAGTATGATCTGCATCATAGTCCAGGTAGTCAAGTACACATCCTAAGGGCTTTACCAACATGTAACTACAAGACAGTATAAAGAGACTAGTGTACATGTTAAGATAAAGAGTAACCAGATAGCATACTATCATATCGAGCAAGAAAGTCATCTCTATATATGTCCAAGCATCCAATATAATATACAACATCTGTACAATACTGGCCTCTAGGGCATACATACAACTAACAATCTCCCACTTGCACTAGGGCCAGCTGCTGTAGTATCGCATACCGAGCATCCCGAAGAGTCTCTCAAACTGTCTCTGGGGAATGGCCTTCGTGAGTGGATCCGCCGTGTTGTTCTTCGTGTCTACCCTCCTGACCTCGATCTCCCGGCGATCAACTATCTCCCGGATCAGGTGATACCGCCTCAGAATATGCCTGGATCGCTGATGGGACCTGGGTTCCTTGGCCAAAGCCACCGCTCCATTGTTATCGCAATACAAAGGTATTGGATGCTCAATGGATGGAACCACTCCAAGTTCAGTAATGAACTTCTTGATCCAGACAGCCTCTTTGGCAGCATCGTTGGCAGCGATGTATTCAGCCTCTATCGTCGAGTCTGCCACGGTTTCCTGCTTGGAACTCTTCCAGCTAACCGCCCCTCCGTAAAGGGTAAAGACAAAGCCCGACTGCGACTTAGAGTCGTCCTTATCACTCTGGAAGCTCGAATCGGTAAAGGACTCCACTTGGAGTTCTCCGTTACCATACACCAAGAACATATCTCTAGTCCTTCGCAAGTACTTGAGAATGCTCTTCACAGCTGTCCAGTGACTCTCTCCAGGATCAGCTTGATACCTGCTCACTACACTTAGTGAGTATGCTACATCGGGTCTGGTACATAGCATCGCATACATGATAGAGCCTACTGCCGAAGCATAGGGTATCCCTTGCATGCGAGCTCTCTCCAAATCAGTCTTGGGAGACATCTCTTTGGAGAGAGTGACTCCAGAGATCGTGGGCAAGTTCCCACGCTTGGACTCTTCCATACTAAACCTCTTTAGTATGGTGTCAATGTACCTGGATTGGGACAATCCCAAAATCCGTTTGGATCTATCTCTATAGATCCTAATTCCCAATATGCAGGAGGCATCACCAAGATCTTTCATTGAGAATCTTTGTGATAAGAAGAGCTTGACCGCTTGCAGCATAGGAATATCATTTCCTATCAAGAGTATGTCGTCCACGTACAATACGAGGAAGACAACCTTACTCTCTGCCACCTTCTTGTAGATACAAGGTTCATCTGGATTTTTGACGAAATCAAACTCTTTGATAACGACGTCAAAGCAGATGTTCCAACTCCGCGATGCTTGCTTTAATCCATAAATGGATTTAAGCAGCTTGCACACCTTCCCGCTGTTAGTGTATATGCCCTAGAGGCCATTACTGTATCATACTAGTTTGTATATTACTTAATGGATGCTTGGGATATTCACCTTGTATATACAATCTTGCTCAAAATAGTAGTATGCTACTTGGTTTGTTTCTACTTCAATGTGTACTTGTGTTTATTTCAGTATATCACTTATACGCATTAGTGGAGCCCTTAGGATCTTTGCTTGATTACCAGCGTTGTGATGGCAGTCACACTAGTGGGGGCTGGGTAATCTATAAGCACATCCTTATTCAGGTCCCTGGTCGCAGGACTATCGAGACAGGGCATCGATACTCCGGAGTAGACCAGCGCATGCGCTTCTCATCCCAGTGTGGGAGACGGTCTGTCCCACAGCCGTCAGTACGTCGTACTTGAGATAGTATGCGGGTGCTCGTTAGGTTACGGGTACACTGGACAGGACTCGTCGGGAACTGACTAGTTGGTATTATACCTATCGTCAGTTATCAGTTCCCAGGTGACATGAGTACAGCTTAGTCCGCTGACTTGACACTGTCACTCCGCCTCGAGTGTGTTCCCACTGTACTTTGATCACTACCCTACCACGGCTCAAAGGAGTCGTGCAAACAGGTGGTGGTTGGGTGCAGTCCCGAAGCACTTGGAGGCAGTGACGGTTAGACAGGATTCGTCTCTCCCGGTATTGGGGGTTGACATCGCGCTGTGTCTAGGAGAGCCATTACACGAGTAGTCCCTGGCCAGGGCAAACGAGATATACTGGTAGGTTTCCAGTGTTATCTCAGGGTGTATTGGGCTTCACTCCGGCACGACTTGTACCGCTATTGGGGGACTGACGTTTACCGCCCCCTAGGCCCGCCATGCGATGTATCAGACGAACAGACCGGACTGTACGGAGAATGTCACGCTCAGGCTCAGTAGGAGTTCAGATGGGTTTCGCCTCGTCGGTCTTCTTGTCGGCATTACCTGGGGACCGTTACGCACAGCTAGTGCCGCTTGCGGTCTGTGGTTAAACCCACTGCCAGCGTAGTGTCGAGTCTTTAGAGTCCCACACAGAAAGCTTTTCGCCTTTAGGCAAAAGAGTAGAGGTCGCATGGTATTGCGACAGGTCGCATGGTTTTGCGACAGGGTTCGGTCACATCCGTGCACTTGTGCACGTACAGTGTCCGGACAGTTTACACTAGCGGGCTTTGGTTTAAGCCAGATCCTAGTGTACCTTATGGGATTGGATTTATCCAGTTTGCATTCGTGTTCCTCGGAACGCGGATGCGGGTGTGTATGCACAGTTGACAGGGAGGCAGAGGCAGTGGATTCTCATTAGGGTTGTTGACAGTTGACCGTTGACTTTTGACTTTTTGCTCAACCCTAATGAGAATATGATATGTGATTAACTATTATATTAATTAAGTATTATGGTGATATGGTTGTTGACTTGTTGACTTTTGTTGACTTGTTGACTTTGGTGACTTGTTGACTTTTGTTGACTTGTTGACCGGTTGACTAGGCTTGACTAGTTGACCATCATGATAACCATGGTTATCATTTCATGCCAAAGACTTTTTTCTTGCTTGTTTTTGAGTAAAATGAGTGCATGATATGATAACCTTATGGTTGCTTCTAACCATCACCAAAAGACTTTTTTGATATGATGAGTTATGATCACTTTGGATTATGAGAGGGTGAGAGAGAAAAGAGAGCCTCATTCTTTCTTGCTCATTCTCTCTCTTGTTCTTGAGCTCTCCCTTTGCTCTCACCCTCAACCTCTTGCTCCCTCTCTTGATCTATGGTTCTCTTGTCTCATGAGTTGAGAATCAAGAACCATAGATAAAATCCCATTCTACTTCCTCTCTACTCATTCTAGTTCACTAGGTTTAGCAAACCAAGTGAACTAGTTTCTTCAAAGACCGAAGAAGGAGCTAAAGGTTGGAGCTTTCAAGTGGATCTATCTTCGGCGTACGGAGACGACGAGAAGGAGCCATCGGACCACCACCGGAGCTTGAAGAGAAGGAGTCCAAGTTTAGGTATAACCATCTTCATCCGAGTAGCTAAACATCTTTAGCTTAGTTTGCTAGTTTTAGTTTAGGTAACGATCCCGACCATAAGTTAGTCCATGTTGCCTCTTGCGATAAAAATTTTGATTTTATACCGTTTCCGCCTCCCCGTAAGAACCGGGGGTCGCAATATGGACTTACACCCGCTGCTCCCACTGTCTACGAAGCCCTCTGGCTGAGTCATGTACACGCACTCTTCTAAATCACCATTTAGAAAGGCGGTCTTAACATCCATTTGCCAGATTTTGTAGTCATGATATGCAGCGATGGCAAGCATGATTCGGATGGATTTAAGCATAGCCACTGGAGAAAAGGTTTCGTCATAGTCCACACCTGGTCTTTGACGAAAACCCTTTGCTACAAGTCTAGCTTTGAAAGTCTCCACTTTCCCATCTACACCAAGTTTCTTCTTGAAGATCCACTTGCTCCCAATGGGTTTTACCCCTTCAGGAGCAACTTCCAAAGTCCATACTTTGTTGGTGTACATGGATTCTATCTCGGACCGCATAGCATCCAGCCATTTCACTGAGTCCCCACTCGTGATGGCCTGCTCGAAGCTAGTTGGGTCATCATCCTCCATGATGCAATCCTCGCTTCCACCATCAATGAGAAAACCGTAGTATCTCTCAGGTGGACGAGAAACCCTACCAGATCGGCGGAGTGGCTGAGGTTCGTCGGGTACTACCGAATCTTCTGGTTCCACTAAATCTTCAGTTATAGTTTGTGTTTCTGGAACTTCTTCCAGTTCTACCTCAGAGCCACTAATTTCTTTTGCAAGAAATTCCTTTTCTAAAAAGGTGGCATGTTGAGCAATAAACACTTTTTGTTGTTCACTGTGGTAGAAGAGATATCCATTTGAATGTTTAGGATATCCCACAAACATACATAGAACTGACCGTGCCTCGAGTTTATCTGGATTTTGCCTTTTGACATAGGCCAGACAACCCCATATCTTAACTCGTTTAAGACATGGTCTCTTCCCACTCCATATCTCATATGGTGTGGTAGGTACAGATTTAGTTGGAACTTGATTCAATAAGTATGCCGCTGACTCAAGCGCATACCCCCAGAAGGAAATAGGTAACTCAGCTGTACTCATCATAGAGCGTACCATATCTAATAGGGTGCGATTCCTCCGCTCCGATACACCGTTGTGCTGTGGTGTATAAGAAGGAGTAAGCTGAGAGAGAATCCCATTCTCTTTTAGGAAGTCCAGGAATTCATTGCTCAAGTATTCACCTCCTCGATCAGATCGAAGGATTTTAATACTTTTTCCGGTTTGTTTCTCGACTTCTTGTTTATATTCTCTGAATTTCTCAAAAGCTTCAGACTTGTGTCTTATCAAGTACACATGTCCGTATCTTGAGAGATCGTCAGTGAATGTAATGAAGTACGAAGAACCATCCCTGGCATGTGTAGACATGGGACCGCATACATCACTATGTATTAGTCCTAAGAGTTCGGTAGCTCTTTCTCCGTGTCCTGTAAACGGAGTTTTGGTCATCTTGCCTTTGAGACATGACTGGCAAGTGTCATAAGATGAAAATTCAAACGGATTTATATATCCATCTTTATGCAACTTAGCTAGTCGTGTCACATTGATGTGACCCAGTCTACAATGCCACAAGAAGGATTCGTTCAGTTCTGAACTCTTCCTCTTGTGTGTGTTTGTTATGCTCAGAACTGTTGATTGATTTAGAACATAAATGCCATTGCACAACGTGCCTGATCCAACCAACTTTTGGTTACGGAAAATGTTCATAACATTATCCTGTAATACAAAATTATATCCTTCTTTGCTTAATAAAGAAACCGATATAATGTTGCATATCAGCTTCGGCATGTAATAGCATTCGTTCAGAACCAATGTATTACCAGTTGGTAATACAAGGTGATATTCCCCGACAGTCTTAGCTGCAACAATTGCACCATTTCCAACTCTGATGTCTTTATCACCTTCCCCAAGTTCTCTACCTTTCCTGAGCCCATGTAACTGATTACATATATGGGATCCTGACCCGGTATCTAATACCCAGGACGTAGAGCAAATGGAGAAACAGTTCTCAGTAACGAACACACCCGAAGAAAATGCATCATCATGTAGTTTCTTCAATCGGGTGGCATGGGAATCCTGGTATTCCCCTATATCCTGTTCATTCCTATAACTCTTATAAGAAAGAACGGAACCAACGTTCCCCAGCACAGTATAATATACGGGTTCGGTCAATACATCCATATTATTATCTTGATTAAGGCATGAACTGGTCGCTACCTGGAGAGAGAGAGAAGAAAACACTTTAGCGTATGCTCGTGCAAGATCAGATTGGTTATTATCTTATCTAATCAGGATGGCTCCCACTGCTTTTTATCAAATCTTCCTTCAAACCCTAAAAGGAAAGACTAGCCGGGGTTAATTACACACTACAGGTTCGCCAATCATTCAGCCAGGCCAGTGTCGGTACTTTGAGGGAGGTCCCCCGTGCTTTCGCACGAACCTAATTAATGTAAACCTCATTTTCCCAGAGGCGTAACCCCGTTGACACCTTTCTAGACACCTACTTGATCGGCTAATTGCACTGTGTAAAACTCTCCCAGGAGTAACTCTTACTCGCAGCGGGTATCGGGATCCAACTATCTCATAGAAGGTATGCAATCTCATTGCAAATTTCAACACTTGAAATTCCCGATAATATTTTGCCCCTAGTGTGCCATGACCTTGACAGAGGTCAACAAATCATAGTGCACTAGTCAAGTTCAACCCGTCATTTCTTGATTGAATCAAACCCACTCGCACGACCCTTGACAGAGGTCAACAAGGTCGTACGACTACCCTAATCCAATCACATCACATGCTTTGCAGATAACTACTAATTAGCTACCGCACACTACGCCTTGACAGAGGTCAACAAACGCAGCACGAATACTAAATAGTCTTTATCTGAAATGACGGAGGGCTACGACAGGTTTTTCTGAAAACCTATTGCGTAATGAACTTGATATCGTTGTAGAATCAAATGAAGATTTTGAAATGGAGTGATTTTGAGGCTTTTCTAGTTTTGCTAAAGGAGTCACTCCCGGCGAAGGGATCTCGGTCCTTTCCTCGTCGAATGAGGTGCGGGATATATCATATATATCGCTGTGCAAAGCAGAAACTCTTAAAAGCAATCAAAGCCAAACCGAGTGTGTAGCATCTGCCAGTTACTGCTAAAGGAGTCACTCCCGGTGAAGGGATCTCGGTCCTTTCCTCATCGAATAAGGTGCAGGGTATATCATATATACCGCTATGCAAAGCAAGAACTGTAGCTACCTGTTTGATTTTAAAATCTGATTCTACAACATCTTAGGTTTCTTATCTTTCATTAATAACATTAATGAAGTCCCATCATTTAAATACCTAAGCATCACAGATAGATATGACGTACGCTTATGCCATCCGCATTCGCCTCGATGCCCCCTCGTGCACCGTTAGGTTAGGTAACTAACGACAGAGCAGGGCAGGGCTAGCGCGGGTGTAAAACATAAGTAACGTCTATATAATATATCATATATACTATATACTATATCCATCACAGAATCACATCACAGATATCGCAGCAGAATAAACATATGAAATATTGGATATACTAGGACGTCCGTGTTTTCAATACGAGCCAGTATAAAACACGGATTCCACGGTCGTGATGAATAGCCAATCCCACACCCCTAGACCCCTACGAGAGCGGCAAGCAACCCTACCAATTCTAGGGTTAGGAGACCCGGACTCGACTCCTCGAGTTGGTCTCCCACTGGACCCCAGAACCCGGTTACTTATGCTCCCCATCCTTGGGTCTATCCTAATGCGGAAAAGTAAATAATATACAAAGGGTGACAGCTTCCGCTACCTGGAAGTGCCCCAAATAAAATAATATTACATACAAGTTTTTACATGAATGAAAATGAAAAAACACTCATCTCACATAAAAACCCCCGGCTATTCAAACACGACGATCCAATATAACATATCCAGCAACACATAACATCACATGTCATCAACGTAAGTAAATATGCGCATCCCAATTGTCGTTGACATATAGCAACGAAACCGGCGATTCATATATTACACTTACGGTCACAGAAAAGAAAGTGTAAAACTACAACAGTTGGAATCCGCAACTACTTTAGACATCGCATGCCTAACAGATATAAATCCCGCATTTTAGTCTCATTATCGAAAACTCTTTTCAATATCGTATGGGACTAAACTGCTAGATTTATAACATTCATTCAGTTATCTCATAACTACTTGTGAATTCCAATTATTGTATCACATTCCAGATAAACAGAAAATGTTAAACTTTCCGATCGAACAGTCGAATACCCAAGTTTTCCGATACAGCTCAACACATGAAATAAGTCTAACAACATTCAGTTCGTGCCTCAGTACCGACGGTCCAGCCGTAGAAGGGTCAAGCCAACGCCTCACATGTGGCACGCCGTACTGCCCCAAACCCGAAGGTTCAAAGGGCAGTTCAAGACGGTCACATAATCGAGTTAAGGTTTGTTGTCTTCTAGAGGGTCCATCGCGTTACTTGCACTACTTAGAACGCCGTTAAACTACGGAAAAATCCAACACTTGGAAATTTCCCGACAGGGGAAAAATTGGGTATTTATATCCGGTCGAACTTTTTAACATATTCTGGAAATTATCCGGGAATACACAAAGACGAAATTTTGATACCCCGATCGAAACACCGAATCCCCAAAGCAACCAAAAAAAATTCAACTCTTGAATAATCATTAAAAACACCCAGGAAAATCACCACTGGAAATTAAGGATTACTGTGTATAATTCTTTAAATAATTAGTCCGTACGGCCGCGGATCCGCCGCATGAGCCATGCTCATGACGCGGATCCGCGCTTGAACAGTGGAATTACACTCACGAATTTCACAGTAAACCTTATAATTTCCTGCTTATTTTTCTGCATATTTTTAATATTGAAAAATCCCACTTTTTGGAAAAAGTCCAGAGAGCAAGATAAGTTTAGGGTTTCGGGTTCGTTCGGGCTTCAAATCGCGTCTAGACTTCGCCTAAGGCTCTAGCTAGGCTCTGATACCACTGTAGGGTTCCTAGGCACACAGTAGAGGTCTCACAAGGCATCAACCATGCCATTTTACAAAAATATGGTGCCGAGAAACCCTAGTTAACGGATCGTTTACTAGATGTTTAGGCGAAACGGAAAACTAGTTAACTATTTAACTATAGGTTAGATGCTACAACCTTTGTAGATCCGGATTTCCACCTCCTTAGCTCCACGTGGTCGTCCCCTCGCTGTCCATCACGAACCTCGGACTCTCGCGACGGCTTCATCGGAGAAGTGAGCGGAATAGTTCGTCGGCTTCGTGTCAAAGACGATCTACGTCGAGGTTGCACTAGTTCAAGCTCCGACTTCACCAAGTAGTGAAACTTGTGAAGAAAACACCCAAAACCACTTGGCAAGAGGTAGAGGATGAAGAAATAGGAGGTGGGTTCACTTTAGATTTGGATTTCTCTCACTAAATCTCTAGTTGCCATTGATGTAGCAAGCTTGAAGAAGAAGAAGAAGATGGTTATGATAAGTTCTATTAAAAAGAAATAGAAAATCAAATACTTATCATAACTCAAACTAGGGTTAAGTGTAGAGAATTAACCATGGTCAATTGGATGGGTTAGGGTTAAGCATGAAGATAAGGACGGTTACAAAAGTCAAGGCTTCATGAAGCTTCAACTAATGACAAAGAAAGCCACCATTCTTATCTTTATCTTTTCCAAATAAATAAATAAACAAATAAATAAATAAATGAATATGCAAAACCCTAATTATCAAATTAACCATGGATTAATTCTATATACTTAACTAAATGATCAAGTATCATCAAACATGATACAAAAAAGTGCACAAAAGTATATCACATATACAATGTGCAATCCAAGTGAGAAAAATCCGTTTAAAGTGAACCAATACTAGTTAATGCAAAGTAATATATCAAATATATAATTATACATTAAATTATTAAATCAACACTTGATTCAATGATCCGGTCATGTCGCACAAGACCGACTAGTATTCAATGTATCGGCTTATCGAATCGATCTTCGATTCGATAACTAGGTTATATCGAATATAACCATTTGATACATATATCGCGAGAATGGAATACGGTATCACATACACGCATTATTCTCGGTCCTGCACATATCTCATATGCGCTCCTATTTCGTTTCGCTTGAGCCAGGAAACCTCTGTGTAGGACTCTAAAGACTCGTCAATACGCCGGTAGCAGATGATGATCATATCAAGCATCCACAAGCCGCAAGCGGTCTGCTAAACGTAACGGCCACCCGGGTATTGAGCGATCAGAAGATCGACGAGCTAGCCCGCTCACACTCCTGCGAATCCGACCAGTAACACTTACCATACAGTCCGGTCTCTTCGTCTGATATGTCGCATATCAAGTCTAGGGGTGGTAAACGTCAGACCCCAATAACCCGATAAGTCGTGCCGATGTGAGGCTCGTAACGGGTCGAGAAACTACTGGTAACACTTACCAGCAAATCTCTGATCAGCCCTGGCCAGGGACTTCCCTGTTACGGCCAATCGAGCACAGCGCAACATCAACCCCCAATACCGGGAGAGACGAAACCCCTCCTATCGCTCATTGCCTCCATGTGACTCGGGACTGTACCCAAAGACCACCGTTTTGCACGCCCTCATGGACGTGGTAAGGTGGAGATCAAAGCACATTGGGAATCACACAAGACTCTATGACGATCTCGGGTCTACAGACTAACCTGTACAAGTGTCACGTGAGAACTGCCATCTGACGTGAGGTATAATACCATCTGGGAGTTCTCGGCGAGTCCGTCCAGTGTACCCAGTCTCCACTGAGCACCCGTATACCATCTCTGATGTCAAACACCAATGGATATAGGATTATCCATCGCCCATCTCATGGGTCGAGAAGCGTATACGCTAGTCTACTCTGGTATATCGATGCCCCGTCTCGATACACCCACGACTAGGGACCTTGAAGGATGTACTTATGGACTACCATGTCCACACTAGTATGATCTGCATCATAGTCCAGGTAGTCAAGTACACATCCTAAGGGCTTTACCAACATGTAACTACAAGACAGTATAAAGAGACTAGTGTACATGTTAAGATAAAGAGTAACCAGATAGCATACTATCATATCGAGCAAGAAAGTCATCTCTATATATGTCCAAGCATCCAATATAATATACAACATCTGTACAATACTGGCCTCTAGGGCATACATACAACTAACAAGGCCGTATGGAGATATGGCAGGGTTCGATCATGTACGTGCGGTATTGCACGGATCATGATCGGACGGATAATACTAGCGGGCTTTGGTTTAAGCCGAATCCTAGTATTGTACAGTGTAGATTTTGTCTCATTGCATTTGTATTCGGTCGGAATACAAATGCTGGTATGTATATACAGTCATGGGGTTTTCCTGTAATTTATTACGGGATCAGTTTTCTGAGGTTGCCAGTTTGCTTTCCGTTTCGGCCATTTTTCTTTGTTTCTTTCCTTGGCTGAAAATTAGTGGAGGAGGGCTAATTTGCATATTTGCAAATTAGCAATTGTGGAGTGGTTTATTTGTAAATGGATGATCATGATGGTGTTGGATATATGTATGCCCTAGAGGCCATTATATGATAGTGGATGTATTTATACATGTATATATATATTCAGTGTACATTCTTGCTCGACATGATAGTATGCTATCTGGTTCTTCTTTATCTGACATGTTGATTTGATCATGCTTTTATTCATTCACACATGTTGATAAAGCCCTGAGGATATAGACTTGACTACTGTGATTGTGATATAGATCATATTAGTAGGACATCTGTAGTTTATAAGCATATCCTGGAATGTCCCTAGTCGTAGGTGTATCGAGACGGGGCATCGATATACCAGAGTAGTCTAGCGTATATGATACTAGACCCATATGATGGGCGATGGATGTTCCCACATTCATCGATGTTTGACATCGAGATCGTATACGGGTGCTCAGTGGTGACTGGGTATACTGGACGGACTCGCCGAGAACTCCTATATGGAATTATATCTATCGTCGGATAGCAGTTCTCAGGTAACACTGGTGCAGGTTAGTCTGTAGACCCGAGATCGTCATAGAGTCTTGTGTGTTCTCCCACTGTACTTTGATTACCACCCTACCACGGCTCTACTGAGTCGTGCAAACAGGTGGCCGTTGGGTACAGTCCCGAGACACACGAAGGCGATGAGCGATAGGAGGGGTTTCGTCTCTCCCGGTATTGGGAGTTGATGTTGTGCTGTGCTCGACTGGCTATATATCAGTAAGTCCCTGGCCAGGGCTGTTGAGATTTGCTGATAAGTGTTATCAGTAATTTCTCGATCTGTTATAGACCATTCATCGGCACGACTTATTGAGTTATGGCGGTAGACGTTACCATCCCTAGACTTGATATGCAGCATATCTGACGAAGAGACCGGACTGTACGGTAGTGTTGCCGGTTGGCTCGACGGGAGTTGTGACAGGTTGGCTTGTTTTCTTCTGATCGCTCAATACCCGGGTGGCCATTACGTTTAGCTAACCGCTTGCGGCTTGTAGGTATTTGATATGATCATTACCTACTGCCGGGGTATTGACGAGTCTTAGAGTCCCACAATGAAGTTTCCTGGCTCGGGCGAAAAGATGTGGTGTGCATATGAGATATGCGCGGGGACCCGATTAAATACGGATATGTGATACCGTATATTAATCAGGCATTTTCTATTATTCGGGTCGTATGTGATATGACCGGTTTGCAAAATCAAGTGTTGATTTAACAAATGACTTTTAGATTAATTCTTTAATCAAACTCCTTTTTCTATTTTTGTATGCATGCATGTATGCACATGATGATGTGCATTGATACATACATACATACATAGTATCATGGTTGTTGATACATGTTTGGCGACAATGCAAGACATATATTGTAGAATTATCTATTTATTTATCATTTGGAAAAAAAGAAAGGATAATTCACACAAGGTTTATACTTATCATCTTTGACCATGCTTCAACCACCATTTCACCTTGAGTTAATTATCCTTTTGTCTTTAACCCATTTGATAAAAATCTAGATGATTCTAACTATGGTTGAAGTGAAAAAGGATTAATATATATTATTCTTTTCTCATTTCAATTATTATTCACTCTCATAACTTTTCTTTTGTGAGAAAGCTTAGCCACCATCTTCTTCTTCCTCTCTTCATAATTTTCTTGGGTGAGGTTGATATAAAGAAAGAGTTTTGATTATAGAATACAAACCACATCATCATACTACACACATCTAGCCCATTTGTGTAAGGTGTTTGCTCTACTTCATTCACATATCGAGTAAAGCAAGAAGCTTTGGGCAAAGGAGCTTCGGGTGGATCGTCGTGGACTTAGAAGATCTCAAGCGAACCTTTTTCCAACCGTCAAGTAGCCAAGGAGTCTAGCGTAGGGAGCTACAAAGGTTGTACTATCAAAACCCTAGCCTTTATTACTTGTGATGTTGTCTTTATATTGAAACCCTAAATTTCTAGTGATGATTCTTTGTATGTTCACTTAGCACCTTAAAAATTTGATTTTGAGACATGTGATGCTTCCAAACCTTTCATGAGGTGTTATGTAAACCTAACATTGGTATCAGAGCCTAGCTAGAGCTTTAGGCGACACTTTAGCGAAGTTAAAACTCTGATCGAACCTAAAAAACGGAGTTTTAACCCTTCTCTGGACAATTTTTTAAAACTGTGTTTTTCCAGTATTAAAATATACTTTAAAAATTCAGCAGTCAAATATAAGAATTACTATAAAAGACGAAGCAATGATCCTTACATTCCGCCGCGGAACCGCGGCCAGAACTTGCTTGGGCCGCGGATCCGCGGCCGTACAGATAAATCATTGCCTCGTTTTCACAGAGTAATGTTCCTACCTGCTTGTATATATTTTTGGGTATGTTTAATCTGATTCAAGTGTTGAATATTCTGGGGATTGTTTTGGATTCGGTGATTCGATCGGAATTTTAATTTTGTGTATTTTTCGGATAATTTAGAAAGTATTAAATAGTTCGAACGGATATCATTAACTCACTTGTTCCCGGCACGAAAAATTTTCATGTGTTGATTTTATCTCGGGTTTAAATCTTTCTGAAATACGTGCAAGTTAAGTGGTGGACCCTGTAGAAGAACACAAACCTTAACTCGATTATGTGACCATCTGAACTGCCTCTAAACCTTAGGGTTTGGGGCAGTACGGCGTGCCACATGTGAGGCGTTGGCTTGACCCTTCTACGGCTGGACCGCTGCTACTGTGACACATTCCGGGTTTTTTTTTGAACTCCGCTCAAGTGTTGAGATTTAGGAAATTTTAGGTATTTGATTATTCGATCGAAAAGTTTAATACTGTCTATTTATCTGGAATGTGATACAATATGTGGAATTCATATAGTTAGGCATGAAATGCGAAGTATGTGATATTTCGGATTTACGATGTCTAAAGAGAATGTGGATTCCAAATGTTGTAGTTTTACACTTTCTTTTCTGTGACCGTAAGTGTAGTATGTCGCTTATCGCCGGTTTCGTTGCTATACATCAACGACAATCGGGGTACGCATACTTACTTACATTGATGATATATGATATTATGTGTTGCTGAGATATGATGTGCAGGATTGTCACGATTGAATAGCCGAGGGGTTTTTATGTGAGATGAGAGTTTTATTTTCATTCATGTAAAATTCAAATGTAATGTAATATTCTTTTATTTGGGGCACTTCCGGGTTGAGGTTGTTGTCACCAGTGTTGTATATTATTTACTTTTCCGTATTAGGATAGACCCAAGGAGGGGAGCACAAGTGACCGGGTTCTGGGGTTCAGTGGGAGGCTATCTCGAGGAGTCGAGACCGGGTCTCCTAAACTCCAGGATTGGTAGGGTCGCTTGCCGCTCTCGTAGGGGTCTATGGGTGTGGGCTTGGCTATTCATCGCGACTGTGGAATCTGTATTTTCTATTGTTGGCTAAATACTAAATACGGACGTCCTAGTATATCCCACATTATATCTGTGTTTCTGCTGCCTGTGTTCTGTGATATCTGAGACGAATGATATATTATATATGAGATATATAGTAGACGTTGCTTATGTTATACACCCGCGCTAGTCCCGTCCCGGTATGCCGTTAGTTAAGTAACCAAATGGTGCATAACGGAACATTGCGGCGAATGCGGATGGCATAAGCGTACGTTATATTTTCGTTTCTTTTCTGTGATTGGCTTAAGGACTTAAATGATAGGACTACATTAATATGATTAATGTAAAGAAAATAAACCTAAAAAGATGTTGTAGAATCGGATTTGAAAACCACTCGGCTCTTTATGAAAAAGCTACATTTCAAAAATGCGGAGCTCAAGCCACTCCTTTTGAAAACCATTTGATTCTACGACGATATCAAGTTCAAAGCGTGAAAGATTTTCTTAAAAATCATCCGCAACCCTCCGTCATTTTAGGAAGTAGAGTACTTAGTATTCGTGCTACGTTTGTTGACTATAGTTAAGGCGTAGTGTACGGTAGCTAAGTGATATCTTCCTACACTGCATATGATGCAGATTAATTAGGACATTCATGCAACTTTGTTGACCATAGTTAAGGGTCATATGAGTGGGTCTAATTAATCAAGAAATGACGGGTAGAACTTGACTGGTACTTATGATTTGTTGACCATAGTTAAGGTCATAGGTACTAGGGGTAAAAACCGCATCGGGAATTTCAAGTGTTGAGATTTGCAATGAGATTGCATACCTTCCATATGATGGTTGGATCCCGATCCCACTGTGGGCAATAGTTGCTCCCAGGAGAGTTTTGCAGCTTACAATTAGCTAACTCATTAGGTGTCTAGAAAGGTGTTAACGGGGCTATGCCTCTGGGTAAACGAGGTTTACTTTAATTAGGTCCGTGCGAAAGCACGGGGAACCTCCCTCAAGTACCGACACTGGCCTGGCTGAACGGTTAGCGAAGTTGTAGACTGTAATTAATCCTGGCTAGTTTTCTTTTTAAGGTTTGAAAGAAAAACTTGATTAAAGCAGTGGGAGACATCGATTAGACAAGATAGTATGCTATCTGGTTCAGTGTACATTCTTGCTCGACATGTATATATATATATATATATATATATATATATATATATATATATATATATTCAGTGTACATTCTTGCTCGACATGATAGTATGCTATCTGGTTCTTCTTTATCTGATATATTGATTTAATCATGCTTTTATTCATTCACATATGTTGATAAAGCCCTGAGGATATAGACTTGACTACTGTGATTGTGATATAGATCATACTAGTGGGACATCTGTAGTTTATAAGCATATCCTGGAATGTCCCTAGTCGTAGGTGTATCGAGACGGGGCATCGATATACCAGAGTAGACTAGCGTATATGATACTAGACCCATATGATGGGCGATGGATGTTCCTACATTCATCGATGTTTGACATAGAGATCGTATACGGGTGCTCAGTGGTGACTGGGTATACTGGACGGACTCGCCGAGAACTCCTATATGGAATTATATCTATCGTCGGATAGCGGTTCTCAGGTGACACTGGTGCAGGTTAGTCTGTAGACCCGAGATCGTCATAGAGTCTTGTGTGTTCTCCCACTGTACTTTGATTACCATCCTACCACGGCTCTACTGAGTCATGCAAACAGGTGGCCGTTGGGTACATTCCCGAGACACACGAAGGCGATGAGCGATAGGAGGGGTTTCGTCTCTCCCAGTATTGGGAGTTGATGCTGTGCTGTGCTCGACTGGCTATATCAGTAAGTCCCTGGTCAGGGCTGTTGAAATTTGCTGATAAGTCTTATCAGTAGTTTCTCGATCTGTTATAAACTATTCATCGGCACGACTTATTGAGTTATTGGGGTCGACGTTACCATCCCTAGACTTGATATGCAGCATATCTGATGAAGAGACCGGACTGTACGGTAGTGTTGCCGGTTGGCTCGACGGGAGTTGTGACAGGTTCGCTTGTTTTCTTCTGATCGCTCAATACCCGGATGGCCATTACGTTTAGTTGACCGCTTGCGGCTTATAGGTATTTGATATGATCATTACCTACTGCCGGCGTATTGACGAGTCTCAGAGTCCCATAATGAAGTTTCCTGGCTCAGGAGAAAAGATGTGGTGTGCATATGAGATATGCGCAGGGACCCGATTAAATACGGATATGTGATACCGTATATTAATCGGGCATTTTCTATTGGTCGGGTCGTATGTGATATGACCGGTTTGCAAAATCAAGTGTTGATTTAACAAATGACATTTAGATTAATTCTTTAATCAAACTCCTTTTTCTATTTTTGTATGCATGCATGTATGCACATGATGATGTGCATGGATACATACATACATACATACATAGTATCATGGTTGTTGATACATGTTTGGTGGAAATGCAAGACTTATATTGTAGAATTATCTATTTATTTATCATTTGGAAAAAGAGAAAGGATAATTCACACAAGGTTTATACTTATCATCTTTGACCATGCTTCAACCACCATTTCACCTTGAGTTAATTATCCTTTTGTCTTTAACCCATTTGATAAAAATCTAGATGATTCTAACCATGGTTGAACTGAGAAAGGATTAATATATATTACTCTTTTCTCATTTCAATTATTATTCACTCTCATAACTTTTCTTTTGTGAGAAAGCTTAGCCACCATCTTCTTCTTCCTCTCTTGATAATTTTCTTGAGTGAGGTTGATATAAAGAAAGAGTTTTGATTATAGAATATAAACCACATCATCATACTACACACATCTAGCCCATTTGTGTAGGGTGTTTGCTCTACTTCATTCACATATCGAGTAAAGTAAGGAGCTTTGGGCAAAGGAGCTTCGGGTGGATCGTCGTGGACTTAGAAGATCTCAAGCGAACCTTTTTCCAACCCTCAAGTAGCCAAGGAGTCTAGCGTAGGGAGCTACAAAGATTGTACTCTCAAAACCCTACCCTTTATTACTTCTGATGTTGTCTTTGTATTGAAACCCTAAATTTCTAGTGATGATTCTTTGTATGTTCACTTAGCACCTTAAAAATTTGATTTTGAGACATGTGATGCTTCCAAACCCTTCATGAGGTGCTATGTAAACCTAACAGATGGTTCCACCATACATTGACTTCATTTGATTTCCTTGGATAATCATTGCTTGACTTTTGTGTGATGAGATGAGTGATGGGTTTTGGAGTGAGGTTTTTGTTGTAATGATTCTTGATCATCATCACCCTTTCTCTCTCTTTGATGTATTATTGCTCCCCCTCCTTGATTTTTCTCCCTCTCTCATTCTTTTGTGTAAAAGGGGCCGGCCAATATTTGACGAGGGGCCGGCCAATATTTGATAGGGGCTGCCAAAATTTTGAAGGGATTTTTTTGTTCTCTTCATGCTTGCAAAAATCCCCAAGTTCATCTCAAAATGCTTTCATCTCATTCCTCCACCAAAACCATGGCAACTTCACACCCTAATGAGACATAGCTTTCTATACTTCATCTACAGTACCCTTGGGCACGTCGACTCGCCAACTTCGTGCTCGAGTTGCCTCGGTCCAGAGGTGGGAGCCCGTAAAAGAACCCGGCGATGTGGTGCCCTTCCGACGAGGAGATGAAGACCGGAGATTCCGCGGGGAGATCGGGACGACGACGAGAAGACCGAAGGACACGGATCGCTCGGTATATCTCTCTACCCCTTCTCTTGTTAGCTAGGAGTAGGTTAATGGCCCGATCCGGGTTTTATAGTGCGCGGTGGTGCCGGTTTACAAGTTTCGTAAATGTATCGTTTCCGCATTTTGGCCTCGGATTGACGGCCGGGGCGCCGCCGTGCACTTACACTGGTATTAGAGCCACGCCATTAACCTAATCTAGCTTGCTCTAACGTGTTTACAAGTTCGATCGATCAGATTTTCCAAAAACCGTATTTTCTAGCATCAGTTTCTGTCGAATTTTTGCAGTACTCAAAAAATTATTTGGTACACTGTAAAAATACGTGCAGGGTTTTTTATGCATTCTGTGAAAATTTGGTCGAATGAAGGCACTGTTCCACCGCGGAACCGCGGCCAAACCCACGCATTGGCCGCGGTTCCGCCGCCATTTAAATTGTTCATTGCATCAAATTTTTATAGTGGGCTTCTGAGTTGAAAATGGGGTTTTTGGAATATTCTTTTTGGGCCCAGATTTTCTTTGAGTGCTACAGTAGTGCTTGGGGCCCACTTCGGTAAATTTGGTCGATCGAAAATTTTAAACATGTTATTTCACAGTATTTACATTATATCTGCGACCGTGAATGTCATTTGATCGGTAAATCATGTCTAACTGTTATAGCCCTTTTAGACGGATTTGCGAACGTGACATTCACGTTGATGTTCTGTGTTGTACTGTGATGTTGCGGATTTGTCGTGGTGGATAGCCTGGATACAATGTTAGTACAGTTTGGTTGTTTATGTACATTTGATATTGCGGGGCGAGCGTCCGACATGTGGACTGCCGTCACTGCCTGTTTGTATATTATTCTTTTGGGGCACGACCGGGGTGAGGTCGATGTACCCGTTGTATGTATGTTTTACTTTCTGTACTAGGATTACCCCAAGGAGGGGTGCACGGATAGCCGGGTTCTAGAGGGCAACGGGCCCGCATTTCATGGCGTTGAGACGGAGGGGGCTTCACTCTAGAATTGGCAGGCTATTCGCCGCACTTGTAGGGGGTACAGGTTGACCCAAGGAGGGGTACATAAGTTACCGGATTCCGTGAAGTGCTGGGTGGTCCATTCACGTTGTTGAAGGGGACTGCCTCGCTTCAGGTTTTAGCGGGTAACTTGCCACGCCAGTAGGGGTCTAGGATTTCATTGCACAGGCTATCCACACGACCAGGGGAACGTCAGGTTTCAGTAGCGGCTCTATGAAACCCGGGGATCCCAGATATCTGTATTGTTCTGTGATGCTTATTACATTTCTGTGATGTTGCATTTTATCACGCCTTGAGCGAATATTATATATTGATATATATACTAGTAGATGTTGTATATGTTTTGCATCCGTGCTAGTCCAGTCCCCGCTCTGTCGTTAGTTAAGCAACCTAACGGGTGATGACGGGACCCAGTGGCGAATGCGTATGGCATATACGTACATCATTATTTTCGTTCTTTATTGATGTGATCAATTGATGGGCTGCATTGATTCAGATCAATGCAAGCTAAACAAACCTATTCTGATGTTGTTGGAACATTTTTCAAAAAAAGCTTTTATTGCAAGGACGTTAACTTGTGTTTTGCACAGTGGTATTCAGTTGGAATATCCTGCACCTCAGTCGACGAGGCAAGGGCCGAGATCCCTTCACCGGGAGTGACCCCTTGGATAGAAGCTTGCGTCAGGGCAATAACTTCACTATAGTCATTTACTTTTGCTTTGCATCGTGGTATTCAGTTGGAATATCCTGCACCTCATTCTACGGGGAAAGAGCCAAGATCCCTTCACCGGGAGTGACCTCTTTAGCAAAAGTTTTCGTCACTATATTTTTATAAAGCTATCCGGTTCCTTCAACGATATCAAGTTCATTACGTTAAAGGTTTTTCGCCAAAAACCATCCGTAGCCCTCCGTCATTTCATATGGATAGTCAATAGTATTCAAGTTGTGTTTGTTGGCCAAAGTCAAGGCACAGTGATTAGTAGCTATTGGATATTCATATGCAGCATAGATAGATGCGTTGGTTTGGGACAGTCATACTGCCTTATTGGCCAAAGTCAAGGGTAGGTACGGGTGGGTTCAAATCAACCTGGAGAATGACGGGTAAAACTTGACATGTGACTTATGATTTGTTGGCCAAAGTCAAGGTCATAAGAGCATGGGGTAAAATTCACATCGGGGGTTTCTAAAGAAACTGAAACTTGCCAGATATGCGCATACCTTCTGGAGTGTGATAACGTGAGAGGATTCCGTCACGTTATCATGCGATGATAGTTGGATCCCGATTCTTACTGATGAGTTGGTTTACTCCTCGGGTGATCCCGACTAATTCTCCTTTCAGGTTTGGAGGAGAATTTGATGTTACAGTGGGAGGTTTCCTGATTAGATAAAGTGATAAGCATTCTGATCTAGGTTAGAGTGCACGCTGAGTGTTTATTTTCTCTCTCTCTTTGGCAGCGACCATGACCCGACCTTTGACTATGACTCAGTGACCAAGTTGACCGAGCCTTCTTAAACAATGGCTTTTGGATTGTCAGAGTTGCATAACTCATTGTCACTCCTACTTTTACCCTTTTCTCCAGTACAACCCGTATTACTACGAACGTCCACTTCCATTGGATAAAACCATCGTATGGTTATATACGAACTCGAAAGAATTTATTCGAGGATGGTTTCTGGTTCTGGAGAAAACGAATAGGACTATTCAGTTGTCTTTTCCTTTTACCTTCTCTCAGGTTGCGAGTACTCCTTGGTTTAGGAGATAGTACACCTATTACGCAAATTGGATAGTCTTCTTCCAAACCTTAGGCTGGTGCCGAACGGTGGGGAATGAAGAAAACCAATTACCATAACAAAGGTGTGCAGAAGGTATTAAGTTAAGACAAATAAAGGGATTAGAAGGAGGGCAAAGTAAATTGCGACTGCAATTCATAACCAAACCAAGTATTTCATTACCACTCCCACTTCACCTTTGTATTTCTCCAGGACACTCCGTATCACTATGAAGATCCACAGTTTATTGGATACTCCATCGTATGGCTATATACGAACTCGAAAGGAACTTGTTCCAGTTCGGGGATGGATTCTGATTCAGGAGAAATAGGAATAAGGTTTATTCGGTTGTCTTTTATCTTCACCTTCTCTCGCATTGCGAGTGCTCCTAGGATTAGGACAGTACACCCATTATGCTTATTAGATAGCCTTCTTCCAAACCATAGGCTAGTGCCGAGCGGTAGGGAAGGAAGAAAACCATTTGGCCTAAAGTGGTGTACAGAAGGTAATGACTAAAGACATATGAAGGGATTTGGAGAGATGGCAAAGAAATATACGGTTACAGTTGTGAATCTGGATAATGGGAGACGCATTACTAGGAATACCAGGATACCCCTACGAAACATTTCAATGTTTCAGTTTCGCTGTGTATTGTTAAAAGAAAACTGATTTCCCAATCAGATCTTGCTCCAGGGTATGTATTTACCAGGTATGATTCTCACATCTGTATGGTTTTATAGATGATGAGTGGGAGTAAGTTATTGGGAATTAGGTGATTGTCCTCATTATATCGAAATTCGTTTTAATTGGTGATATTTGAGGAAATCGCCTGGGTTGTTTGTCGGACGGCAAACATTTGGTTTTGAATATCCGCTGTTATGCACCAATTTCAAATTGATACATCTGTACGTCTATTTTTATAGAGTGAGATATACCTTTTTGAAATTATGTCCATGACATTTACCTATATCAGTGGATGGTTAGGTAAGGAGCATTAAACAGCGGTGCAATTCTTCTTAACTATAGGTACTGTTTTCAACCTACGACACACAGGGATTGAGTTATCAGACTCAAGGGACTTATACAGAGTATTGTATGTTGTCCAGTGTCCATTAGGACAGAGGGGTTGGTCCTCGTACTATATTGGGTTTACTTATGACTTCTCTAGTTCTTAGATAAGTGTTTCGTAGAAACACAAGGTCTGAGTTTTGAGAAGTTATAGGTATATGAATAAAGTAGAGAACCAGGTGTTGCAAGTATCGGGATTCTTCAAGGTGATCGAAGATGTAGATACTTGTGTAGGGTATTCAGTTGATAGTAATGATTAAGAGAACTTGCTTCTCTTTCAGATTACTCATAATTGGAAGCACTCCTAAGTTGAGTAATGTTGATCGGCCTCTCTCCATTTAGTTGACATGCACTGGAGACAGTTGCATGATTTGAATCTGGTTCAATTAAATTTGTGCCTCTGTTTCTGTATTGGATATAGAACAATTCATATCTTAACATTGTTAAGGTACGGGGAGTTGTCCGGCTTATGATTAAAACCGGACTCTGGATAACTCAAGGCACGTTTCTGTAATGGCTGTTTGTTGGTTGACCCAGGCTATGACGAGGGTTGACTTTCTACCATCTGGAAGATCAATAGTGATATTGTTCTTGACTCGCCACAGTTTTAACAAAAATGGATTTTTTCAGAAAACAATAGTGGAAGTATGGTAGAACTGGAAGTGATTCCAGAACCGCAAACGATTACTGAAAGTTTGATAGGAACCTAAAGATTCAATCTGGCTTGACATTCCATTGGCCACTCCGCAGATACGGTGGGTAACCTCAGGCACCCGAGGGGTACTCCGGTAGCCTCAAGGACGGTGACAGGGAGGTTCTTGTTTACCCAGACTTTCCATTGCTGTTGTTCCAGGCTGCGAGACCCGGCAGGAGGATGAGTATAGCGTCGTTCTAAACTAGCTTTAGAAGTGTATGTGTATATGACTCTGCCAGAGGGTTGCCGTAGTCAGTGGGAGCAGCGGAAGCATTGGTGGACAAGTGGCTTATGTCTATTTATAGACTAAAGCAGATATAGCGGAGATAGATCATCTATTTCTGATATGACAGTCATAGGTTTAACTTCATCAGAATAGGGGATGGATCTGTTAAGAAGGTAGTAGGGTGTGATGTCCTGGTATTTGGATGACATACACAGAGTAGGAAGTGATGTTCCTATACTACGATCAGTTATAGTTTGGTTGTCACACAGTGGTTTCTCCACAAAGGACTTGGATATTATATCAGACATTCTGGTTACTGGATCTATGGTTTTAGATCTAGATTTGGGTAGTTTCCCAATCTGGGTAGTTAGACAACATTCTAAAGGTATTTAGAATGGACGACTCCTGGCATGGTGGTGTGTACCTGCAGGTGATGGAGTCACCCTCTCTAAAGGTGTCTTACAGACTAAAGGGGAGAGGGATGTGCATGATTGGCAGATCACTTGCTTAGGCAATTGAGTCGATCATGAGTACCACACCAGATGTTGTTTTTGCAGTAGATGCAATAAGTTGATATTGATCCAATCCTGGAGAAAAGGTCGAAAGCAGTTTTAGAACATAAGTGGATGTTCTAGGGATTTGATAACGACATACTCCTTCGGGGGACAGTTATCATTCCAGGCTTCCAAGGTGACATGGATGACAGAGTGGTTGTCAGAGTTATAGTTTTCCCTCTGACGAGAGACAGTGTTTTGGACAGATGGTCTAAGGGGATACTGAGGGAGGCATGACGCAGGATACTGATTGGTTTCAGTTGACGATACAATCTAAGAAGTTTGGATTTGGAGTTCACTTGTAAGTTAGGTCCCATCAAATATCCAGACATATTCTAAGACAGGTATTGCTCATTTCGGGAGATGCGTTTCTCCGCGAACTTGAGATAAAGAGAGACATAGAAAGAAACATCTGAGCGGATCCACTCACTGAGGCTATTCCTCGAACGCATTAGTTTCGCAAACAGGTTTTGTGAGACTGATTAGTAGAGGAGTTGGGTGTTCGGTATCACACTGGCTGTGAGTATGCGGCATCGCAATAATTAGCCTTAAGTGCAAGTGGGAGATTGTTGGAGATAGTGCCCTCAGAGTCAATTATTGAATCACAGGCACGTGATTGCAATGATTGAGGGAGGACCTATCCCGGTAAGACAGTCTTACTCAAGATGATAGTATGCTATCTGGTTTATCTTTATCATCGTGTACTGCTTTAGGTGACCTTACAAGTCACTATTGCACGTTGATAGAGCCCTTAAGATTCTTGATTGACTGCCATCAGTATGGGGCGATCATATACGTGGGAGCTGGGGTCTATAAGCACATCCTTAAAAAGTCCCTAGTCGTAGGAGTTTCGAGACAGGGCATCGATACTCCAGAGTAGACTAGTGTATACAGTCGAGACCCCGACGAGGGGCAGTGGCCGGTCTCACAGGCCACTGGTGTCAGTTGGTTCACCTAAAATGTATACAGGTGCTCATTGGGTTATGAGTACACCGGACAGGACTCGCCGGGAACATGCTAGTTGGTCTTATACCTGACGTCAGATAGCAGTTCCCTGGTGACATGTGTACAGGTTAGTTCATCGACCTGAGATCGTCATTTGTCTCGTGTGAGTTCCCACTGTACTTTGATTACTACCCTACCACGCTCAAAGGAGACGTGCAAACAGGTTTTAGTTGGGTACAGTCCCAAGCCACATGGAGGCAGTGAGCCGATCTGCAGGGGTTCGTCTCTCCCGGTATTGGGGGTGAGGTCGCGCTGTGTCTAGGAGAGCCATTACACGAAGTCCTTGGCCAAGGCAGGAGATTTACTGGTAGGTATTCCAGTAGTATCTCAGGGTGTTCTGGGCTACACTCCGACACGACTTGTACCGCTTTTGGGGGTCTGACTTTTACCAACCCCCTAAGCCCGCCATGTGATGCTCATAAACGAACGGACCGGACTGTACGGATATTGTCACTGACAGGCTCAGTAGGGTGTCAGGATGAGTTCACTCATCGACGTCCCTTTTTGTCAATACCTGGTAGCCCGTTACGTATGGCTAATACCTCTGACGTGCTAGTGGTTAAATCCATAACCAAAGTATTGACAAGTCTTTAGAGTCCCCCACAGACCGTTTTCTCAAGTTTCGGGCGAAACGCTGTAGAGGCCGTATGGAGATATGGCAGGGTTCGATCATGTACGTGCGGTATTGCACGGATCATGATCGGACGGATAATACTAGCGGGCTTTGGTTTAAGCCGGATCCTAGTATTGTACAGTGTAGATTTTGTCTCATTGCATTTGTATTCAGTCGGAATACAAATGCGGGTATGTATATACAGTCGCGGGTATTTCCTGTAATTTATTACAGGATCAGTTTTCTGAAGTTGCCAGTTTGCTTTCCGTTTCGGCCATTTTCCTTTGTTTCTTTCCTTGGCTGAAAATTGGTGGAGGAGGGCTAATTCTCATATTTGCAAATTAGCAATTGTGGAGGGGTTTATTTGTAAATGGATGATCATGATGGTTCCACCATACATTGACTTCATTTGACTTCCTTGGATAATCATTGCTTGACTTTTGTGTGATGAGATGAGTGATGGGTTTTGGAGTGAGGTTTTTGTTGTAATGATTCTTGATCATCATCACCCTTTCTCTCTCTTTGATGTATTATTGCTCCCCCTCCTTGATTTTTCTCCCTCTTTCATTCTTTTGTGTAAAAGGGACCGGCCAATATTTGATGAGGGGCCGGCCAATATTTGATGGGGGGCTGCCAAAATTTTGAGGGGATTTTTTTGTTCTCTTCATGCTTGCAAAAATTCCCAAGTTCATCTCAAAATGCTTTCATCTCATTCCTCCACCAAAACCATGGCAACTTCACACCCCAATGAGACATAGCTTTCTACACCTCATCTACAGTACCCTTGGGCACGTCGACTCGCCAACTTCATGCTCGAGTTGCCTCAGTCCAGAGGTGGGAGCTCGTAAAAGAACCCGGTGATGTGGTGCCCTTCCGACGAGGAGATGAAGACCGGAGATTCCGCGGGGAGATCGGGACGATGACGAGAAAACCGAAGGACAGGGATCGGTCGGTATATCTCTCTACCCCTTCTCTTGTTTGCTAGGAGTAGGTTAATGGCCCGATCCGGGTTTTATAGTGCGCGGTGGTGCCGGTTCACAAGTTTCGTAAAAGTATCGTTTCCGCATTTTGGCCTCGGATTGACGGCCGGGGCGCCGCCGTGCACTTACAGAAAAAGCGATAACTCTATAATGCCGCATCAGCGCAAAATCAAGCCCCACTCGCCAAGCATCACAGCTAAACAACAAAGTCACCCGAACCAGAAAGCAAAGAAAGAACTGATGCAGTTATTAACCGATTCCTCAACTGCTGAAAAACTCCGCACCCATGCCTCAGTCCAAAGAAAAAAACCTCCTTCCCGGTCATTCCAGTCGACGGTGCAGCACTACACTAGCAATCCTGCACGAAACGGCGGTAAAAACCTGCTAAGCCCAAAAATCTGCGGACCTCCGTCCGAACACAAGTCTGGGCCTAAGTTGTACGGCCACGATCTTCCTCGGAACCATACAAAACCGTCTCCCGTAACTACAAGACCTAGGAGTCAACATAAACAAGCCTGAAGGAACACTCCGAGAACCTAGCAAACCGCTGGGGCTCTCCCAACGTCTGCAAAACAAATTCTCAAGTGCTACTCCTGTCCCTCACAACACATTGAATAGACCAGAATGTCGTCAATAACATAACAATAACTGGTCGAGGAACGGCCTGAAGAAACCTGGTTCATCATATATACGAATGCTGCTAGGGCATTGGTGAGTCCAATGACACCACCAAAACACACAAAGCCCGTAGCACGCACAAGGCAGTCTTCGGAATGTCATCACTCCGAACCCGCAACAATGATGACCTGATCCCCAACAAACTTATAAAATGTCTCACTCTGGAGCTGATCGAAGAATCGCCAATGCGAGGTAAAGGATACCTATCTGCACCGTAAGCCGGTTCAATTGACGATCAATCAATACACAACCTAAACTGACGTCTTCCTCCTTGACGAACAGAAATAGGAGCTCCCTAATACGAAACACTCAGATGCACAAACCCCCCAACAAACAACTCTGCAGTTGATTCTTAAGCTCCCCAAGATCCGCCAGTGTAACATTTCAGAAAATATAAAATATTAATTTTTGGAATTTAATATTAAAATAATACTTTTCCCAAAAACTGCCCGATTTGCGAAATTGGGGTTTTCGAAAAAGGGTATAAATATATACCAATAATTATGAAATAAATAGAAATTAAAATGATTTATTCATTTAATAATATAATTAAAGGATTTGGTATTTTTATAATTTATTATATGCAATTTTGATAAAAACCCGATTAGTGCACTGCTAATCGCGATTAAGCCAAATCCGCGTTTTCTACAGTTTTCCATGGTTGGTGCACCATGACATGTTTCATTTTGTTACATGTTTCATTTCATTTGGGTTATTGGTGGAGAGAAAAGGAAAAGGAAAAGATAAAGAAAAAGTCAAGGGGGCATAATTATGGGGTAGGTATACTAGTGAGAGAGAGAGTGTGTGTGTGAATTATAGTGAGAGGGGGAGTGATTAGTCCAAAAATACTAGTTGTTAACCGTAATCAGAAACGGCATCGTTTTGCAGCTAGCCGGTGAATACAGGTCGATCCACAGAGATGTGTAATTTTCTTAATGTGTTTTTACGAGTTGATTCCAAATATTGTTTGGATTGATTTATTATGTCTAAAAAACCTAGATCTATCAATAAACTAAATTAATCTAAATTAAAGTCTTGCTAGGGTTAGGTTTAGGGGAAGTTGGGAGATTAAAAGTTTCCTCACTGCTTTCAATGCCTTATTTTAGATCTATTAGATGTTATGATAATTATCAATGAAGTGGATTAGAATCTTTTGGGAAGTTGTTTCTTCCTCTAGATTCTTGTCCTTCCTTTATCGATCCTTACCCTAACCTCCATGGAAAACAAGCGCAGCCGGTCCTTTATACTACGGTGTCACCGTTACCTCGAGAGATAGGGTGCCGTAGGGAGTGGTTGTGCGTGCATGCATGGAGTTCTAATTCTTAGGTGTGAATGGCATGAAAGGGGTGAGAGATCTCATCTCTCAAACCTTTCCCTAAGGCTAACCCTAAAAAGCGAGGAGATTACTCGCTCATTAGGGGATTAAAAGATATTCTAATTAAAAGAGAATTAAAACAAGGAATTAAAATTACTTACTTATTTTTATTGATGGCTCCCTTCAAGCAATAATACAGAACAGATCTGAATTTGTGTATTGAAAAGAGGCATGGGTTTTACAGATCTGTCATTACAATTTATAAGTAACAGAGAAACTAGGGTTACAGATTCTCGCACACGTGATTTTACAGATATGCCCACGGAAAATCCAAACCCCCGCACCGACGCACCGACACGAGAAAAATCCACCGACACGGGCACTTATTGGCCGCGGAACCGTGGCAAATATGGGGGTTGGGCCGCGGTTCCGCGGCCCTTTGGGGAGGTCTCTTGACCAAATTTTCTATGCTGGTTCTGTATACATTGGGCTTGCTATTTCCATAGTTCTTTTCTCCCTTTGGCTTCTAGGTCTTCTCCAGATCTTCAGTGAAAACTTGTAAGGATCTTTTGACCGTTTCACTTTGGCATTTTGGACCTTGCACTGTTCTTCGTCTCGGCTTGAGTAAGATCCGTCTACTTGTTGGTCAAAAGTCCCTTTTCTGTATCAACTTTCGTCTTTTTCACTGTATTCGCATCCAAGAGCCTGTATCCTGTAATATGCAGCAGACATGCGTCAAAAACACTTGTTTAGTTATAAAACGAATAAGAATTGGGGAATATGAAATGCGATATTATGATATGAACAAATACCCCCAAACTTATCTTTTGCTCGTCCTCGAGCAAACTTATTTTTTATTCACTAAAATCCTAACCACACTTTCGCAGGGAAACGCGATTGCACTAAGCACGTTCAACAAGCCGTTAAACCTCTAGGTGTCCCTAGTAGGAGGAGTGTTGTCTCCTGAGGGTTTTCAGCAGATTACACCCACAAAATCCTATCAACTCGGCCTATTGACTTTTGTTCTCCAATAAGGTTTTCTAACAAGGAATTCTATTATCGTCGACCAGTAAATTATCCACCCATATTCTTCACACTTCCTCATCATCTAACTTAAGATTATATATGTTTTATAGACTTACTTAGCTTTCGGCATTTCCTAAGTTTTCCTTCTAGGGTTCCATCTCTACTTAGGAATTTCTAACAACTCTATTAAAGATACAAGTTCTATTCTTCACTCCTTTCTCTCATCTAAACTCCAATCACATACCCCTACGTGTGTGTAAATATTACCCCTACACTTGGAAATTCAAATCAAGCAATCATACTCTCGTCCGTTGTCCAAAGCACTTATTAGTAGGTGAATTTTTAATTGAATTTTGCTTACACATCCTTCATGCGACTGTTAATACGTCTTGAGGTACCAACAACCGATTACAAGATGTGTTAGCACTTTAAAGCGTACTTCCTAGTTTTTGCAACACCCAAGGCTTTAGCAGTGACTCCCAAACCAGTTGGTCTAAGGCACTAGGAGATGAAGCACCCTCGCTAAATATTTTTCTATTTTTTTTACAGCCTTAAGTAATAACAAAAACCAGTGTTCATTTTTTTTTTCTTTATTCACTTTTTTTTCCTTTTATTTTCATTGTACTAAGGACTTTTAGACAAGAGCATTTCAAGGTCTCTTCTACTATTCCAAGTTTCAAGGTACGTGATTGTGCAATTTGTAGGGTATACGTTTTCAGAGTCTAGACTTAAGTTAGGAACTATTTTTCAAACTTATACTCTAATAAGAACATCAATACTCTTCCCTCATTTTGACTTAGCCCAAGAAGTGAACCCAAAATTTTCCTATTTCTAAATAAACTACAAGGCATATACTTTCTACCGTTAAACTTTAAGGAGTGTTATTTTTAGGGTTTTTAATTTACTAAGTCTAAGATCTAGTTGCTCCTGGCCAGTTAACCTATCTGTCAAACTCTAGTCAAATAAGCCAAAATTGAATACAATAATTTTTATAATTTTTGAAATTTTTCAATTTTTATGGGCTTTCAAATAAGTATGCAAATGCAAAAATATGTACAAATGAATGCGAAGGAAGAAGACGTGCCGAGCATACCCCCAAACTTGAACTTGACAGTGTCATCACTGTCATGCTAAACCAAGAGGGTCAAAATACCGGCACTCCCCTGTTTATTTATTTATAATTTTTTTTTTGTTAAGGAAAACAAAAATATATACAGAAAGGCCCTCCCCCAAACTTCATTTAAACTATGTTAGACATTACTGCCAAACCTTGCATAGACCAAACGTTAACACCAACCAGTTTGAAAAATTTATCAGTAAAGAGTATCAGTTGGTGGAAGAATAAGTCGTAGCGATCCATAAAGAATTGGGGAAGATAGAAGTGGTGGTATGGAAGGTATGGAGGTGAATAGACAGGAGGTGGTGATGAATCAAAACGAGAATGCGAATGATCAGCAATCAGTGGAATGTTGGCATTCTCGTAGCTTCTTAAAAGAAATGGGGGTGGTTCAACTTCTAAAGGAGGAGGTTGACTAACCACAATACCCCCAAAATATTTCTGTGGGTTCTCTATTGACTTGGCATCATCCATCAATTGCATATGATATTCAATTATAATGGAACCGATCTCCTCGATGTCCGCCATAGTCCAACCGAAAACTTGCCGCCTATCTTGTAAGACTTTTAAAATAGCGTTCTCTTGCTCGAAGGCTAGAGAGGCTGATATTATAATGGGAAAAGTCTCATTCTCACCTATGTAAGCATATTTAAGGTGAGGCGGTAAGGACATGAGTTCAAGTTTCGGAGGCGAAAGAATCATTGCGGAATCTACCTCGAACTCAAAGGACTCCAACACAGGTTTGAAATCACTGCAAACAACCGATTCGGATGGTTCAACTAACTCATCCACAAATTCAAAAGACTCATATTCGGGCTGTGAGTCGTCATCATCCTAAAAATTGAAACATTCATAATCCATATCGGTTGTGTCAACGGTGGTAGGCTCAAGGAGGGACGCACTAGTGGCGTCAAAACTGTTTTCATCAAACAAGAATCTTTCAAGCTCGCAGTCCTCCTGCGTGATTTCGTGAACAGAGCAAACTTCTCGTGTACTAGTTTTAGGCACGGGGGGCAGACTTCCCATCTTATAAATATTGAACTCACTAGACATCTTCCCAAAGGATAGAGTCATGGAGCCATTGCGACAGTTTATTACAGCATTGGAAGTGGCCAAAAATGGTCGACCGAGGATCACCGGAATTTGGTTCCGTAGGTTAGCAACAGGTTGTGTATCCATAACAATAAAATCAACGGGGAATATGAACTCCCCAACTTTGATCAACACATCCTCTAGCTCACCCCTTGGATGGGTGATTGATCGATCAGCCATTTGGAGAGTACAACGAGTGGGTTTCAACTCTCCAACCACTAATTGTTCGTACACGGAGTAGGGAAGCAGGTTAACACTAGACCCAAGATCTAAAAGTGCTCGATTAATTTTCTTATCCCCAATTATGATTGAAATCGTAGGACGGCCGGGGTCCTTTCGTTTTTGGGTTAAGGTTTGAAGGTGGTTAATAGCATTGCTCACTGCACTAGCCACTAGCACTTTCTTGGGTACTTGAGTTGACTTTCTCTTCGAGGTGCATAAGCCCTTTAAGATTTTCGCGTATGAAGGGACTTGTTGGATTGCATCCAAGAGAGGTATATTTATGCTAACCTGCTTAAATAACTCCACAATCTTCTCCATTTGTGCAGTTGGTTTATTGGGACTCAACATGTTTGGAAATGGAGCATTTTGAAGATTTGTTGAGTCAAATGTCTATGGAGTAGAATGTGGAGTAGGAACGGCACCCCGTGTAGATGTGTTGGTGTTGTGAGAAATGGGTCCGTTCGAGTTAGAAGAACTAGAGCCGTGTGAAGGGTGGAGAATAGGCTCTAAAGAAAAAGGTGAAGAAGAAGGTGAAGAAAATGAAGAAGGGGAAGATGACGATGGAGAAGAAGGAGAAGAAGAAGAAGAAGAAGAACCACCGGTGGGGATGTCATCACTAATACCCACATTATTTTGCAACACTCTTCCGGATCTCAACGTGGTCACCGCATTTACATTGTGATTGTGATATGCTTTTTGTGTGCGGCCGGGATTTGGCAATGGTTGAGATGGAAGCTTTCCCTTTTCTCTCTCGCTCAACGCAGCAGTTAATTGTGCAATTTGTGCCTCAATAGATTTGATACTTTGATCGTGTGAAATATTGTTATGCATCAAAGATTGAACATAATTTTCAAATCTTGCTGCGGATTCTGTAGATTGCTTGAGAAATGCATCTAGACTTTTTTCTAGCGAGATAACCTTATCATCATTTGGTTGAACCAAATTGTTCGTTTAATTTGTATAAGGTTGTTGTTGGAAAGGTTGCTGGTTTTGAGTTTGTGAAGGTGCTTGTTGTTGTTATGGAGGAGGAGGTCTTTGAAAATTGTTATTTCCTTGGAATTGTTGATTTTGGTTCCAAGCGAAATTTGGGTGACTCCTCCACCCCGGATTGTATGTCGAAGAGTACGGATCGTTTCTTTGTCGTTGCTGAAATGCAGCATTGACTTGATCCTGTCCTTGAGTAGATGCATTATAAGGACACTCTTCGGTTAGATGCGATGGATCCGTACAACAAACACAAACAGTTCGTGAAGGCATAACAGGGGCAGGAGAAGGCGATGAGATTTTGGTCTCAATGGCTTCTAGCTTTTTCATAAGTGCGGCCATCTCGGCCTTCATAGCAATCGACATATCTACTTGATGTATGCCTACCCTAGATTGACCAATAGAAGAAGATGATGTGGTCTTGGTACTCTCCCACTGAATTGTTTGCTCACTAAGATCCTCAAGAAACTGCCACGCTTCGTCGCTAGACTTGGAGAGAAAATGACCTTGACATATGGTTTCTAGCAACTGCTTCGTTGCCGAGTTCAATCCCTCGTATAATGTTTGGCAAAGTTGCCAACTTTCATTCCCATGATGAGGGCATTGAACAAGTAGGTCTTTAAATCTCTCGAAGCACTTCCAAAATGGTTCGGAAGGAAACTGTGAAAATTGTATAATCTCGTTACGGATTCTATCAGTTTTGTGATGAGGATTGAACTTTTTCAGAAAAGCTTTCACAAACTGGTCCCAATTTCTAATGGAATGTGATGCGGTGCTGTATAGCCACTTCTCGGCTAGGTCACATAAGGTAAAAGGAATGACCCTTAGCCTTATAGCGTCATCACTTAATTGGGTAGTTTTCATCATGGCGCAAACGTTTTGGAATTTATTGATAAAGATATATGCATCTTCGGATTCCAAACGATGAAATTTTGGCAGCATATTGATGAAATGTGGTTTTATTTCAAAATTGTCCCCATTTGCCGGTGGGGGTGAAAGACATGTAGGTAAAGAAGTGCGGACGGGGTAGAAGAGATCCTGGAGCGCGATTCGTTGGGGCGCTACAACAGGAGGAAGATTCGGGTTATTCGCACCTAACGGAGGTGGAATCATTCCCGTCGGTAAGGTATCGTTGGGGTCGTGTCCCGACATACCTTCGAAAGAAGAATTTGAAGGTGGAGGTAAGGAAATGGAAGGAATTTCGACTTCGGTGTCGAAAGGTTCGTCTGTCGGTACCAACGAAACACGGACCAATCGGGCGTTAGTATCCCTAGTCCAAAGTGACATACACTAAAGGGGTAGTGTAGTCAGAAAAAAGAAGAAAGACAGAATGTGGAGGTAAGAGAACGTCAATGAAAGGAAGTGGTGGAAGTGAAGTGCAAGTTTTCTTAGCGACAAGTTGCAAGTTTTGAAAAGATTTTTCTTTTTTTTTATGTGAGAGTTTTGCAAAGAGATTTTTGAAAAGAGACTTATGACACAAATGTATCAACCACACATGCACAATCAGGCCTAGATCTAGGGTCACCTAGGTCTGCTAGACAGCTCCTAACTAGGGCTAGAAATAGGACCTCAAACCGCCTCTTCACCAACACTTGCGGCCATGTAAGTGGGAAGGAACCACAGTAGTAGGCCTAATTAATAACCACTAGCCTAGACACACTTGCCTAGACACCGCAAGGTCAGGTTAGGATAAACGGCCGATGCCTATACTAGTCCTTTTCCTATTGAGCTCGAAGTCCTTAGGGCTGAGTCTAGTATTTTTTAATTAATTGTGGTCAATGCAAATGCTTTAGGTGTTTTCTGGGGTCCTGGGAAGGGTGATGAAATCCCCACCCAATCTGAGTTTGGTCAATTATCCCCTTAAAGTCTGATTAAATTATGCAAAATAATAAAATTCACTTGCAATCAATTTTTTTAGCGCGGCGCAAAAAACCTGCAGAAAATCTGTTATTTAGAAGGGGAGAGAAGATTTTTAGCGCAATGAATTCCTGCATAAAGTTTTTACAGAAAGATATATGGAGGTTGACAGAGGGGAGAATGAGGGATCAAACCATGCAATTTCCAAACAGAGAAGAGATTAAACCGCCGCGGTTCCGCGGTTTTATGCCCCCAATTGCCGCGGTTTCGTGCTCTGGTGGTGGGATCAACTCCTGAAAAAAATTCTACTGCTCTGTTGTGAACTTCCTCCTCTGTTCTGAAGTGCACTTTTCTGTTCAGCCTTCTGTAAATTTTCAGATTCGCGATTCTTCACTGTTCCTGCAAGATTCAAACAATACACCCTTCAAACAGATAAAAATTGATAAAAAAAAATTTTAATATTTTTTTATTTTCAGATTTTTATAATTTTTAAAATTTATATCAACCCGAAATCACACAAAAGAAATTTTACGCCATCCCCGGCAACGGCGCCATTTGATTAGTCCAAAAATACTAGTTGTTAACCGTTATCAGAAACGGCGTCGCTTTTCAGCTAGTCGGTGAATACGGGTCGATCCACAGAGATGTGTAATTTTCTTAATGGGTTTTTACGAGTTGATTCCAAATGTTGTTTGGATTGATTTATTATGTCTAAAAAACCTAGATCTATCAATAAACTAAATTAATCTAAATTAAAGTCTTGCTAGGGTTAGGTTTAGGGGAAGTTGGGAGATTAAAGGTTTCCTCACCGCTTTCAATGCCTTATTTTAGATCTATTAGATGTTATGATAATTATCAATGAAGTGGATTAGAATCTTTTGGGAAGATGTTTCTTCCTCTAGATTCTTGTCCTTCCTTTATCGATCCTTACCCTAACCTCCATCGAAAACACGCGCAACCGGTCCTTTATATTACGGTGTCACCGTTACCTCGAGAGGTAGGGTGCCGTAGGGAGTGGTTGTGCGTGCATGCATGGAGTTCTAATTCTTAGGTGTGAATGGCATGAAAGAGGTGAGAGATCTCGTCTCTCAAACCTTTCCCTAAGGCTAACCCTAACAAGCGAGGAGATTACTCGCTCATTAGAGGATTAAAAGACATTCTAATTAAAAGAGAATTAAAACAAGGAATTAAAATTACTTACTAATTTTTATTGATGGCTCCCTCCAAGCAATAATACAGAACAGATCTGAATTTGTGTATTGAAAAGAGGCATGGGTTTTACAGATCTGTGATTACAATTTATAAGTAAACAGGGAAACTAGGGTTACAGATTCTCGCACACGTGATTTTACAGATATGCCCACGGAAAATCTAAACCCCGGCACCGACGCACCGACACGAGAAAAATCCACCGACATGGGCACTTAATGGCCGCGGAACCGCGGCAAATATGAGGGTTGGGCCGCGGTTCCGCGGCCCTCTGGGAGATCTCTTGACCAAATTTTCTATGCTGCTTCTGTATACATTAGGCTTTCTATTTCCATAGTTCTTTTCTCCCTTTGGCTTCTGGGTCTTCTCCAGATCTTCAGTGAAAACTTGTAAGGATCTTTTGACCGTTTCACTTTGGCATTTTGGACCTTGCACTGTTCTTCGTCTCGGCTTGAGTAAGATCCGTCTACTTGTTGGCCAAAAGTCCCTTTTCTGTATCAACTTTCGTCTTTTTCACTGTATTCTCATCCAAGAGACTGTATCCTGTAATATGCACCAGACATGCGTCAAAAGCACCTGTTTAGTTATAAAACGAATAAGAATTGGGGAATATGAAATGCGATATTATGATATGAACAGGGAGGGGCTGCTGCCCTTTTGATTACCCCATCTTCTTTTTTCATCTCCCTCTTCATCTCCTCAACACCACAACCCACCCCTTCCATCCTTAGATCTATCTCTTAATGTCACGACCCGCAGGGTACGGACGTGATTGGCACTTAAGTTTACGAAACGTCTCAAGACGTCCGTAAAATAAGTAAGCCAAAGCCCAGAACCCAAAACCAACTAAGCAAAAGAGTGAAGAAAAACCAATCAATTTAAAGCGAGTTTATCAAATGAATCATATAAAACCTTTTTAAAAACAATATCAATTTTTTTCCGAAAATTTCGGCAGAGTCTCCTTTGTAAATACAGGCCCCCAAAATGGGTACAACAAGAATATATATAAATTCAACAAATAAGGCATCCCCAAGCGGGACCTAGCTCTTCGCCACAAGGCGGTCACAAATCCCACGCAATATAAAACAACAACATGCAAAATAATCATAAAGAAGCATAAGAAAAACAGCATGTCGACTCAAGTGAGCTCGACCCCAAAATACAGCATAAAAAGTCCACAAATCTCACAGTCTCATCTCTAGGTCAAAATACAACAATACTGGTAGATACAGTAGATGGAGTACTCTAGATACAAAGAATATACAAGATGGTACAAAAATAAAAATACAACCCACCTACGAGCAAAAACCTCGAGTCCTGGCAAGAGAGGCAAAAGAAGCGGTGCGCCCGCCGCTACTGTGCTGACGGAGCGGACCTGCAAAAGTCTGTGGCACAACGGGGGTGAGTTGCCAACTCGTGAGTAATAAATAACATCTATAGAGGCTATAGCAAGTATGCACACAAGCATCCTAGCATCTATAATACAGGTATGGCAGGACATAATAGCAGGTATGTATGCAATATGAATATACTAGCAGGTATGAATGCAATGTGAATCAACTCATGATCTGAATGTGTAAGTATAAGAATCATGTTTTTCCTTTAGGAATCTCTTTTGAAATACCAGCACAATACCAATAGAATCAACAAGAACCTGTGTCCAGCAACGACACCTCAAAACTATCACAAATCTCATATATCCATGTCATGGTATCTCTGGCCTCAGCCATCCGGCTGACCCATCTCAATATCACTATCTCAACATCTCGTGGCCACGGTCGGTATCCTCTGGATATCCGCCGTCCCAAACAGTCACCGGTAGGTAATCCGTCCCCTGCCAGGCTCATCATCAGCAACACGAGCTTCTTGCCCCGGGGTACCTTACCGGGCCCACCATGTACCCGAGACGGTTCATCCAACTCCTCGAAACGGGTCTCGAAAACCACAACAAACTCATGGTGGACGACACTTACATCACTAGAAAACCGCAATTTACATATTTTAAAAATATAATAAGTTTAGAAATTTTGCGGCTTTCCCCCGAAATCCAGAATATCACAAAATCTCAAGAAATCCTCATAAATGCATATGCCAATGATAATGAATGCATATGGTGTCAATAATCAAGTTGCGATGTATGATTGATAGACTAGGCATGAACAAATAATATGATGAGGTGCATGCACATGATTAGCAATCTTATGATTTCATTTTAAGGAATTAAAGGCAATAGCACAGGTTTAAGCATCAATTATAGTAGAAGGTTTTAAATTATAGGTTATCTAGTGTGGTGGCATGGCAATTACCAGGGCGTGTGTGTAAGCATGAATAGTGCTCGTGCTGCATATAAAAACCCTGGCAATGGTGCAGGTGTCCTATAGAATGGGTTCGCATATGTAGGTGAAATAAGGCATGGATGTAGTTACTAATATCACTAAAATCTTAACTACTTAAACTATCGGGGGACTTGCGCCATCCAAACGATAGTCCCCCGTAGATGTTAAATCTACTCACCGGAATCCCTAGCTAGCCACGTCCAATCACCGCTTTCCCCTTTCGTGCCGCGTCTGACGTCTCCGCGACCGAACCTGGAATTTACATCAATACCAAACATAGGTTACATATCAAGAACGACGCAAATCCCAAACAAAAATACTAACGTTCACAAGCTAGGTACAACGTGCACAAGGTGCGCGGAACACACGCGAAAATCGCAAAAACTAACTAAAATCGTCGATTTGGTCGTCCGGCAAAGCTAAAACCCGATCACTCAAAAATCCGCACTCACACATCCTAAATGTCATAGGATATGCCAAAAATATCATCAAGATATTGCAAATAATTCATCACAATATTTTTATAAAAACCTAGTAAGCACTAAAAATTCCAAATTCGTGCAAACATCGCGTATTTGCGATAAAGTGCTCACATCATCGCACAAACCTACAATCCACACAACTAGCTAGCCTCAACACTCAATTTAACCCATTTACCATGCTTCAAAACATATTTTCCATAAACAAACCCTTTCTAGAATTTCATAACTAGCAATCTTAATCCAAACTATACATGAAAACCCCTAAATTAACACTAGTTTATAGCCCAATTAGCAAGTTAACCTCTTAGATTAGGTTAGCAAAACAACTAGATAACAAAATAGATTTAATTAACCTACTAAAGATTTCTAAAACCCTAGTTTAATTTCAAACCATGAACTAGAAAAAACTAGATTAGGATTTAGCTATAATTTTAACACTAACACAACATGCAAGTTCTATTTAGCACACTTTAACTACAAATTAACCTTAGATTAGAAATTATACCTCACACTAGAGATCTAGCAAGAACAAGATGCCTCCAAAGATGGCTTCACAGCACCATGATCCAAGCAAGAAAGGCTAAGGAGAATGGGATGAAGGATAGGGGTTAATTTGTGAGGTTTAAATTGGAATTTTGGAGCAAACTTGATGAAATTTTGAAGGAAAAGAAAAGAAAAATGATGAAGGGGGAGGGCTGCAGCATTCTCGGCCAGAGGAGGGAAGGGGAATGGTGTGGGTGGTGTTGGAAAAGTCAAGGTCAAACCATACCAATCAACTCAAGACCCATACCCAATTAATAAATTAAAATCATTTTAAAAGCACCTCATTTCAACACATGATTAAAAGTCAAAAGAGGCAAGGAATTTTTCCTTGAGCTGCTGAAAGTGGGCCGTCCTAGGGGTGAGGGAAGAGTGAATGGGGTTTTACAAAAAAAAATTTATGCAAAAAGACCCCCTACAAGTCCAAAATTGCAAGTTTTAGCTTAAATTCAATAAATTTCGTTTTCCATAATAAAAATTAGTTAAAACTTAAAATAAAATACTAAAAATTTATGTTACAACTAGATTTTAATTAACATGATTTTAAAGCTTAAATTTAGCCCATTTAAATTTGTATTTATCGCTAATTTAATGTATTTTCTTACCGGCTTAAAATAATATTAAAAAATTGAAAAATAGGGAAAAAATTTTAAATGACCAAAAATTAATAAGTACCTCATTAGCTACTAAAAACTATCAATTACCTATCAAAATTAGGTATAATTAGTCCTAAACTGCAAAATAACGAAAAAGACGGTTTACGGAAAAATACCGAATTTTCACCGATTCTTAGGAAAGCACCAAAATGACTTTTCAAGGCGCTACAATCTTCCCCCCTTAAAGTAATTCGGTCCCCGAATTTAAAAATATAGCTACGCGTACCTTCAAAGAGATGGGGATATTTCTTCCTCATCTCGCCCTCGGTCTCCCAGGTGACCTCCTCGCTGCTCGGGCCACGCCAAAGGACCTTGACGGTCGGTATAACTTTCGATCTCAACTTATTCACCTGCCGATCCAGGATGGCCACCGGCTGCTCTGCAAAAGAAAGGTCGCGCTCTAGCTAGACTGTCGGGTGCTGAATCGCATGCGAAGGGTTGTGAAGGTACTTGCGGAGCATCGAAACATGGAAGACGGGGTGAACATCGGGAAAGCTAGGTGGAAGAGCCTAACGATATGCAACTGCGCCGACACGCTCGAGAATCTTGAAGGGACCCATAAATCTGGGACTAAGCTTTCCTTTTCGCCCAAATCGCATCACGCCCTTCATCGGAGAGACCCTCAGAAAAACATGATCGCCAACTGCGAACTCTAGCCTGCGACGGCGCCTGTCAGCATACGATTTCTGCCTGCTCTGAGCTGCTCTCATCCGGTCTCGAATCAACTGTATCTTCGCTGTCGTCTCCTCAACAAGCTGCGGTCCCAATATACTGCTCTCGCTGAGCTCTGTCCAACAAACGGGCGATCTGCATCTCCTCCCATACAATGCCTCAAAAGGTGCCATCTGAATAGTATCCTAGAAGATGTTGTTGTAGGAGAACTCCACTAATGGTAAATGACGATCCCAGCTACCGCCGAAGTCTAAAACGCACGCTCTGAGCATGTCCTCGAGAGTCTGAATAGTCCGCTCTGACTGGCCGTCGGTCTGCGGATGAAATGCTGTGCTAAAACTCAAACGGGTGCCCAATGCCTCCTGAAGTCTCTGCCAAAGTCGGCTGGTAAACTGGGTGCCTCTGTCGGACACGATACAAGTCGGTACGCCATGCAACCGCACGATCTCGTCGATGTAAAGCTAGGCATACTGAGCGAAACTGAAAGTGGTCTTCACTGGCAGGAAGTGAGCCGCTTTCGTCAATCGATCTACGATCACCCAGATGGAGTCGTACCCTCGACTGGTCCTGGGTAGACCCACAACGAAATCCATCGAAATCTGCTCCCATTTCTACTCTGGAATGGGTAACGGCTGTAGCTCTCCTGCGGGCCTCTGGTGCTCGGCCTTGACTTGCTGACAAGTCAGGCATCTCGATACAAACTCCGCAATATCCCTCTTCATCCCGTCCCACCAGTAGGTCTCTCTCATATCATGGTACATCTTGGTGGAACCGGGGTGGACACTATACACTGATCGGTGTGCCTCCTCAAGAATGTCGCGCCGCAATCCATCAGCATCTGGTACGCACAGTCTAGATCCATATCGTAAAATCCCCTGATCATCAATCACGAACTCCGAAAATATGCCCTGTCCCATCTGTGCCATGATCTCTGAGCAACGGTCATCTCTGCGTTGTGCCTCATATATATGGTCAAGCAACTATGGGCGTGCACGAACATGCGCGAGCTGTCCCCCTGTCTGAGTGAACTCGAACTCAACTCGGCTGTCGCATAAAATCTGCCAATCTGCTAACGACTGCCTCCGCACTGCGCGCAAAAAGGATAGACTACCCCCGGGCCTCCTGCTCAAAGCATCTGCCACTACATTCGCCTTGCCTGGGTGATATAAGATCTTGCAGTCGTAGTCTTTCACCAACTCCATCCAACGACGCTGTCTGAGGTTCAGGTCTCGCTGCTGAAATATGTATTTTAAGCTCTTGTGGTCTGTGAATATTTGGCATGACTCGCCATATAGGTAATGTCGCCAAATCTTCAGTGCAAAGACCACTGCAGCCATCTCCAAATCGTGAGTGGGGTAGTTCTGTTCATGCTTCTTCAACTGCCGAGAAGCATATGCGATCACCCGGCCATGCTGCATCAATACGCATCCTAACCCCATCCACGAAGCATCACAGTAGACCATAAATCCGCCTGATCCCGAAGGCAAAGATAATACCGGCGCCGTAGTCAAACAAGTCCGTAGCTGCTGAAAACTGCGCTCGCACTCCTCTGTCCAAACGAAAGGAGCTCCCTTCCGGGTCAAACCGGTCAAAGGTGCAGCTATACGGGAGAAGTCCTGAACAAAACGCCTGTAGTAGCCCGCCAGGCCTAGAAAACTACGCATCTCAGTAACCGATGTAGGTCAGGGCCACTGCTGTACAGCCTCAATCTTCTTCGGGTCCACACATATGCCATCTTTCGTAATCACGTGACCCAAGAATCCGACGCTGTCCATCCAGAATGCACACTTGGAGAACTTCGCGAACAGCTGGTGCTCCCTCAGAGTCTGTAATGTAATCCGCAAGTGCTGCTCGTGCTCCTTTCTGCTCCGGGAGTACACAAAGATATCGTCGATAAACATGATGATGAACAAGTCAAGATACGGCCTGAATGTACGGTTCATCAAATCCATGAATGCTGCTGGGGCGTTGGTGAGTCCGAACGACATCACCAAAAACTCATAGTGGCCGTAGCGCGTGCGGAAAGTTGTCCTCGGTATATCCTCCTATCGAACTCGCAGCTGATGGTATCCTGATCGCAAGTCGATCCTCAAAAAATACCCCTCACCCTGAAGCTGGTCGAACAAATCATCAATGCGTGGCAATGGATATCCGTTCCGCACGGTAACCTTGTTCAACTGGCGGTAGTCCATACATAAGCACAAACTTCCATCCTTCTTCTTGACAAACAGGACCGGAGCACCCCACGGAGAAACACTAGGTCGAATAAGCCCCTTATCTAACAAATCCTGCAACTGATCCTTCAGCTCTCGAAGCTCTGCCGGGGCCATCCGATAAGGCGGTATAGAAATAGGCCCCGAGCCGGGAATCAAATCGATGCAGAACTCAACGTCGCGCTCAGGTGGTAGCCCAGGTAGCTCATCAGGGAAAACATCAGGGAACTCACAAACAACCAGGACCCGGTCCAATGGAACCTCTGCAGCTCGAGTATCATAAATATACGCTAAGAATCCCTGACATCCCTTCCGCAAGAGCTGACCAGTGCGAAGAGACGAAATCAAGCTGGGAAGGGTGACGCTGCGGTCTCCCTGAATAACAAGAACTGGCTCTCCCGGAAAGCTAAATCTGACTGCCTTCTCACGGCAGTCCACCGAAGCATAACAAGTGGCTAGCCAATCCATGCCCAGAAGCACATCAAAGTCCAACATATCGAGGAGAATCAAATCAACCGATGAATCCCTCTCCCCGATACGAACGGAACACAATCGAAATACAAAATGAGCGACAAACGACTCGCCTACCGGAGTAATAACAACAAGCGGATGATCTAACGACGACGACTCACGGCCTAACATCGGTGCAAAGTGTGTAAATACGTATGAATGTGTGGAACCTGGGCCTAATAATACCCGTGTGTCGAAAGACCAAACTGGCAAGGTACCTGTCACAACGGCATTGGATGCCTGCGCATCCTGCGGTGTCAAAGCAAATACTCAGGCCTGTCCTCCACCGATAGCGGGCTGACCTCGGCCTCTGCCTCCTCGTCCTCTCTGAACAGGACCGCCGCGTCCACGGCCTCTGGGTGCACCTAACTGGCGTGGAGCATCGCCTGTGGTAGGAAGTAGGGCTCTCTGAGGAGGGGGTGGTGATGGTGGTAGGGTCACATGCGGAACGGTCGCCGCTCCCTGTCATCTCGCCGGACAGTCTCTGACAAGATGGCGTGGACTCCCGCAACCAAAACACCCTGGCGACGGCTGCTGTCCCTGGGGATATGAACCATATAACTGACCCCGTCCAAATCCTCTGCCGGGCCTATCCCTCGGAAAGAATCTGGCACGCTGCCTCTGAGGCGGCACCTCGGTGCGAATCCTCTTCGGCCCAGAGATTACTCAATTCTAAGACAGGTATTACTCAATTCGGGAGATCGTTTTCTCCGCGAACTTGAGATTAAGAGAGATATAGAAAGAAACATCTAGGCGGATCCACTCACTGAGGCTATTTCTCGAACACAATAGTTTTACAAACGGGCTTTGTGAAACTGATTAGTAGAGGAGTTGGATGTTCGGTTTCACACGGGCTGTGAGTAGTCGACATCGCAATAATTAGCCTTGAGTGCAAGTGGGAGATTGTTGGAGATAGTGCCCTCATAGTCAATTATTGGATCGCGGGTACGTGATTGCAATGATTGCGGAGGACCTATACCGGTAGGACAGTCTTACTCGAGATGATAGTATGCTATCTGGTTTGCCTTTATCAGTCGTGTACATGTTCAGGTGACTGATTACATGTTACACTTTGATAGAGCCCTTAGGATCTTGATTTACCACCAACAGTATGATGGCGATCATATACGTGAGAGTTGGGTGGTTTATATGCATATCCTTAATTGTGGTCCCTAGTCGTGGGAGTTTCGAGACAGGGCATCGATACTCCGGAGTAAACTAGTGTATACAGTCGAGACCCCGACGAGGGGCGGTGGCCGGTCTCACAAGCCATTGGTGTCAGTTGGATCACCTAAGATGTATACAGGTGCTCATTGGGTTATGAGTACACCGGACAGGACTCGCCGGGAATCTGCTAGTTAGTAATATACCTATCGTCAGATAGCAATTCCCTGGTGACATGTGTACAGGTTAGTTCATCGACCTGAGGTCGTCATTTGTCTCGTGTGAGTTCCCACTGTGCTTTGATTTCTACCCTACCACGGCTCAAAGTAGTCGTGCAAACAGGTAGCTTTTGGGTACAGTCCCGAGCCATATGGAGGCACGTGAGTGGATCGGCAGGGGATTCGTCTCTCCCGGTATTGGGGGCGAGGTCGTGCTGTGTCTAGGAGAGCCATTACACATAGTCCATGGCCATGGCAGGAGATTTACTGGTAGGTACTCCAGTAGTATCTCAGGGTGTTATTGGGCTACACTCCGACACGACTTATACTGCTATTGGGGGTCTGACGTTTCTGTAAGTGCACGGCGGCGCCCTGGCCGTCAATCCGACGGCCAAATGCGGAAGCGGTGATAAACTTTAATTTTACTTGAACTGGCAAACCGCCGCGCACTAATACCCGGATCGAACCATTAATTAGTCCTAGCTATCTACAAGAATGGGAATAGAGATATACCGACGATCCAAGTCCTCCGGTCTTCTCATCATCGTCCCGATCTCCTGCGGAATGTCCTGTCTCCTTCTCGTCGCCGGAAGTGCACCACATCGCCTACTTCTTTTACGGGCTCCCACCTCAATGCCGAGGCAACTCGGGCACGAAGCTGGCTAGTCGACGTGCCCAAGGTTTGCTGTAGAATATCTAGTGAGCGAGTCTCATTTTGGGGTTTGTGGAATTGCCATTGGTGGAGGGATTGAACTTGGAGCTTTGGAGATGGATCTTGTGGGATTTTTGCAAAGCTAGAATAACAAAAATCCCCTCCCCAAGAATTTTGGACAGCCCCCTAATGCTTTGGCCGGCCATCACAAGAGAGAGGAGAGTGAGAATGGAGAGAGTCACAAAAATAATGGGAGCCATACTCATATCATGCAAGAGAGAGAGAGAGGAATGGTTATCATGAAAGAATATGGTCACCAAAACAAAAACCACACACAACCAACCTCACCCCTCATCATCATCAACAATCATGACTTTAAAAGTCAAGTCATGATGGAGAAAGGAAAGTCAAGGGATGGTGCATATCATGAAAACCATCATGATGCAACAAGATGCAAAGAACCCCCTCCACAAATGCCTATTTGCAACAATGCAAATAAACCCTCCTCCACCAATCTTCGGCCAATGAACGATACAAAGGAAATTGGCCGAAACGGAAAGCAAACTGGCAACTCCAGAAAACTGGTCCCGTAATAAATTACAGGAAAACCCCGATACTGTGCATACACACCCGCATCTGTATTTCGACCGAAATACAAATGCAATGAGACAAAATCTACACTGTACTATACTAGGATCCGGCTTAAACCAAAGCTGGCTAGTAATATCCGTTCGATCCTGATCCGTGCAATACCGCACGTATCTGATCGAACCCTGCCATATATCCATACGGCCTGTAGTACAAACTGTCCGATCCTGATCCGTGCAATACCACACGTATCTGATCGGACCTTGCCATATCTCCATACGGCCTCTACAACTTTTCGCCCGAAAGCTGAGTAACTGAATGTGGGGGACCCTAAAGACTCGTCAACACCTTGGTTGTGGATTTAACCACTAGCACGTTAGAGGTATAAGCCAATACATAACGGGCTACCAGGCATTGACCAAAAAGGGACGTCTGTGAGCGAACTCAGCCTGACTCCCTACTGAGCCTGTCAGTGACAATATCCGTACAGTCCGGTCCGTTCGTCTATGAGCATCGCATGGCTGGCCTAGGGGGTTGGTAAAAGTCAGACCCCCAAAAGCGGTACAAGTCGTGTCGGAGTGTAGCCCAGAACACCCTGAGATACTACTGGAATACCTACCAGTAAATCTCCTTGCCTCGGCCGAGGGCTTCGTGTAATGGCTCTCCTAGACACAGCGCGACCTCACCCCCAATACCGGGAGAGACGAACCCCTGAAGATACGCTCACTGCCTCCATGTGGCTCCGGACTGTACCCAACTAAAACCTGTTTGCACGACTCCTTTGAGCCGTGGTAGGGTAGTAATCAAAATACAGTGGGAACTCACACGAGACAAATGACGATCCCCAGGTCGATGAACTATCCTGTACACATGTCACCAGGGAACTGCCATCTGACGTCTGGTATATGACCAACTAGCATGTTCCCGGCGAGTCCTGTCCGGTGTACTCATAACCCAATGAGCACCTGTATACATCTTAGGTGAACCAACTGACACCAGTGGCTTGTGAGACCGGCCACCGCCCCTCGTCGGGGTCTCGACTGTATACACTAGTCTACTCTGGAGAATCGATGCCCTGTCTCGAATCTCCCACGACTAGGGACCTTTTAAGGATGTGCTTATAGACCCCCAGCTCCCACTTATATGATCGCCCTCATACTGCTGGTGGTCAAGCAATAATCCTAGGGGCTCTATCAACGTGCAATAGCAACTTGTCAGGTCACCTAAAGCAGTACACGATGATAAAGGTAAACGAGATAGCATACTATCATCTCGAGTAAGACTGTCCTACCGGGATAGGTCCTCCATCAATCATTGCAGTCACGTACCTGTGACCTAATAATTGATTCTGAGGGCACTATCTCCAACAGTTTCTAGCCCCCTAGGCAGATATGCGATACTCATAGACGAACGGACCGGACTGTATATACATTGTCACTGTTAGGCTCAGTAGGGTTTCTGGATGAGTTCGCTCATCAGCCTCCCTTGAGGTCAGTCCATGGGCAGCCGTTACGCATAGCTAATGCCGCTGACGGTTTGTGGTTAAACCAACTGCCAGGGTACTGACGAGTCATTAAAGTCCCCCACAGACAGTTTCCCAAGTTCGGGCGAAACGTTGTAGAGGCCGTATGGTTTTATGGCAGGGTTCGGAAAATGCACGTGCGTTTACGCACGTGTTATTTTTTGGGCAGATGATACTGGTCAGCTTTGGTTTAAGCCGGATCCGAGTATTATATTGAGTAGGTATAATATCTTTGTCTCAGTTGCATTTGTATTCGGTCGTAATACAAATGCGGGTATATTTATACAGTTTCGGGGTTGTCCTGAAATTCGTTTCAGGATCACTTTTGGAAGTTGCCAGTTTTCAGTTTTCTATCAGCCGTCTTTTAACATTCGGTTAAAGACGGATTTATCTTTTCTTGGATGAGGGTGAGTCATGCTTCTAGAAGGTTCTAGAAAGGGTGACTTGACATGGTGAGTCATTAGTGCTTTAATGGAGCCATTAATGCAATGGTGACTAGGTTAATGAATCACCATTTGCATTAATGAGGTTTTGTTTGCTTAAGGATATTTTTCTTGTGTTCACACATGATATTTCTTTCTTAAGGTAACCCTCTTCTCTCCTACACTCACCCCCCTTCCTATATATATGGCCGGCCCCCTTCCCCCTCCTCTGGAGTATTCTCACTTGAGTTTTCATTTGCAAAAGATTATGATAGATTTTGGGGTGTATGGAATTTCACAGATCATTTCATTCCATCACCCGATTCCCACGGCAACTTCATTAACCGTTCGTCCATGGTTTTGGACGAAGCGAGACAAAGTCATCTACTCATTCTCTACATCATTCTTGGTCGTCTCTTTTAGCAAACTTGACGACCGAGTTGCCTCGAGTCAGAGGCGGGAGCCCGTTTAAAGAATCATCGACGTGGTGCCCCCTGGACGAGCAGATCGGAGATCGACGAGATCAAAGCAGCCGCAACGGAGCGTGGGATGATGGTTAAAGAACGAAGGACTCGGATCGTTCGGTATAACCTTTCTACACTCTTTACAGTTTGTTAGTTTAGCAATAATGGCAGATCCGGGTTAAAGTATATGATAGCGCCAGATAAAAAGTTTTTGTTCCGCATTTGGCGTCTGTAGACAGCCGGGGCGCTACCGTAGACTTACATGATAGCTTGTCTACCCCGATTTGAGAGACGAAGGAGATTCGTCAGATTGATGCGCCGACGCAGACCCAGTTGAGTTGAATATTTCCAGTGTGGAGAGAATCTTACTCAGACCTAGAGCAGACCGATCCAGAGATGACCGCCGATGTATCGCCTTTCCTGGAGGATTGAGGCATTGTTTAGCATGCGGGCGAAGAATATTCGCATATTGTATGGGCGAAGAATATTCGCATATTGTATGGGCGAAGCTAAAAGGTTCGAACGAGTGTTAGAAACCCATTTTTCCCAAGTTTAAAGTGTTCGGAGGAACATGCAGGTAATTCTGTGGACCCTCTAGAAGAATGAAACTCTAACTCAACATGATGACCATGGAACCGCTTTGAACCTTAGGGTTTGTGACAATTTAGTGGTGCCATCAGTGAGGCTTGGGTTTGCCTTTCTACGGTTGGTCCAGAGGTACTGTGGTATGTACCAGATATTTTTAGACTGTGCTCAGGTGCTGAGCCTTCGAGAAATTTTGGGGCCTTGATGACTCGATCGAAAAGTTTGACGTCGTCCGGATACTATATGATGAGAGACCAGTGAGCTGACCAGCTTCGGATAGAGGACCTCACCCAGATGCGTTGTGAGTTGATCGAGAGCGGACGAGTATTGAGTATTCCTCCGATGGTAGCGACGAGTTCCCGAGGACGTGTTCGGCCAGATATCTTCTACCGAGTGATGAAGATACCGAGTTCGTGACTTCGAGTCCGTGTAAGAGACTCCGGATTGACAGAGGCCGAGAACAGTTGCAGTGCGTAGTTAGCATGGCTTGATGTCCTTTGTTGCGATTTGCGTTGTGATCTGAGTGTCATGCTTATATCGCTTGGATTTGAGTTTTGATGACGAGTTTCCTGATATTGATTTCATGCACCATGGCTGCACCTACTAGGTATTTACATGTTTGCGCATAGTTTCGCACCTGATATATATATTTTATACACCGTTGTGTTGATTTGCGATTTGTGCATGCCTATTGCGTTTGATGTCGATTTTGTGCCTTGTCCGCACATGTTTATGATTTCATGGATTTCATACAGATGATTTGATTTTTGCACTCGATATAGCTTATATGTGCTTGTAGTGCATTGATACGTATTTTGTGCACCACAGTTGCACCTGACATCAGTTTGATGTCATTCGAGATATTTATTGTGATTTCATACCTAGGGCATGCATATGATTTGATTTATGCTTTCGGCATAGTTTTCATGCACTTTATTATTCGGCTTGCTTTTGTGCACGTTGATGCATATGGTTGTGCGATTATATACCACGGTATACCTGATTTAGATTTGGATTGAAATGTGTTGTATACCGTCGATTCGATTTTGATACTCGATATTGTTTTGTGCACCTTGTGCACCTAATTGGATTCTTGTGCATATCAAATGCACCCGATATTGTTGTCATGCACACCGTTGCAGTGGACAGATGCTTTTGTGCACACCCGTTGCACTTAGTTTTGCTTCGTTCCTATTGTGGCGCCTGTATTTGGATTTGATTTCCATGCGCGTCAGACGCATGTGTTTATTGGATACGCCTTTTGAGGCTGATTTTGCTTTTGAGCACCTTGTTTTCATGTTGGACATTATATTGTGTAGTAGCCAAACAGGACTGATCTGAGGACAGTACCTGAGTACTTTGCATGCATTAAAAGATTACCAAAAGGGTTTTTCAAAAGGAGCTATAGTCTCGCTATTTCCTACGTGTACGTGAGTGACACGGACGTTTATAATGGAAAACCTTTTGGGATATTTTGAAAACGACGGAACGTGTATTTAAGAAAACATATATGGACATATATTATTATTTTAAAATGAGCGTCCGTCAGTTATGCCGTGAGTTACGCATTCCCGCGGCGGTTTAGAAAAGATTTTGCATGTATTTTATCCAGATTTTGTAGCTTTCAAAGATGCGTACTATACACGTATTATAGTATTTGACTAGTGTATATTGGATTTCAGTAGTGGATTTCGAGATCTGCATCTCTATTGTGACTCCGAGTATATGCGTGCAAATACGATGATTTGCGTGACGCTTGACGGAGTTCGATTTTGAGTTTTTACTCATTTTCATGCGCACTTGACGCGATGTGTTGTGTTATTTCTGCGTTTTCCATGATTTCGGAGCCCTGTTGTCTTGAGCCGATTATTGAAATGTTTTAGATTTTGGGGGTTTAAATTTAAATTCGGAGACCGAATTTATTTAACGGGGGAAGATTGTAACATTTCAGAAAATATAAAATATTAATTTTTGGAATTTAATATTAAAATAATATTTTTCCCGAAAACTGCCCGATTTGCGAAATTGGGGTTTTCGAAAAAGGGTATAAATATATACCAATAATTATGAAATAAATAGAAATTAAAATGATTTATTCATTTAATAATATAATTAAAGGATTTGGCAGTTTTATAATTTATTATATGCAATTTTGATAAAAACTCGATTAGTGCACTGCTCGCGATTAAGTCAAATCCGCATTTTCTACAGTTTTCCATAGTTAGTGCACCATGACATATTTCATTTCATTACATGTTTCATTTCATTTGGGTTATTGGTGGAGAGAAAAGAAAAAGGAAAAGATAAAGAAAAAGTCAAGGGGACATAATGATGGGGTAGGTATACTAGTGAGAGTGTGTGTGTGTGTGTGTGAGTTATAATGAGAGAGGGAGGGGGGATGCCCTTTTGATTACCCCATCTTCTTTTTTCATCTCCCTCTTCATCTCCTCAACCCCACAACCATTCCCTTCCATCCCTAGATTTATCTCCTAATAATCCCCAAAACCCTACACACCCTTCACAAAAATTAATCCCTTCTTCAACCTCTACACATGGGACCAAGAAATTTCAGTTTTCGATGATCTTGGGGATTCATGGGTGCTATATGAGGTAATCCCTTCACCAATTGGGTATTTTTTCATTTGCTTTAGTATTCTTATGTGTTTAGATGTGAAATTGTGAAGATTAGTGAGACATTGGGAAACCCTAGAAAAAGGTTGAGTGTTTGTTGAAATTGGTGATGTGTAGTGGCTGCCTACAAGCCTTAGTGGTGTTTTACTGACCTGGAACAAGGGAAGGAACCTAAAACACGGATTTAGAAACCCGACATTGGATAAATATGTGAATTTGTGAGGGTATTTTGGAATCTGGAGCAACCTGGGACCACTAAAAATAATTTTGCAACCACAGTGACACATGCAGGCACCCAGGAAGCTACCACAGAGACACGAGCCCAAACCTGCACTTCCAGGCCGCAGGCAATTGGCCGCAAATTGCAGCCAAGTAGGGGTGTTTGGGTGTTATTTTTGCACCATAGCCTCCTTGTCTGATATCTAGAACAACCCCATATGCAGAATTGACCAATTTGGCCTAGGGTAAAATCTGGGAGCACTTGGGGTGTTTTTTCGCTAGGATTTCAATATTTTGAAATGTCAATTCTTGATATTTGGATTCGTTTTTGGGTTGTCGCATGTTTGTACATCGACAACAAGGGTTGTTTTGCTGATTTTGCACGCAAAGCTATTGGTTTGGACCTATGAGCGAAACGTGTACCGTTTTGGTTTTCCACCTTGATTTTAATACGTATTGCGATTGTTTATCATTGTAGGTACCTTCGCGTGGATTCCGAGGTGACGGAGCGTGGCGTCATCGATTTCGGCGAGCGAAGACCAGGTGAGTGGATCTATATCCACGGGGGAAGTCGGGTGGATGGCGTATAGCACCCCCGCAAAGTTTGATGGAAAACTGATTATAGAACATGGTTAGGAAACCTAGATTAGGAAACTAGGGTTATAATAAAGGATAGTTAGTGATACTATATTAGAAACTAAAGGGTAGTTAGAAGTGATATGTTACTACTATCATAGGATGACGTTTAGCGATATTGCCGTTTAGGGTACTGTAGGACTAGATAGTCGATGTAGATGCGTCATCCGAACCATACCTTTTTCTAAAACAAAGAGTCGTAGGTATCTTTTAAAAATATACCTTCAGGGATGTTACGGATCTCCAAATGATATCTTTTTCTTAAAAACACCGTAACCCCTATTTTCAAAACAACGATTCACTTCTTTAAAAATCTGATTGTATGGTTCGGGTGTGTTTGTTAGATTAGATACTGATACTTAGTAGAGATAGAATGTTTATGTAAATTTGATTTGATATGTGATACAAATGCGATGAAAGAATATAAGACTGATATGATGATATGATGTTATGTTGGTATACGGATGCGAGTCGATCGAGATGACTTATACCCTGCCGGTCCCTTGATATGAGATTATTGCAGATGTGACCTGGGACATAGGTATATAGATATATATAGAATGTTGTGAATCATGGATGATAGGTCATATGTGTTATTAGGTCGTACCCTCATTTGTCTTATAGGATGAAAGGATCCCTATTAGCTTAATGCCGCCGTACGATGGTTTTCCTGTGCGTGATGAGTTGACTTGATGATTGATCCTTACCCTTGACTAGAGGTTGCCATACGATGGATCATACCGTACGCGATGTTGTTAGGCTGGATGCCGATTGATAGATTCCCAGACTCGGACATATTAGATACGTATACCCGTCAGCATTTGCATATGATTTACCTTATGCTGCATTCATATTATTCCATTGCATTGCTTATATTTGTGCTAGTACACTTGCACCATTATCGATGATGCGTATGTTACACGTACACAGATTTTCCGGCTCACACACTTCATCATCGATAATTTCCATGTCACTACACCGTTGGGTTGCTGCATCATGACATATACATTGATACATCTATACTTGCGGATATACCCATTCATATATCCATATTGGTGCACATATACATTGATACATCCATACTTGCGGATATACACATTCGTATATCCATATTTGTGCACACATACATAAGTACATCTACACTTGCGCATATTCATATTGTACCTTTATAGATAACTGGTTTTATTGTAAAATTGGGAACCGCATGTTATATTTTACAAAACTGGAATCATTTTAAAAGAGCGGTTTTCCCTTAATATGTCATATCACTATTCCATGTTGCATGATACACGGATATGCTCGCATTTCTTTTATATGTCGCATAAATCATGCTCTATTACTTTACGCATTGAGATATGCTGTTTCCATGAGATTTCTGGATTTGAGAACCATGGATATTTCAAAAAAGATTATGTGTTGTTTTGAAAACCCGGTTTCTCTTGATATGATATTTCAGTGCGTCCACCATATGTTTTCTCGGTTCTGAGACGTGTGACATGTGAAACCCGATTCGGGGAGGAGGATGAGGCCGATTGCGGGTACATGGTGGACCCGGTATGGTACCCCGGGGCAAGAAAGGGATGCTGTGTATACAGAAAGTGAGCATGGCAGAGGGACTACTACCTACCGGTGATAGTATTTGGGCTCGGCGGATATCCGGAGGATACCGACCGGAGTCGAGAAATGATAGGGGCCGATCTGGACTGACAGAGCCCGTGGGCCGATCCAGACTGACGGAGCCCGATATATGAGGATTTACGTGGCGATGCTGGGCACTGTATTCATGATGTTTTCGAGTGTCGATGCTGGGCACTGTATTCATGATGTTTTCGAGTGTCGATGCTGGGCACTGTATTCATGATGTTTTCGAGTGTCGATGCTAGGCACTCAGGTTCTATGATTTTGATGTGTCGGGAGGGACACCGTTGATATATATATCCTCATACTTTCATGCACACTCCTTTATGTTATTTACGTGCATACAGACATTGACATTATGAGTGGACGAGATCCACATGCGTACATACCTTGATTATGGTTGGGCGAGATCCATATACATGCATCGATTATTACTGTTGGATATTATCCGCATGCATATAGGTATTGACTACCTTGTTGGTACATACAGACCCGGTCATCCTAGATATCATAGTATTACCTTTATGATATAGTTGACCTAGGAGTCGTTGTTTATTCGATTTCTATCTGTTGATATTTTTCTACTCACGAGTTGGCATCTCACCCCTGTTGTGCCACAGTTCTTGCAGGTTGACCGCTTGGATCAGTAGCGGCTTCGCTGGCTCACAGTTGCATTCGGGTGTTTAGCATTAGTAGGTGGGATATTTGTATCATTCCCACTCTTGTATCTACATTTCTTATTGTATCTAGTTAACTCCATCAATCAAAACTTGTAAATCGTATAAGTAATGAGACTTAGTGGGATTGTGGTTGCAAGACTTAGAGCGAGGGGTTTTCTGCTACTTGTGATATATATGTCTTGCTTTTCTTTTATTCTTTGTGGTGAACTTCACCGTTGGGCGTCGTATACTTATTTTCATTATCTTGCGTGGTTGTGATCTGCCGTTTGGCGAAGAGCTAGCTCCCACTTGGGGATGCCATTATCACTATTATGTATTGTGGTTTTGGATCAAAAAAATACAAAGGAGGTGCTGCCAAAATTTTAAAAGACGAAACTTGTTTTCAAATTAGCAAATTTCACTTGCATCATTCATGTTCCTTTTCTATGCATTAAGAAAACTTGATTTCATATACCTTTATTTCAAAAACCCCACCTCCTTTATTTTTCTAAAAGGTTTAGATTTCTGGGTTTCAGCTTACTTGAATTCCATTACGCCTTTAGACGTAGCGTGATTCAAGTGCTGGTCACGAGCTAATATTTCGGGTCGTGACAGCCGGCTCATCTGGAACAACGTCGGAAAACTCCCGCACGAAAGGAACCCGGTCCAACAAACCAACTGTGGCTCCGGTATCATGAATGAACGCCAAGAATTCTCGACATCCTCTCCTCAAAAGCCAACTAGCGAAAATGCTGAATTCAAGCTGTGAGAGGCGGCACCACTGTCCCCCCGCACAACAAGAACTGACTCGCCGGGAAAACAACACCTGACTGTTTTCTTGCGGTAGTCCACAGACGCCTAGCACGTAGCTAACCAGTCCGTGCCCAGGAGAACGTCAAATCCAACCTCTCTAGAAGGATCAAAACGACGGACGAAGCTCTATCTCCTATCCAAAAGGCACACGACTGAAATACGTGTCACGCAACAAAAGAATCGCTGACAGAAGTTAACACAACAACGGCTGATCTAGCTAACACTACTCTCATCGTCCCAACCACGGTACAAAGTGTGCAAAACAAACAAGTACATCAAAAGAACATACGAATTTAAAATACCTGAAAACTCTGCATTGGACGCCCGCGCGTCCCGATGAGTAGAAGCAAACACTTGTGTCTGCCCCCTACCCGCAACAGACTGATATCCTCCTCTGCTAACCTGTCCATTCTGAGCGAACCCTCCGCGTCCATGACCTCTCTGAATACGACCCTGAAGCGGTGTTAGGAAACAACTCCTGATGTGGTGATGAAGGCTCCCGCACCGATAGCATCCAGAATAACGCTGCTGACCCTCCTGGGGTTGAGAGCTGGATGACTGTCCTCGTCCAAAGCCTCTGCTACTCCCGCGACGGTCATGAAATCTGTCTCGACGACTAAGCCTCTGTCTCTGGGTTGGTACACCGGTACGGGTCCTCCACTGTCCCGGAACTCTCAGAGTCTCTGGAATACATGCCTCGTCATCTGAGGCTACATCCACTGGTGCTATGTAGGTGACGGACTGCTGCATGCTGATCGCAAGGAACAACTGAGTAACAGGGGTGACAACCTCCTGTTGCTGCGCTCGAACGGCCTCAACCAATGAACTCATCGTCTTGCGCATGTCCTGCATCTCTGCCACAAGCCTAGCGATATTATCTGTCGAAGGCGGATCCGTCTGCACCTGTGCAACTAGTGTGCCATCCCGGTCAGTCCTTGACCCACCCGAGTCAACTCTAACCTCGGCCCTCGCTGCATCACTCTGAGTCACCATAGTCATCGGCGGCAAGGCTATAAATGGAAATAAGATTCGATAAGAACACGGAAATCGAATCACAAAGATATGAATCATCAAGGAAGGAATTTCAAGCAATTTGTACTTAGGTCACTTTGGCGGAGTACCGCATCGTGAGTATGCTGCAGACATACACACACTATGTTACTCTGGTTACGCTACCTACTCCATCATACCAAGGTCATCCTACACTCCGAAAGGTAAAAACCTAGCGCTCTGATACCAACTTTGTCACGACCCGAAATTGGCACGTGACGGACCTAATACTACGCAACGTCTATAGGCGTAACGCAGTAAAAGAAAGCCAAAACCCAGAAATCTAAACCATTAAAAGACAAGAAAAGATAAGAAATATTGTTTAAAAGTCTTTGAAATCACAACCCAAATTCTTTAAAAGTACAACTTTCTTTCTTTAAAATTTTGGCAGCACCTCCTTTGTAAAAACTAACCCCAAAAATGGATACAACATAAATATAATTAAAGCATCCCCAAACGGGAGCAAATACACGCCCAAAGGCGGAAAACAACCACCACAACAAATATACGACGCCGTAGCGAAGAAATAAAAGACGATAGAAAGGAAACTGTATAAAAGACAACAAGTCACAAATAATATACAATATCGTCCTCACCAAGTCTCTAAGTCAACAAGAAAATATAGTAGATGGAGAGTACAAGGATACAACGAATATACAATACAACCATACGGATAACCACAAACCCACCTAAGCAAAACTGCACACTATGAGCTGAAGCGGTATCCGCAGCAAAAGATGATCAGATAGATGAATAGCCTGCCTCGACTACTCTGGAGAACACCCTGCAAAACAACTGTGGCACAACGGGGGTGAGTTGCCAACTCGTGAATAGTAAATAACATATGCAGGTAATCGCAAGTATGCACGTACAGCGTGAATCTAATATATGCAATTAATAGCAATAAAAGGTCATATAAATGCAATAATCATGAAAGGTACACTAGCAGGTACAACTAATACATGAAACAATAATAATATGACAATCGGTATGCAATAATCATATAATAATGATATGAAAATGTATATATACAACAGTCATGAAAGGTACTCTAGCAGGTACAACACATGAAATAATGCATATAAATAAAGGTATGTAAATGCAACAGTCATGAAAGGTACACTAACAGGTACTACTAATACATGAAGCAGTGCATAAACAATAAATGTGGAGTATGGAATGAAATATATCATTTCCGCGGAATCCTGACATCGTGGTAGGATCACAATCCATCAAGACAAATCCAAATCCCAATTCCTCAAATCAGCCCCTAAATTGGCTCTCATATCATATAAGTCTCACAAATCCTTAATGTACAATATCGAATAAATCTCACATATCCTGAATGTACAAAATCAGCAATCTCATATATATCCTGTATCCAATATCAAATGAATCACCTATATCCCAAATCCAATATCAAATAAATCTCTAACATCCTAAATATATTTGCGTAAATAAATATGATGATGTATATAAATTGATATCAATACACATATATTAGCGTCCCATTCCACTAATATTGGTGTAAAGGCATATATAACAGCGTCCCATTCCACTGTTATATATACTTAGGAGTAAAAAAAAATATCATGAAACCAATGTGTCAAGCATCGACACAGAAATGTTGATCCATCAGGTGCTGTCACCAAGACTGGCACCCTGATAGGTACGTATCATACGCCATACCGAAAGCACGAGTGCCTAGCTCTGACCCTCGCCTCTCGACGTATCTATACGTACATGACTCCCGTCGGTATCCTCATAATAACCGTTGAGTCATAGGTAATGTCACCGGATGGTATGGTTCCCCCACTAACTCATCGTCTACTCCACGATTCTTGCCCCGGGGTACCTCCGAGCCCCACCATGTACCCGCACACGGACCCTTCCTTTCCTCACGAGGGGTATATATATATCAGAACCGATAAATCTCATGGTGGCTGCTGAAATATCATATCGAGGGAAACCGGGTTTTTCAAATAATGCATAATTTCATGAACTCCCACGGTCCCCAAATCCAGAAAACATCATGAAAAATCTATATCACAATGCGAAAATCCATGAATATAATATATGCAACATAAACTGAAATGTAAGCTTATAAAGGAAAAGCCGCTAATTAACTGCAACAAGTTAATATAAATATCATGCGGTTCCTAATTTTCTCCAATCCTAAAATAACATCAAGTAAAGGTAAACATGTAGCTATAACCAGGTACATGTTAAAACATAAAGGTATAGCAAGATATATGTATCTACCTATGAGTAATGATGTAGTATACCCCATGGGTATAAGTGAAATATGTGTGCAAGGTATACTTGTTGCTATGTCATAAAGTGTGTATGTACCTAACACTAATGGCACAATACCCTATAGGTATACAGGTATCTAGCATGTAAGTATGTGAAGGCATATGTGTAAGCATGTGGATATACAGGTATACTAAATGTCATATGCGATAGGAAATATGAATCAATGTCTCAATGTCCATAACCAAGCAATATCATATCTATAAGTGGGTTATGCGTGACATGGCAATTATTGACGGTGTGTGTGGCATACAATCAGTGCTCGTGCAACATAGGTCGTCAATAATGGTGCAGTGTCCTAAGGATACTAGTCCAAGCACTATACTAACTAAGCAGTAGGGTGAATGCGCAATTCTAAATATGACATAGAATATGCGACAGAATTAACATCTCTAGCCCAGAGGCATAACGCCATGCGGGCGATTCCCCTGTAGATGTTAAATCTACTCACCAACGCTCCAAGCTAGGTGAAGTCTACCACATGTTTTTCCGTTGTAGCAGTGTCCGAAGTCCCCGCCTACGAACCTGCAACATTAAAACAATAAAACAAGTATATATTAATAACAGACCCAAAACACGTACAAACTACATTAGACCGACGCAACAACACAAAACATACTCTCTAAGTGTTCGTATTGTGGCTAACATGCGTAGCGACACGACGAAACTAACCCAAGAGCAAAACCACACAAAGTGCACGATCCGTGTCGTATAACGTATCGCACGGACACAAAACACTAGAAACTACCTAGGTGCTCCCAGATTTTGCATACAGAGAAAACTCAACAAACAAACAAGACCAAAAACACTCAAACCACAGCATCGACCTACCCAGAAAAACCCAAACCCCAACTCCACCCAGGGGCCGATGTCACCGGAATCCCCTTCATACGTCGCAGGCCGGGTCCGAGCTCCAAGGGTCCGTGCTCCAGGTGAGGTCCTTTGGTCTCAGGTACAACACAACTACTTTGTTTGGTTTTCTAGTGTTGGCTATAGTGCCCTCAAGACAATTATCATAGTCGCAGGCATGTGATCATGATGATTGAGGGAGGACCTATACCGATAAAACAGTCTTGCTCAAGATGATAGTATGCTATCTGGTTTGTTTTTGTCATCATGTATATGTTGATAAAGCCCATAGGATTCTTGCTTGACTGCCAGCATTATGATGGCGATCACATACGTGGGAGCTGGGGGTTTATAATCACATCCTTAAATGTCCCTAGTCGTGGGAGTATCGAGACTGGGTATCGATACTCCAGTGTAGACTGGTGTATACTTATCTAGACCCTTACAAGGGGCGGTGGCCGGTCTCACAAGCCGTTGGAGTTAGTTGTTCACCTAAGATAGTATGCAGGTGCTCATTGGGTTATGAGTACACTGGACGGACTCGCCGGGAACATGCTAGTTGGTATTATACTTATAGTCAGATAGCAGTTCCCTGGTGACATGTGTACAGATTAGTCTGTCGACCAGAGATCGTCATTTTCTTCGTGTGAGTTCCCACTGTGCTTTGATTACTACTCTACCATTGCTCAAAGGAGTCGTGTAAACAGGTTTTAGTTGGGTACAGTCCCGAGCCATATGGAGGCAGTGAGCGGATCGTCGGGGATTCGTCTCTCCCGGTATTGGGGGTTGATGTCGCGCAGTGCACGGGTGGCCATCACTAGAAATCCTCGGCCGGGGTATGTGAGAATTACCGATCGAGGATCGATAGTTTCTCAGGTAGTGATTGGTTTCATACCGACACGAATTATCGTGTTGTTAGGGATCTGACTTTATCCACCCCCTAGACTCGATATGCGATACGCTTAGACGAACAGACCGGACTGTACGGATATTGTCGCTGACAGGCTCAGTAAGGGTTCGGATGAGTTTGCTCGTCGGCCTTCCTTTCGCTCAATACCTGGGTAGCCGTTACATACAGCTAGTGCCGCTGACGTGCTTGTGGTTAAACCCACTGCCAGCGTATTGACGAGTCTTTAAAGTCCCACACAGAGGGTTTTCACGGTTCAGGTGATACATACAGGTGTCCGATTAAATATGTGCACGGACTGCACGGACTTTAATCAGACGGTTGATAATACTAGCGGCTTAGGATTAAGCCAGATTGTTAAATCAAGTTTTGATTTAATAATTTACGTATGTATTTATATATATGTATTCTAGTATTATTGCTCACTATTCATTTTCTCTCTTGGCTATTCGTATTTTCGTACGAATACGCGTATGTGTATTTCGATACATGTACCGGGAAGCATTCCGTATTTATACGGAATGGCTTCTAGAAGATGCCACCTCATTATTGATTTTCTTTAGAAAATCACATGTTTTGATGAAGTGGAATTGGTGACATGGAAAGGCATGGGCTTAGGTCAAAGCATGGCTTTTGTGCATGTTGTGATTGGTATGGGTTGAATTCTTTATTGTAATTTGGTAAGTGTTTTGTGTGCATTATTTTTGGGTAAGGAGAGAGGAGGCCGGCCACTTCTTGGTGGGGTTTTCCTTGGCTCATTTCATGATTCACTTGAGTCACTCTCTCTAGCTCACTCTCATTTACTAATACACCCAAAACACTTAGCAAATTTAAAAGCTCATGTCATTCCATGCCTTCATGATCTCCACATCTTCCATGGTTGTTCTATGAGCATAAAAATTTTGAGAGAAAGTTTTAGTGACACTATCCTACACTCCCCACTCTCCACTACTAGCAATTTTGAATAGTCGGTTAGTTCGCTTGGCGAACCTGAAGCTTACGCCGTTTCCCTCAGGTGGATCATCGGAGATGAAGGAAGACCAGCGACCAAAGTCGATCCGCATCACTTGGAGCATGGAAATGGTTGAAAATCCGAAGGACTTGGTTCATTAGGTATAACCATTCTATCTCTTTTGTTGGTTTGCTAGTTTTAGGGTTAATGGTTTCGATCTTGGTAATCGGGTATTGGTAGCGCCGGGTTTTAGAAAAATTTTGTTCCGCATTTGGCCACGGTTCGATGGCCGGGGCGCTCCCACTACCCAACAATGGTATCAGAGCCACCCATTAAACCCTACGAGCTAGTTTGCACAAGCTTAAAATCTCGATCGATCAAAATTTGAAAAACAATTTTCCGTTTTGCCAAGTTTCTGTCGATTTCTGAACGTGCTCCAAAAATTATTTCCAGTAGCTTAAAAATCCGTGCAGGCGATTTTATGGGAGCAGAAAAAATTTGGGCTCCTGAAGCCTCCAAAGAGCCGCGGAACCATCGCACTTACCCCCTATTGGCGGCGGTTCCGCGGCCATTTAGTGGCGACGGGCTATAAAATTTTTCCTGTAGCTCAGAACTTGGAATTGTAATTTTTTGTGATATATGGTTTTGGCCTAGATTCATTTGAGTACTGGATTTGCTTTTGGGGCCTTTGCGGATAAATTTAGTCAATCGAAATTTTAACTGTGTAATTTTTCAGTACTTTACATTTCTATCTGTGACCGTGAATGTCATTTGATCGGTGAATCTTGTCTAATTGCTATAGTCCTTTTCGACGGGTTTGCGAACGTGACATTCACGTTGATGTTCTGTGTTGTGCTGTGATATTGCGGATTGTCATGGTGATAGCTTGTGTGCAATGGTAGTGCGGGTCGGATTTATTTGTACATTTGATATTGCGGGGCGAGCGTCCGACATGTGGACTTCCGTCACTACCTGTTTGTATATTATTCTTTTGGGGCACGACCGGGCTGAGGTCGATGTCACCCTTGTACATTATTTTCTTTTCTGTACTAGGATTACCCCGCGGAGGAGGGCACGGATAGCCGGGTTCTAGAGGGCAACATATCCGCATCTCATGGCGTTGAGACGGAGGGGACCTTACTCTAGAATTGGTGGGTTATTCGCCGCACTCATAGGGGGTATAGGTTGACCCAAGGAGGGGTGCTCAAGTTACCGAATTCCGTGAAGTGCTGGGTAGTCCATTCACTTTGCTGAAGGGGGCTGCCTCGCTTCAGATTTTGGAGGGTAACTTGCCGCGCTCATAGGGGTCTAGGAGTTCATTGCACAGGCTATCCACACGACCAGGGGAATGTCGGGTTTTTAGTTGTGGCTCAAAGGAAACCCGGGGCTCCCAGATTATCTGTATTGTTCTGTGATGCTTATTACTTTTCTGTGATGTTGCATTTATCATGCCTGGGACGATTGTTATATATATATATATATATATATATATATATATATATATATATACATACATACATACACACACACACACACTAGTAGATGTTGTATATGTTTTGCACCCGCGCTAACCCAGTCCCCGCTCTGTCATTAGTTAAGTAACCTAACGGGTGATGACGGGACCCAGTGGCGAATGCGGATGGCATATACGTACATTTTATTTTCGTTCTTTTCTGGTGTGATTAATTGATGGGACTGTGTTGATTCTTATCAATGCAAGGAAAACAAACCTATATATATGATGTTGTTGGAACCAAGATTTTAAAAACTAACATTACAGACGTACGCTTTTGCTTTGCACAGTGGTATTCGGTTATGAATATCCAGCATCTCATTCGACGAGGCAAGGGCCAAGATCCCTTCATCGGGAGTGACCCCTTGGGCAGGAGTTTGCGTCAACGTAATAACTTCACTACAGACGATTACTTTTTGCTTTGCATCGTGGTATTCAGTTTGGAATATCCTGCACCTCATTCGACGAGGAAAGAGCCGAGATCCCTTCACCGGGAGTGACCTCTTTAGCAAAAGTTTTCGCTACTATATATTTATAAAACCACTTGGATTCCTTCAACGATATCAAGTTCATTACGTTAAAGGTTTTTCGCCAAAAACCAGCCGTAGCCCTCCGTCGTTTCAGACGAGTATTGCTTAGTATTCGTGCTACGTATGTTGACCTAGTCAAGGCGTAGTGTTCGGTAGCTCTGTAGTACTTTTCTGCTGCATGGATATGCGATTGGTTAGGACAGTCGTACGGTCATGTTGACCTAGTCAAGGGCTCGTGCGGGTGGGTCTAATTAATCCAGGATAATGACGGGTTGAACTTGACTTGCGACTTATGATATGTTGACCTAGTCAAGGTCATAAGCCGCTTGGGGTAAAAATCATATCGAGGGTTTCAAACATATAGGAAACTTGCCAGGCATGCGCATACCTTCTGGAGTGTGGTGACTTGAGTGGCTTCCATCAAGTTATCATGCGATGATAGTTGGATCCCGATTCCCACTGATGAGTAGGATTACTCCTCGGGTGATTCCGACTAATTCTCCTTTTATGTTTGAAGGAGAATTCGAGGAAACAGTGGGAGCCATCCAGATTAGATAAAGTGATTATCCATTCTGATCTAGGTTAGAGTGCACGCTGAGTGTTTCTTTTCTCTCTCTCTTTGGCATCGACCATGCCCCGACCCTAGACTATGACTCAGTGACCAAGTTAACCGAACTTGCTTAAAAACACTGGCTTTTGGATTTTCCAAGTTGCATACATCATTGACACTCCTTCTTTTACCCTTTGCTTTTCTCCAGAACACCCCGTATCACTACGAACATCCACTTCCATTGGATAAAACCATCGTATGGTTATATACGAACTCGAAGGAACCTTTTCGAGGATGGTTTCTGGTTCTGGAGAAAATGAATAGGACAATTTAGTTGTCTTTTCCTTTTACCTTCTCTCAGTATGTGAGGGATCCTAGGATTAGGAGACTGTACACCTATTATGCTTATTGAATAGTCCTCTTCCAAACCATAGGCAGGTGTCGAAAGGTAGGGAATGAAGAAAACCAATTAGCCTAAGTGTGGTGTGCAGAAGGTAATAAGTAAAGACAAATAAAGGGATTAGAAAGAGGGCAAAATAAAATGCGACTGCTATGATTCAGGACTAAACCATGTAATTCATCGCCACTCCTACTTCACCTTTGTATTTCTCCTGAACACCCTGTATCACTACGAACATCAAATTCCATTGGATAAATCCATCGTATGGTTATATACGAACTCGAAGGAACTTTTTCGAGGATGGATTCTGGTTCAGAAGAAATAGAATAAGGATTATTCAGTTGTCTTTTATCATCACCTTCTCTCAGGTTGCGAGTACTCCTAGGATTAGGAGAGTACACCTATTATGCTTATTTGATAGTCTTCTTCCAAACCATAGGCTGGTGCCGAACGGTAGGGAAGGAAGAAAACCACATAGCTTAACGATGGTGTACAGAAGGTAATGACGAAAGACAAATAAAGGGATTTGGAGAGATGGCAACGAAATATACGGTTGCAGTCATGAATCTGGATAATGGAAGAGGCATTACTAGGAATACCCGGATACCCCTTCGAAACATTTTCATGTTTCAGTTTCACTATGCGTTGTTAATAGAAAAACTAATTTCCCAATTAGATACTTACTCCAGGGTATGTATTTACCAGGTATGATTCTCACATCTGTATGGTTTTACAGATAATGAGTGGGAGTAAGTTATTGGGAATTAGGTGATCATCCTCATTATATCGGAATTCATTGTAATTGGTGATATTTGAGGAAATCGCCTGGGTACAGTTTTCAACCTACGACGCACAGAGTTTGAGTTATTAAACTCAGGGGACTTATACATAGTATTGTATATTATCCAGTGTCCATTAGGACAAAGGGGTTGGTCCTCGTACTTTATTCTGTTTACTTGTGACTTCTCAATTTTTAGACAAGTGTTTCATAGAAATACAGGGTTTAAATTTTGAGAAGTTATAGGTGCAGGAATAAAGTAGAGAACCATGTGTTGCAAGTATCGGGATTCTTCAAGGTGATCGAAGATGTAGATACTTGTGTAGGGTATTCAGTTAATAGTAATGGTTTTGAGAAACTAGTTTCTCTTTCAGGTTACTCATAATTGCAGGGTTCCTAGGCACTCTAGTGAGGTCTCCCAAGCCATCAACCATGGCAATTTCAAAATTATGGTGCCTACAAACCCTAAACTACGGATCGATAACTAGATGTCTAGGCGAAAAGAACTAGTTAACAAATTAACTAATGAGAATACGGAAATACAACCTTTGTAGATCCGGTCCTCCATCTCCACGGCTCCGCAACGAGGTCGTCTCCGCTGTCCAAATCAAATCCGGGCTCTAGAGTCAGCTTCGTCGGAGAATGGGCAAGCTAGGTCGTCGATGTCCATGCCGAAGATGATCTACGTCGAAGCATCGATGAATCAAGCTCCACCTTCACCAAGTCATGAAACTTGTGAAGGAAACACACTCTACTACTTGGCAAGAGGTAGAGGATGAAGAAATAGGAAGTGGGTAGACTTTAGTTTTGGATTTCTCACTCTTTTCCAACAATCACCATTGATAGACCTTGCTTTTCTTCACTTGAAGAATGAAGAAGATGAAGAAGAATATTATGATAAGTTAATTAAAAACCATAGAAAAATCAAAACTTATCATAATGTTAACTAGAGTTAAGTGTAGAGAATGAATCATGGTTAGTGGGAATGGTTAGGGTTAAGGATGAGATAAGAATGGTTGACTTGATCAAAGATTCATGAAGCTTCAACTAAACTCCAAAATAAGCCACCATTCTTTTCTCCTCTTTTCCAAAATGAATAAACAAATAAATAAATGAATAAATAAAGAAAATGAAACCCTAACCATTCTTTTAACCATGGTTTAATTCTTTGCACTTAACCAAGTAATCATGTATCATCAAACATGATACAATCAAATGCACAAAATCATATCGCATATGTAATGCGCACACCCGAGTGAGAAAATCCATTTAAAGTGAACCAATACTAGTTAATGCAAAGTAATATATCAAATATATAATTATACATTAAATCATTAAATCAACACTTGATTCAATGATCCGGTCATGTCGCACACAACCGACTAGTATACAATGTATCGTCTTATCGAATCAACGCTTGAATCGATAACTAGGTTATATCGCATACAACCATTCGATACATTCATCGCGAGAATGGAATACGGTATCACATACTCGCATTATTCTCGGTCCCGCACATATCTCATATGCGCTCCTATTTCGTTTCGCTTGAGCCAGGAAACCTCTGTGTAGGACTCTAAAGACTCGTCAATACGCCGGCAGCGGATGATGATCATATCAAACACCCACAAGCCGCAAGCGGTCTGCTAAACGTAACGGCCACCCGGGTATTGAGCGATCTGAAGATCGACGAGCAAGCCCGCTCACACTCCAGTGAATCCGACCAGTAACACTACCGTACAGTCCGGTCTGATCGTCTGATATGTCGCATATCTCGCCTAGGGGTGGTAAACGTCAGACCCCAATAGCTCGATAAGTCGTGTCGATATGAGGCTCATAACGGGTCGAGAAACTACTGGTAACACTTACCAGCAATTCTCTGAGCAGCCCTGGCCAGGGACTTCCTGTTATAGCCAATCGAACACAGCGCAACATCAACCCCCTATACCGGGAGAGACGAATCCCCTCCTATCGCTCATTGCCTCCATGTGACTCGGGACTGTACCCAAAAACCACCGTTTTGCACCCCCTCTTGGATGTGGTAAGATGGAAATCAAAGTACAGTGGGAACCACACAAGACTCTATGACGATCTCGGGTCAACAGACTACTCTGTACCAGTGTCACCAGAGAACTGCCATCTGACGTGAGGTATAATACCATCTGGGAGTTCTCGGCGAGTCCGTCCAGTGTACCCAGTCTCTACTGAGCACCCGTATATCATCTCTGATGTCAAACACCGATGGATATGGGATCATCCATCGCCCATCTGTATGGGTCGAGAAGGTACACGCTAGTCTACTCTGGTATATCGATGCCCCGTCTCGATACACCTACGACTAGGGACTTTGAAGGATGTACTTATAGACTACCATGTCCCCACTAGTATGATCCGCATCATAGTCCAGGTAGTCAAGTACAGATCCTAAGGGCTTTACCAACATGTAACAGAGAGACCATAAGCATACACGTTAAGGTAAAGGGTAACCAGATAGCATACTATCATGTCGAGCAAGAAAGTCCTCCCTATATATGTCCCAGCATCCACTACAATATACATCCTATGTACAGTAATGGCCTCTAGGGCATACATATAACTAACAATCTCCCACTTGCACTAGGGCCATCTGATAGCAGTGGTTGTAGTATCTCATACTCAACCATCCCATAAAAGTCTCTCTCTGGGAACAGGCCTTTGTGAGTGGATCCGCTGTGTTGTCCTCTGAGTCTACTCTCCTAACCTCGATCTCCCTGGAGATCAACCATCTCCATGATCAAGTGATACTGCCTTAGAATATGTCTGGATCACTGATGGGACGTGTTAGTTATATGTATGCCCTAGAGGCCATTACTGTACATAGGATGTATATTGTAGTGGATGCTGGGACGTATATAGGGAGGACTTTCTCGCTCGACATGATAGTATGCTATCTGGTTGATCTTTACCTTAACGTGTATACTGATTGTCTCTCTGTTACATGTTGGTAAAGCCCTTAGGATCTGTACTTGACTACCTGGACTATGATGCGGATCATATTAGTGGGGACATGGTAGTCCATAAGTACATCCTTGACAGTCCCTAGTCGTGGGTGTATCGAGGCGGGGCATCGATATACCAGAGTAGACTAGCGTGTACCTTCTCGACCCATACAGATGGGCGATGGATGATCCCATATCCATCTGTGTTTGACATCAGAGGAGATATACGGGTGCTCAGTAGAGACTGGGTACACTGGACGGACTCGCCGGGAACTCCCAGATGGTATTATACCTCACGTCAGATGGCAGTTCTCTGGTGACACTGGTACAGAGTAGTCTGTTGACCCGAGATCGTCATAGAGTCTTGTGTGGTTCCCACTGTGCTTTGATTTCCATCTTACCACGTCCAAGAGGGCGTACAAAACGGTGGTTTTTGGGTACAGTCCCGAGTCACATGGAGGCAATGAGCGATAGGAGGGGATTCGTCTCTCCCGGTATATGGGGGTTGATGTTGCGCTGTGTTCGATTGGCTATAACAGGAAATCCCTGGCCAGGGTTGCTGAGATTTACTGGTAAGTGTTACCAGTAGTTTCTCGAACAGTTATAGACCTCATATCGACACGACTTATTGAGCTATTGGGGTCTGACGTTTACCACCCCTAGGCGAGATATGCGACATATCAGACGATCAGACCGGACTGTACGGTAGTGTTACTGGTCGGATTCACTGGAGTGTGAGCGGGCTTGCTCGTCGATCTTCAGATCGCTCAATACCCGGGTGGCCGTTACGTTTAGCAGACCGCTTGCGGCTTGTGGATGTTTGATATGATCATCATCCGCTGCCGGCGTATTGACGAGTCTTTAGAGTCCTACACAGAGGTTTCCTGGCTCAAGCGAAACGAAATAGGAGCGCATATGAGATATGTGCGGGACCGAGAATAATACGAGTATGTGATACCGTATTCTATTCTCGCGATAAATATATCGAATGGTTGTATGCGATATAACCTAGTTATCGATTCAAGCGTTGATTCGATAAGCCGATATATTGGATACCAGTCGGTTATGTGCGCATAACCGGGTCATTGAATCAAGTGTTGATTTAATGATTTAATGCATAATTATATATTTGATATATTACTTTGCATTAACTAGTATCGGTTTACTTAAGATGGATTTTCTCACTTGTTATGTGCATATTGTATATGTGATATACATTTGTACATTTGAATGTATCATGTTTGATGATGCATACCACTTTGGTTAAGTGTAAAGTTTGAACCATGGTTGTGTTTATGTTTAGGGTTTTATTTTCTTAATTATTCATTTATTCTTTTTTGATAAATGAATAAAAGAAAGTGAGAAAAGAAAATGAGAAAAGAATGGTGGCTTCTTTTGTTGTTTAGTTGAAACTTCATGAAGCTTTGACCTAAGTCCACCATTCTTATCTCATTCTTAACCCTAACCATACAACTAACCTTGGTTAACTCTCTACACTTTACTATAGTTAGAATTATGATAAGAATTGTTTTTCTTTTCATTTTTCTTTGAACTCATCATAATGTTTTTCTTCTTCTTCTTCATGCTTCAAGTGAAGAAGCTTGAAGTCCATCAATGGTGATTGATGCATATGAGTGAGAAATCCAATTCTAAAGTCTACCCACTTCCTATTTCTTCATCCTCTACCTCTTGCCAAGTAGTAGAGTGTGTTTCCTTCACAAGATTTTAGGGTTTGGTGAAGGTGGAGCTTGATTCATCGATGCCTCGACGTAGATCATCTTCGGCATGGACATCGACGACCTAGCTTGCCCATTCTCCGACGAAGTCGACTCTAGAGCCCGGATTTGATTTGGACAGCGGAGATGACCTCGTTGCGGAGCCGTGGAGGTGGATATCCGGATCTACAAAGGTTGTAATTTCTGTATCTCTTTAGTTAACTGTTAACTAGTTCTTGTTCGCCTAGATATCTAGCAAACGATCCGTACTTTAGGGTTTGTAGGCACCATAATTTTTGAAATTGCCATGGTTGATGGCTTGGGAGACCTCACTAGAGTGCCTAGGAACCCTGCAGTGGTATCAGAGCCTAGCTAGAGCCTTAGGCGAAGTCCAGACGGAAATTGAAGTCCGAACGAACCCGAAACCCCGCATCGATAATGCTCTCTGTACAAATTTTAAAAACTGGGATTTTTCCACATTAAAAATGTTCAGAAAAATCAGCAGGTGAATATAAGATATACTGTGAAATTCGTGCTACTAATTCATTCTTCTTGCCGCGCTTCCGCGGCACGAGCTAGCCTCGTGCGGCGGTTGCGCGGCGGTACGGCCGATTTATTAAATGTTTTTTACACAGTATCTCCTTATTATTAGTGCTGGTATTCCTGGGTATTTTTAATAAATTTTCCAGAGTTTAATTTTTCTGAGTTGATTTGGGGATTCGGTGTTTCGATCGGGGTATCAAATTTTGTCTGTGTGGCTTTCCGGATAAATTTTAGAATATGTTAAAAAGTTCGACCGGATATAAATACCCAATTTTTCCCCTGTCGGGAAATTTCCAAGTGTTGGATTTTTCCGTAGTTTAACGACGTTCTAAGTAGTGCAAGTAACGCGATGGTCCCTCTAGAAGACACAAACCCTAACTCGATTATGTGACCGTCTTGAACTGCCCTTTGAACCTTCGGGTTTGGGGCAGTACGGCGTGCCACATGTGAGGCGTTGGCTTGACCCTTCTACGGCTGGATCGTTGGTACTGAGGCACGAACGGAATGTTGTTAAACTTGTTTCATGTGTTGATCTGTATCGGGAAAACTTGGGTGTTCGATTGTTCGGTCGAAAAGTTTAACATTTTCTGTTTATCTGGAATGGGATACAATAATTGGAATTCACAATAAGTTATGAGATAACTAAATGAATGTTATAAACATAGCACTTTAGTCTCACTTGATCGGTTGCCACGGAATTTTGATGTGATCAAAAGTCCGTCGCAATCACGTAGCGTACGCGGATACTCGCCGGGTAAACTTAATAGACAGCCTCACTCCATAGCCCCGACCAAGTGACTGTAGGAGAACCCCGTCGCCGAAAGCATCCCTCCGGGTGCTCGCGGTAGCGGTGTTCCGCCTTGGTGCACTTCGTCGCCGGTATCGGGGGTGCGGCCGCCTACTGAAGTTTGCGACGAGCATTCGATCAGGGTGTCGGGAATCTTGTTGAATTGCCCGACTAGGTATTGAAAAGTGTTTTCGATAATGAGACTAAAATGCGGGGTTTATAATTGTTAGGCATGCGATGTCTAAGTAATTCATTTGGTCAGGCATGCGATGTCTGAGGTGGTTGCGGATTCCAACTGTTGTAGTTTTACACTTTCTTTTCTGTGACCGTAAGTGTAATATGTGATATCGCCGGTTTCGTTGCTATACATCAACGACAATTGGGATGCGCATATTTACTTACGTTGATGACATGTGATGTTATGTGTTGCTGGATATGTTATATTGGATCGTCGTGTTTGAATAGCCGGGGGTTTTTATGTGAGATGAGTGTTTTTCATTTTCATTCATGTAAAAACTTGTATGTAATATTCTTTTATTGGGGCGCTTCCAGGTTGCGGGAGTTGTCACCTGTTGTATATTATTTACTTTTCCGCACTAGGATAGACCCAAGGAGGAGGGCACAAGTAACCGGGTTCTGGAGTCCAGTGGGAGACCAACTCGAGGAGTCGAGTCCGGGTCTCCTAACTCTAGAATTGGTAGGGTTGCTTGCCGCTCTCGTAGGGGTCTAGGGGTGTGGGTTTGGCTATTCATCACGACCGTGGAATCCGTGTTTTATACTGGCTCGTATTGAAAACACGGACGTCCTAGTATATCCAATATTTCATATGTTTCTTCTGCTGCGATATCTGTGATGTGATCATGAGGTGTTCTGTGATGGATATAGTATATAGTATATATGATATATTATATAGACGTTACTTATGTTTTACACCCGTGCTAGCCCTGCCCTGCTCTGCCGTTAGTTACCTAACCTAACGGTGCACGAGGGGACATCGAGGCGAATGCGGATGGCATAAGTGTACGTCATATCTATCTGTGATGTTTAGGTACTTAAATGATGGGACTTCATTAATGTGATTAATGAAATAAAAGAAACCTAAGATGTTGTAGAATCGAATTTCAAAATAAAACAGGTAGCTACAGTTTTTGCTTTGCACAGCGGTATATGAGATATATCCTGCACCTTATTCGATGAGGAAAGGACCGAGATCCCTTCACCGAGAGTGACTCCTTTAGCAATAACTGGCAGATGCTACACCCTCGGTTTGTCTTTTGATTGCTTTTAAGTGTTTTTGCTTTGCACAGCGATATATATGATATATCCCGCACCTCATTCGACGAGGAAAGGACCGACGATCCCTTCACCGGGAGTGACTCCTTTAGCAAAACTAGAAAAGCCTCAAAAGCACTCCATTTTAAAATCATTTGATTCTATAACGATATCAAGTTCATTACGCAATAGGTTTTCAGAAAAACCTGTCGTAGCCCTCCGTCATTTCAGATAAGTTGTATATAGTATTCGTGCTGCATTTGTTGGCTTTCGTCAAGGTGCAGTGTGCGGTAGCTATATGCTGCTTATCTGGTAGCATACGATGCGATTGGATTAGGGTAGTCGTGCGGCTTTGTTGGCTTTCGTCAAGGGTCGTGCGGGTGGGTTTAATTCGATCAAGAAATGTACGGGTTGAACTTGACTAGCGGGCTATGATTTGTTGGCTTTCGTCAAGGTCATAGCACGTTAGGGGCAAAACATTATCGGGAATTTCAAGTGTTGAAATTTGCAATGAGATTGCATACCTTCTATGAGATAGTTGGATCCCGATACCCGCTGCGAGTAAGAGTTACTCCTGGGAGAGTTTTATACATTGCAATTAGCCGATCAAGTAGGTGTCTAGAAAGGTGTTAACGAGGTTATGCCTCTGGGAAAACGAGGTTTACATTAATTAGGTTCGTGCGAAAGCACGGGGGACCTCCCTCAAAGTACCGACACTGGCCTGGCTGAAAGATTGGCGAACTTGTAGTGTGTAATTAATCCCGGCTAGTCTTTCCTTTTAGGGTTTGAAGGAAGATTTGATAAAAAGCAGTGGGAGCCATCCTGATTAGATAAAATAATAACCAATCTATTCTTGACAGAGCGCACGCTGAGTGTTTTCTTCTCTCTCTCTCCTGGTAGCGACCATATCACGCCTTAATCAAGATAATAATACGGAATATTGACCGAACCCACTTGTTATACTGAGCTGGGGAACGTTGGTCCCGCTCCAACTTATAATTGTTATAAGACAGAGCAGGAAATTGGGGATTACCAGAATTCCTGTGCCGCCCAAACGAGGAGAGTGCATGATGATGCATCATCTTCGGGTGTGTTCATTATATAGAACTGTTTCTCAGTGTCCTTTACGTCCTGGGTATGTGATGCCAGATTAGGATCCCAGATATGTAATCTGTTACATAGGGCTACAGAAAGGTAGAGAACTGAGAACGGGTGATAAGTTTCATGAGGCAGAAAACGGGGCAAGTGTTGCAGCCAAGTCTGTCGGTCACTGTCACCCTGTATTACCTGAATACATTGATTCTGAACGAATGTTGTTAGATACCGAACCTGATATACAAAATCATATCAGTCTCTTTATCTGAAAAGAAAGGATATAATTTTGTATTGTTGGATAATGTTTTGAACATTTCCTATATCAAAGGTTGATCGGTTCAGGCACGTTATCTAAAAGCATTAATGTTCTAAATCAAACTACAGTTCTTAATATACGGAACACACACAAGAGGAAGAGTTCAGAAATGAACGAATCCTTCTTGAGGTATTGTAGACTAGGTCAGATCAATGCGACCCGACTGGCTAGAGTTACATATAGATGTATATTTAAATCAGTTTGAATTTACATCTTCTGAAACTCGCCAGTCATGTCACAAAGATAAGATGACCATAGCTCCGTTTACTGAAACAGAGAAAGAGTTAGTAAACTCTTGGGATGATACATGTTGATGTATGTAAGGTCCCCTGTCTACATATACCAGGACAGGTTCTTTGTACTTCATTACATTCTCTGATAATCTCTCAAGATTCAGACATATGTTCCTGTTGAAACACAAGTCCGAACCTTTTGAGATATTCATAGAATATAAGTAAGAAGTAGAGAACCGAAATACGAGTATAAGTATTATGTCCTTTGATGTGATCAAGGAGGAGAATACTTGAGCACGGAAATCCTGGATTATTCTAAAGGAGAATGAGATTCTCTCTCAGCATTACTCCTCTGAATACACCATAGCACGATGGTATATCGGGGCGGAGCAGATACACCCTATTTGATATGGTGTGCTCTATGATGAGTACTACTGAGTTACCTTTTTCCTTTTGGGAGTTATGCGCTTGAGAAGCTGCATACCTATTGAATAGGGTTCGAATCAAATCAATTGCCTACCACTCCATATGAGATATGGAAAGGGATGAGCCCATGTCTTAAGCCAGTTAAGATTTGGAATTGTCCGGCCTATGTCAAAAGCAAAATCCGGACAAGCTCGAGGCAAAGTCTGTAATGTAGAACTGGAAGTGTTCCAGCTATACGAACTACAGCAGATGATTTGATAGAACCAAGGGATTCGGTAGATACCAACGAACCTCAGCCTCTCCGCCGATCTAGTAGGGTTCCTCACCCACCTGAGAGATACTTCGGTTTCTCTATGACAGTGGGAGCGAGGATTACATCATGAGATGATGACCCAACTAGCTTCGAGCAGGCCATCAGGAGTAAGACTCTGTAAGAATGGCTGGATGCTTAGTGATCTGAGATGGAATCCTTATACACCAGCAAAGTATGGACTTTAGCTGCTAGATCTGAAGGGTTAAATCCCCATCAGGAGCAAGTATATCTTGAGAAGATTACTTGGTGTACATGGAAAAGTTGAGACTTTCAAAGCTAGACTTGTTAAAGCTTTTCCTCAATGACCAGGCGTGGATCATGATGAAACCTTTTCAAGTAGCTATGCTTAAGTCCATCCAGATCCTACTTACCACGGCTACATACCATGACTACGATATCTGGTGGTTGGGTGTCTTGACTGCTTTTCTAAATGATGATTTAGAAGAGTGCGTCTGTAAGTACACAGCCAGAGGGCTTCGTAGACAGTGGGAGCAGCGGAAACGTGTGTAAGATGCTTTATAGGATAAAGCAGGCATCGCGGAGTTGGAACGTCTGTTTTGATGAAGTAGTCAAAGAGTTTGACATCATCAAAATGGTAGATGAACCTTGTATAAACAAAAAGGTAGTAGGGAGTATGGTGATGATCCTCGTAGAGTACGTGGATGACATACTCTTGATAAGAAAAGAGTTTCTTATGCTACGCTCGATCAATCTCCGCTTATCACAATGATTCTCCATATAGGATCAAAGTGATACCTCCTAAATCCTGGATTTTGGATCTATGAGATAGATTTAAATGGATGTTAGGATTCTCACTAGTTGTAGTGAGATGGTATCAATCGATCCTGGGGAGAATCACTGGAAGTGTTCCAGGGTGATAAAGACGACTGAATGTCAGTCACAGGCATTGTCTTTACCCTCAGTAAAGGGACGGTATGTTGGAAGAGTTCCAAGCTATATACCGTGACATACTAGACGATAAAGGCTGGATACATCGCTACTGAAGATGCTACCAAAGAGGCTGTTTGGATGTATAATGGTTCATGAGATGAACTATGTTCCTCCCATTGTGTGACAATGGAGTTATGGCTTATGCCAAGGAACGCCGGTCCCATCAGTGATCCAGACATATTCTAAGGCAGCATCGCCTGATCATGGAGATAGTTGATCTCCAGGGTGATCGAGGTTAGGAGAGTAGACTCAGAGGACAACACAGCGGATCCACTCACAAAGGCCTGTTCCCAGAGAGAGAGACTTTTATGGGATGGTTGAGTATGAGATACTTCAAACCACTGCTACAGATGGCCCTAGTGCAAGTGGGAGATTGTTAGTTATATGTATGCCCTAGAGGCCATTACTGTACATAGGATGTATATTGTAGTGGATGCTGGGACGTATATAGGGAGGACTTTCTCGCTCGACATGATAGTATGCTATCTGGTTGATCTTTACCTTAACGTGTATACTGATTGTCTCTCTGTTACATGTTGGTAAAGCCCTTAGGATCTGTACTTGACTACCTGGACTATGATGCGGATCATACTAGTGGGGACATGGTAGTCCATAAGTACATCCTTGACAGTCCCTAGTCGTGGGTGTATCGAGACGGGGCATCGATATACCAGAGTAGACTAGCGTGTACCTTCTCGACCCATACAGATGGGCGATGGATGATCCCATATCCATCGGTGTTTGACATCAGAGGAGATATACGGGTGCTCAGTAGAGACTGGGTACACTGGACGGACTCGCCGGGAACTCCCAGATGGTATTATACCTCACGTCAGATGGCAGTTCTCTGGTGACACTGGTACAGAGTAGTCTGTTGACCCGAGATCGTCATAGAGTCTTGTGTGGTTCCCACTGTGCTTTGATTTCCATCTTACCACGTCCAAGAGGGCGTGCAAAACGGTGGTTTTTGGGTACAGTCCCGAGTCACATGGAGGCAATGAGCGATAGGAGGGGATTCATCTCTCCCGGTATATGGGGGTTGATGTTGCGCTGTGTTCGATTGGCTATAACAGGAAATCCCTGGCCAGGGTTGCTGAGATTTACTGGTAAGTGTTACCAGTAGTTTCTCGAACAGTTATAGACCTCATATCGACACGACTTATTGAGCTATTGGGGTCTGACGTTTACCACCCCTAGGCGAGATATGCGACATATCAGACGATCAGACCGGACTGTACGGTAGTGTTACTGGTCGGATTCACTGGAGTGTGAGCGGGCTTGCTCGTCGATCTTCAGATCGCTCAATACCCGGGTGGCCGTTACGTTTAGCAGACCGCTTGCGGCTTGTGGATGTTTGATATGATCATCATCCGCTGCCGGCGTATTGACGAGTCTTTAGAGTCCTACACAGAGGTTTCCTGGCTCAAGCGAAACGAAATAGGAGCGCATATGAGATATGTGCGGGACCGAGAATAATACGAGTATGTGATACCGTATTCTATTCTCGCGATAAATATATCGAATGGTTGTATGCGATATAACCTAGTTATCGATTCAAGCGTTGATTCGATAAGCCGATATATTGGATACCAGTCGGTTATGTGCGCATAACCGGGTCATTGAATCAAGTGTTGATTTAATGATTTAATGCATAATTATATATTTGATATATTACTTTGCATTAACTAGTATCGGTTTACTTAAGATGGATTTTCTCACTTGTTATGTGCATATTGTATATGTGATATACATTTGTACATTTGAATGTATCATGTTTGATGATGCATACCACTTTGGTTAAGTGTAAAGTTTGAACCATGGTTGTGTTTATGTTTAGGGTTTTATTTTCTTAATTATTCATTTATTCTTTTTTGATAAATGAATAAAAGAAAGTGAGAAAAGAAAATGAGAAAAGAATGGTGGCTTCTTTTGTTGTTTAGTTGAAACTTCATGAAGCTTTGACCTAAGTCCACCATTCTTATCTCATTCTTAACCCTAACCATACAACTAACCTTGGTTAACTCTCTACACTTTACTATAGTTAGAATTATGATAAGAATTGTTTTTCTTTTCATTTTTCTTTGAACTCATCATAATGTTTTTCTTCTTCTTCTTTATGCTTCAAGTGAAGAAGCTTGAAGTCCATCAATGGTGATTGATGCATATGAGTGAGAAATCCAATTCTAAAGTCTACCCACTTCCTATTTCTTCATCCTCTACCTCTTGCCAAGTAGTAGAGTGTGTTTCCTTCACAAGATTTTAGGGTTTGGTGAAGGTGGAGCTTGATTCATCGATGCCTCGACGTAGATCATCTTCGGCATGGACATCGACGACCTAGCTTGCCCATTCTCCGACGAAGTCGACTCTAGAGCCCGGATTTGATTTGGACAGCGGAGATGACCTCATTGCGGAGCCGTGGAGGTGGATATCCGGATCTACAAAGGTTGTAATTTCTGTATCTCTTTAGTTAACTGTTAACTAGTTCTTGTTCGCCTAGATATCTAGCAAACGATCCGTACTTTAGGGTTTGTAGGCACCATAATTTTTGAAATTGCCATGGTTGATGGCTTGGGAGACCTCACTAGAGTGCCTAGGAACCCTGCAGGACGGACATTCCTTGGCATAAGCCACAACTCCATTGTCTCACAATGGTTGGAACGTAGTTCATCTCATGAACCAATATACACCCAAACAGCCTCTTTGGTAGCATCTTAAGTAGCGATGTATCCTGCCTTTATCGTCTAGTATGTCACGGTATCCAGCTTGGAACTCTTCCAGCACACCGTCCCTTTACTGAGGGTAAAGACAATGCCTGCGACTGACACTCAGTCGTCATTATCACCCTGGAACCCTTCCAGTGATTCTCCCCAGGATCGATTGATACCGTCTCACTACAACTAGTGAGAATCCTAACATCCAATTTAATCTATCTCATAGATCCGAAATCCAGGATTTAGGAGGTATCACTTTGATCCTATATGGAGAATCCTTGTGATAAACGGAGATTAACCGAGCGTAGCATAGGAAACTACTTCCCTATCAAGAGTATGTCATCCACGTACTCTACGAGGATCGTCACCATACTCCCTACTACCTTTTTGTTTATACAAGGTTCATCTACCATTTTAATGATGTCAAACTCTTTGACTTATCCATCAAAACAGATGTTCCATCTCCGCGATGCCTGCTTTATCCTATAAAGCATCTTGCACACGTTTCCGCTGCTCCCACTATCTACGAAGCCCTCTGGCTGTGTACTTATAGACGCTCTCTTCTAAATCATCATTTAGAAAAGCGGTCAAGACACCCATCCACCAGATATCGTAGTCATGGTATGTAGCCGTGGTAAGTAGTATCTGGATGGACTTAAGCATAGGTACTGGAAAAGGTTTCATCATTATCCAAGCTTGGTCAATGACGAAAACCTTTAACAAGTCTAGCTTTGAAAGTCTCAACTTTTCCATGTACACCAAGTAATCTTCTCAAGATATACTTGCTCCTGATGGGGATTTAACCCTTCAGATATAGCAACCAAAGTCCATACTTTGTTGGTGTATAAGGATTCCATCTCAGATCACTAAGCATCCAGCCATTCTTACAGAGTCTTACTCCTGATGGCCAGCTCGAAACTAGTTGGGTCATCATCTCATGATGCAATCCTCGCTCCCACTGTCATAGAGAATCCAAAGTAACTCTCAGGTGGGTGAGGAACCCTACTAGATCGGCGGAGAGGCTGAGGTTCGTTGGTAACTATCGAATCCTTTGTTTCTATCAAATCATCTGCTGTAGTTTGTTGTATAGCTGGAACATTTCCAGTTCTACATCACAGACCTTGCCTCGAGCTTGTCCAGATTATGCTTTTAGACATAGCCCGGACAACCCCAAATCTTAACTAACTTAAGAAATGGGCTCTTCCCATTCCATATCACATATGATGTGGTAGGCAACTGATTTGATTGGAACCCTATTCAATAGGTATGCAGCTTCTTAAGCGCATATTTCCCAAAAAGGAAATAGGTAACTCAGTAATACTCATCATAGAGCACAACATATCAAATAGGGTGTATCTGCTCCGCCCCGATATACCATCGTGCTATGGTGTATTCAGAGGAGTAATGCTGAGAGAGAATCTCATTCTCCTTTAGAATAGTTCAGAATTTCCGTGCTCAAGTATTCTCCTCCCTGATCTCATCATAGGACATAATACTTATACCCGTATTTTAGTTCTCTACTTCTAAATCATATTCTGTGAATATCTCAAAAGGTTCGGACTTGTGTTTCAACAGGAACATATGTCTGAATCTTGAGAGATTATCAGAGAATGTGATGAAGTACAAAGAACCGGTCCTGGCATGTGTAGACAGGGGACCTTACATACATCAACATGTATCATCCCAAGAGTTTACTAACTCTTTCTCTGTTTCCAATAAACTGAGCTATGGTCATCTTATCTTTGTGACATGACTGGCGAGTTTCACAAGATGTAAATTCAAACTGATTTAAATATGCATCTATATGTAACTCTAGCTAGTCGGGTCACATTGATCTGACCTAGTCTACAATGCCTCAAGAAGAATTCGTTCATATCTGAACTCTTCCTCTTGTGTGTGATCCGTATACTAAGAACTGTAGTTTGATTTAGAACTTCAACGCTTTTAGATAACGTGCCTGATACGATCAACTTTTGATATAGGAAATGTTCAAAACATTATCCAACAATACAAAATTTTATCATTTCTTTACTGATAAAGAGACTGATATGATTTTGTATATCAGGTTCGGTATCTAATAACATTCGTTCAGAATCAATGTATTGTAATACAGGGTGACAGTGACCGACAGACTTGGCTGCAACTCTTGCCCCGTTTTCTGCCTCATGAAACTTATCACCCGTTCTCAGTTCTCTACCTTTCTGTAGCCCTATGTAACAGATTACATATCTGGGATCCTGATCTGGTATCACATACCCAGGACGTAAAGGATACTGAGAAACAGTTCTGTATAATGAACACACCTGAAGATGATGCATCAGCATGCACTCTCTTCGTTTGGGCGGCACGGGAAATCTGGTATTCCCCAATTTCCTGCTCGGTCTTATAACAATTATAAGTTGGAGCGGGACCAACGTTCCCCAGCTCAGTATAACAAGCGGGTTCGGTCAATAATCCGTTTTATTATCTTGATTAAGGCGTGATATGGTCGCTACCTGGAGAGAGAGAGAAGAAAACACTCAGCGTGCGCTCTTGCAAGAATAGATTGGTTATTATTTTATCTAATCAGGATGGCTCCCACTGCTTTTTATCAAATCTTCCTTCAAACCCTAAAAGGAAAGACTAGCCGGGATTAATTACACACTACAAGTTCGCCAATCTTTCAGCCAGGCCAGTGTCGGTATTTTGAGGGAGGTCCCCCGTGCTTTCGCACGAACCTAATTCATGTAAACCTCGTTTTCCCAGAGGCGTAACCCCGTTGACACCTTTCTAGACACCTACTTGATCGGCTAATTGTAATGTATAAAACTCTCCCAGGAGTAACACTTACTCGCAGCGGGTATCGGGATCCAACTATCTCATAGAAGGTATGCAATCTCATTGCAAATCTCAACACTTGAAATTCCCGATAATATTTTGCCCCTAGCGTCCTATGACCTTGACGCAGGCCAACAAACCATAGTCCGCTAGTCAAGTTCAACCCGTCATTTCCTGATTGAATTAAACCCACCCGCACGACCCTTGACGCAGGCCAACAAAGTCGCACGACTACCCTAATCCAATCACATCATATGCTTATGCAGATAAGCACCAGTTAGCTACCGCACACTACGCCTTGACGCAGGCCAACAAACGTAGCACGAATACTAACTACTACTTATCTGAAATGACGGAGGGCTACGACAGGTTTTTCTGAAAATCTATTGCGTAATGAACTTGATATCGTTGTAGGATCGAATGAATTTTGAAATGGAGTGTTTTTGAGGCTTTTCTAGTTTTGCTAAAGGAGTCACTCCCGGTGAAGGGATCGTCGGTCCTTTCCTCGTCGAATGAGGTGCGGGATATATCATATATATCGCTGTGCAAAGCAAAAACACTTAAAAGCAATCAAAAGACAAACCGAGGGTGTAGCATCTGCCAGTTATTGCTAAAGGAGTCACTCCCGGTGAAGGGATCTCGGTCCTTTCCTCATCGAATAAGGTGCAGGATATATCACATATACCGCTATGCAAAGCAAGAACTGTAGCTACCTGTTTTAATTTTGAAATTCGATTCTACAACATCTTAGGTTTCTTTTATTTCATTAATCACATTAATGAAGTCCCATCATTTAAATACCTAAACATCACAGATAAATACGACGTACACTTATGCCATCCGCATTCGCCTCGATGTCCCCTCGTGCACCGTTAGGTTAGGTAACTAACGGCAGAGCGGGGCAGGGCTAGCGCGGGTGTAAAACATAAGTAACGTCTATATAATATATCATATATACTATATACTGTATTTATCACAGAACATCACATGATCACATCACAGATATCGCAGCAGAAGAATCATATGAAATATTGGATATACTAGGACGTCCGTGTTTTCAATACGAGCCAGTATAAAACACGGATTCCACGGTTGTGATGAATAGCCAAACCCACACCCCTAGACCCCTACGAGAGCGGCAAGCAACCCTACCAATTCTGGAGTTAGGAGACCCGGACCCGACTCCTCGAGTTGGTCTCCCACTGGACTCCAGAACCCGGTTACTTGTGCCCTCCTCCTTGGGTCTATCCTAGTGCGGAAAAGTAAATAATATACAAACGGTGACTACTTCCGCTACCTGGAAGTGCCCCAATAAAAGAATATTACATACAAGTTTTTACATGAATGAAAATGAAAAACACTTATCTCACATAAAAAACCCCGGCTATTCAAACACGACGATCCAATATAACATATCCAGCAACACATAACATCACATGTCATTAACGTAAGTAAATATGTCCATCCCAATTGTCGTTGACATATAGCAACGAAACCGGCGATATCACATATTACACTTACGGTCACAGAAAAGAAAGTGTAAAACTACAACAGTTGGAATCCGCAACCACCTCAGACATCGCATGCCTGACCAAATGAATTTCTTAGACATCGCATGCCTAACAATTATAAACCCCGCATTTTAGTCTCTTTATCGAAAACACTTTTCAATACCAAGTCGGGCAATTCAATAGGATTCCCGACATTTTGATCGAATGCTCGTCGCAAACTTCAGTAGACGGCTGCACCCCCGATACCGTCGACGAAGTGCACCAAGGCGGAACACCGCTACCGCGAGCACCCGGAGGGATGCTTTCGGCGACGGGGTTCTCCTACGGTCACTTGGTCGGGGCTATGGAGTGAGGCTGTCTATTAAGTTTACCCGGCGAGTATCCGCGTACGCTACGTGATTGCGACGGACTTTTGATCACATCAAAATTCCGTGGCAACCGATCAAGTGAGACTAAACTGCTATGTTTATAACATTCATTTAGTTATCTCATAACTATTTGTGAATTCCAATTATTGTATCCCATTCTAGATAAATAGAAAATGTTAAACTTTCCGATCGAACATTCTAACACCCAAGTTTTCCCGATACATATCAACACATGAAACAAGTCTAACAACATTCCGTTCGTGCCTCAGTACCAACGGTCCAGCCGTAGAAGGGTCAAGCCAACGCCTCACATGTGGCACGCCGTACTGCCCCAAACCCGAAGGTTCAAAGGGCAGTTCAAGACGGTCACATAATCGAGTTAAGGTTTGTTGTCTTCTAGAGGGACCATCGTGTTACTTGCACTACTTAGAACGTGATTAAACTACAGAAATATCCAACACTTGGAAATTTCCCGACAGGGGAAAAATTGGGTATTTATATCCGGTCGAACTTTTTAACATATTCAAAAAATTATCCGGAATGACACATAGACAAAGTTTGACAATCCGATCGAATGTATGAACTCCCAATACAACCCAAAATACTCAACTCTTGATTTCAGATTAAAAATTCCCAGGAAAACCAGCACTGAAAAATAGGAGTTACTGTGCAAAATTCAAAGGCAGATAAGACAAAAGTGCGGCGGAAGGGCCGCATTAGCACGCTAATGCCGCGGTTCCGCCGCACTTTAGAAAGATCATTAAGTAATTTTTGCATCGTAATTCTTAGATTTACCTGCTTGTTTTTCTGCATATTTATAATTTGCAAAAATCCACGAATTTCAAAAATGTACAGAGAGCATTCTAAGGTTTGGGTTTCGGTTCGATCGGACTTCAAACTCCGTCTACGCATCGCCTAGTCTTCTAGCTAGGCTCAGATACCACTGCAGGGTTCCTAGGCACTCTAGTGAGGTCTCACTAGGCATCGAACATGCCATATTAAAATTTTACGGTGCCTACAAACCCTAAACTACGGATCGTCGGCTAGATGTCTAGGCGAAAAACTAACTAGTTAACACTTAACTAAAAGTTTAACGGAAATACAACCTTTGTAAATCCGGTCCTCCACCTCCACGGCTCCGCAACGAGGTCGTCTCCGCTGTCCAAATCAAATCCGGGCTCTAGAGTCGGCTTCGTCGGAGAATGGGCAAGCTAGGTCGTCGATGTCCATGCCGAAGATGATCTACGTCGAAGCATCGATGAATCAAGCTCCACCTTCACCAAGTCATGAAACTTGTGAAGGAAACACACTCTACTACTTGGCAAGAGGTAGAGGATGAAGAAATAGGAAGTGGGTAGACTTTAGTTTTGGATTTCTCACTCTTTTCCAACAATCACCATTGATAGACCTTGCTTTTCTTCACTTGAAGAATGAAGAAGATGAAGAAGAATATTATGATAAGTTAATTAAAAACCATAGAAAAATCAAAACTTATCATAATGTTAACTAGAGTTAAGTGTAGAGAATGAATCATGGTTAGTGGGAATGGTTAGGGTTAAGGATGAGATAAGAATGGTTGACTTGATCAAAGATTCATGAAGCTTCAACTAAACTCCAAAATAAGCCACCATTCTTTTCTCCTCTTTTCCAAAATGAATAAACAAATAAATAAATGAATAAATAAAGGAAATGAAACCCTAACCATTCTTTTAACCATGGTTTAATTCTTTGCACTTAACCAAGTAATCATATATCATCAAACATGATACAATCAAATGCACAAAATCATATCGCATATGTAATGCGCACACCCGAGTGAGAAAATTCATTTAAAGTGAACCAATACTAGTTAATGCAAAGTAATATATCAAATATATAATTATACATTAAATCATTAAATCAACACTTGATTCAATGATCCGGTCATGTCGCACACAACCGACTAGTATACAATGTATCGTCTTATCGAATCAACGCTTGAATCGATAACTAGGTTATATCGCATACAACCATTCGATACATTCATCGCGAGAATGGAATACGGTATCACATACTCGCATTATTCTCGGTCCCGCACATATCTCATATGCGCTCCTATTTCGTTTCGCTTGAGCCAGGAAACCTCTGTGTAGGACTCTAAAGACTCGTCAATACGCCGGCAGCGGATGATGATCATATCAAACACCCACAAGCCGCAAGCGGTCTGCTAAACGTAACGGCCACCCGGGTATTGAGCGATCTGAAGATCGACGAGCAAGCCCGCTCACACTCCAGTGAATCCGACCAGTAACACTACCGTACAGTCCGGTCTGATCGTCTGATATGTCGCATATCTCGCCTAGGGGTGGTAAACGTCAGACCCCAATAGCTCGATAAGTCGTGTCGATATGAGGCTCATAACGGGTCGAGAAACTACTGGTAACACTTACCAGCAATTCTCTGAGCAGCCCTGGCCAGGGACTTCCTGTTATAGCCAATCGAACACAGCGCAACATCAACCCCCTATACCGGGAGAGACGAATCCCCTCCTATCGCTCATTGCCTCCATGTGACTCGGGACTGTACCCAAAAACCACCGTTTTGCACGCCCTCTTGGACGTGGTAAGATGGAAATCAAAGTACAGTGGGAACCACACAAGACTCTATGACGATCTCGGGTCAACAGACTACTCTGTACCAGTGTCACCAGAGAACTGCCATCTGACGTGAGGTATAATACCATCTGGGAGTTCTCGGCGAGTCCGTCCAGTGTACCCAGTCTCTACTGAGCACCCGTATATCATCTCTGATGTCAAACACCGATGGATATGGGATCATCCATCGCCCATCTGTATGGGTCGAGAAGGTACACGCTAGTCTACTCTGGTATATCGATGCCCCGTCTCGATACACCTACGACTAGGGACTTTGAAGGATGTACTTATAGACTACCATGTCCCCACTAGTATGATCCGCATCATAGTCCAGGTAGTCAAGTACAGATCCTAAGGGCTTTACCAACATGTAACAGAGAGACCATAAGCATACACGTTAAGGTAAAGGGTAACCAGATAGCATACTATCATGTCGAGCAAGAAAGTCCTCCCTATATATGTCCCAGCATCCACTACAATATACATCCTATGTACAGTAATGGCCTCTAGGGCATACATATAACTAACAATAATTGGATGCAATCCTAAGTTGAGTAATGTTGATCGCCCTCTCTCTATTTAGTTGACATGCACTGGAAACAGCTGCATGATTTGAATCTGGTTCCAATTAAATTAGTGCCTTTGTTTCTATATTAGATATATATAGAATCAATTTATATCTTAACGTGGTTAAGGTATAAGGAGTCGTCCGGCTGATGCTTAAAACCAGAATCCGGATAAACTGAAGGAACGTTTCAGTAATGGCTGTTTGTGGGTTATCCCGGGCTTTGACGAGGGTTAACTTTCTACCATCAGGGAGATCAATATTGATATTGTTCTTGACTCGCCACAGTTTTAGTAAAATGGAATTTTTTTCAGAAAAACAGTAGTGGGAGTATAGTAGAACTGGAAGTGATTCCAGAACCACAAACGATTACTGAAAATTTAATGAGAACCTAAATATTAAATCGGGTTTGACATTCCATTAGCCACTCCGCAGATATGGTGGGTTACCTCAGGCACCCGAGAGGTACTTCGGTAGCCTCAAGAATGGTGACAGAGAAGTTCTTGTTTACCCAGACTTGACACTACTGTTGTTCCAGACTATGAGACCAGGCAGGAGGATAAGTATAGTGTCATTCTAAACTAGCTTTAGGAGTGCACATGTATATGACTCTGCCAGAGGGTTGTCGTAGTCAATGGGAGCAGCGGAAGCATAGTGGACAAGTAGCTTGTGTCTATTTATACAATATAACGGAGATAGATCATCTATTTTTGATGTGACAGTCATAGGTTTTTGACTTCATCAGAATAGGAGATGGATCTGTTAAGAAGGTAGTAGGGTGTAATGTCCTGGTATTTGGATGACATGCACATAGTAGGAAGTGAAATTCCTATACTGCGATCGGTTATACTTTGGTTGTCACACGGTGTTTTCTCCATATAGGTTATGGATATTATATCAGGCATTCTGGTTACTAGATTTATGGTTTTAGATCTAGATTTGGGAAGTGTCCCAATCTGGGTACTTAGACAGTATTCTAAAGATAATAAGAATGGACGACTCCTGGCATGGCGGTGAACCTGCAGGTGAAGGAGTCGCACTCTCTAAAGGTGTCTCACAGACTAAAGGGGAGAGGGATGTGCGTGATTGGCATACCACTTGCTTAGGCAATTGATTCAATCATGACATGTCAAGTACCACACCAGATGTTGTTTTTGCACTAGATGCAATAATTTGATAGATTAATCCAATCCTGGAGAAAATAATTGGATGCAGTTAATGAACATAAGTGGATGTGCTGAGGATTTGATAACGGCAGCCTCCTTTGGGAGACGGTTATCATTCCAAGCTTCCAAGGTGACCTGGATGACAGAGTGACTGTCAGAGTTTTAGTTTTCCCTCTGACGAAGGGTAGTAGTTTGGATAGGTGCTCCAAGCGGATACTGAGAAAGGCATGGCGCAGCATACTGATTAAGTTCAGTAGTCGATACAGTCTAAGAAGTTTGCTGGATTTGGAGTTCATTTATGAACTGGGTCCCATCAGATATCCAGAAATATTCTAAGACGGGTATTGCTCATTTCGGGAGATAGTTTTCTCCGCGAAGTTGAGATAAAGAGAGACATAGAAAGAAACACTGGAGCGGATCCACTCACTGAGGCTATTTCTCGAACGCAATAGTTTTACAAATGAGGTTTGTGAAACTGATAAGTAGAGGAGTTGGGTGTTCGGTATCACACGGGCAGTGAGTATGCGACATCGCAATAATTAGCCTTAAGTGCAAGTGGGAGATTGTTGGCTATAGTGCCCTAAAGGCAATTATCATAGTCGCAGGCATGTGATCATGATGATTGAGGGAGGACCTATACCGATAAAACCGTCTTGCTCGAGATGATAGTATGCTATCTGGTTTGTTTTTGTCATCATGTATATGTTGATAAAGCCCATAGGATTCTTGGTTGACTGCCAGCATTGTGATGCCGATCACATACGTGGGAGCTGGGGGTCTATAAGCACATCCTTAAATGTCCCTAGTCGTGGGAATATCGAGACTGGGCATCGATACTCCAGTATAGACTAGTGTATACTTATCTAGACCCTGACGAGAGGCGGCGGCCGGTCTCACAAGCCATTGGTGTTAGCTGTTCACCTAAGATAGTATGCAGGTGCTCATTGGGTTATGAGTACACTGGACGGACTCGCCGGGAATATGCTAGTTGGTATTATACCTATAGTCAGATAGCAGTTCCCTGGTGACATGTGTACAGGTTAGTATGTCGATCTGAGATCGTCATTTTTCTCATGTGAGTTCCCACTGTGCTTTGATTACTACCCTACCACGGCTCAAAGGAGTCGTGCAAACAGGTTTTAGTTGGGTACAATCCCGAGCAACATGGAGGCAGTAAGCGGATCGTCGGGGATTTGTCTCTCCCGGTATTGGGGGTTGATGCCGCGTAGTGCACGGGTGGCCATCACTAGAAATCCTCGGCCGGGGTATGTGAGAATTACCGATCCAGGATCGATAGTTTCCCAGGTAGTGATGGGTTTCATACCGACACGAATTATCGTGTTGTTAGAGGTCTGACTTTATCCACCCCCCTAGACTCGATATGCGATACTCTTAGACGAACAGACTGGACTGTACGGATATTGTCACTGACAGGCTCAGTAGGGGTTCGGATGAGTTTGCTCATCGGCCTTCCTTTCGCTCAATACCTGGGTAGCCGTTACGTACAGCTAGTGTCGCTGACGTGCTTGTGGTTAAACCCACTGCCTGCGTATTGACGAGTCTTTAGAGTCCCACACAGAGGGTTTTCATGGTTCAGGCGATATGGTGTAGGCGACGTTTGTTAATACATACAGGTGTCCGATTAAATATGTGCACGGACTGCAAAGACTTTAATCGGACGGTTGATAATACTAGCGGCTTAGGATTAAGCCAGATTGTTAAATCAAGTTTTGATTTAATAATTTACGTATGTATTTATATATATGAATTCTAGTATTATTGCTCACTATTCATTTTCTCTCTTGACTATTCGTATTTTCATACGAATACGCGTATGTGTATTTCGATACATGTACCGGGAAGCATTCCGTATTTATACGGAATGGCTTCTAGAAGATGCCACCTCATTATTGATTTTCTTTAGAAAATCACATATTTTGATGAGGTGGAATTGGTGACATGGCATGGCATGGCATGGGCTTTAGGTCAAAGCATGGCTTTTGTGCATGTTGTGATTGGTATGGGTTGAATTCTTTATTGTAATTTGGTAAGTGTTCTGTATGCATTATTTTTGGGTAAGGAGAGAGGGGGCCGGCCACTTCTTGGTGGGTTTTTCCTTGGCTCATTTCATGATTCACTTGAGTCACTCTCTCTAGCTCACTCTCATTTACTAATACACCCAAAACACTTAGCCAATTTAAAAGCTCATGTCATTCCATGACTTCATGATCTCCACATCTTCCATGGTTGTTCTATGAGTATAAAAAATTTGAGAGAAAGTTTTAGTGACACTATCCTACACTCCCCACTCTCCACTACTAGCAATTTTGAAGAGTCGGTTGGTTCGCTTGGCGAACCTGAAACTTGTGTCATTTCCCTCGGGTGGATCATCGGAGATGAAGGAAGACCGGCGACCAAAGTCGATCCGCATCACTTGGAGCTTGGAAATGGTTGAAGACCCGAAGGACTTGGTTCATTAGGTATAACCATTCTATCTCTTTTGTTGGTTTGCTAGTTTTAGGGTTAATGGTTTCGATCTTGGTAATCGGGTAATGGTAGCGTTGGGTTTTAGAAAATTTTTGTTCCGCATTTTGCCACAGTTCGATGGTCGGGGCGCTCCCACTACCCAACATCTAGTACACTCTCCGGGTCACAGCAGATCCCATATGTCACAAATAGGCACTAAAAATACGATATTATGCACAAAACGACACCAAACGCTATCTAAACTGAAACTAGCAAGCTAAGCTACACTAAAAACATATAAACAACAGCAAAAGAACATTACCTATACAAAAGAACACAAAGATCCTAGCTTTGCATGCTCCTAGGCATCCAAGAGGTAAAAAGTGAAGAAAGATGTGATTTTTGTGATATTTGTGAAGGATTTGAGATGAATTGGTGAGGGAAATGAGAGTGTTCAGTTTGTTTTGTGAGGAAAAAAATAAAATGAGAAGAGATAGAGAAAAAGAGAGAGTGTGTGAGGATATGAGAGAGAGAGGTGAGTGTAGGGTGTGAGATGAGGGTGAGTGTATCATATGCATTAATTCCTCCATTAATGCATTCATACACACCTCATACACCAAAAGAAAAATATCTTCTCACTCACAAAAGATCTAGGGTTTAGGTTAAGGATTGGATTAAACAAGGATTAGGTTAAGTGTCAAGATTGCTAAGAACAAAATTAGCACAAACAAATCCTCATATTTACGTGCACACGTGCGTGCATGTCCATAACAAATAATAATAAATTATTAATTAAATGTTATAAAATGTGAGGAACCCGAATTAGTAAACTTTTTACAGTAAACCCGCATTAACGTCTAAACGAACACTAATAGAATTCTAAGGCGTTACACTTTTGTTCAATACCTGGTGGCCCGTTACGTACAGCCAGTACCACTGACGTGCTAGTGGTTAAATTCACAGCCAAATTATTGACGAGTCTTTAGAGTCCCCCATAGACAGTTTCTCAAGTTTTGGGCGAAACGTTGTAGAGGCCGTATGGATTTATGGCAGGGTTCGAACGTACGTATGCACTTGTGCACGTGTCATGGTTCGGACGGATAATACTAGCGGGCTTTGGTTTAAGCCGGATCCTAGTATTATACTGTATAGATTTTGTCTCATTGCATTTGTGCTCGGTCGGAATACAAATGCGGGTATGTATATACAGTCGCGGGGTTATCCTGTAATTTATTACGGGATCGCTTTTTGAAGTTGCCTTCTTGTTTTCTCTTTTTGGCCAAATTCCTTTTCTATTGTTCTTTGGCTGAATTTTTCTTTGAGGGGATCTTTTTGTAAAAGTGGCTTTTACAAAATGGGGTTTTTTGTGGTGCCGGGGCTCCAGTGCTTTTCCAGCAAGCTTCTTGGCTTTCTAGATGAGATTGAATCATTTCTTTGCATTAATTGTGATTGGATTTGATAAGGATTTGGGTGTGACAATTTTTCCTCATTATCACCCATTCTTTCTTGCTTATGGTCACCATACACACTAGCTTGTGCTCACCCCACTCCTCTTCATTCCCTGGCCGAGCACAAGATTAGGACAGCCCCCAATTTGTGTGTAGAAAATGATTCATCTCATTTTGCACTAAAAACCCAAGCTCATCTCCAAATCTCATTTCTCCACCTCCACTCCAAAAGGCAACTTCGATTAACCCTTGAGACAAAGTGTTCTACGTATATTCTACAGCAATCTTGGACACGTCGGCTAGCAAACTTCGTGTCCGAGTTGCCTTGATTCAGAGGCGGGAGCCGGGAAAAAGACTCTTTTATGTGGTTCCCTTCCGACGAAAAGACCGGAGATCGGAGATGCCGCGAGGAGCAAGAGATGGTGGCCAAAGACCCAAGGACACGGATCAATCGGTATAGCCTTTCTAACCCTTCTCTAGTTGCTAGTTTATGTTAATGGTTCGATCCGGGTTTAAAGTAAACGTTAGCGATTTCAAGTTTGTGAAAAAGTTTTTGTTTCCGCATTTTTCCTTGGATCGACGGCCGGGGCGCTACCGTAGACTTACATATAACACATAAGTAAGATAAGAACTTTCCGCCCTCACGCATTAACTCGTAAGAACAAGAACGTAAAACGCTCCGTCTCCCTGTGGATCGACCCGTGCTCAACCGGCTAGCTGCAAAGCGACACCGTCTTGATTGCGGTTAAACTAAAATTCTTTCAATCAAATGGCGCCGTTGCCGGGGAGACGGTAACGTTTTTATTTTTGTTATTTCGAGTTAATCTTGTTAATATTCATCTATACAACTAACCCTATTTTCAAAATCAACTAAAAATCTCAAAATTTTCAAAACAAAAAAAAACTAACTTTGCTAACCATTTTGTTCACTGGATTTCATACCTACTTACACTCTGGTTCTCAATTAAAAAGGTGAACAATACCAGTGAGACACTAGTGGAACATTGAGACACCAGAAGAAAGTTGGAGCCCATCTACCACAAGAAATCCGGAGACATCTCCTAAAAATCCGGCGTCGCCGTCCGTACTGCCTCCTTCTGCTTCGAATTTTTCCTCTGTGCTCCATTGTTCTGATTTTGTCCCATTTTTATTGGTTTTTTTAATAATTTTTAGTGTGCAGGTATTTGAGCATTCGTGTCGCTTTTCCGCACTAATATCCGTTTTTCCGACATTTTAGATTTTTGCAGATTTACGAACTACGATTATAGGGAGAAAAGTGTACATTCAAGGGTAAGGTGATTACGACGTATAGTGCCAAAGATCCGGGTAGTTTGACCCGCGCAAGCGAACATTTCAAGCTATTCGGATTTAACTTCAACGGGGGTTTCCTAACCCAAAATCTTAACGGTACGTATTTCTTAAACACCTTCTTCTCAAATCCAACGAATTCACTATAACATCTTTGCAGGATTCTTTGCAAATTCGCTACCAAACGCCAAAATTGACTAACCCGTATTTGTTGCAGTGCCGTGCTTAAACGTAAAAAAAAATTGTTTGATTCTTTATAGAATTTTTATTGGTTTGCGCATTGCATACATTAATACGGACTTAAGGGCAAGCGAACCCCACAACATACGGTAAAGGATTTAATCCCCTTTTCCGTGGCCCACAAATCACGAACTTGAGCATAAACGTTTACCCGCACAAATTTTTAAAGAAACTAGACTTTAAGCCTTAAGGATTTCACGCTCACTAGGAGAGCTTAATTGTGTTTAGAACATCGCTTAATGGTATATTGTTTACGGGGTGTCTAGAAAAGTGTTAACGGTGAAACCGCCAAAAGAGAAAGGGTTATTTAATTAAGGACCTTCGCGAAAGCGTCGAAAAACCTCCCCTTATCTTTGCACTTACCTGGCCTCGTGATCAGTATAACTTGATCCCGTTTCTCGACACAGTTTTACTTCGCCAATCAAGTTCTTGAGCAGGTCTAGTTGACCTAGGTGAACCCTAGAACGATTAGGTGTATGGTATTTTTGTGTCGTGATTATTTTTGGTCCAGATTCTTTTTTTTGTGTATATTTCATTCTTTTGTTATTAACTAACTAAAAACGAAAAATAATATAAAAAAACCACATTCTTTTTCTTTTCTCTTATTCTTCTTCCTCTTTTCATATCATGGGTATCCCACCTCGCAAAACTCTTGCCGAACTTTGGTACCCACAACCAAACATAACTTCCTACGGTTCTTGCTTTGGCCGAACGTCGAACGACCCCTCCATGCCAAAAATTTCATTGAAAGATCGCATAGACGCGTCTAGGACAAACACTTGCACTCCGCAATCCACTTTGTATCAACCTTTTCAACCTCCCCCACCCTCTTATGTTGATACCCCTTTTGCAAGTCGTCCTTTGTCCATCGCTGAACATATTGAACAATCTCGTAGCCGATCTTTCACTCCTTTCACCACTACAAATTCTTTGGATCAACAATTCCATTCACCTTCTTATTCGTATTTTGATCCTACCCCTATCCATCCATTCAATTCCTACCAGTCCTACCCGACTTTTGCACCTTCCCTAAACATTGCTTCTGAACCGCCATTTGGGAGTTTCCAGTATCCAAACAACTTTGAATCTTTTACTGAAACCCCTTCACAACCCTTGTTTAGTCTGGAACAGTCGTTGGAAGACTTTAGGGTAGCTTCATGCCAATAGATGATGGATTTGAATGCGTCCATGGCCGCCCTCATACAACCTAGTGACCCAGTAGCTAGTTTTCAACTAGCTCCACATTTTCCAATGTATGATGAGGCAGTAGGACAGGCTGAGAATTTGAGTGGAGAGAGTGGGTTGTACACCCTTCCAAATCAAACCTACCCATCCCAAAGTGAATCCTGCAACTCCTGTTTTAAAAGTCTATCGAGTGTCCCAAATGATTTATCAATTGAAGATAGAATGATTAATGAGTTGTGCGACTTTGTAGTGTTTGATTTGACCGATTGTGAAGGGTCCTTTTTAAGTGAAACCACACCCAATCCTCTTGACCTCTACACCTCCGTCTTAGAACCTGAATTGATTGAAATCCATGCTTTTGATGAGGTGTCTGAGAATATTGATTTTCACTTGATTGAGGATATTGACGCTGGAGATATTTTGGATGATGAACCCACAGATTTGGATGAGGTTTTCTCTCCAATTCATCATCCCGAGTCATTAACTGTTTTTCCAGAACTCCATATGCGTCTTGATTTTGATAAAATTTGCATGGATAAGCTGAATTTTGAGGAGAATTTTGAGGATATTTTTTAGGATAAACCAGTTTTGCTTGATGAGTCGGATTTTCCAATTCATCTTATCCCTGTCATTGACTGTGTACACCTTCCTGAACCTTTACCTGATACCCCTCCTCAATCACTTCCCTCCATCCTTTCCATCGCTCTGACCTCGCAAGAAACCGTATCACTTTCATTTACTATGTCTGGTTTACCGAGTTCGGCGTACTCATATTTTTTCACAAATCTTGAGAGATTTGACCCTATTTCTCAACGGGGTGATAGATTAGCACAAATGCTTCTTACACATCGGTCATCACAAATTGTGCTAATTTATTCACTCCATTTTCACCCTCAAGTTCGTACTCCGTTTCTTTTTCCCTTCCGCCACTCTTCTTCTCATATACCGGGACCGTATACCACTTCTATTCACATACGGTCTCGCGTATTCTCCATTTCTTTCCTCTCCGTATTCTTTCACCAACCAGCACACTACAGAGATTGAACTTTTGAATGGTTGGTGCTCACTTTTGGCCTTTGTAAGGCCTTATATAGCTTGATACTGTTCTCTCCCCCCACCATAAATCCTGAACTTCAACACTTAACAGTGGAAACACTGTTTTACTTAGGTTTGGGGGGGGTCCTTTTGGTGTATATATTTTTGGTTTTCTTTTTTTTGTATATAATTTTCTTTTGGGAAGTGCCGGCAATTTTGACCCTCTTGGTATAACCTGACAGTGAGGGCACTGTCAAGTTTAAGTTTGGGGGTGTGCTCGGTAAGTTTTCTTCCTTCGCATTCATTTGTATATTTTGCATTTGCATACTTATTTTAAAAACCCATAAAAATCGAAAAATTTTACAAAAATATAAAAACTTTGTCATCAGGTTAGCTAATAGGGTAACTTAGATTTTTATTCTGAAAGTTTAGTTGAAATGTTAGAAATAACTAAATCCTAGGCTTAGGAATTGAAAACCCTAAAAATAACCCTCTTTCTGTTTAACTTTGGAAAATATACGTCCTTACAGTTTTTTTTTTTAGAAATAGGTAATCTTGAGTTCAGTTCTTAAGTTAAGTCGAGATGAAGGGTAAGTATTGAAGCTTTACTGAAGGATAAGTCTGAAAAATAGTTTCCATTCTTAAGTCCAAATTTAGAAAGTATATACCCTAAAAACTGCACATACACTCACCTTGAAACTTGGGATAATAGAGTATACCTAGAAATACTCTTGCCTGAAGACCTAGATTGAAAGAAAAAACGGTATTTAAAGCTAAACACCTAAAGAGCATATGGAAAAATATATCCGGTCTTGAAAAAGAAAAATAAAGAAAAATAAAGAAATAAAGTCAAGACCTGGAAACTGCTATTTACGCTTTAAGCTCGCACAATCAGTAATCGGCCGTTAGTGACTCAAGAAGCATTAATAGTCACATGAAAGGTGTGTGAGCAACACCGTCCATCATTTAATGAAAAGAAGTAGTATTAGGAATTAGGGCAAGGGTACTATAGCTTGAATTGAATTCTTGAGTGTAGGGGTGCAAATATACACACACGTAGGGGTATACAATCGATGTTTGGATAAAAGATAGAAATGAAGAATAGGTCTTATGTTTTCTGTAAAGTTGATAAAAATCCCTGATTTAAGACCGCACTTTTAGAAGGAAAACTCAGGAGATACCAACATCTTTCTAAACTTTTTTGGAACGTATAGGATCTAAGGTTAAATAGATAGGAGGTATGAAAAATAAGGGTTGGATATTTCTAACTTAGGATGATAGAGTTTCAAGTGTAGATACTAAACTGTAGGAATAGAATCGACGTTAACTTATGAAACTAGCTTGACGGGATTTTGTGGGTAGTATCCGCTGAAAACCCTCAGGAGACAACACTCCTCATACTAGGGACACATAGAGGTTTAACGGCATGTTGCACGCACTCGGTGCAATCGCGTTCCCTGCGAAAGTGAGGCTGGGATTTTGTTTTGCTCGGGACGAGTAAAAGATAAGTTTGGGGGTATTTGTTCAGACCAGAATATTGCATTTTAATACCGCTCATTCATTATCTATTTTTTGTATATATCGGTACTATTACCCGGTGTTTGCTCAGTAATACAGATTACAGGTATCCGTGATAAAATACTTGAAATACATCCAGAATCATGGATATATTATTTGTGAGCCGACACTGCAGCCAGAACCGCAAACCGACTGATATCCCAAGAGTTATTTTGCAAACAGTGTGTGTGCACAATATTTTGGTCCAACACATAGCATGTGTACACACTAACTCTTAGGGCTTGGACTATGGACCTAAGGGCAACCATGGCATGATGGCTAGTGCAAGTGGAATGGTGTGATGTGCATTAATGGTGCATTTATTGCATAAAGTAGTGATGTAATTTATATCTACCAAGTTCCCTCCAATTCATGGTGCACCACAAGTTCAAAACAGAGTAAGCAAACAACACTAGAGGCATGAGGGGGACAACACAAGACCACCACTGCAATATGGGACCCATCCCTCGGAATTTGGCCGAGCTCCCCCTTGTCAAGATCCGGCCTGGCCGGCCCCACCTCCTCATGTGGGCTCCAGCTTCTCACAGTGTCTCCAATGCTGCCTCTTGGTCTTTATTTTATTGTTTGCTTAATCCCTTTTCTTGCCTATAAAAGCAGACCATGGGGAAAAGGAGAAAGGGTCCAATTTTGTCATTCTTTTTGCAACACTTCATTTTGTTTTCTCTTTCTCTTGTAAATAGCTTAGCTTCCCCTTGAGATTCTTGCCTTCTCTTGATTTTTCAACCTCTTCATTGAGCTTGAAGGTTTAAGGGTTGGTATTTGATCTCAAGGGTTGTATCTTCTTTTGGAATGAATAAAGCTCTCTTTTATGCCTTCATTTGCCTTGAGTTCTTAGCTCTTTCTTGATCTTGCAATCTCTTAATTGAGCTTGCAAGTTTAAGATTGGGTTATTGAACCCATGGTGTGTTATGTGTTCTTTGGTTCTTAGTAGTTTCTTTCTTGCACTTTTCTTTCTTGCTCTTTTACATTCATGCAATTTATTACATTTCTTTACATTCATGCACTTAAATTCCATGCCCTCTACTTACTTGTAATGCTTTTTCCTTTCTTCTCTTTTCTCTCTTCTTTTGCTCCTTTTGTTGTTGTTTATATGGTGTTGTTAATATGATGTTTGTGAATATGTGTTGTTAGGAAAAGAAACCGATATTGTAAGTTAACATTTCGTTTTTCATTTCCTTTTCCCGTCTTTTCCATTTGAAACTCCGTCCAAACGTTACGCAAGCGCTCCGTTAGGCACCATACCCTACCAAGATAACGGTGATTCCTAACCGCGACCGGTTGCGTTTGGTTTGACCGGAGGCGAAAGCAAGAGACAAGAACGGAAGGACAAAGGTCAATAAGCCATATTCCACGAATACCGTGCTTAAATACCCTAATCCACGTTGTTGCCAATTGCTCTAGCTTCATTTGTTAAGTTCGGCTCAAAGGACTTGAATACGGAATTCATTAACTTACATTATCCTATCGATTCCTAACAAGCTTTACTTGTGCATATAACACATAGGTTAGATAAGAACTTTCCGCCCTCGCGCATTAACTCGTAAGAACAAGAACGTAAAACGCTCCATCTCCCTGTGGATCGACCCATGCTCAACCGGCTAGCTGCAAAGCGACACCGTCTTGATTGCGGTTAAACTAAAATTCTTTCAATCACCGGCAGTAGGTGATGATCACATCAAACGCCCACAAGCCGCAAGCGGTCAGCTAAACGTAACGTCCACCCGGGTATTGAGCGATCAGAAAAAAAACAAGCGAAGCTGTCAAAACTCCCGTTGAGCCAACTGGCAACACTCATCGTACAGTCCGGTCTCTTCATCAGATATGCTGCATATCGAATCTAGGGATGGTATCGTCGACCCCAATAACTCAATAAGTCATGCTGGTGTATGGCTCATAACAGATCGAGAAACTACTGATAACACTTATCAGTAAATTTCAGCAGCCCTGTCGAGGGACTTCCTGTTATAGCCAATCGAGCATAGCACAACATCAACCCCCAATACCAGGAGAGACGAAACCCCTCCTATCGCTCATTGCATCCATGTGCCTCGGGACTGTACCCAAAATCCACATGTTTGCACGACTCAGTAGAGCCGTGGTAGGGTGGAGATCAAAGTACAGTGGGAGGACATATAAGACTCTATGACGATCTTGAGTCTACAGACTAAGATGTACCAGCGTCACCTGAGAACTGCTATCCGACGATAGATATAAAACCACATAGGAGTTCTCGGCGAGTCCGTTCAGTGTACCCAGTCTCCACTAAGCACCCGCATACAATCTTTGGTGTCACCACACCAGATAGATATGGGATCATCCATCGCCCATCATATGGGACAAGAATGGTATACGCCAGTCTACTCTGGAATATTGATGCCCCGTCTCGATACACCCACGATTAGGAACAGTTCAAGGATATTCTCATAAACTACATGTGTCCCACCAGTATGATCCGCATCATAATCGCAGTAGCCAAGCAAATATCCTGAGGGATTTATCAACACGTACCAAATGAGTAAGATGCATTAAACACGCATCAAGGTAAAGTAAACCAGATAGCATACTATCATGTCGAGCAAGAAAGTGATCTGTACATATATATATCCAAGCATCCACTATATATATAATGGCCTCTAGGGCATACATATATCCAACAATAAATACTAAAGAAACACATTTATAAGCATGCAATGCGATGAGAACAGCATGAATATACAGAAAAGATTTAGTAACCGCAACATTTAAGAATATACCTTTCCAAATACGAGTCATACAGTTCTTGGTGTTTGAAATAGCACGAATCGTGGTTTTTAAAAAAATAGGGTCTACGGGGTCTTTGAGAAAAGATGCGTCTTTTGAAAAATCCGTAGTATCTCTCGGTCTGTGTTTAAAATAATCACGATTCGTTAGTTTGAAAATAAGTATGACTCGAGCCCGGTGTAAAGGGTAAAGAAAATCTGCCTAAAGTCCGAGTCGATATATCTAGTTATGACGTCCTCGAGTCAAGAGTGAGGATCAATCATCATATCTATATCTCGTACGGTAAAATCTATCGTACGGCATCCCAAAATCGGGGTACGGGTCAAATATCACATATACCTCATTATCCATATAGTATCATTATCGATAGGGGTACCGTTCTAAAATCTAGTACATTCCCATATCATCAAACATATATCCTCGTGTGTATGAAAACATATCGCCCAACGATCCGCTATAATATCATGTCGTATCATATCACGACCCAATCACATATCACAACTCACGGCATCATGCCCGATCATATTGGCTCATCTCCAAGTATCATATACTGGGCTCATCATCCGTGTATTCATGTATATATATCTCTAAGTATCATATACTGGGCTCATCATCCGTGTATTCGTGTGTGTGTGTGTGTGTATACACACACATACATACATACATACACACACACACACACACTGTAGAGTTCCTAGGCACGCTAATGAAGTCTCACAAGGCATCAACCATGCCAATTTCAAATATTACGGTGCCGAGAAACCCTAGACTAGATCGTTGACTAGAAATTTAGGCGATAAACGAATCTAGTTAACAACTTAACTAAAGATAAGAAGCTACAACCTTTGTAGATCCGGTTATCCACTTCCTTAGCTCCACGTAGGTGTCCTCTCGCTGTCCATCTCGAATCCCGGACTCAATCGTCGGCTTGATCGGAGAAATGGGCGGACTAGGTCGTCGGCTTCGTGCCGAAGATGATCTATGTCGAGGCATCACAAGTTCAAGCTCCGACTTCACAAATTTGTGAAACTTGTGAAGAAAACACCCAAAACAACTTGGCAAGAGGTAGAGGGTGAATAAATAGGAGGTGGGTTCACTTTAGAATTGGATTTCTCACTTTAGAACTCAAGTTGCCATTGATGGCATCAAGCTTTCTTTCTTGAAGAAGAAGGAGAGAATGAAGCTAGAATATGATAAGTGTTAATTAAAAATGAAAAGTAAATGAATACTTATCATATACTAACTAGGGTAGAGTGTAGAGAATAGACCATGGTTACTTGGATGGGTTAGGGTTAAGCATGAAGACAAGAATGGTTAAGAAGTCAAAGCTTCATGAAGCTTCAACTAGAAACAAATAAAGCCATCATTCTTATCTAAATCATTTCTAAATAAATAAATGAACAAATAAATAAATAAATGAATATGCAAAACCCTAATCATCAAATTAACCATAGTTTAATTCTATACACTTAACTATATGATCAAGTATCATCAAACATGATACAAATATGTGCACAAAAGTATATCACATATACTTCTTGCACATCAAGTGAGAAAATCCATTTAAAGTGAACCAATACTAGTTAATGCAAAATAATATATCAAATATATAATTATACATTAAATCATTAAATCAACACTTGATTTAACGATCCGGTCATATCACATATAACCGACTAGTATCCTATGTATCGGCTTATCGAATCAATCCTTGATTCGATATCTAGGTTATATCGAATATAACCAATTGATACATCCATCGCGAGAATGAAATACGGTATCACATACACGCATTATTCTCGGTCCTGCACATATCTCATATGCGCTCCTATTTCGTTTCGCTTGAGCCAGGAAACCTCTGTGTAGGACTCTAAAGACTCGTCAATACGCCGGTAGCAGATGATGATCATATCAATCACCCACAAGCCGCAAGCGGTCTGCTAAACGTAACGGCCATCCGGGTATTGAGCGATCAGAAGATCGACGAGCTAGCCCGCTCACACTCCTGTGAATCCAACCAGTAACACTTACCGTACAGTCCGGTCTGTTCGTCTGATATATCGCATATCAAGTCTAGGGGTGGTAAACGTCAGACCCCAATAACCGATAAGTCGTGCCGATATGAGGCTCATAACGGGTCGAGAAACTACTGGTAACACTTACCAGCAAATCTCTGATCAGCCCTGGCCAGGGACTTCCCTGTTACGGCCAATCGAGCACAGCGCAACATCAACCCCCAATACCGGGAGAGACGAAACCCCTCCTATCGCTCATTGCCTCCATGTGACTCGGGACTGTACCCAAAGACCACCGTTTTGCACGCCCTCATGGACATGGTAAGGTGGAGATCAAAGCACAGTGGGAATCACACAAGACTCTATGACGATCTCGGGTCTACAGACTAACCTGCACAAGTGTCACCTGAGAACTGCCATCTGACGTGAGGTATAATACCATCTGGGAGTTCTCGGCGAGTCCGTCCAGTGTACCCAGTCTCCACTGAGCACCCGTACACCATCTCTGATGTCACACACCAATGGATATGGGATCATCCATCTCCCATCTCATGGGTCGAGAAGCGTATACGCTAGTCTACACTGGTATATCGATGCCCTGTCTCGATACACCCACGACTAGGGACCTTGAAGGATGTACTTATAGACCACCATGTCCCCACTAGTATGATCTGCATCATAGTCCAGGTAGTCAAGTACACATCCTAAGGGCTTTATCAACATGTAACTATAAGACAGTTTAAAGAGACAAGTGTACATGTTAAGATAAAGAGTAACCAGATAGCATACTATCATATCGAGCAAGAAAGTCATCTCTATATATGTCCAAGCATCCAATATAATATACATCATCTGTACAATACTGGCCTCTAGGGCATACATACAACTAACAATCTCCCACTTGCACTAGGGCCAGCTGCTGTAGTATCGCATACCGAGCATCCCGAAGAGTCTCTCAAACTGTATCTGGGGAATGGCCTTCGTGAGTGGATCCGCCGTGTTGTTCTTCGTGTCAACCCTCCTGACCTCAATCTCCCGGCGATCAACTATCTCCCGGATCAGGTGATACCGCCTCAGAATATGCCTGGATCGCTGATGGGACCTGGGTTCCTTATCCAAAGCCACCGCTCCATTGTTATCACAATACAAAGGTATTGGATGCTCAATGGATGGAACCACTCCAAGTTCAGTAATGAACTTCTTGATCCAGACAGCCTCTTTGGCAGCATCGTTGGCAGCGATGTATTCAGCCTCCATCGTCGAGTCTGCCACGGTTTCCTGCTTGGAACTCTTCCAGCTAACCGCCCCTCCGTAAAGGGTAAAGACAAATCCCGACTGCGACTTAGAGTCGTCCTTATCACTCTGGAAGCTCGAATCGGTAAAGGACTCCACTTGGAGTTCTCCATTACCATACACCAAGAGCATCTCTTTAGTCCTTCGTAAGTACTTGAGAATACTCTTCACAGCTGTCCAGTGACTCTCTCCAGGATCAGCTTGATACCTGCTCACTATACTTAGTGAGTATGCTACATCGGGTCTGGTACATAGCATCGCATACATGATAGAGCCTACAGCCGAAGCATAGGGTATCCCTTGCATGCGAGCTCTCTCCAAATCAGTCTTAGGAGACATCTCTTTGGAGAGAGTGACTCCAGAGATCGTGGGCAAGTTCCCACGCTTGGATTCTTCCATACTAAACTTTTTTAGTATGGTGTCAATGTACCTGGATTGGGACAAGCCCAATATCCGTTTGGATCTATCTCTATAGATCCTAATTCCCAATATGCAGGAGGCATCACCAAGATCTTTCATTGAGAATCTTTGTGATAAGAAGAGCTTGACCGATTGCAGCATAGGAATATCATTTCCTATCAAGAGTATGTCGTCCACGTACAATACGAGGAAGACAACCTTACTCTCTGCTACCTTCTTGTAGATACAAGGTTCATCTGGGTTTTTGACGAAATCAAACTCTTTGATAACGACGTCAAAGCAGATGTTCCAACTCCGCGATGCTTGCTTTAATCCATAAATGGATTTAAGCAGCTTGCACACCTTCCCGCTGCTCCCACTGTCTACGAAGCCCTCTGGCTGAGTCATGTACACGCACTCTTCTAAATCACCATTTAGAAAGGCGGTCTTAACATCCATTTGCCAGATTTCGTAGTCATGATATGCAGCGATGGCAAGCATGATTCGGATGGATTTAAGCATAGCCACTGGAGAAAAGGTTTCGTCATAGTCCACACCTGGTCTTTGACGAAAACCCTTTGCAACAAGTCTAGCTTTGAAAGTCTCCACTTTCCCATCTACACCAAGTTTCTTCTTGAAGATCCACTTGCTCCCAATGGGTTTTACCCCTTCAGGAGCAACTTCCAAAGTCCATACTTTGTTGGTGTACATGGATTCCATCTCGGACCGCATAGCATCCAGCCATTTCACTGAGTCCCTACTCGTGATGGCCTGCTCGAAGCTAGTTGGGTCATCATCCTCCATGATGCAATCCTCGCTCCCACCATCCATGAGAAAACCATAGTATCTCTCAGGTTGGCGAGGAACCCTACCAGATCGGCGGAGAGGCTGAGGTTCATTTGGAGCTACTGAATCTTCTGGTTCCACTAAATCTTCAGTTATGGTTTGTGTATCTGGAACTTCTTCCAGCTCTACCACTTTGCCACTAATTTCTTTTTCAAGGAATTCCTTTTCTAAAAAGGTGGCATATTGAGAAACAAACACCTTTTGTTCTTCAGCATGGTAGAAAAAATATCCTTGTGAATTCTTAGGATATCCCACAAACTTGCAAAGAACTGACCGTGCCTCGAGTTTGTCTGGATTTTGCCTTTTGACATAGGCCGGACAACCCCATATCTTAACTCGTTTAAAATATGGTCTCTTCCCACTCCATATCTCATATGGTGTGGTAGGTACAGATTTAGATGGAACTTGATTCAATAGGTATGTTGCTGTCTCCAGCGCATATCCCCAGAAGGAAATAGGTAACTCAGCTGTGCTCATCATAGAGCGCACCATATCTAATAGGGTGCGGTTCCTCCGTTCTGATACACCGTTGTGCTGTGGTGTATATGGAGGAGTCAGTTGAGAGAGAATCCCATTCTCTTTTAGGAAGTTCAGGAATTCATTGCTCAAGTATTCACCTCCTCGATCAGATCGAAGGATTTTAATACTTTTTCCGGTTTGGTTTTCGACTTCTTGTTTATATTCTCTAAATTTCTCAAAAGCTTCTGATTTGTGTTTCATCAGGAATACATATCCGAATCTAGAGAGATCGTCAGTGAATGTAATGAAGTACGAAGAACCATCCCTGGCATATGTAGACATGGGACCGCATACATCACTATGTATCAGTCCTAAGAGTTCGGTAACTCTTTCTCCGTGTCCCGTAAACGGAGTTTTTGTCATCTTGCCTTTGAGACATGACTGGCAAGTGTCATAAGATGAAAATTCGAATGGTTTCAAATATCCATCCTTATGCAACTTAGCCAGTCGTGTCGCATTGATGTGACCCAGTCTACAATGCCACAAGAAGGATTCGTTCAGTTCTGAACTCTTCCTCTTGTGTGTGTTTGTTATGCTCAGAACTGTTGATTGGTTTAGAACATAAATGCCATTGCACAACATGCCTGATCCAACCAACTTTTGGTTACGGAAAATGTTCATAACATTGTCCTATAATACAAAATTATATCCCTCTTTGCTTAACAAAGAAACCGATATAATGTTGCATATCAGGTTCGGCATGTAATAGCATTCGTTCAGAACCAATGTATTACCAGTTGGTAATACAAGGTGATATTCCCCGACAGTCTTAGCTGCAACAATTGCACCATTTCCAACTCTAATGTCTTTATCACCTTCTCCAAGTTCTCTACCTTTCCTAAGCCCATGTAGCTGATTACATATATGGGATCCTGACCCGGTATCTAATACCCAGGACGTAGAGCAAATGGAGAAACAGTTCTCTGTAATGAACACACCCGAAGAAAATGCATCATCATGTACTTTCTTCATTCGGGTGGCATGGGAATCCTGGTATTCCCCTATATCCTGTTCAGTCCTATAACTCTTATAGGTAAGAACGGAACCAACGTTCCCCAGCACAGTATAACATGCGGGTTCGGTCAATACATCCATATTATTATCTTTATTAGGGCATGAAATGGTCGCTACCTGGAGAGAGAGAGAAGAAAACACTTTAGCGTATGCTCTTGCAAGATCAGATTGGTTTTTATCTTATCTAATCAGGATGGCTCCCACTGGTTTTTATCAAATCTTCCTTCAAACCCTAAAAGGAAAGACTAGCCGGGATTAATTACACACTACAAGTTCGCCAATCTTTCAGCCAGGCCAGTGTCGGTACTTTGAGGGAGGTCCTCCGTGCTTTCGCATGAACCTAATTAATGTAAACCTCGTCTTTCCAGAGGCGTAACCCCGTTGACACCTTTCTAGACACCTACTTGATCAGCTAATTGCAATGTGTAAAACTCTCCCAGGAGTAACTCTTACTCGCAGTGGGTATCGGGATCCAACTATCTCATAGAAGGTATGCAATCTCATTGCAAATTTCAACACTTGAAATTCCCGATAATATTTTGCCCCTAGCAGCTATATGACCTTAACATAGTCAACAAATCATAAGTGCTAGTCAAGTTCAACCCGTCATTTCCTGATTGCATTAAACCCACCCGCACGACCCTTAACATAGTCAACAAAGTCGCACGACTACCCTAATCCAATCGCATCATATGCTTATGCAGATAAGCACTAATTAGCTACTGCACACTATTCCTTAACATAGTCAACAAACGTAGCACGAATACTAACTAGTACTTATCTGAAATGACGGAGGGCTACGACAGGTTTTTTTTTTTAAAACCTATTGCGTAATGAACTTGATATCGTTGTAGAATCAAATACAGTTTTGAAATGGAGTGATTTTGAGGCTTTTCTAGTTTTGCTAAAGGGGTCACTCCCGGTGAAGGGATCGTCGGTCCTTTCCTCGTCGAATGAGGTGCGGGATATATCATATATATCACTGAGCAAATCAGAAACTATAGAAGCAATCAAAAGTCAAACCGAGTGTGTAGCATCTTCCAGTTATTGCTAAAGGAGTCACTCCCGGTGAAGGGATCTCGGTCCTTTCCTCATCGAATAAGGTGCAGGGTATATCACATATACCGCTATGCAAAGCAAGAACTGTAGCTATCTGTTTTTGTTTAAAATTTGATTCTACAACATCTTAGGTTTCTTTTCTTTCATTAATCACATTAATGAAGTCCCATCATTTAAATACCTAAACATCACAGATAAATACGACGTACACTTATGCCATCCGCATTCGCCTCGATGTCCCCTTGTGCACCGTTAGGTTACGTAACTAACGACAGAGCAGGGCAGGGCTAGCGCGGGTGTAAAACATAAGTAACGTCTATATAATATATCATATATACTATATACTGTATCTATCACAGAACAACACATGATCACATCACAGATATCGCAGCAGAAGAAACATATGAAACATTGGATATACTAGGACGTCCGTGTTTTCAATATGAGCCAGTATAAAACACGGATTCCACGGTCGTGATGAATAGCCAATCCCACACCCTTAGACCCCTACGAGAGCGGCAAGCAACCCTACCAATTCTAGGGTTAGGAGACCCGGACTCGACTCCTCGAGTTGGTCTCCCACTGGACCCCAGAACCCGGTTAGTTGTGCTCCCCTCCTTGGGTCTATCCTAATGCGGAAAAGTAAATAATATACAAAAGGTGACAACTTCCGCAACCTGGAAGTGCCCCAAATAAAAGAATATTACATACAAGTTTTTACATGAATGAAAATGAAAAACACTCATCTCACATAAAAAACCCCGGCTATTCAAACACGACAATCCAATATAACATATCCAGCAACACATAACATCACATGTCATCAACGTAAGTAAATATGCGCATCCCAATTGTCGTTGACATATAGCAACGAAACCGGCGATATCACATATTACACTTAGGGTCACAGAAAAAAAAGTGTAAAACTACAACAGTTGGAATCCGCAACCTCTTTAGACATCACATGCCTAATCAAATGAAATACTTAGACATCACATGCCTAACAGTTATAAACCCCGCATTTTAGTCTCATTATCGAAAACTCTTTTCAATATCAAATGAGACTAAACCGCTAGATTTATAACATTCATTCAGTTATCTCATAACTGTTTGTGAATTCCAATTATTGTATCCCATTCCGGATAAATAGAAAATATTAAACTTTCCGATCGAACATTCGAACACCCAAGTTTTCCCGAAACTGTTCAACACATGAAATAAGTTCAAAGACATTCACTTCATGCCTCAGTACCAACGGTCCAGCCGTAGAAGGGTCAAGCCAACGCCTCACATGTGGCACGCCGTACTGCCCCAAACCCAAAGGTTCAAAGGGCAGTTCAAGACGGTCACATAATCGAGTTAAGGTTTGTTGTCTTCTAGAGGGACCCTCGCGTTACTTGCACTACTCAGAACGTCTTTAAATACGGAAAAATCCAACAATTGGAAATTTCCGGGCAGGGGAAAGATTGGGTATTTACATCCGGTCGAACTTTTTAACATATTCGAAAATTATCCGGAAAACCACACAGACAAAATTTGAAAATCCGATCGAATCATTGATTCCCAATACAACCCCAGAATACTCATCTGTAAAGTCACAATAAAAATACCCAGAAAATATAGCATTAAATTATATGAGTTACTGTGCAGAAATCACCAGACAAGGGGACAGGACGGCCGCGGAACCGCCGCACATGCCTAGCTTGTGCCGCGGTTGAGCGGTGGAAAAATCGATTCAGGTCCTCGTATTTCACAGTAATTCAAATAACACCCTGCTTATTTTTCTGCATATTTTTAATTGACAAAAATCCAAATTTTCAGAAAATTTCCAGAGAGCATTTTGGGTTTTAGGGTTTCGGTTCGATCGGGTTCCAAACATCGTCTAGACTTCGCCTAAGGCTCTGGCTAGGCTCTGATACCACTGTAGGGTTCCTAGGCACGCTAATGAAGTCTCACAAGGCATCAACCATGCCAATTTCAAATATTACGGTGCCGAGAAACCCTAGACTAGATCGTTGACTAGAAATTTAGGCGATAAACGAATCTAGTTAACAACTTAACTAAAGATAAGAAGCTACAACCTTTGTAGATCCGGTTATCCACTTCCTTAGCTCCACGTAGGTGTCCTCTCGCTGTCCATCTCGAATCCCGGACTCAATCGTTGGCTTGATCGAAGAAATGGGCGGACTAGGTCGTCGGCTTCGTGCCGAAGATGATCTACGTCGAGGCATTACAAGTTCAAGCTCCGACTTCACAAATTTATGAAACTTGTGAAGAAAACACCCAAAACAACTTGGCAAGAGGTAGAGGGTGAAGAAATAGGAGGTGGGTTCACTTTAGAATTGGATTTCTCACTTTAGAACTCAAGTTGCCATTGATGGCATCAAGCTTTCTTTCTTGAAGAAGAAGGAGAGAATGAAGCTAGAATATGATAAGTGTTAATTAAAAATGAAAAGTAAATGAATAATTATCATATACTAACTAGGGTAGAGTGTAGAGAATAGACCATGGTTACTTGGATGGGTTAGGGTTAAGCATGAAGACAAGAATGGTTAAGAAGTCAAAGCTTCATGAAGCTTCAACTAGAAACAAGTAAAGCCACCATTCTTATCTAAATCATTTCCAAATAAATAAATGAACAAATAAATAAATAAATGAATATGCGAAACCCTAATCATCAAATTAACCATGGTTTAATTCTATACACTTAACTATATGATCAAGTATCATCAAACATGATACAAATATGTGCACAAAAGTATATCACATATACTTCTTGCACATCAAGTGAGAAAATCCATTTAAAGTGAACCAATACTAGTTAATGCAAAATAATATATCAAATATATAATTATACATTAAATCATTAAATCAACACTTGATTTAACGATCCGGTCATATCGCATATAACCGACTAGTATCCTATGTATCGGCTTATCGAATCAATTCTTGATTCGATATCTAGGTTATATCGAATATAACCAATTGATACATCCATCGCGAGAATGAAATACGGTATCACATACACGCATTATTCTCGGTCCTGCACATATCTCATATGCGCTCCTATTTCGTTTCGCTTGAGCCAGGAAACCTCTGTGTAGGACTCTAAAGACTCGTCAATACGCCGGTAGCAGATGATGATCATATCAATCATCCATAAGCCGCAAGCGGTCTGCTAAACGTAACGGCCATCCGGGTATTGAGCGATCAGAAGATCGACGAGCTATCCCGCTCACACTCCTGTGAATCCAACCAGTAACACTTACCGTACAGTCCGGTCTGTTCGTCTGATATGTCGCATATCAAGTCTAGGGGTGGTAAACGTCAGACCCCAATAACCGATAAGTCGTGCCGATATGAGGCTCATAACGGGTCGAGAAACTACTGGTAACACTTACCAGCAAATCTCTGATCAGCCCTGGCCAGGGACTTCCCTGTTACGGCCAATCGAGCACAGCGCAACATCAACCCCCAATACCGGGAGAGACGAAACCCCTCCTATCGCTCATTGCCTCCATGTGACTCGGGACTGTACCCAAAGACCACCGTTTTGCACGCCCTCATGGACGTGGTAAGGTGGAGATCAAAGCACAGTGGGAATCACATAAGACTCTATGACGATCTCGGGTCTACAGACTAACCTGCACAAGTGTCACCTGAGAACTACCATCTAACGTGAGGTATAATACCATCTGGGAGTTCTCGGCGAGTCCGTCCAGTGTACCCAGTCTCCACTGAGCACCCGTACACCATCTCTGATGTCAAACACCAATGGATATGGGATCATCCATCTCCCATCTCATGGGTCGAGAAGCGTATACTCTAGTCTACACTGGTATATCGATGCCCTGTCTCGATACACCCACGACTAGGGACCTTGAAGGATGTACTTATGGACTACCATGTCCCCACTAGTATGATCTGCATCATAGTCCAGGTAGTCAAGTACACATCCTAAGGGCTTTATCAACATGTAACTATAAGACAGTTTAAAGAGACAAGTGTACATGTTAAGATAAAGAGTAACCAGATAGCATACTATCATATCGAGCAAGAAAGTCATCTCTATATATGTCCAAGCATCCAATATAATATACATCATCTGTACAATACTGGCATCTAGGGCATACATACAACTAACACACACACCCCAACGCATGTATATATAAACATATACACCCAAAAAAATCATATCACGTATATGCATGTGTGTGTCAACCTTTACTCTAGGGTTTCGCGACTAAAAAGTTAAACTAAAGCACTTTCCTCCCATTACACTAAATCCAACACGGGGTCTCCTAAATGCCTTTCTTGCTAAGTATTCATATCTATCAAATAACACATCATATCCTACGAAATTGCGAGGGTGCTATAAGCTATCCACCCCACTTCCCCCGTAGATATACATCTCCTCACCTGGACGCATCGGCTAAACTGCTCCGATTTCAGCTCTGTCCTTTCCGCGCCACATCCGACGCCCATGTACCCGATCCTAGAAATGTACACAAGGAAAATAAGAGAATAAATATAAATAGTCGCGGACACAAACAATACAACACGCGCATTAATTCGACGCGCACACACTTGGTGCACGAAACGCACCGCGACAATGCCACAAACTACAATTAGGGTCACTATACGTGAAAATCCCCAAACTTAAAATCCATTCTAATTTTTAATTACCACTAATTAAATGTATTAATGAAAGCTTAAATTAATATTAAAAATAATTAATTAAGGAAAATATTTAAGTAAACTAGAAATTTACAAGTGACCAATTAATTACCAAATACTAGCAATTAAATAACTAGAATATGTATATTTAAGTCTATGTCGAAAAATAATTATACCTTGGTTTTTACGGAAAACATCATTTATTTTACCGATTATCGGAAATTTCACCTAAATGATTTTTAAAACGTTACACCAAGTCTCCACTGAGCACCCGTATACAATCTTTAGTGTCACCACACCAATAGATAAGGGATCATCCATCGCCCAACATATGGGTCAAGAAACAAATACGCTAGTCTACTCTGGAATATCGATGCCCCGTCTCGATACACCCACGACTAGAAACATTTTAAGGATATGCTTATAAACTACACATGTCCCATTAGTATGATCTGCATCATAATCCCAATAGTCAAGCAAATATCTTAAGGGCTTTATCAATATGTATCAAATGAGTAATATGCATGTTACTTATGTTGGATATGTATGTTGGATATATGTTGCATACATATATCCAACATACGAACGATCCTCAAGTACAACTGCGATAAACTATATACTTGCGGTTAAATTTAGAGACTAATAAATTCCCCATCAGTATTTTATATGAATACATGTATATGTATTTAGATACGAATACGGGTGTTTATATTTATAACATATACTTGTATTAGTGTGTGTGTGTGCGCACATGCGTGTGTATATATCTGTGTGTGTACCAAGAGGTGGCATTCTTTTCTCTTCTCTTTTTTTCAAGTTCCTTTTGGAATACTGTGGACTTGTGACTCACCATTGTGAGTCACAATTTTACTCATTATTCAAAAGAGAAAAAGAAGAAAAGAAGAGAGAGAGAACTTTTAGTACCCATGCTTGATTTTTCCTCACCATCACCCTTAGTTTCTTCTTCCTCTCTCTTGAGTTTTTGAAAATTGAGAAAAGAAAAAGAAAAGGAGACAACACTTAGAGATTAGCCACTACTACATCTTTAGTAATCAATTCCTAACAAGTTTTGTTCACTAATTGCTTCACTTAGCTTTTTAGTATGAAACATGAGCCTAGGTTAGGGTTTTTTCTGATGGATTATCTTAGATGGGGAAGACCGATTCCCAAACTCGTTTCTGATGACCTAGGAGCTAAAAAATTGGCATAGAAGATTGTAATTATTAACCGAGTAGCTAAACTCTTTCTAGTTTGCTGGTTTAGTAATTGGATTCGATTTTAGGTCATAGCGGTTCATGCTCTTGCAATGAAATTATTCGTTTTGTATTCCGTCTTGACCGCTAGTTAAAGGCACGATCACGGACGTCTATTAATAAGGATCGCATAGCACTTCCACATAATATCAATTAAAGACTGAAGTTGAGAGGAGGACGTAGTCATCTCTGAGAAAACAAGAGAAGACGAGTCGCTCTAGAATAGATTTGAGAGAAAATATGGTTAATAAGGTAACGAGTTGGATAAGTTTTATGTCCGGAAACCAAAAAATAAAATCATGATAAGATTTTTTAGCAAGCGACCTTTCGGCCGATGTACATATATTTCGCTGATATACCGAAATTTTGACCAATATATTCTAAATTTCGGGAAAAAATAATTTGCCAATTTCATGTTGATTACTCACTAAAACCAAAATTTCTGTGATATATATCGGATGTAATAAGACATTTAAAACATCGCTCTGGTGATCCATGGCCAATGCCATCAAGATGGCGGGCATTATCTGACGCGAAGGATTAGCACTCTACTTGAGCCTTCTACAACACCGTCTTCTACGCTACTCTAATGATGAGTTATGATATAGATATGATAATAGTTATTTACTGATTTTACACACACGCGCGCACACACAAACACACACCGATCCGTATTTTTTAAAAATGGGAACTCTCGATCTACAACATATTTTAACAATCTGATTCGTTCAAGTTGATCACCCTACCCTTAAATATATATGTATGAAAAATCAAAGGATTTGAAGACCTTTAAACTACGCATCGATGAGTGCAAAAATGAACGTTATTCTATAATGCAACATAAACTTCATCCAACGAATAGGTTAGACGTCTTCAAATACTTTGATTTTTCTTATACATATATTGAAGGTAGGCTGATCAACTTGAACGGATCGAATAGTTAAAATATACAGTAAACCGAGAGTTTTCGTTTTTAAAAACCGACATCTCTATCGTGTTTTTCGACGATCGGCACCGATCATCTTCATCGTTATCATCTAAGATATGGGTACACCAAATTTCATGTGATTCTACAACTTTTTCACCATTGAATTAGTGGGTTCAAAATTAACGGTTTATCGATAATAGAACATTTTACATTGCTAAATCAATGATGCAAAGTTGTAGAATCACATGAAATTTGATGTACCCATATCTTAGATGATAACGATGAAGATGATGGATTCCGATCGTTGGAAAACACGATAGAGGACATACTTTTTCGACGTCATAGGAGGAAATTCCGTCCTATGGCCTCTTTTCTCTATTATTCTCTCTCCTCTCCCTCTGTATATATATATATAGAGAGAGAGAGAGAATAATGGAGAAAATGTGCCATAGGAGGAAATTTCCTCCTATGGCGTCGGAAAAAATACACACTCCACCATTTTCTCCAAAGATCGGCATATATCTTCATCTTTTTCATCTAAGATGTGGATACACCAAATTTTATGCAATTCCACCACTTTTTCACCGTTGATTTAGTGGGTGCGAAACTAACGGTTTACCGACAATAGAACTTTTTACATTGCTAATCAAACGGTGAAAAAGTTGAAAAATCACGTGAAATTTGGTGTATGCCTATCTTAGATGATAAAAATGATGATGATGGATGCCAATCGTTGAATAAAATGTTGGAAGGTGTATTTTTTCGATGCCGCCTAACGAAAATCCCTCCTAGGGCCTCTTTTCTCCATTATGCGTGTATATATATATATAGAGAGAGAGAGAGAGAGAGAGAGTGTGTTTCATTCTCCTTAGAATTTTCTATTTGTTGGCTTCTATAGTTGCAGTTACATTCTTATAGCTTTATAGCGTAACACCCCACATTCACTTGGTGGTGTACCCATGGGTTTTAATGCTAATCCACATTCGTGTGCATGTTGGCCTAACCAGGTCAATTGAAGTTGGTCAATATTTCTTTGCCAGCCAACGACACAAGCTTCTCTGTCATTGCCTTCGAAAGTGTTTATTTGATAAGTCCCCTTTGAAGGTGTATACAATCAAACATAGTGTTTATCTGGAATTTTTCCCTCAGGTATTTTTTCTTGATGCACTTATAACGGTGGTTGAGGATAGTTAATGCTAATATCAAATTTTAGTCCCAAAATCACATGATGTAAACTTCTTGGACATTGTTCTTAGCCTTACTCTGACCCTGATATCACACTAATAGACTTGTTACTACCAATAGGAAGTTCTTATGATAATAAAATAAGCTTAAAAAGATATATATCTGAGAACAAGTCAATTTGTTGCTTTCATAACATCAACCATCATTATTCTTCGTAGTAAAATGCCAAATTCAACACAAACAGGCCTTTGTAAATACTCTCTGAATCTTATAGAACAAATTGATAATTTTATGATTCTTGGATCAACTTTCTAGCATATATAATGCTCTCATTATGTAAAATGCTCTTCAGTAACAAGAAACAAGAACACAATTCCATGGACTTCATAACAAATAGAAAATACATGTATCAATTCTTGAACAAAACTCACAAAGAAAAGAACAAATCATTCCAATTCAAATATCATGCACCCCAAGACTTTAACTGGGTGGCTTTGATTGTAATATTCTCAATCACAATTGTCACTATATATTTACAAACAAAAATATAAAAATAAATATTTACTTCCCTTCTAATGGGCAATCACACTCCACATGAATTACTCTTAACCTCCCTTGACAAAACTCTAACTTCGTACATAACACACAAAACCTTCTACAATTCAGTTTATCGATGTCCTCGGAATCACCCTCCATCTCCTCAGCTCCAACTCTCCTATCTCTAAAATAGTCGCAAAGCTTCGAATATATCAAAGGAACAATTGCCATAAACATCTCATCAACTTTCTTGTTATACCACATTCTCCCCTTCTCCCAAATCATTAGAGTTCCAAACAAAATAGCTAATCCCCCGCCAAAACCTAATCCTATGAACACAAATTGCCAATTCACATCTGTTGTTATATCCGGCTTTAAAATCTCGGGCTCTAATGGGGACCCACATTGCCTTGTTAATGGGCTACCACACAACCCTTTATTCCCTTCGAATGAAGAATTTGAGAACGTCGAGAACTGATTATTTTGAGGTATTTTTCCTGTGAGATTATTGTTCGAGAGGTTTAAAACCGAGAGGAAAGTGAGACTACTTAATACCGGAGGAATTTCACCGGAGAGTTGGTTTGCCGACAGATCCAATGCTTCGAGCTCCACCAAATTTCCAATTGATGTAGGGATTTTTCCTGTTAGTGCATTGTGAGAAAAGTTCAAAAAAAGAAGAGATGCAAGCTCACCTAGTTCGGGTATATTGCCTTTGAATCGATTGTTTGAGAAATCCAGTGATGTGTAGATTGTCAATACCCTTACAAGTGTCATAACCTGCCCTTTGCTTGTCACTGTTATGGTGTTTTGATAGTAAATCGGTTTCAAATTTAAGTACTCAATTTGCACGGTTGAGAAGTTTGGCACCCTGAGCATCATTGCCTTCAAATTCTTGAAGCAATCCAATGGGAGAGTACCATTCAAGGAATTGGAGGAAACATCAAAGATTTGAAGCTTTGAAAAGGCGCCGTTGGTTGAATTGCTTCTTAAGGTTGCACTAATAGGACCATAGAGTTGATTTGATCGAAGAACCAGGACCTGAAGAGAATAAATATCTCCAATCCAAAAGGGGAATGGACCTGTTATGAGATTGTTTCCAAGATCAAGAATCTCTAATTCACTGCAATTGATCAAAGATTGAGGTACCGGCCCATCTAAACGATTTCCATTTAGATTTATAGTTCTTAGTCCGCATCCTTCACTAATTTCTGGAGGAATTGTTCCATCAAGTTGATTTCCCCATAAGCTTACCACCACAAGGTTATTGCTTTCTTTAAAAAGACATCGTGGGATCGAACCACTCAACGAGTTGTTGGAGAGATCGAGAATTTTGAGATAGGTTGCATTGCATATTGATGGCGGAATTTCTCCGGTGATGTCATTATTAGCGAGCGAGAAAAAAACAGTGTAGCTGAGGTATGAGGAGATGTTCGATGGAATAGAAGATGAGAAACAGTTGTTTGAGTAATCTAAAACAATGGTATTTGATGGAGGAAGAGGAATTGACCCTCGAATCAAATTTGAATGGAGATCGAGATTGTTGATCGACCAATTCACATTGAAATTGGGCAGAGGACCTTCGATAGACGTGAACATGTTGTGTGAGAGATTCAAATAGTTGAGATTGTAGTTACCAATGCTCCATATCCATTCAGGTATTGCACCAGCAATCCAATTGTTTGAGAGGTCAAGGCTGTTAACATGGTTTTGATGTCTCAAGAAACTCGGGACTCTCGTTAGATTGCAGGAAACCAGCATCAATGAGCTAATATTAGGGAATGAGAAAGAACCAATACCATTTGTATCCTGTATTAAAATTCTGTTATACGACAGATCCAGATTTGAGAGATTCTTAAGAGAACCAACCCAATCAAGTTTGACGATTCCGTTAAAATCATTTGATGCAAGTGTGAGAATTTTAAGACCCGGGAGCTTAAACACTGACCTTGGAATGTTGCCTTGCAGTTTATTGTAACTCAAATCAACAACACTCAAATTGGACGATCCATTTGAGACTTGAAGCTCTCCTGAGAGTTGGTTCACGCTCAGCTGCAAAATTTTCAATGAAGGCAGGGAAAAAAGAGATGCAGGAATTTGTCCCGATATCGAATTATTACTCAAATCAAGCTTGAGGAGAAGCTTGAGGTTTCCAATGGATGAAGGGATTGATCCCGTGAGCATATTACTCTTAACAATAAACTCAGTGATTCTTGGTGGCAGAGCATTAGGTATGGCACCACTGAAATTGTTAAGAGAAAGATCCAAATAATCCAACAGAGTTAGATTCTGGATCGATGACGGTATCTCTCCTGAGAACCGACAACTCGAAACGTCCAATGTTCTCAGAGATTTCACCTTCCCTATCGAATTCGGCAACGACCGAGAAAATTTCGTGTTTGAAAGAACCAACCTCTCCAACTTACTCTCCTCACTGAAATCCGGTAACGAACCGGAAAGCATAAGATTACTCTCCAAATCAACAGATGTCAGATTCTTTAGAAGGAACACATTTTCCGGAAAACTCCCATTCAACTCACAGAAACTAAGCCGAACCACACTCAGCGACGAGAAATTCCCAAAGAAAGCAGGCAAACTACACTTCAGCTCATTCTGATCCAGTCGGATAATCGACAACTCGCGAAGCTCAGCAAGCGAAGAATCGATTGGGCCTGTGATCGAACAACTAGACAGGCTCAAAGCTCTCAGATTCGGCGCCGATTTCGCCAGTGCACCACACCATCGATACCCATTAGCCGAAACATTCACGCCGTCAAGATACAGCTCTCTCAAGCCACTCAAGTTGTCAATCAAAGTCTCAAAGCTTGGATCTTTAAGTTCGAGATAGCCCACTTCATTCAAAGAGAGACTAGACAAATCGAGCGAGACCAAATGCGTCAGCTTCGCGATTCCGATGGGTATTTGGCCTGTGAAGCCCGCATTCGAGAGATTCAAGCTCGTCAGATTTGAGAGCCTTTGAAGCTCGTTTGGGATGGGGATTTGATCGAACTTGTTGTAGGCCAAGTTGAGAGAGCGAAGGGAGGTGAGGTTGAAGAGGCTGACGGAGATGTTACCGGAGATGGAGCGGCTGCTTAAGTCCACCGCGGTGACCAGGCCCGCCTCGCACCTGACGCCGACCCAGGCGCAGCAGTCCGTGTTGGGCCGCCACGAAGCGAGGCCAGAGGAGGGGTCGAGGCTGAAGGATCGCTTGAGGTCGAGGAGGGAGGCGCATTGGGAGGGGGAGGTGAGATTACCGGCGGCGGAGAGGGAGAGAAGGAGGAAGAGAGGGAGGAGAGAGAGAGGGCGGTGGCGGGAACTCAGAGGAGGAGGAGGAGGAGAGAGAGAAGAGGGCATTGAAGAGTTGGAAGCAGGTGCCAACCGTGAAGACTTTTCGTCCGTGATAGCAGAGGTCCGCGTTGGTTTGTTTGTTTGTTTGTAATAATGGAATTGCTGGGTTTGAATTTTGAAGAGGAGGGGAGTGGAAAAATAATGGAATTGGCATGGATGGATGACTTTTGGGTTGCTTGGGATTTAAGAAAGACTGACTTCATATTAAATATCGAGGGAATTGTTCCATTTCCTAAAAGGACAAAATATTAAAAACAAATAATGGTAAAAAAAATAAATAAATAAGGGACGACTAGCATCCTGACTTTTGAATAACCTACGCCTGCCTCTTCACCAAACACTACTAGGTGTCCTCCATCGTTAGAACCGTGGGGCAAAACACTATTGAAATTCATCCCTAGGCGCAAAAGACAAGGAGGCATGTATATAACAACAATAATATAGGCAATCACAAGCGGGAGCTAGCTTTTCGCCAATTTGCGGAAGTAACCACGCAAAATACAAATATACGACGCTGGCAAGTAGAAATCGAATGTATGACGATCTCCTAACTCATACAGTATAACACACACACACACACACACACACCGGTGGTAACAAGGGTAATCGCGTATACATTTGTGTAATAATAACAAAACTATCGTGCCCATGTCATAATATGGTACCAAGTCATCTGTATCATGTATATATATATATGTGTATCATCCAATGTGTGTCCATCAACGACACATCAAATAATCATAAAAACCTGAGTGTCCAGTATCGACACTCGAAAATATCATAAAACCCGTGTCCAGCATTGACACACAAATCCTCATATCTCAGGCGCCGTCTCATCGGATCGGCCCTCATATCCATCTGTCTCAATTGTTCTGGTCGGTATCCTCCGAATATCCGCCAAGTCCAATACTATCACCGGTAGGTAGTGTTCCCCTGCCGGGCTCAACGGCTTTCTATACGATCTTTTTATCCCGTGGTACCATACCGGGTCCACCATGTACCTGCAGACGGTACCTTCTCACAACTCGAATCTGGTAGTATCATAGCTCAGAACCGAGAAATCTCATGGTGGACGTCGAAATATCATATCAAGAGAAACCGCATTTTTAAAACAATCATAAGACTTTAAAAATATATCTGCGGTTATCAAAGTCGAGAAATCTCATGAAAACAGGATCGCGTATGCATGTAACCACGATGGAATCATTATATAAGTTGTCCATCTTCTAGAAGATATTCCGTATAAATACGGAATACATCTCGGTATACGTATTGAAATACATTTACGCGTATTCGTATAAAAATACGAATAGCCAAGAGAGAAAATGAATTGTGAACAATAATACTAGAATGCATATACTGAAAATATATATATATATATATATATATATATATATAAATTATTAAATCAAAACTTGATTTAATAATCCGGCTTAATCCTATGCCGCTAGTATTATCAACCGTCCGATTAAAATCCGTGTAACCTGTACACATATTTAATCGGACACCTATATGTACCAACATGTTAGGTCCACGTTACCTCTCCCGGTACTTTCAGGGTTGCGGAAACGGTAAAACAAAAAATTTTCTGAACATGGTAACATGGACCGTAAAAGCCGGATCTTTACTAAACAATACACTAGCATCCTAACTAGAGATTTATCTACTCGGTTAGGGGTTATACCTCAACTTGTACTCCTTCTCTTCTTGTTGTTCTTCTCCTTGCTTGCTCCGAGACTTGATCCGGACTTTGGTCACCTCCGCGGCCTCCTTGAGTCGAAGACGATCCACCCGAGAGATGTACACCGAGCTCCACCTCGAGCCGAGGTAACTAGGGAAAAGAGATTGCTAATCTAGAAGCCTTAGGTTGTGTAGAGGAGATGTATGGATGTGTTTGTCTTTGTGGGATCTTTTTCTCTCAACACATGAGATCAAAAGATGAGATCAAGAGGAGGAAGAAGAAGGAGAAACTTAGCAACCATGGAGCTTTTCTTTTTCTTCACACTTCAAGAGAGAGAATGAGAAGAGAATAATGAAAAGATTAAACCAAAAGAAATGAACCATGGTTCCAATAATACACAAAATCATCATTACTAATCCTATCATGATAGAAGTTGATGGCACATTGAATTGACTATTATCATAACACAAGAAATAAAAAGAAAATGAAAGAAGAGTGTGGATCTCTCTTGAAGGTCAATGGTCAACACGGTCAACGGGTCAACAAAATCAAGAGAGATCCAAGTGGTCAAATGGTCAATGCAATTAGCCATCACAAATCTATCACTAAAAGGATTAGTAAACAATGTTTCCGGCTCATAACGGTTTTGACCAAACGAACTGTCAAAACCCTAATGAGTGTGCCATATTACGGTTTTGGCCGAACCAACTGCCAAAACCCTAATGGGGCACCTCCTCCTTCATCGCTCCTCAAAACTGGGCATACACACCCGCATCCGCATTCCGTAGAATGCGAATGCACAGAAGACAAATCAAATCCATATGTGCAATATTAGGATCTGGCTTAAACTAAAGCCCACTAGTATTGCCTGCCCGAACACCACACGCACACAAGTGTACGTAAGTGATCGCAGCCCTGCCGTAAAACCATACGGCCTCTACACGTTTCGCTCAGTGCAGGGAAACTCTCTGTGTGGGACTCTAAAGACTCGACACTACGCTGGCAGTGGGTTTAACTACAGACCGTAAGCGGCACTAGCTGTACGTAACGGTCCCCAGGTAGATGTCGATAAGAAGGCCGATGAGGTACACCCATCCGAACTCCTACTGAGCCTGTATGTGACAATCTTCGTACAGTCCGGTCTGTTCATCTGATACATCGCCTGGAGGGCCTAGGGGGGCGGTAAACGTCAGTCCCCTAATAGCGGTACAAGTCGTGTCGGAGTGAAGCCCAGAACACCCTGAGATAACACTGGAAACCTACCAGTATATCTCTCTTGCCCTGGCCAGGGACTACTCGTGTAATGGCTCTCCTAGACGCAGTGCGATGTCAACCTCCAATACCGGGAGAGACGAATCCTGTCTAACCGTCACTGCCTCCAAGTGCTTCGGGACTGCACCCAACTACTACCTGTTTGCACGACTCAGTAGAGCCGTGGTAGGGTAGTAATCAAAGAACAGTGGGAACACACTCGAGGCGAAGTGACAGTGTCAAGTCAACGGACTAAGCTGTACTCATGTCACCTGGGAACTGATAACTGACGATAGGTATAATACCAACCATCAGTTCCCGACGAGTCCTGTCCAGTGTACTCGTAACCTAACGAGCACCCGCATACTATGTCACGCCCCGCTTCCCAAAATACGGAATACGAGGGGTAGACAAGGCCAGCCATGCTCCTACGGTCAAGGAAATGTCCTGCCGTAGTCACACTTCGGCTTCTAGTATATCATGGTAAACAGTAAACGATGCGCAGGTAATGAGAAATGCAGTAACTGAAAGGTACAATAATATAAACTGACCTGAAGTGGACAAACGAAAGTAACTCGGAGTAGCAAGTCAAGAAGTCGGTGATGCTCGTCTAGTTCTGATCCAAGCTAAATCTTCTCCTCACACTGAGCATGCATACTCAGGTCGTCAGAGCGACACAATAGCAAATATATATATATAAAATAAAGTGATAATTCTAACAGTGGTAATGGAAATGAATAACAGTAAATCAACGATAGCAAGAATATGAATGCGCAGTAATCAAAGCAGCAGAACAGTAAAGCTGTATAACGATATGTCTCGTATGCAACACAGTATATCATGAATAAAATGCCAGTATCCCTATCAGTCTCTAAGTCTCACTGTACAGGTCACTAAGCCTATCGTCAGTCCAAGTGTGAGAGTCAACCACTCGTGAGTGTCCTCCACCCAAGGGTAGAACCCAAGGGCAAGGGACCACGGGCCCAACATGTAACAAGAATATCACGGTGTATATATCACGTACCCTGTAAATCTCCATATAACTCCCTAAATATATAAGCCGGCATGGGACTCCCGAGATTCTGTTGAACTCACACTTAAACTACCCCACACCCCGTGGTCTACATCAAACGCTAACCATCACCCTAAGTACTAATCGATCCGTGACAAGTCTGCACGAGAACTGGAGGCAGGACCTCCATCAAGCACGTCCCGACTAATACCTAAGATAAATGGCAGTGTCGGATACCTTATCTGTAACACCCGTGCAAGCGCTTCCATAAGTGTCCCATACCACTTATAGTCACACGTACACGCATCCCACAGACGTCGACAATGCAATAGAACAATAGGGACACTGATTGTGTACAAGTACGTATCACTTTCACTTAATCACGGATACACGAACACTGACGTACTTGCCACAATCATCACTAGAATCTAATACTGGGTAAATGCACGATGTCACTAGGTTATCACTACAATGATATAGGTATGATATGATGCATGAACAGTATAAGAAGCACAACTAAGGTATCATAAAACAACATTCTATCACTTGCACGATTTATCATGAAACATATGTATATAATTTAGCGAAATGATAAACAGGTAGTAATTAATATGTTCAGTTAGCTATCCATCTAATTTGGTTTCGAGCCAATCGGGTTTCAGGATCATTAGTTATAACTGTTTCATTTTAAGCGCACGCGGCTGGAAATCCGGTTTCAGAATCAGGAATCCATTTCGCAACGCATTTTAACCCCAGTTGGGATCATAATTTAGCGACGCTACAGTTGGATGAATTCTAGGGTTTTCAGTAAAGTTTTCAACGCAATAAACGGATCTTCAATTGCGTCTGTACGTTAGGAGTTATAATCTGTTTAACACTAATATGTCATTTCTGATTTTGTTGGGACTGTTATGCGTCCCGATCTTCCAAATTACAATTTAAATATCAAACGGTAACGAAACAGAATGAAACCGATTGTGTTGTCTAGATAGCAGAGTTACCTACAATAAGCAGCGAAGTTCCGCAACCTATGAGTTAAGGAAATCCTATGGTATCCATTACGGAACAGCAAGCACAATTTGAGTCGCTCTGGACTGCAGTCCAGAGTCGCACTCCGATACAATTATCATCATGATTTAAGTACAGGAATGTCTGGAAACTAGAATAGAGTTAAAGTTCGTCGAGTTAGCTTCGATTTGAGCCCTCGAACGCACCATTCTAATATGTATATGATTTATGATGAATTTAACTATTTTCAGGTGCAACAGAATTACAGTTTTACGATCAAACTTGGGGGTAGTTGTTTTAGTCGTTATCGATCACATCATCCAACAAAAATCACACACTATGTTCACAGCCCTACGGTCCAACCTACACCATTGAGTTCCGTCAAATTTGATAATGTTTTCCTAAGGGAACAAGTATCGAACAGTTACGGCACATAATAGTTTTAAACTTGTAACATTATAATTCATGTATTTAACGATTGTAACTTAGGTAAATAGCATGTAAGCAAGTAGAAAACTTGCCTGGAGACGTTGGGGCACACGGCAGCGACACGACACACGTGCAGCACGGCAGTGACGCACGCGCGAGCGGTAACGTTAAGAATTGGCCTCGGCTTGAACTGGTTGGCACGGGCTTGGTTTGAGCTTGGGAATGTGTTGTTGCGCGCCCAGGCTGTGTCGGGGCTGGGGATCGTTGATACTGTTGAGGCCTATGGGGAGCAAGATGGGAGTGAGACGGTTTAGAGAGAAGAGAGAGGATCAAATAGAGAGATATAGAGAGAGTGTGTTAGAAAGAGAGAGGGAGAGAGAGAGAAAGCTGGGAGAGAGTTTGAGGGAAATGGAGTGAGTGAGAAAGAGAGGGCTGAGAGTGAAAGAGAGTTAGAGACTGAGGGGGAGATTGAGAGTGGGGAAGCAGGGGGGAAGAGGGTAGGCAGAGAGAGAGTGAGATGTAGACAGAGAGAGAGAGAAATGAGAGAACAGAGAGAGAAAGAAAGAGAGATCTGAGATTAGAGAGAGAGAGAGCAGAGAAATAGTGAGGGAAAGAGAGAGAGGGACAGTGAGAGAGAGAGAGAAAGAACAAAGGGAGAGAACTAGAGCAGAAAGAGAGGGAGTGAGAACAGAGAGAGGGAAACAGAGATCGAGAGAGAGAGAGAGGGTGAGAGGCTGGGAGCTTCTGCGATGAGAGGAGGAAGTGGGGTGGTAGGTCGTCGAAGGTGCTTGCAGGAAGCCGTGGAGGAGGTTTGAAGGTTCTAGGGTTGCCGACGGCAACGGCAGGGGGTGAGAGAAGAAGGAGGAGAGGGAGCTCGGTGCGGTTGCGATGAAGGGGGCTTAGAGGTGGTGAGGAGTCTACATGAAGTGGTCGATGGTGGGCGAAGGTGATGGTGGGCGCTCGTGGAGGGTTGAGGGAAAACGAAGGGGATGGGGTTGGTGAGGTGCAGGGAATCGGAGTGTCGGGGGTTTAGTGGGTTCGAGAGGGACACGGGGAAGGGAAGCAATGGGAGTGAGGGAGAGAGGAAGAGTGACGAGAGAGATGGAGGGCGCGCGTCATGGGGGTAACGGCTGGCGATCGTGGGCGGAGGAGGCGGCGTGGGCTGCGGCGGAGGAATGGGTCACGAGCGGGAAAGAAGGAGATAGCCGTTGGAGATTAAAGGAGATGCACAGTAGTGGGGAGTCGGGCGTGGGCTTGGAGGACACTGGGCCGGGCCGAGGAAAATCAATTAATTTATAATTGAGAGCAGCTTGGGCTGTGAGGGAATGTGGGCCAGAAAAATAGAAAAAGGAAAAGAAAGGGCCGGGCCGTGGGATAATGGGGTTTTAATAAATAATTGGGAATTAAACTGTTGGGCTGAGGTAATGTGGCTAGGCCAGGGGTTAGGAACTAATGGAATGAATAATGGGGGAGAAAGAGGGAGTGGGCCGGTCTAATATTTAAACTAAAAATTAAGTTTATAAAACTAAAGTGATGGGCTGAGGAGCTGGGCTCGGCCAGAGTTTAAAAGAAATGGAATTTGAATTTAAAAGAACAGTGGGCTGGGGGAATTAATAGTAAAGGAAAAATGGTTTTGGGTTTCATGGGTAAAGAAAAATAGGGTTTTGTAGAATTAAATTTCTAAATAACATAAATGAAATTATAATTAAAATAAATAGAATTCTAAAGTACAAAATACAAATTTGGTATAAAAGAGGCTGGGTATTACATACTATCTCAAGTACGACATACTGACGGCTGTGGGACAGACCGTCTCCCGTGCTGGGATGAGAAGCGCATACGCTAGTCTACTCCGGAGTATCGATGCCCTGTCTCGATAATCCCACGACTAGGGACGTGTATAAGGATGTGCTTGTGGATTACCCAGCTCCCATGAGTGTGATCGCCATCACAACGCCGGTAATCAAGCAAAGATCCTAAGGGCTCTACTAATGCGTATAGGTGATACAATAAAGAAACACACATGTACACATTAAAGCAGAGACAAACCAAGTAGCATACTATTATATTGAGCAAGATTGTTTATACAACTCTGAATATCCCAAGCTTCCATCAAGTAATATACAAACTAGTATGATACAGTAATGGCCTCTAGGGCATATACACTAACAATCTCCCACTTGCACTAAGGCCATGTATTGGCGTATCGAAGACCTATCATCTCGATCAGCCGCTCGAACTGAGTCTGGGGTAAGGCCTTCGTGAATGGATCCGCCGTGTTGTCTTTTGTGTCCACTCTCCGCACCTCGATCTCCTGGCGATCAATGATCTCTCTGATCAGGTGATACCGCCTTAAGATGTGCCTGGATTTCTTATGGGACCTTGGTTCCTTCGCTAAAGCTATAGCCCCATTGTTATCGCAATACAAAGGTATTGGGTCAACAATGGACGGAACCACCTGAAGTTCACTAATGAACTTCTTCATCCAGACCGCCTCTTTTGCGGCATCGCTTGCAGCAATGTATTCAGCCTCCATCGTCGAGTCTGCGACGGTATCCTGTTTGGAACTCCTCCAACATACCGCCCCTCCGTTGAGGGTAAACACAAAACCCGAGACAGACTTGCTGTCATCTTTGTCACTCTGGAAGCTTGAATCGGTAAAGGACTCGACCCTAAGGTCTCCATTACCGTAAACCAAGAACATCTCCTTAGTCCTTCTCAGGTACTTGAGAATGTTCTTCACTGCTGTCCAGTGGTCCTCACCTAGGTCTGACTGATACCGGCTTACCGTGCTTAGCGCGTAAGCTACATCTGGTCTTGTACATAGCATCGCATACATTATAGATCCTACCGCCGAAGCGTAGGGTATAGTGCTCATGCGAACCCTCTCCTTGTCAGTCTTAGGAGACATCTTCTTGGAGAGGGTAATTCCGTGCAATGCGGGTATGTTACCGCGCTTGGAATCCTCCATACTAAATCTCTTTAGTACGGTCTCTATGTACCTGGACTGCGAAAGTCCCAGTAGTCTCTTGGATCTATCTCTATAGATCTTGATCCCCAGAATGTACGAGGCATCACCCAGGTCCTTCATGGAGAACTTTTATGACAAAAATAGCTTGACCGATTGTAGCATAGGAATGTCATTTCCTATCAAAAGAATGTCGTCCACGTACAAGACTAGGAACACGACAGTTCGTCCTACAATCTTCTTATAGACACAAGGTTCATCTTTGTTCTTGATGAAATCAAATTCCTTGATTGCCTCATCAAAATAGATGTTCCAGCTCCGCGATGCCTGCTTTAATCCATAAATAGATTTAAGCAACTTGCACACCTTCCCTCTGCTCCCACTGTCTACGAAACCTTCTGGCTGATCCATGTAAACGCACTCTTCCAAACAACCGTTTAGGAAAGCCGTTTTAACATCCATCTGCCAGATTTCATAGTCATGGAAGGCAGCAATGGCAAGTAGGATCCGAATGGATTTGAGCATAACCACCGGAGAAAAAGTTTCGTCATAGTCCAAACCAGGTCTTTAACGAAAACCTTTTGCAACGAGTCTAGCCTTATAGGTTTCCACCTGCCCATCTACACCAAGTTTCCTTTTGTAGATCCTTTTGCATCCAACGGGTTTTACCCCAGGTGGAGCAATATCCAAGGTCCACACCTTATTGGCGTACATGGACTCCATTTCGGATTGCATTGCTTCCTGCCACTTATCAGAGTCCCTACTGATAATGGCCTGCCTTAAACTGGTAGGGTCATCTTCTTCCAAGATGCAATCCTCTCGATCCCCGTCTATGAGAAAACCGTAGTATCTCTCGGGCGGATGAGAAATCCTACCAGATCTGCGGAGTGGCTGAGGTTTGTCTGGGGTTATTGAATTCTGAGGTTCTGTCAAATCTTCAGTTTCATTTTGTGGTCGCTGAATTTCTTCCAGTTCTACCGAACTCCCACTTGTTTCTTTTGCAAGAAATTGCCACTCTAAAAGGGTGGCGTGGCGAGATACAAACACCTTCTGTTCCTCGGTGTGGTAGAACAGATATCCTGTGGAGTTCTTAGGATATCCCACTAATTTACATAGAACTGAACGTGCCTGCAGTTTGTCCGGATTTTGTACTTTTACATAGGCCGGACAACCCCATATCTTAATACGTTTAAGATACGGCTTTTTACCATTCCATATCTCGAACGGTGTTTTAGGCACAGATTTAGACGGAACATCGTTCAATAGATATGCTGCTGTCAACAGCGCATGTCCCCAAAATGAAAGAGGTAACTCGGTATTACTCATCATGGAGCGAACCATATCCAGTAGGGTACGATTCCTCCGCTCCGATACACCGTTGTGCTGTGGTGTATAAGGAGGAGTAAGCTGAGATAGAATACCATTCTGTAGCGTTTTGAAAATCGTTTCGGTGAAATTTCGGAAAATCGGTAAAATGGGGGGGTTTTCTGTAAAAAGTCAAAATACAAATATCTTATTATAAAAATTAAATATACATATTCTAGCTATGTAATTGCTATTATTTGGTGTTTATTGAGCCGCTGGTGAAATTTCAAATTTTCTGAAAAAAATATTATTTTATTATTATTTTAAGCCGTCACTAATACATTTAATTAGGGAAAATTACAAATTGGAATGAGTTGAAACAAATTTTGTGCATCATAAAACATTAAATAAAAATTTATCATGTGGTTTTTGGAACGAAATCATTTGCCAAAACGGTTTAGAAATTATTGAAGAAAAAAGGCTTTTTTTAGCGTAAATGGATGTTTGGGGTATTGTATTTATCATTTTTCATCACCCCACACCCGTGCCCACACCCACACACCCCCACTTACTCCTCCCCATGGCTGAATTCAGCACCCACCATATTTTTCCCCACTTGATTTTCAAGGAAAAAGAAATGAAAGAAAATAAAAGAAAATGAGTGAAGTAGTTAGACTTTTGACTTTGTTTGACCTTGACCTTGTCCCCTCCCATTTTCCTCACCTCCCTCTCTCTCCCCCACCCACTTTTCTGGCCGAAAATTCCTTCTCCCCACAGCAGCCCCCCCTCCATTTTCCCCTCTCTTTTCCCTTCAAAACTTCATGAAAAATTGCATCAAAAATCCACCAAAAATCCCACAAAATCAAAATCAAAGTCCTACCCATTTTAGCTTAGCCCGTTTAGCATGGATCCTTGTGAAAAGAGAGCATTTTGGGAGGCCATGGAGTCTTGTGGACCTTCATATATTTTTGGGTATAATTCTAAAACTTTTTGTTGCTTAAATTGTTACTAATTTCTTAAGCTAATTTAATTAAGTGTTATTTGGATATGTGAGTTTAATTGCAAGTTTTGGAATTCAAGTTGTGAAATTGAATGCAAGTTAGGGTTTATAAAATTGGTGTATGGTTGTGTGTTATAATTAGGCTTTGTTGTCATGTTAATACAAGTTTAGTAGCTAGTGCTAATGGCTAGCTTAAAAATTTTGTTATTTTGCTAATTTGCTTACTAGGTTTTTGAAATTTGTTAAATTCTTGGGATTAAAAATGTGATTAGGTTTTTCTTGGCTTCATTAACTTTATTAAGTGTGGTTTAATGCTTTGGATCATGCAATTCTAAGCTAGATTGTAGTTTGTGCATTTTGCTTTGAAATTGTTAAAAAGGTTATTTTTGTAAACTAGAATATTAGGATTTTTGGAATTTAATGAGATTAAATTCCGGAAATTGTTTATACGACTTATTTAAGATATTTAATAAATATATTGGCCGCTACATTCATTTAAATATCGTGTTTTGTACAAAAACGGCGAATTGTGCTTGCTAGATTTTCGGAAAAATGACTTTTTAAGTGAAATTGGCGTTTTTGTGAGTTTTAACCTAGTTTATATTAAAATTAGTGTTCGTGAATGTGCAAATGAGTGTGATTGGATTTTCTCGATGGTTTGACGTTCGTACATCGACATCGAGGGTTGGTTTGACTATTCCTGCATGCGTGGGCGATAGGTTTGGACCTATGCGTGATACGCGTGCCGATTTGATTTTCGTATGCCGTTTCGATTTCGAATTTAGTTTTAATGCGATATGGTACGTTATGATATGTAGGTACCCCCATGTGGACTTCGAGACGACAAGCAAGCGCGTGGCGACGTCGGCACCGGCTAGCGAGGACCAGGTGAGTAGATTTATATCTACGGGGAGAAGTCGGGTGGATGGCGTATAGCACCCCCGCAGTCCGTGGTGGTGTATACGGATGCGTATACACACCAACAATTATTATATGTTTTTGGGATTAATAACGGTGCTTAGGATGGATATTAATGTGTTGGATTATTTTAGCATTGCGAACCCTAGGGTAGTGTTGCACTACACATACACACATACATACTTGCATACATTCCTATTGATATGTGCTCATCGACAATAGCGACAAAGTTATCACGGTCCAACACAACCACCCAATCCACACAACTAGTTAGCCACCAAAAACACAAATTTTAACTTATTTACCATGCTACAAAACCCACATTCCATACACAAACCTCTTCTTGAATTTGGTAATTAGCAATCTTAATGAAAATTTCACACAAGCTTAACATAGATTAGCATAATATGAAGCCACTTAAGCAAAGTAACCTTAAAGATTGGTTTAGTAATTAACTAGATATCTAATTAGCTTTAATTAACTAAATAATGGTTCCTAAAAACCCTAGTTTAACTCTAACCATAAACCTTTAAAAACTAGATTAGAATCTAACACTAAATTAACACTAGATTTTAGCCCAATTAGCAATTTAACCACTTAGATTAAGCTAACAAAATAACTAGATAACAAAATAGCTTAATTAATCTCTTAATGGTGATCTAAACCCTAAATTAATTTCAAACCACAAACTTTAAAAAAACTAGTATGCAATTAACACTAAAATTAACACTAAAACAATTTTCAAAGTTCTAATTAGCATACTTTAACTACAATGTAACCATTTGATTAGAAGTTATACCTCAAAAGTTCAAACCCTATGTTGCTAAAGCCTCCCAAGATGCCATCTTTCTCCAAGATTTGAGCCAATTTGGGTTTGAGAAGAGAGGGAATAAGGTTTTGTTTTGAAATTGTAAAGGATTTGTTGATTTTTGATGGTTTTTGAGATGAATTTGTGAACAAAATAGAGAGGAAAATGAAGGGGGGGAGCTGCTGATTTTCTGGACAGAAATGAGGGAGAGGGGAGTGGTGTGGGTGTGGGAAAAAGTCTCTAGTCAAACTCCCCCAAAGTCAAAGCACCATACCCCATTTAACAATTCAAAAACCTTTAAAAAAAACCTCATTTCCACACAAAAACACAAGTCAAAGAGCATGGAATTTTTTTCCCCATGTGCTGCTGGAAATGGCCGGCCTAGGGTGAGGGAGAAGTGAGAGGGAGTGCACAAAAAATTTTTTATGCAAAAAGACCCCCTACAAGTCCAAAATTGCAAGTTTAAGCTTAAATTCAATAAATTTCGTTTTCTATAATAAAATTTAGTTAAAAATCAAAATAAAATACTAAAAATTTATGTTACAACTAGATTTTAATTAACATAATTTTAAAGATTAAAATTAGCCCGGAAAAATTTGTATTTATCGCTAATTTAATGTATTTTCTTACCGGCTTAAAATAATATTAAAAAATTGAAAAATAGGGAAAAAATTTTAAATGCCCAAAATTTAATAAGTAACTCATTAGCTACTAAAAACAAGCAATTACCTATCCATTTTAGGTATAATTAGCCCTAAACTGCAAAATAACAAAAAAGACGGTTTTCGGAAAAATACCGAATTTTCACCGATTTTCAGGAAAACACCAAAACGACTTTTCAAGGCGCTACAATCTTCCCCCCTTAAAGAAATTCGGTCCCCGAATTTAAAAATATAACTATGCGTACCTTCAAAGAGATGGGGATATTTCTTCCTCATCTCGCCCTCGGTCTCCCAGGTAACCTCCTCGCTACTCGGGCTACGCCAAAGGACCTTGACGGTTGGTATAATCTTCGACCTCAACTTCTTCACCTGCCGATCCAGGATGGCTACCGGCTGCTCTGCAAAGGAAAGGTCGCGCTCCAGCTGGACTGTCGGGTGCTGAATCGCATGCGAAGGGTCGTGAAGGTACTTGCGGAGCATCGAAACATGGAAGACGGGGTGAACATCGGGAAAGCTGGGTGGAAGAGCCAAACAATATGCAACTGCGCCGACACGCTCGAGGATCTCGAAGGGACTTACGAATTTAGGGCTAAGCTTCCCCTTTTGCCCAAAACGCATCACGCCCTTCATCAGAGAGACTTTCAGAAAAACATGGTCGCCAATTGCGAACTCTAATCTGCGACGGCGCCTGTCTGCATAGGATTTCTGTCTGCTCTGAGCTGCCCTCATCCGGTCTCGAATCAACTGTATCTTCGCTGTCGTCTCCTCAACAAGCTGCGGCCCCAAAATACTGCTCTCGCTGAGCTCTGTCCAACAGACAGGCGATCTGCATTTCCTCCCATATAATGCCTCGAAAGGTGCCATCTGAATAGTATCCTAGAAGCTGTTGTTGTAGGAGAACTCCACTAGAGGTAAATGACGATCCCAGCTACCGCCGAAGTCTAAAACGCACGCTCTGAGCATGTCCTCAAGAGTCTGAATGGTCCGCTCTGACTGTCCGTCGGTCTGCGGATGAAATGTTGTGCTGAAGCTCAAACGAGTGCCTAAAGCCTCCTGGAGTCTCTGCCATAGTCGGCTGGTAAACTGAGTGCCTCGATCTGACACGATACAAGTCGGTACGCCATGTAGTCGCACGTTCTCTTTAATGTAGAGCTGAGCATACTGAGCGAAGCTGAAAGTCGTCTTCACTGGCAGGAAGTGAGCCGCTTTCGTCAATCGATCTACGATCACCCAGATGGAGTCATACCCTCGACTGGTCCTGGGTAGACCCACAACGAAATCCATCGAAATCTGCTCCCATTTCCACTCCGGAATGGGTAACGGCTGTAGCTCTCCTGCGGGCCTATGGTGCTCGGCCTTGACTTGCTGGCAAGTCAGGCATCTCGATACAAACTCCGCAATGTCCCTCTTCATCCCGTCCTACCAGTAGGTCTCTCTCATATCATGGTACATCTTGGTGGAACCGGGGTGGACACTATACACTGATCGGTGTGCCTCCTCAAGAATGTCGCGCCGCAATCCATCAGCATCTGGTACGCACAGTCTAGATCCATATCGTAAAATCCCCTGATCGTCAATCACGAACTCGAAAAATCTGCCCTGTCCCATCTGTGCCATGATCTCTGAGCAACGGTCGTCACTGCGCTGTGCCTCATATATACGGTCAAGCAACTGTGGGCATGCACGAACATGCGCGAGCTGTCCCCCTGTCTGAGTGAACTCGAACTCAACTCGGCTGTCGCATAACATCTGCCAATCTGCTGACGACTGCCTCTGCACTGCGCGCAAAAAGGATAGACTACCCCCGGGCCTCCTACTCAACGCATCTGCCACCACATTCGTCTTGCCTGGGTGATATAAGATCTCGCAGTCGTAGTCTTTCACCAACTCCATCCAACGATGCTGTCTGAGGTTCAGGTCTCGCTGCTGAAATATGTACTTTAAGCTCTTGTGATCGGTGAATATCTGACACGACTCGCCGTATAGGTAATGTCGCCAAATCTTCAATGCAAAGACCACTGCAGCCATCTCCAAATCGTGAGTGGGGTAGTTCTGTTCATACTTCTTCAACTGCCGAGAAGTATAAGCGATCACCCGGCCATGCTGCATCAATACGCATCCTAATCCCACTCGCGAAGCATCACAGTAGACCACAAATTCGCCTGATCCCGAAGGCAAAGATAATACCGGCGCCGTAGTCAAATAAGTCCGTAACTGCTGAAAACTGCGCTCGCACTCCTCTGTCCAAACGAAAGGAACTCCCTTCCGGGTCAAACCGGTCAAAGGTGCAGCTATACGGGAGAAGTCCTGAACAAAACGCCTGTAGTAGCCCGCCAGGCCTAGAAAACTACGGATCTCAGTAACCGATGTAGGTCGGGGCCACTGCTGAACAGCCTCAATCTTCTTCGGGTCCACACATATGCCGTCTCTCGTAACCACGTGACCCAAGAATCCGACGCTGTCCAGCCAGAAAGCACACTTGGAGAACTTTGCGAACAACTGGTGCTCCCTCAGAGTCTGTAACGTAATCCGCAAGTGCTGCTCGTGCTCCTCTCTGCTCCGGGAGTACACCAAGATATCGTCGATAAACACGATGATGAACAAGTCAAGATACGGCCTGAATGTACGGTTCATCAAATCCATGAATGCTGCTGGGGCGTTGGTGAGTCCGAACGACATCACCAAAAACTCGTAGTGGCCGTAGCGCGTGCGGAAAGCTGTCCTCGGTATATCCTCCTGTCGAACTCGCAGCTGATGGTATCCTGATCGCAAGTCGATCCTCGAAAAATATCCCGCACCCTGAAGCTGGTCGAACAAATCATCAATGCGTGGCAACGGATATCTGTTCCGAACGGTAACTTTGTTCAGCTGGCGGTAGTCGATACATAAGCGCAAACTTCCGTCCTTCTTCTTGAGAAACATGATCGGAGCACCCCACGGAGAAACACTAGGTCGAATAAGCCCCTTCTCTAACAAATCCTGCAACTGATCCTTCAGCTCTCGAAGCTCTGCCGGGGCCATCCGATAAGGCGGTATAGAAATAGGCCCCGAGCCGGGAATCAAATCAATGCAGAACTCAACGTCGCGCTCAGGTGGTAGCCCAGGTAGCTCATCAGGGAAAACATCAGGGAACTCACAAACAACCGGGACCCAGTCCAACGGAACCTCTGCAGCTCGAGTATCACAAATATACGCTAAGAATCCCTGACATCCCTTCCGCAAGAGCTGACCAGCGCGAAGAGACGAAATTAAGCTGGGAAGGGTGACATGCAGTCTCCCTGAATAACAAGGACTGGCTTTCCCGGAAAGCTAAATCTGACTGCCTTCTCACGGCAGTCCACCGAAGCATAACAAGTGGCTAGCCAATCCATGCCCAGAAGCACATCAAAGTCCAACATATCGAGGAGAATCAAATCAACCGATGAATCCCTCTCCCCGATACGAACGGAACACAAACGAAAAACAAAACGAGCGACAAACGACTCGCCTACCGGAGTACTAACAACAAGCGGATGATCTAACGACGACGACTCACGGCCCAACATCGGTGCAAAGTGTGTAGATACGTACGAATGTGTGGAACCTGGGTCGAATAATACTCGTGCGTCGAAAGAACAAACTGGCAAGGTACCTGTCACAACGGCATTGGATGCCTGCGCATCCTGCGGTGTCAAAGCAAATACTCGGGCCTGTCCTCCACCGATAGCGGGCTGACCTCGACCTCGGCCTCTGCCTCCTCGTCCTCTCTGAATAGGACCGCCGCGTCCACGGCCTCTGGGTGCACCTAACTGGCGTGGAGCATCGCCTATGGTAGGAAGTAGGGCTCTCTGTGGAGGGGGTGGCGATGGTGGTAGGGTCATATGCGGAACTGTCGCTGCTCCCTGTTGTCTCGCCGGACAGTCTCTGACAAGATGGTGCAAACTCCCGCACCCAAAACACCCTGGCGACGGCTGCTGCCCCTGGGGATAAGAACCATATAACTTTCCCCGCCCAAATCCTCTGCCAGGCCTATCTCTCGGAAAGAATCTGGCGCGCTGCCTCTGAGACGGTACATCGGTACGAATCCTCTTCGGCCCAGAAACGGCCGAAGTTTGTGATATGCGTGCCTCCATCCGCAATGCCGTATCCATAGCAGCTGAATAAGTGTCGTAGTGCTGGGCGCCAATGGCAAGATATAGCTGGGCATCAAGTCCCTGTACGAATCTCTTCACCATCTTCTCCTCGGTATCCACCAAATACTGAGCATATCGGAATAACTGTGTAAACTGGATGTCATACTCAGACACCGTCATCCCAGGTGTCTTGACTAAGGCCTCGAAGCTACAAGCTCTGGCGTCACGAACGCTCTCTGGAAGGAAACGGGCTAGAAAGACCGCTGTAAACTCGACCCAAGTCATAGGCGGCAGACCTGCAGCTCGACCTCTCAAGACTGACTCCCACCATGTCTGCGCGAGACCCTCTAGTCGGAAACTCGCAAGCTCTACCCATCGATCATCCGAACATCTCAGCGAACGGCAGATCCTGGCTAAACTGTCAAGGAACGTCTGTGGGTCCTCCGCTGCCTCGGTGCCGGTGAATACTGGAGGTCTCAGCCTCATGAAATCCTGTAGTGAAACCGGAATGACCACGGTGGTAGTAGTAGGAGCAGGTATCATGGTCGTCTGTGATGTAGTAGGTGCGTCATCCGGCCTCGGTGTACGACTGGCTGCAACTAGGGATCCTACCATCTGACGTAGCTCCTGCATACCACCCATCATCTGTCGCAACTCCGCCATACCAGTCTCGAGCCTATCCATACGGCCTGGGGAAGGTGGATCGGTCTGTCCCTGCGGCGTAGGCATACTACCCTGCTCAGTCCCAGTCTCGGACGAGCCAGCTCGAATCTCGTCTCTGGCGGCAGCCCTCTGTGCCTCGTAGCCTTCGACGGCATAGTGGCTGTTACAGAAAAACGGATAATAAGAACAGTGCAATAGAATCATAGGATACACGGAATTGAAGAAGGAATTTCAAGCAAGTATCCTAAAGTTACTTAGGCGGAGTACCGTATCGCAAGTATGCCGCGGACATACGCACGCTACGTTACCCTGCTTAAGTCACTTACTCTATCTACCAAGGGTCATCCTACACTCAAAAAGGTAAAACCTATCGCTCTGATACCAACTTTGTCACGACCCGTAGGGTACGGAACGTGACTGGCACTTAAGTTTACGAAACGTCTAAAGACGTCCGTAAAATAAGTAAGCCAAAGCCCAGAAAAACCAAACCAAATAAGCAAAAGAGTGAAGAGAACCCAATCAATTGGAAACAAGTTTATCAATAAGTCATATAAAACCCTTTTTGAAAACAATATCAATTTTTCCGAAAATTTCGGCAGAGTCTCCTTTGTAAATACTGGCCCCCAAAATGGGTACAACAAAAATATATATGAATCCAACAAATAAGGCATCCCCAAGCGGGAGCTAGCTCTTCGCCACAAGACGGTCACAAATCCCACGCAAAATAAAGCAACAACATGCGAAATAATCATAATGAAGCATAAGAAAAACAGCATGTCGACTCAAGTGAGCTCGACCCCAAAATACAGCATAAAAGTCCACAACCCTCACAGTCTCATCTCTAGGTCAATATACAATAATACTGGTAGATACAGTAGATGGAGTGCACTAGATATAAAGAATATACAAGGTGGTACAAAAATAATGATATAACCCACCTAAGAGCAAAACCTTGAGTCCAGGCAAAGGAGGCAAAAGAACAAGTGCGCCCGCCGCTACTGTACTGACGGAGCGGACCTGCAAAAGGCTGTGGCACAACGGGGGTGAGTTGCCAACTCGTGAATAATAAATAACATCTACAAAGGCTATCGTATGCATGCACACAAGCATCCTAGCATCTAAAATACAGGTATGACTGGATGCACTAGCAGGTGTGTATACAACATCAGTGTACTAATATGTATGCAACATGAATATCTGAGGTCTCAATAGGTATATATAAGAAACATTTTATCTCTTTTTATTTTTGAAACTCTTTTAGAATGCCAGCATAATACTCAAAAAATCGACGAGAACCGGTGTCCAGCAACGACACCTAAAAGCTGTCTCAAATCTCATAAATCCATGTCATAGTGTCTCTGGCCTCAGCCATCCGGCTGACCCATCTCAATATCAATATCTCATCCTCTCGCGGCCCCGGTCGGTATCCTCTGGATATCCGCCGTGCCCAATGAAGTCACCGGTAGGTAATCCGTCCCCTGCCAGGCTCATCGTCAGCACCACGAGCTTCTTGCCCCGGGGTACCCTACCGGGCCCACCATGTACCCGAGACGGTTCATCCAACTCCTCGAAACGGGTCTCGAAAACCACAGCAAACTCATGGTGGACGACACTTACATCACTAGAAAACCGCAATTTACATATTTTAAAAATATAATAAGTTTAGAAATTTTGCGGTTTTTCCCCGAAATCCAGAAATATCATAAAATTTCAAGAAATCCTCATAAGTGCATATGTCAATGATAATGAATGCATATGGTATCAATAATCAAGTTGCGATGTGTGATTAATAGATTAGGCATGAACAAATAATATGATGAAGTACATGCACATGAATAGCAATCCTACGATTTCATTTTAAGGAATTAAAGGCAATAGCACAAGTTTAAGTATCAATTAGTAAAAGGTTTCAATTTAAAGGTTATCTAGTGTGGTGGCATGGCAATTACTAGGGTGTGTGTGTAAGCATGAATAGTGCTCGTGCTGCATATAAAAACCCTGGCAATGGTGCAGGTGTCTTATAAAATGGTTTCGTATAGGTATGTCAATATAGGGAATGAATGTAGCAAATAATCATACAAGTATTACACCCCTAATTACTAATATTACTAGGAATCTTTTAAGTTACTAAAACTATCGGGCGGCTTGCGCCATCCAACGATAGTCCCCCGTAGATGTTACATCTACTCACCGGAATCCCTAGCTAGCTGTGTCCAATCACCGCTTTCCCCCTTCGTGCCGCGTCTGACGTCTCCGCGACCGAACCTGAAATTTACATCAATACCAAACATAAGGTTATCTATCAAGACTGACGCAAAACCCAAATGAAAATACTAATGTTCACTAGCTAGGTACAACGTGCACAAGGTGCGCGGAACATACGCGAAAATCGCAAAAACTGCCAAAAATCGCCGATTTGGTCGCCCGGCAAAACTAAAACCCGACCACTCAAAAATCCGCACACACGCATCCTAAATGTCATAGGATACGCTAAAAATGTCATCAAGACATCGCAATTAATTCATCACAACATTTTAGTAAAAACTAGTAAGCTAGAATAGCAATTAGGTGCAAACATCGACAATAGCGACAAAGTTATCACGGTCCAACACAACCACCCAATCCACACAACTAGTTAGCCACCAAAAACACAAATTTTAACTTATTTACCATGCTACAAAACCCACATTCCATACACAAACCTCTTCTTGAATTTGGTAATTAGCAATCTTAATGAAAATTTCACACAAGCTTAACATAGATTAGCATAATATGAAGCCACTTAAGCAAAGTAACCTTAAAGATTGGTTTAGTAATTAACTAGATATCTAATTAATTACTAAACCAATCTTTAAGGTTACTTTGCTTAAGTGGCTTCATATTATGCTAATCTATGTCAAGCTTGTGTGAAATTTTCATTAAGATTGCTAATTACCAAATTCAAGAAGAGGTTTGTGTATGGAATGTGGGTTTTGTAGCATGGTAAATAAGTTAAAATTTGTGTTTTTGGTGGCTAACTAGTTGTGTGGATTGGGTGGTTGTGTTGGACCGTGATAACTTTGTCGCTATTGTCGATGTTTGCACCTAATTGCTATTCTAGCTTACTAGTTTTTACTAAAATGTTGTGATGAATTAATTGCGATGTCTTGATGACATTTTTAGCGTATCCTATGACATTTAGGATGCGTGTGTGCGGATTTTTGAGTGGTCGGGTTTTAGTTTTGCCGGGCGACCAAATCGGCGATTTTTGGCAGTTTTTGCGATTTTCGCGTATGTTCCGCGCACCTTGTGCACGTTGTACCTAGCTAGTGAACATTAGTATTTTCGTTTGGGTTTTGCGTCAGTCTTGATAGGTAACCTTATGTTTGGTATTGATGTAAATTCCAGGTTCGGTCGCGGAGACGTCAGACGCGGCACGAAGGGGGAAAGCGGTGATTGCACACAGCTAGCTAGGGATTCCGGTGAGTAGATGTAACATCTACGGGGGACTATCGTTGGATGGCGCAAGCCGCCCGATAGTTTTAGTAACTTAAAAGATTCCTAGTAATGTTAGTAATTAGGGGTGTAATACTTGTATGATTATTTGCTACATTCATGCCCTATATTGACATACCTATACGAAACCATTTTATAGGACACCTGCACCATTGCCAGGGTTTTTATATGCAGCACGAGCACTATTCATGCTTACACACACACCCTGGTAATTGCCATGCCACCACACTAGATAACCTTTAAATTGAAACCTTTTACTAATTGATACTTAAACTTGTGCTATTGCCTTTAATTCCTTAAAATGAAATCGTAGGATTGCTATTCATGTGCATGTACTTCATCATATTATTTGTTCATGCCTAATCTATTAATCACACATCGCAACTTGATTATTGATACCATATGCATTCATTATCATTGACATATGCACTTATGAGGATTTCTTGAGATTTTATGATATTTCTGGATTTCGGGGAAAAACCGCAAAATTTCTAAACTTATTATATTTTTAAAATATGTAAATTGCGGTTTTCTAGTAATGTAAGTGTCGTCCACCATGAGTTTGCTGTGGTTTTCGAGACCCGTTTCGAGGAGTTGGATGAACCGTCTCGGGTACATGGTGGGCCCGGTAGGGTACCCCGGGGCAAGAAGCTCGTGGTGCTGACGATGAGCCTGGCAGGGGACGGATTACCTACCGGTGACTTCATTGGGCACGACGGATATCCAGAGGATACCGACCGGGGCCGCGAGAGGATGAGATATTGATATTGAGATGGGTCAGCCGGATGGCTGAGGCCAGAGACACTATGACATGGATTTATGAGATTTGAGACAGCTTTTAGGTGTCGTTGCTGGACACCGGTTCTCGTCGATTCTTTGAGTATTATGCTGGCATTCTAAAAGAGTTTCAAAAACAAAAAGAGATAAAATGTTTCTTATATATACCTATTGAGACCTCAGATATTCATGTTGCATACATATTAGTACACTGATGTTGTATACACATCTGCTAGTGCATCCAGTCATACCTGTATTTTAGATGCTAGGATGCTTGTGTGCATGCATACGATAGCCTTTGTAGATGTTATTTATTACTCACGAGTTGGCAACTCACCCCCGTTGTGCCACAGCCTTTTGCAGGTCCGCTCCGTCAGTACAGTAGCGGCGGGCGCACTTGTTCTTTTGCCTCCTTTGCCTGGACTCGAGGTTTTGCTCTTAGGTGGGTTATATCATTATTTTTGTACCACCTTGTATATTCTTTGTATCTAGTGCACTCCATCTACTGTATCTACCAGTATTATTGTATATTGACCTAGAGATGAGACTGTGAGGGTTGTGGACTTTTATGCTGTATTTTGGGGTCGAGCTCACTTGAGTCGACATGCTGTTTTTCTTATGCTTCATTATGATTATTTCGCATGTTGTTGCTTTATTTTGCGTGGGATTTGTGACCGCCTTGTGGCGAAGAGCTAGCTCCCGCTTGGGGATGCCTTATTTGTTGGATTCATATATATTTTTGTTGTACCCATTTTGGGGGCCAGTATTTACAAAGGAGACTCTGCCGAAATTTTCGGAAAAATTGATATTGTTTTCAAAAAGGGTTTTATATGACTTATTGATAAACTTGTTTCCAATTGATTGGGTTCTCTTCACTCTTTTGCTTATTTGGTTTGGTTTTTCTGGGCTTTGGCTTACTTATTTTACGGACGTCTTTAGACGTTTCGTAAACTTAAGTGCCAGTCACGTTCCGTACCCTGCGGGTCGTGACATCATTATAGTTATGTGTTCACATGGGTATGAGACTATGTGTTCACATACGGATTGAGGATGATACTTGGGATTGAACTGAGTCGATGAGATTCGATTTGAGGCCGTGAGATCGGTGATATAGCAGGGTTCGTATCTTAGATACGACATGACGTTGTAGCGGGTCCTTGACGTAGTGTTTCACACACGTCCATGCTTACGTAGGCGGTATCAGTATGGTACTAGACGTAGATCAGTACCCCGATCATGATATTTGATAAAGAGGATACCAGGTGAATAGTATGATGAATGTGATATTGACCCGTACCCAGATTGGGATGCCGTACGACGGATTTACGTACGAGCTATATTGATGATTGATCCGCACTCTTGACTTGGGATGCCTGATTATAGATATGGTATCGGATATGATATTATTGAGTCGGGATCACCGACTATACTTATACAGGTATGTATATGTATCGACTCAGATGATAGGCGGTTTCCTTACCTGTAGTTCAGCTTGTTAGTTCAGCCGTATAGTTTAGTGTAGTTGTTAGATTAGATTAGACTTCTTACCTATTTCAAAAACTAACGAATCGTGGGCATTTTAAAAGACAGCTCAAGGGAATCTACGGATATTTCAAAAACGACGTATCTTTTCATAAAAACACCGTAGCCCCTATTTTCAAAACCCCATGATTCGTGTTATTTCAAAAGACACCATTCGTAGGACTTATATTAGATTATTGCAGATTAGTTATCGTTGTGTCTAGTATTCAGCTCCCGCACATTATTGCTGTTCGCTCTGCCTTGCATATTTATTTTGCTGCATATTCCATTATTGATATCATGCTGTTAGGACACCAGCACCATTACCGATGATGCGTATGTACCACGTACACCTACTTGCCGGCTCACACACATCTTCATCGGTAATTGCCATGTCACGTACACTTTAGAGAATATAATTGCTTGACTTAGACTGTTAGCTGGTAGTTTTGACATGATATTAGTGTACTTCCCTTATATGCCATATTAGACATTGTAGTTATTACCTACCACTTCATGCATACTGTTATTCAGTTGTTCATGCCTAGTTCATTATCATTGACATATGCACTTGTGATGATTTCTTGAGATTTATGATATTTCTGGATTTCGGGGAAAGCCGCAAAATTTACAACTTATGATCTTTTAAAATATAAAATGTTGCGGTTTTCTAGTGATGTAAAGTGTCGTCCACCATGAGTTTGCTGTGGTTTTGGAGATCCGTGTCGAGGAGTGGAGGAACCGTCACGGGTACATGGTGGGCCCGGTATGGTACCCCGGGGCAAAATGAATATGGTGTTGACGTTGAGCCCGGCAGGGGAGCACTACCTACCGGTGATATTACCCGACGCGTCGGATATCCGGAGGATACCGTCGTGGTCTTGAGATGGATGGTAGGGGCCGGTCCGGACTGACGGCGCCCTAGATATTGAGATTGAGACATTGATATTTCGAGACAGTGAGATTTATGTTTTGTGTAGATGCTAGACACTGTTGATACTGATTTCATTATGATACCTCAGTTTAAAAATACGAAAGAAATCTCACTAATTTATGAAAACAGTTTCTTCATTTACATGTATTCTGTTTCATGCATTCATACCGCATTCATATGATATATTGCTACCTGAGGCACTGACACGGCCACATGAAATTATACTCGGGTTAGATATTACCCTAGTCATTGTTATAGGCTGCCTGTTATACTTATATTTGAGGATATATTATGATCATTGACCTAGGTTGCGTTATTTATGCGATTTCTGTGCGTAGATGTTTTTCTATTCACGAGTTGGAAACTCACCCCCGTTGTGCCCCAGTTTCTTGCAGATTTGCCGTACAGGTTTCATTACGGCTTGCGGGCTCAGTTTCATTCGGGTGATTTGCTAGTAGGTGGGTTTACTTGTATCATACCCCCATTATATATCTTGTATATCATTATTCTGTTGTATCTAGAAGTTCCATCAACCAAACATGTATCTATTGAGATAGAGACCAGTGTTGTTTATTCTTTCGACCTTAGAGTCGCTCGTTATATTTCTGGTGGTTTTGAGTTCCCTTTTGAGTTTTTGATCCTCGCCGTTGGCGTTGTATATTATATTGCTTGTGTGGTTGTGACCGTCGATTGACGAAGAGCTAGCTCCCGCTTGGGGATGCCTTTTTCTTGATTTCGTATACTATTCATGTTGTATCCCGTTTGGGGGCCAGTATTTACAAAGGAGACTCTGCCGAAATTTTCAGTAAATTTTTGATGCTTTTAAAAACCGCATAATTCGGCTTATGCTATTGAAACTACTTGCTTTAATTTGGTTTTGCCTGCACTCTACTACTTTTCGTGGTTTGGATTTCTGTGTTTTTGGTTTACTTAGATTACGTACGCCTCGAGACGTTCGTAGTTTAAGTGCCGGTCATGTTCCGTACTTTCGGGTCGTGACAAAGTTGGTATCAGAGCGTTAGGTTTTAACCTTCGGAGCGTAGGATGACCCTTGGTTGATGAAATAGGTGACTAAAGTAGAGTGATGTACCATTGGTATGTTCCGCGGCATATTTACGACACGCCACTCCACTTATGAAGCCTTAGGATGTACATTTCCTTGTTCAGTATTATATTCATTCCGATCTAGCCTCATCGGTATCAGTTTGGTTTTGCTTCTACGGTTACGGCAGGGAGAGCTACGGCTAGAGTTACGGTCAGCACAAGCTCGTCACGAACGAGGACTGACCAGGGCGAAATTCCGGCGACACACGATTGCAGAGATGTGTCTTTTTACTGTGTTTCCGCGCCACGAGCGTTTGGCGGATCGCCTTTATGAGGTTACTCGGATGTGCTGATCGACACTAGAGGATTGAGCCACTGACAGAGGCCAGCCAGATTTTGATGACCGTTGGTGTGTTGCTTACTCCTGATGATTGAGGCACTGTTCAGCGTGCAGACGAGCGAGCCAGTTGTTGCTGCGAGCGACGAGATATCGCCCCATATGTTGGAACTATGGCGGGGCGAGTTGTACGAATAGATGATAGAAGGTCGCTAGTCACCCGATGATGAATGACTAGGAAAGGTGGTTCGTTCGCTTACCCCGATGCGAGGTCATCAGATAGATTGATTCCAGCTAGAGACGACTTCACGCGGAGACGTTGGGAGTCGACAGAGACGATCGAATGTCAGAAACCTATTTATCCAAGTTTAAAGTAGTCGGAAAGACATGCAGGCAATTCTATGGTCCCTCTAGAAGAATGAAACCCTAACTCGACTTAATGACCGTGTGAAAGCCTTTGAACCTTCGGGTTTGCGGCAGTTCTACGGCGCCATTAGTGAGGCTTGGGTTGCCCTTTACGGCTGGACCACCGATGCTGTGGTATGTACTCGATACTATTAAACTGTGCCCAAGAGGTTGAGCTCTTGGGGGATTATAAGGTTTTGACGACTCGATCGGATGGCTCGACTTAATTCGGATGCTAGGTGGTGAGATGCATTCTTGGGAGACTCCAGATACGAGGATAGTCGTTGGAGCTCAGTCCATGCAGCCGCGACGAGACGAGTCCAAAGCAGACGACATTAGAGAAAAGTGAAGTAAGAGGTTCGTACCAGATCTAGATGAGATGACGTTCCACTCCGCCGACATCAGAGATGCGATGCGCATGCCGAGGCATAGTACTTGGATTTACCTTCCAGAAGGAGTCGCGATGAGTATGCAGTCGTTCCAGAGCAAGATGCAGATATAGGAAAGGACGATGACTTCCGGACAGTTGGCAGAGACGAGACATGGACGAGACCGTGAGCAGGATTCCTTCCAGGACACTGCTGCAATGATACTTGCACCCAGGATCAGATGTGTCAAGTACATTCAGAGAGCCAGAGGCCGACGCCAGTGATATGCTGTCTTACGAGTGGTCGCGATGATTGACCAAGAGATGACCAGAGAAGTGCCAGAATGGAATCGTCCCCGTTAGCACACCTGATAGGGCCGATGAGCCGATGGACCGAAAGATCGGTAATTCATAGTGAAGACCTTGACCCAGGAGTGGTCATGGTTACGCACGCCAGCAGGACAGAGTTCATGATCATCGACGAGACGTCCCACTAGTGACCGCGACAGTTGGCCGAGATTCTTAGAGGATGCGCTTGAGCAGTACTATTCCGCCATTATTGATTACGATGTTTTGGGTGATTTATTCGTATGATTTGATTTTGATGCTTGAGGATTTACGATCTTTGCATAGTGTTGCACTTGATATCGTTTTCGTTCTTTAGTTTCACATGTTTGTGATTTTACGGTTTTAAACAGTTGAGTTGGTTTTGTGCGTATGCATGCACACGATTTCGTTCCTGCACTCGGTATAGTTTATATATGCTTGCAGTGCAGTGATACGCCTTTTATGCACTTAGATGCACTGGACTTCGATTTTGATTGTGATACTCGATATTTGTTTTGTGCACCTTGTGCACCTGATTGCTTTTGCGCACGTTCGGCGCTTGATATTGGATTTCATGATTTCATGCACGATAGATGCACCTGATTTGGATTTTCGCGCATGTTGGGCGCATGTTTTGAAGGGTGATTTTGGTGCACACCAGAGGCACTAAATCGAGATTTTTTTTTCGTGCAAGTCAGATGCACCTGATTTTGCTGTCAGGCACACATGTTGCCTACGACAGATGTTTCGTGCACACCTGATGCACTTAGATGTTGTTTCTGTGCACATGTATGGCACATTCATGGATTTTGATTTCCGTGCGCACCAGACGCACGTAGTATTCATGTGCATATTTTGGGATTGATTTCTTATAGAGCAGTACGTTTTTATGATATTGCTATGTGTTTTCGTACTGAGCAGGACTAGTCAGAGGACAGTACCTGAATACATTTTGCATGCATTGATAGTTATTGAAGGGATTTCCAAAAAGCGAGCTATAGCCTCAGTATTTACCAACGTGTCTGATATGACACGAAATGTTTAAGATAAGGAGACCCTTCTAAATTGTTTCCAAAACGGCGGAATGTACATTTCAAACAAAGGTATATATATATATATATATATAGTTATTTTCTTATGATAGACGTCCGCCACTGTGCAGTGTTATACGCGTTGCACAGCGACTTAAAGAGATTGGCATGCATTTCCTTCAGACACTTACAGATATAGATTCGATATTTACATGTATAGTTTCGAGTTATGTCATATCGGTTTTGATTTGGATTTGGCATTGATGTCTTCTCCATGACTCCGATGATTGCAGGATGCTTGACGGAGTTTTGATTTGAGTTATATGCTCATTTTTCAAGCGCATGCGCTGTGCTACGATTTGTTTTATGTATTTTTGATTTCGGAGCCCGACGACTTGATGGTTTTTCTTAGATGTTTTAGTAATTGGGGGAGTTTGAATTTAAATTCGGGGACCGAATTTCTTTAAGGGGGGAAGATTGTAGCATTTTGAAAATCGTTTCGGTGAAATTTCGGAAAATCGGTAAAATGGGGGGGTTTTCTGTAAAAAGTCAAAATACAAATATCTTATTATAAAAATTAAATATACATATTCTAGCTATGTAATTGCTATTATTTGGTGTTTATTGAGCCGCTGGTGAAATTTCAAATTTTCTGAAAAAAATATTATTTTATTATTATTTTAAGCCGTCACTAATACATTTAATTAGGGAAAATTACAAATTGGAATGAGTTGAAACAAATTTTGTGCATCATAAAACATTAAATAAAAATTTATCATGTGGTTTTTGGAACGAAATCATTTGCCAAAACGGTTTAGAAATTATTGAAGAAAAAAGGCTTTTTTTTAGCGTAAATGGATGTTTGGGGTATTGTATTTATCATTTTTCATCACCCCACACCCGTGCCCACAACCACACACCCCCACTTACTCCTCCCCATGGCTGAATTCAGCACCCACCATATTTTTCCCCACTTGATTTTCAAGGAAAAAGAAATGAAAGAAAATAAAAGAAAATGAGTGAAGTAGTTAGACTTTTGACTTTGTTTGACCTTGACCTTGTCCCCCCCCATTTTCCTCACCTCCCTCTCTCTCCCCCACCCACTTTTCTGGCCGAAAATTCCTTCTCCCCACAGCAGCCCCCCCTCCATTTTCCCCTCTCTTTTCCCTTCAAAACTTCATGAAAAATTGCATCAAAAATCCACCAAAAATCCCACAAAATCAAAATCAAAGTCCTACCCATTTTAGCTTAGCCCGTTTAGCATGGATCCTTGTGAAAAGAGAGCATTTTGGGAGGCCATGGAGTCTTGTGGACCTTCATATATTTTTGGGTATAATTCTAAAACTTTTTGTTGCTTAAATTGTTACTAATTTCTTAAGCTAATTTAATTAAGTGTTATTTGGATATGTGAGTTTAATTGTAAGTTTTGGAATTCAAGTTGTGAAATTGAATGCAAGTTAGGGTTTATAAAATTGGTGTATGGTTGTGTGTTATAATTAGGCTTTGTTGTCATGTTAATACAAGTTTAGTAGCTAGTGCTAATGGCTAGCTTAAAAATTTTGTTATTTTGCTAATTTGCTTACTAGGTTTTTGAAATTTGTTAAATTCTTGGGATTAAAAATGTGATTAGGTTTTTCTTGGCTTCATTAATTTAATTAAGTGTGGTTTAATGCTTTGGATCATGCAATTCTAAGCTAGATTGTAGTTTGTGCATTTTGCTTTGAAATTGTTAAAAAGGGTATTTTTGTAAACTAGAATATTAGGATTTTTGGAATTTAATGAGATTAAATTCCGGAAATTGTTTATACGACTTATTTAAGATATTTAATAAATATATTGGCCGCTACATTCATTTAAATATCGTGTTTTGTACAAAAACGGCGAATTGTGCTTGCTAGATTTTCGGAAAAATGACTTTTTAAGTGAAATTGGCATTTTTGTGACTTTTAACCTAGTTTATATTAAAATTAGTGTTCGTGAATGTGAAAATGAGTGTGATTGGATTTTCTCGATGGTTTGACGTTCGTACATCGACATCGAGGGTTGGTTTGACTATTCCTGCATGCGTGGGCGATAGGTTTGGACCTATGCGTGATACGCGTGCCGATTTGATTTTCGTATGCCGTTTCGATTTCGAATTTAGTTTTAATGCGATATGGTACGTTATGATATGTAGGTACCCCCATGTGGACTTCGAGACGACAAGCAAGCGCGTGGCGACGACAAGCACCGGCTAGCGAGGACCAGGTGAGTAGATTTATATCTACGGGGAGAAGTCGGGTGGATGGCGTATAGCACCCCCGTAGTCCGTGGTGGTGTATACGGATGCGTATACACACCAACAATTATTATATGTTTTTGGGATTAATAACGGTGCTTAGGATGGATATTAGTGTGTTGGATTATTTTAGCATTGCGAACCCTAGGGTAGTGTTGCACTACACATACACACATACATACTTGCATACATTCCTATTGATATGTGCTCATGGGATTCATTATAGTTATGTGTTCACATGGGTATGGGACTAAGTGTTCACATACGGATTGAGGATGATACTTGGGATTGAACTGAGTCGATGAGATTCGATTTGAGGCCGTGAGATCGGTGATATAGCAGGGTTCGTATCTTAGATACGACATGACGTTGTAGCGGGTCCTTGACGTAGTGTTTCACACACGTCCATGCTTACGTAGGCGGTATCAGTATGGTACTAGACGTAGATCAGTACCCCGATCATGATATTTGATAAAGAGGATACCAGGTGAATAGTATGATGAATGTGATATTGACCCGTACCCAGATTGGGATGCCGTACGACGGATTTACGTACGAGCTATATTGATGATTGATCCGCACTCTTGACTTGGGATGCCTGATTATAGATATGGTATCGGATATGATATTATTGAGGCGGGATCACCGACTATACATATACAGGTATGTATATGTATCGACTCAGATGATAGGCGGTTTTCTTACCTGTAGTTCAGCTTGTTAGTTCAGCCGTATAGTTTAGTGTAGTTGTTAGATTAGATTAGACTTCTTACCTATTTCAAAAACTAACGAATCGTGGGCATTTTTAAAGACAGCTCAAGGGAATCTACGGATATTTCAAAAACGACGTATCTTTTCATAAAAACACCGTAGCCCCTATTTTCAAAACCCCATGATTCGTGTTATTTCAAAAGGCACCATTCGTAGGACTTATATTAGATTATTGCAGATTAGTTATCGTTGTGTCTAGTATTCAGCTCCCGCACATTATTGCTGTTCGCTCTGCCTCGCATATTTATTTTGCTGCATATTCCATTATTGATATCATGTTGTTAGGACACTAGCACCATTACCGATGATGCGTATGTACCACGTACACCTACTTGCCGGCTCACACACATCTTCATCGGTAATTGCCATGTCACGTACACTTTAGAGAATATAATTGCTTGACTTAGACTGTTAGCTGGTAGTTTTGACATGATATTAGTGTAATTCCCTTATATGCCATATTAGACATTGTAGTTATTACCTACCACTTCATGCATACTGTTATTCAGTTGTTCATGCCTAGTTCATTATCATTGACATATGCACTTGTGATGATTTCTTGAGATTTATGATATTTCTGGATTTCGGGGAAAGCCGCAAAATTTACAACTTATGATCTTTTAAAATATAAAATGTTGCGGTTTTCTAGTGATGTAAAGTGTCGTCCACCATGAGTTTGCTGTGGTTTTGGAGATCCGTGTCGAGGAGTGGAGGAACCGTCACGGGTACATGGTGGGCCCGGTATGGTACCCAGGGGCAAAATGAATGTGGTGTTGACGTTGAGCCCGGCAGGGGAGCACTACCTACCGGTGATATTACCCGACGCGTCGGATATCCGGAGGATACCGTCGTGGTCTTGAGATGGATGGTAGGGGCCGGTCCGGACTGACGGCGCCCTAGATATTAAGATTGAGACATTGATATTTCGAGACAGTGAGAATTATGTTTTGTGTCGATGCTAGACACTGTTGATACTGATTTCATTATGATACCTCAGTTTAAAAATACGAAAGAAATCTCACTAATTTATGAAAACAGTTTCTTCATTTACATGTATTCTGTTTCATGCATTCATACCTCATTCATATGATATATTGCTACCTGAGGCACTGACACGGGCACATGAAATTATACTCGGGTTAGATATTACCCTAGTCATTGTTATAGGCTGCCTGTTATACTTATATTTGAGGATATATTATGATCATTGACCTAGGTTGCGTTATTTATGCGATTTCTGTGCGTAGATATTTTTCTATTCACGAGTTGGCAACTCACCCCCGTTGTGCCCCAGTTTCTTGCAGATTTGCCGTACAGGTTTCATTACGGCTTGCGGGCTCAGTTTCATTCGGGTGATTTGCTAGTAGGTGGGTTTACTTGTATCATACCCCCATTATATATCTTGTATATCATTATTCTGTTGTATCTAGAAGTTCCATCAACCAAACATGTATCTATTGAGATAGAGACCAGTGTTGTTTATTCTTTCGACCTTAGAGTCGCTCGTTATATTTCTGGTTGTTTTGAGTTCCCTTTTGAGTTTTTGATCCTCGCCGTTGGCGTTGTATATTATATTGCTTGTGTGGTTGTGACCGTCGATTGACGAAGAGCTAGCTCCCGCTAGGGGATTCCTTTTTCTTGATTTCGTATACTATTCATGTTGTATCCCGTTTGGGGGCCAGTATTTACAAAGGAGACTCTGCCGAAATTTTCAGTAAATTTTTGATGCTTTTAAAAACCGCATAATTCGGCTTATGCTATTGAAACTACTTGCTTTAATTTGGTTTTGCCTGCACTCTACTACTTTTCTTGGTTTGGATTTCTGGGTTTTCGGTTTACTTAGATTACGTACGCCTCGAGACGTTCGTAGTTTAAGTGCCGGTCATGTTCCGTACTTTCGGGTCGTGACACATTCTCTTTTAAGTAATCTAGGAATTCCGTGCTTAAGTACTCCCCTCCTCTATCTGACAGGAGGATCTTGATACTTTTGCCAGTCTGGTTCTCTACTTCGTTTCTGAATTCCTTGAATTTCTCAAAAGCTTCAGATTTGTGTTTCATCAGATACACATATCCGAACCTAGAAAGATCGTCAGTGAATGTGATGAAGTACGAGAACCCACCCTTTGCATGTATAGACATCGGACCACATACATCACTATGTACGAGTCCCAAGAGCTCTGCTGCTCTTTCTCCATGTCCAGTGAACGGAGATTTGGTTATTTTCCCTTTGAGACAAGACTGACAAGTTTCATAAGATGAAAACTTGAACGCATCCAAGAGTCCATCTTTATGCAACTTACTCAGTCTTTTCTCTCCGATATGACCAAGTCTACAATGCCACAAGAAGGAATCATTCGTATCTGAATTCTTCTTCTTGCGTGTGTTTTGTACATTGAGAACTGTATTCTGATTTAGAACGTAGATACCATTACACAGTGCACCTTCTGCAACCAGTACCTTATGAAGGTAAATGTTCATAATATTTCTATCAAGAACAAAATTATATCCATCTTTATCGAGTAAAGAAACTGATATGATGTTGCAAACCATGGAAGGTACATAGTAGCAATCATTCAAAATCATAGTCTTGCCATTTGGCAAAACTAGGTGATATTCACCGACGGCTGCCGCATTAACTTGTGCTCCGTTTGCTACTCTGAGCGACATATCACCCGGTGCAACTTTCCTACTTTTTCTCAGTCCCTGCAATAAATTACAGATATGAGATTCTGATCCGGTATCAAGTACCCAGGAGGTAGGGCTGACCGTAAAACAGTTCTCAATTACAAGAACACCTGAAGTAGATGCAAAACCATGCTTCTTCTTCAACTGGGTATCCTGGGTATCCATACAATCCCCTTTCCCTTGCTCATACTTATGACTGTTGTCACAAGTTAGAGCTGAACCAACGTTCCCCAGCCCCGAATAAGAATTCGGATCGGTCAAGCGATACATTTTATTATCTTGATTAGGGCGTGAAATGGTTGCTACCTGGAGAGAGAGAAAAGAAACACTCAGCGTGCGCTCTTGCAAGTTTAGATTGGTTTTTAATTTATCTAAACAGGATGGCTACCACTGTCTCTCGAATCCCTCCTCAAACCATGAAGGAAGAATTAGTCGGGATCAATCTCACCGTACAATTCTTGCTTAACCGTTCAGCCAGGCCAGTGTCGGTACTTCGAGGGAGGTTTTCCAACGCTTTCGCGAAGTTCCTTAATTAAGTAACCTCTTTTCCCTGTGGGCGTAGCCCTGCTAACACCTTTCTAGACACCTACTTGGTTTATAGCATTGATCGTTAAGCGAGAAAGTTCCCGAGGAGTAGCATATACTCACAGTAGGATCGGGATCCAAATATCATCGCATGACAAAACTGAAGGAATCCTACCAGAATCATCACACTCCAAATGGTATGCAACACTAGCAAGTTTCAGTACTTTTGAAACCCCCGATCTGGTTTTTGCCCCTAGGACCCAAGTGACCTTGACTGAGCCAACATATCAAAGGATCCTAGTCAAGTTCAACCCGTCATTATCTTGACTGCATTAGACCCACCCGTACGAGTCCTTGACTGAGCCAAAATGACCGCACGACTGTCCTAACCAATCACTTTGTATCCTACGGAAAAATATTACACAGCTACCGTACACTGCGCCTCGGCTGAGCACGAAATACGTAGCACGAATACTAAGCAATATCAATCCGAAACGACGGAGGGCTACGACTGGGTTTTGGCGAAAACCCGTTAACGTAATGAACTTGATATCGTTGAAGGAACGTGATACAGTTTTTGAAAATATAGTGGCGAAAACTTTTGCTAAAGAGGTCACTCCCTGTGAAGGGATCTCGGCTCTTTCCTCATCGAATGAGGTGCAGGATATTCCAAACTGAATACCTCGATGCAAAGCAAGAATAATCGACTATAGTGAAGTTATTACCCTGTTGCAAACTTTTGTCCAAGGGGTCACTCCCGATGAAGGGATCTCGGCCCTTGCCTCGTCGACCGAGGTGCTGGGCATTCATAACCGAATACCTCGATGCAAAACAAAAGTAAACGTCCTTGTAATAACAGCTTTTTTGAAAAATTGTTCCAACAATGTCTTTTAGGTTTATTTTCTTGCATTAGTTCTTTTAATGCGTCCCATCATTTAAATCCTACCATTGCAGAAAACAACCAAAATATGACGTACGCTTATGCCATTCGCATTCGCCACGGGGCCCCGTCATCACCCGTTAGGTTACTTAACTAACGACAGAGCGGGGGCTGGGCTAGCGCGGCTGAAAAACATAAGCAACGCCTAAATAGTTATTATATATAGATATATAGCAATGATAGCCAATCCAGATCACAGATGAACACTCTGGATATACTAGGAACCCGCGATTCGTTCGAGCCTGCAACGAAAAGCGGATTACACGGTCGCGATGAATAGCCAATACCCCACCCAAGACCCCTACGGGTGCGGCAAACTACCCGCCAAGTACCCGAAGCGAAGCAACCTCCCTCAACGCCGTGAGTAGGCCACTCGGCACTTCGAGATACCCGGTAGTTTGTGCACCCCCTCCATGGGTCTATCCTAGGAGCAAAAACAGTAAAAAGAATTATACAATGACGGCTACAACTCCGACCCGTTTGTGCGGCCATACAAATAATATTACATCAATTTACAAATTTATTACATGAATGAAAGAAAAAGAAACTCTCATCTCACATCCAACTCGGCTATTCATCCGCGATAATCCAACGAGTTCATATACACATACCATCAACAACACAGATCACAGATATGTATAACCCCCACTAATCGACGTATAGCGATTAGTAAACGTTCAATACACATATAACATCACAGGATATAACCAATAGCCAAAGTCTACAGAACATCGACCAAAAATACGGATTTTTAAGCCCCAAAAACAAATTTTTCTTTCTGGAAAATCTGGGCAGAAAAGTCATATTGTAAAAATCCCAAAATACCCATCTAAGAAAACTGCAGGAAGCAGATCCCCCAACTAAGTTAAATCGGCCGCGGTTCCGCGGCATAAGCAAGCTTATGCCGCGGAACCGCGGCGCTTTAGTCGAGTTGGGGGGTCAAATTTCTCCAGTTTTCTAACAAAAGCCTGAGCCGATTTTTAGTGCATGATTTATTAATTTTTGAACAGAAAAAAAATCGGCAGAAACTTGAAATATCCGGGGTGTTTTGCGGTTTTTCGTCCGGTCGAAATTCTAAACACTTTGCAAACATGCTAGGGTATGTTTAGTTAGGCTCTGATACCACTGTTAGGTCCATGTTACCTCTCCCGGTACTTTCGGGGTTGCGAAAACGGTAAAACAAAAAATTTTCTGAACATGGTAACATGGACCGTAAAAGCCGGATCTTTACTAAACAATACACTAGCATCCTAACTAGAGATTTATTTAATCGGTTAGGGGTTATACCTCAACTTGTACTCCTTCTCTTCTTGTTGTTCTTCTTCTTGCTTGCTCCGAGGCTTGATCCGGACTTTGGTCACCTCCGCGGCCTCCTTGAGTCGAAGACGATCCACCCGAGTGATGTACACCGAGCTCCACCTCGAGCCGAGGTAACTAGGGCAAAGAGATTGCTAATCTAGAAGCCCTAGGTTGTGTAGAGGAGATGTATGGATGTGTTTGTCTTTGTGGGATCTTTTTCTCTCAACACATGAGATCAAAAGATGAGATCAAGAGGAGGAAGAAGAAGGAGAAACTTAGCAACCATGGAGCTTTTCTTTTTCTTCTCACTTCAAGAGAGAGAACGAGAAGAGAATAATGAAAAGATTAAACCAAAAGAAATGAACCATGGTTCCAATAATACATAAAATCATCATTACTAATCCTATCATGATAGAAGTTGATGGCACATTGAATTGACTATTATCATAACACAAGAAATAAAAAGAAAATGAAAGAAGAGTATGGATCTCTCTTGAAGGTCAATGGTCAACACGGTCAACGGGTCAACAAAGTCAAGAGAGATCCAAGTGGTCAAATGGTCAATGCAATTAGCCATCACAAATCTATCACTAAAAGGATTAGTAAACAATGTCTCCGGCTCATAACGGTTTTGACCAAACGAACTGTCAAAACCCTAATGAGTGTGCCATATTACGGTTTTGGCCGAACCAACTGCCAAAACCCTAATGGGGCACCTCCTCCTTCATCGCTCCTCAAAACTGTGCATACACACCCGCATCCGCATTCCGTAGAATGCGAATGCACAGAAGACAAATCAAATCCATCTGTGCAATACTAGGATCTGGCTTAAACCAAAGCCCACTAGTATTGCCTGCCCGAACACCACACGCACACAAGTGTACGTAAGTGATCGCAGCCCTGCCGTAAAACCATACGGCCTCTACACGTTTCGCTCAGTGCAGGGAAACTCTCTGTATGGGACTCTAAAGACTCGACACTACGCTGGCAGTGGGTTTAACCACAGACCGCAAGCGGCACTAGCTGTACGTAACGGTCCCCAGGTAGATGTCGATAAGAAGGCCAATGAGGTACACCCATCCGAACTCCTACTGAGCCTGTATGTGACAATCTCCGTACAGTCCGGTCTGTTTGTCTGATACATCGCATGGCGGGCCTAGTGGGCGGTAAACGTCAGTCCCCTAATAGCGGTACAAGTCGTGTCGGAGTGAAGCCCAGAACACCCTGAGATAACACTAGAAACCTACCAGTATATCTTGCTTGCCCTGGCCAGGGACTACTCATGTAATGGCTCTCCTAGACACAGCGCGATGTCACCCCCAATACCGGGAGAGATGAATCCTGTCTAACTGTCACTGCCTCCAAGTGCTTCGGGACTGCATCCAACTACTACCTGTTTGCACGACTCAGTAGAGCCGTGGTAGGGTAGCAATCAAAGAACAGTGGGAACACACTCGAGACGAAGTGACAGTGTCAAGTCAGCGGACTAAGCTGTACTCATGTCACCTGGGAACTGATAACTGACGATAGGTATAATACCAACCATCAGTTCCCGACGAGTCCTGTCCAGTGTACTCGTAACCTAACGAGCACCCGCATACTATCTCAAGTACGACATACTGACGGCTGTGGGACAGACCGTCTCCCGTGCTGGGATGAGAAGCGCATACGCTAGTCTACTCCGGAGTATCGATGCCCTGTCTCGATAATCCCATGACTAGGGACGTGTATAAGGATGTGCTTGTGGATTATCCAGCCCCTACGAGTGTGATCGCCATCACAACGCCGGTAATCAAGCAAAGATCCTAAGGGCTCTACTAATACGTATAGGTGATACAATAAAGAAACACACATGTACACATTAAAGCAGAGACAAACCAAGTAGAATACTACTATATTGAGCAAGATTGTCTACACAACTGTGAATATCCCAAGCTTCCATCAAGTAATATACAAACTAGTATGATACAGTAATGGCCTCTAGGGCATATACACTAACACAACATACGTCATCTATATCATGTCGCCTGATCCGGAAAAACCCTCTGTGTGTGACTCTAAAGACTCGTAAATACGCTGGCAGTGGGTTTAACAATAAAAACGTCAGCGGCACTAGCTGTACGTAATGGTTGCCCAGGTATTGAGCGAAAGGAAGGCCGACGAGCAAACTCATCCGTATCCGTACTGAGCTTGTCTGTGACAATCTCCGTACAGTCCAGTCTGTTCGTCTAAGAGTATCGCATATCGGGTCTAAAGGGTGAATAAAGTCAGACCCCTAATAACACGATGTTTCATGTTGTTGTGAAACCCATTGCCCACTGAGAAACTACTGATCTAAATCAGTAATTCTCGTCCACCTTGGCCAAGGATTTCTGGTGATGGCCACCCGTGCACAGCGCGACATCAACCCCCAATACCGGGAGAGAAGAATCCTCGACGATCCGCTTACTGCCTCCATGTTGCTCGGGACTGTACCCAACTAAAACTTGTTTGCACGATGATTTAGAGATGTTTTGTCGATCAAAAATATTTACCGCAATCAAGAACGGCGTCGCATGAAGCTAGCCGGTGAGTACGGGTCGGTCCACAGGGATGTGTAAATCTCCTTTAAGTTCTTACGAGTTAATTCCAAATGGTGTTTGGATTTATAATTAAACCTAAAAATTGAAGTTGTATGATACTAGGATTAGAAACTTGCTAGGATTAGGTTTAGGGAAAATTTGGTAAACAAAGATCTACATCTCTTTCCATTGCCATTAATTAAATATATCATATTAGTGTTATGGTAAATCTTAACAAAGGGGATTAGGATGATTGGGAAGATTGATTCTCCCTCTAGATCCTTGTCCTTCCTTTCTTAATCTTTACCCTAACCTCCATGGAAAACCTTAAAATCCGGGCCTTTAGACTACGGAATCACCGTTACCTCGAGGGTAGAGTGCCGTAGGGAGCGGAATAAGAAGGTATGCATGGAGTTCTAATGTTCATAAAAGATTGGCAACGAAAAGAGATGAGAGATCTTCATCTCTCAAATCCTTCCCTATTCCTAACCCTAACAAGCGAGGAAACTACTCGCTCATTGAGGGGATGAAGAAAGACATGATTTTGTTAAAGAAAAGAAACATCTATTGCAAGTTAATAAAAACTAAACTAAATTAAACTAAGACAAGAAAATAATTTACCTAGGGCAGATATGAAAAACTATAACTAGGGCAAGAAAAATAACCTACTTACGATTGATGCGCTCTAACTTCAAGAAAACAGAATTTTATTCATGAATAGAGGCATGAGAAAATACAAGGCTTTGGGTTCTATTTATAGGACATAGAAACCCTAGGTTTACAATTGCTCCGCATGTCTAAAATTACAAATATACCCCCAGAAAATCTTTCCATAGCCTCCAAGTCATTTTGGTAAAATTTTCTCTGCATGAAGGCTTTAAAGGGCCGCGGAACCGTGGCATTGGTGCGCTTGGGCCGCGGTTCCGCGGCCCACTGGTGAGTTCAGTTGATGAAAAATTCTGGGTTGTCTTAGTGTCTTTTGGGCTTCCTGGTTCTTTATTCCTTTTATCAATTGGGATTCTGTATTAATTCCAGATCTTCAGTGAACACTTTGCAATGGATCTTTCAACCGTTTCCTTTGTATTCTTGGACCTAGCGTTGCTTTGTTGATGGTGAACTGTTCTTCTTTTGGGCTTTACTGAGATCCTCCCAATTATTGGTCAAAAGTCCTTCTTTTGTGTTGTCTTTTGTGTTTTTCACTGTTTTTGCTCCAAGAACCTGTAACCTGTAACCTGTAGCAGACATGGGTCAAAAGCACCTGTTTTTATTCTTAAATGCATAAGAATGGGGAATACAAAATGCAATATTATGTTATGAACAAATACCCCCAAACTTATCTTTTGCTCGTCCTCGAGCAAAATTATTATTTTATTTATTCTAGATAAAAATCTAACCTAGCCGCACTTTCGCAGGGAAACGCGATTGCACTGAGCACGTACAACAAGCCGTTAAACCTCTAGTTGTCCCTAGTAGGAGGAGTGTTGTCTCCTGAGGGTTTTCAGCGGATTACACCCACAAAATCCTATCAATTTGGCTTTTCGACTGTTGTTCTCCAATTAGGTTTTCTAACAAGGAATTCTATTATCGTCGACCCGCAAATTATCCACCCATATTCTTCACACTTCCTCATCATTTAACTTAAGATTATACATGTTCTATAGAATTACTTAGCTTTCGGCATTTCTTAAGTTTTCCTTCTAAAGTTCCATCTCCACTTAGGAATTTCTATCAACTCTATTAATGATACAAGTTCTATTCTTCATTCCTTTCTCTTATCTAAACTCTAATCACATATCCCCACGTGTGTGTAAATGTCACCCCTATACTTGGAAATTCAAATCAAGCAATCGTACTCTCGTCCATTGTCCAAAGCACTTATTAATTTGTGAATTTTTACTTGAATTTCGCTTACACATCCTTCATGCGACCGTTAATACTTCCTGAGGTACCAACAACCGATTACAAGATGCGTTAGCACTTTAAAGCGTACCTCCTAGTTTTGCAACACCTAAGGGTTTTAGCAGTAACTCCCAAACCAGTTGGTCTAAGGCACTAGGTGATGAAGCACCCTCGCTAAATATTTTTCTATTTTTTTTACAGCCTTAAGTAATCAAAAAAACCAGTTCCATTTTTTTTTTCTTTATTCACTTTTTTTCTTTTTATTTTCATTGTACTAAGGACTTTAGACAAGAGCATTTCAAGGTCTCTTCTACTAATCCAAGTTTCAAGGTGCGTGATTGTGCATTTTGTAGGGTACATGTTTTCAGAATCTAGACTTAAGCTAGGAACTATTTTTCAAACTTATACTCTAATAAGAACATCAATACTCTTCCCTCATTTTGACTTAGCCCAAGAAGTGAACCCAAAATTTGCCTATTTCTAAATAACCTACAAAGACATATACTTTCTACCGTTAAACTCTAAGGAAGGTTATTTTTAGGGTTTTTAATTTGCTAAGTCTAAGATCTAGTTTTTCCTAGCCAGTTAACCTTTTTATCAAACTCAAGTCAATTAGCCAAAATTGAATACAATAATTTTTATAATTTTTGAATTTTTATGGGTTTTTTCTGTTTTCTAATTTTTTTTTCAAATTTTTCAAATTTTTATGATTTTTTATATAAAGATGCAATGCAGAAATTAAATATGCAAAAGGAAAAGAAAAATATATACAATATGCAATGCAAAAGATAACTATATACACTACCCTCTCCCCCAAACTTGAGCAAAGCAGTGCCCTCACTGCCCGGCCCCACGTCGCGCTCGTGAGCGTGAACGTAATCGTTCCCCTCTAGCCAAAAGGGTTTGAATACCACTCTCAATTTCCGTCAACCGACGGTCGTGATCTCGTGCTGTCGTCCAAAACTCATCCCTCAAAGAATCAATTCTTCTTACCGTTCTCCGCATCAATCGTGCATGCTCTTGAGGGGTCAGTTCTTCCCCGCTCGATGTCGAGCTCGAGCTAGGGGTGTGTGCGGGAATATTCTCTGCCGGTTCCGTTCGTGTCCAAATATCAGTAAGTCTAGAGTAGGACGAAGTAACGCCCTCAACGAGTGGTCGAACCGGAACACCGTCTATCATGTATGAATCAAATTCCTCGACGGGGAGGAAATAACGGCAGAGTTGGGTGACAAGCATGGGACATGGGTAGATGGTACCCCGTTTCCCCGCACCTATAGACTGGAGCAATACAGTGCACATGTCGAACCGTGGATTTTTCGTCATTAGTGTGTGGACGACATGTAATGAGGGGGTGAAGAAAGTCGTGTTGTGAGAACTGCCAAAGATGTTGTTTTGTGCCCACCGGCACACAGTAAAAACGTTCGCGAAAAGGGTCCGTGCTTGGATACCCTTACACGGCTCTCTCGCGCAGTCATTCCCCATCAAGGGCATATAATCCTCAAAGTGTAAGGGATGGTCATGTGCGGGTACACGTGGTATGAGTGTGACCTCGTGGATCATGTCCCTACCAATGTGAATTACGCGATCTCCCCAATTTATTTTAATGTAGCCTAAGTTGTCTAGACTATTATCCTCCATTGATTCATAAAACAGGGCAACTAGTTCAGGTAGGGCAAACGCAGAGGAGTGATTATAGGTCAGGAAATTCCAGCCCCTCTGCTCTATTTCATGTGCAAAATATCTACCGTACACTTCGTGCGTGAAAACTGAGGTAAAATCTCTCTCAAATTGCATTTTATGTGCCATAATAATTTTTCAGAAAAAGTATGCAAGAAAAAGAAAGGAAAAGTTCAGATTTACCTCCCCTGAAAATTTTAGGGGGCTACGGCGGCGGGATCGCGGCGGATTCACGGCGGCGCGGAGAGATTTTTCGGCAGAGGGTAGGTGGCGGCGCTAGGGTTTGTTTTAGAGGAAGAATTTTTAGGTTAAGAGAACAGGGGGGCTCGGGACATATAAATAGGGGATGGGAGAGTGGTTATTTGTAGAAAACACCCTCTAAAATGAGGGTTTTATATGTAATTAAAAAAATGTCAGCTCGTAATTCTGAAAATTTGCAATTAAGTCAAAAAAATATTTTTTTATTATTTTTGTTTTTTTTAATTTTTATGGTATTTTGAGATTATATATTTACAAATTATATACACACCCCCAAACTTATTTGAAATAATGTTTTGGAAGAAAAGAAATTTGGGGGTGAAAGTGGAGGAAAATCACTCAGTGTAGATTGGCTCCTGCAAGAACAGGAGCTCCTCCGAAGGGTCCGCTGTGAGGAACGGTTTCAATCGATGCCCGTTTACTTTAAAAAGCGTACCGTCCTCCGGGTTCTCAAGATCAACCGCACCGTGCGGATAAACGGTGCGGACTACAAAAGATCCTTTCCACCTAGAACGGAGCTTGCCGGGATGAAAATGTAACCGAGTATCATATAATAAAACCTGTTGACCAGGTTTAAATGTCTTTCGCAAAAGGTTTTTATCATGAAATATCTTAGCTCGGTTCTTAGTAATCACGGCATTATCATATGCCTCATCCCGCAGCTCTTCTAGTTCATTTAACTGCAGCTTTCGGTTGCTGTCCGCATCTCCTAAATATAGATTCAGCTCTTTAATGGCCCAAACTGCTTTATGCTCAATTTCTACTGGAAGGTGGCAAGCCTTCCCGTAAACAAGCCGGTATGGAGACATGCCAAGAACGGTCTTGTAGGCAGTACGAAAAGCCCATAGTGCATCGATCAATTTTAGTGACCAATCTTTACGGTTTTTAGAAACCGTTTTCTCCAAGATTTGCTTAATCTGCCGATTCGAGACCTCGGCTTGCCCACATGTTTGGGGATGGTATGGCGTTGATAGCTTATGGGTGATAGAGTATTTGCGCATTAAGGACTCAAAAGTTCTATTGCAAAAGTGAGAACTATTATCACTTATTATCGCGCGAGGGTGCCCAAATCGAGAAAAGATGTGTTCTTTAAGAAATCGAACGACAACCTTGTTGTCATTCGTTCGACTAGGCACAGCCCCGACCCATTTTGAAACATAGTCAACAGCCAAAAGAATATACACATTTCCAAAAGAGTTAGGAAATGGTCCCATGAAATCTATACCCCAAACATCAAAAATATCTACAACCAAAATTGGTTGGAGCGGCATTTCGTTTCTCTGCGATATCCGGCCCAAGTGTTGGCACCGGGAGCAAGTTTTGCAGTATTCAAATGCATCCTTGAAGAGTTGTGGCCAATAAAAACCACACTGCAAAACTTTCTTTGCTGTCTTCTTTGGGCCAAAGTGCCCGCCACATGCTTGATCGTGGCAAAAAGACAGCACACTCTTAACCTCAGTTTTCGGTACACACCGACGAATGATTTGGTCTGAACAATATTTAAAAAGATAAGGTTCATCCCAGTAAAAATGCCTTACTTGGGACAAAAATCGAAGTTTGTCTTGTTTCGACCAATGTTTAGGTATCAAGCCGGTGGCTAAGTAGTTTACAATATCTGCGAACCATGGTTCGCAAGAAACGGTCAAGAGTTGCTCATCGGGAAAAACATCAGTGATAGGAAGTTCAAGAGTAGGCGAGGAAGGAAGTCGTGAAAGGTGATCGGCCACTACGTTTTCACATCCTTTTTTTTCCCTTATAACAAGGTCAAATTCTTGCAGCAAAAGGATCCAATGTATTAGTCTAGACTTAGCATCCTTCTTCGCAAAAATGTGGCGAAGAGCTGAATGATCCGTGTACACAATAACTGGAGAGCCGATTAAATAAGGCCGAAATTTTTCAAGTGCAAACACAACCGCTAAAAACTCTTTTTCTGTTGTTGTGTAGTTTAATTAAGCCTCATTTAATGTTCGGCTAGCGTAGTAAATTACGTGCGGCATCTTGTTGATGTGCTGTCCAAGAACAGCACCAATGGCAAAATCTGATGCGTCGCACATAATTTCGAAAGGGTGCGTCCAGTCAGGAGATGAAAGAATGGGCGCAGAAATGAGTGAGTGTTTCAAAGACTCGAACGCTTCCATGCATGTTGAGTCGAAAACAAAAGTAGTGTCCTTGGCCAATAAGAGAGTCAAGGGTCTGGCAATCTTGCTAAAATCCTTGATGAACCGTCTATAAAAACCGGCATGGCCAAGGAAAGCTCGGATATCTTTGACGCATTTAGGAGGAGGAAGATTAGAAATGTCTTCAATTTTGGCTCTATCAACCTCTATGCCGGTTTACGAGATGACATGTCCTAAGACAATGCCTTCTCGTACCATAAAGTGGCATTTTTCCCAATTCAAAGTTAGGTTCTTCTCCCTACAGCGGGTAAGAACCGCGTCAAGATGTCGTAAACACTCATCGAAGGAGTCACCAAAAATGGAGAAATCATCCATAAAGATTTCCAAAAACTTCTCCACCATGTCCGAAAAAATCCCCATCATACACCGCTGAAATGTAGCGGGTGCATTGCATAACCCAAAGGGCATGCGACGATAAGCAAAGGTGCCAAAGGGACAAGTAAATGTAGTCTTGTCTTGATCCTCTTTGGCTATGGGGACTTGGTTATAACCGGAATAGCCATTTAGAAAACAGTAGAACTCATGCCCCGCTAATCGTTCTAGCATTTGGTCAATGAAAGGCAAAGGAAAGTGGTCCTTCCTTGTCGCGGCATTGAGTTTTCGGTAGTCGATGCAAACTCGCCACCCAGTTTGGGTGCGAGTGGGAATTAACTCATTTGCCTCATTGGTAATGACCGTGATGCCCGATTTCTTTGGCACGACATGAATGGGGCTAACCCATTGGCTATCTGAGATAGGGTAAATGATACCGCTATCAAGACACTTAACAATCTCCTTCTTGACCGCCTCTTTCATAATGGGGTTGAGGCGTCTTTGTGGATCCCTTACCGGCTTGGCATCATCCATCAAGTGTATATGATGTTCAACTATGAGGGGACTAATCCCCTTGATGTCCGCCATAGACCAGCCGAAAGCTTGCCGATTATTGTGTAAGACCGTTAAAAGAGCTTTCTCTTGCTCAAGAGCTAAAGAGGCCGATATGATAACGGGTAAGGTCTCATTCTCACCTAGATAAGCATATTTTAGGTGCGACAGAAAAAGCTTTAGTTCGAGTTTATGTGGTGAAACAATAGATGGTAACAATGGGGTAACTGTTTCAAACTCGAAGGATTCCATCAATGGTTCAAATCGAGTGTACGTTACCGAGGCGGATGGTTCAACTAACTCATCCGAAAAAGCAAAAGACTCAAACTCGGGTGGAGAGTCTTCAAGATCGTCAACAAAGGTGAAACACTCATAATCTTTGTCCGTCGTGAAACCTGTGTCGGATTCTAGGAGGAACGCACTAGTGGCATCAATATTGCTGTGATCAAACATAAAATTTTCGAACTCACAGTCCTCCTCCGCGATCTCATTGATCGAGCAAACATCAAGTACGCTAGAATTAGGCTCACAAGGCTGACTTCCTAACTTGAAAATGTTGAGCTCAACTGTCATATTGCCAAATGATAGATTCATTGAACCGCTACGACAGTTGATTACTGCGTTAGAAGTCGCGAGGAATGGTCGACCAAGTATCACCGGAATTTGACTCCGGGGGTTAGCGAAAGGTTGTGTATCCATAAAAATAAAGTCAACGGGGAAAATGAAATCCCCTACTCTAATTAACACATCCTCTAACTCTCCCCTAGGATGGGTGATTGATCGGTCGGCCATTTGGAGAGTGCAATGAGTGGGCTTAAGCTCTCCAACGCCTAATTTTTCGTACACCGAATAAGGTAGCAAATTGACACTAGCACCAAGATCTAATAGTGCTCTATTGATGTTCTTGTCCCCAATTGTGATCGAAATAGTAGGACAACCGGGGTCCTTGTGCTTTGGGGGTAAAGAATTGACAAGAGCATCGCTAACAGTATTAGCCACGAAAACTTTCTTTGGTACTTGTGACTTCCTCTTTTTGGTGCATAAGTCCTTTAAGATTTTTGCATATGAAGGGACTTGTTGGATTGCATCCAAAAGAGGGATATTTATGCTAACCTGTTTGAACAACTCTACAATCTTCTCCATCTGTGGAGTTGGTTTATTGGATCTCAACCGATTTGGAAAAGGAACATTTTGAAAAGTCGTTGAGTCCAATTTTTACGGATCAGATTGTTGAGTTGGAACGGAATCCCGTATAGATGTGTTCTTGTTGTGAGAAGAGGGTCCGTTCGAGCTAGAAGGAGTAGAGCCATGTGAAGGGTAGAGAATAGGCTCTAACGAAGACGAAGAAGAAGAAGAAGAAGAATGTGAAGAAGATGAAGAGGGACCACCGGCAGGGGTGTTATGGTTAATACCCACATTGTTTTGCAACACTTTTCCGGACCTCAACGTGGTCACAGCATTTACGTTATGATTCTTCTGTTCATATGCAACATGTGCGTGACCGGGATTTGGAAGTGGTTGAGACGGAAGTTTTCCTTTCTCTCGCTCTTTCATCGCATCATTGAGTTGTGCAATTTGTGCCTCAATAGATTTGATGCTTTGATCGTGTGAGGCACTGTTTTGCACCAAAGATTGAATAGAAGTATCTAATCTTGCTGTAGATTGTGTAGATTGCTTTAGGAAAGCCACTAGACTTCTTTTGAGCGAGCTAACCTTGTCATTATTAGGTTGAACAAAATTGTTTGGTGGGTAAAAAGTGTTAGGCACAAAATTGCTCACTTGATTAGGGTAAGGATGCTGTTGGAAAGGTTGTTGAAATTGAGTTTGTGGAGGTGCTTGTTGTTGTGGAGGAGGAGGCCTTTGAAAATTGTTATTTCCTTGGAATTGTTGATTTTGGTTCCAAGCGAAATTTGGGTGGCTCTTCCATCCAGGATTGTATGTTGAAGAATATGGATCGTTTCTTTGTCGTTGCTGAAAGGCAGCATTGACTTGATCCTGTCCTTGAGTAGATGCAGTGTAAGGACATTCTTCTGTGAGATGTGATGGATCCGAACAACAAGCACAAACAGTTCGTGGAGGCACAACAGGGGCAGGAGAAGGTGCTGAGATTTTGGTCTCAAGCGCTTCTAGCTTTTTCGTAAGAGCGGCCATCTCGGCCTTCATAGCAATCGACATCTCTACTTGATGTATGCCTGCCCTTGGTTGACTAATAGAAGAAGATGATGATGTGGTCTTGGTGCTCTCCCACTGAATTGTTTGTTCACTAAGATCCTCAAGAAACTGCCACGCTTCCTCACTAGACTTGGATAGAAAGTGACCTTGACAAATGGTTTCTAGCAACTGCTTCGTTGCCGGGTTCAATCCCTCGTATAATGTTTAGCAAAGTTGCCAACTTTCGATCCTATGGTGAGGGCATTGAACGAGTAGGTTTTTGAATCTTTCAAAACATTTCCAAAATGGTTCGGAAGGTTGCTGTGAAAATTGTATAATCTCATTACGGATTCTAGCAGTTTTGTGGTGAGGATAGAACTTTTTAAGAAAAGCTTTCACAAACTCGTCCCAATTTCTAATTGAATGTGATGCGGTGCTGTATAGCCACTTCTCGGCTAGGTCACATAAGGTGAAAGGAATGACCCTTAGCCTTATAGCGTCATCACTTAATCGGGTCGTTTTCATCATAGCGCAAACATTTTGGAATTTATTGATAAAGATATATGCATCTTCGGATTCCAAACCATGAAACTTAGGCAGCATATTGATGAAGTGGGGTTTGATCTCAAAGTTGTCCCCATTTGCCGGTGGTGGTGAAAGACAGGTAGGTAAAGAAGTGCGGACAGGGTAGAAGAGATCCTGGAGCGCGACTCGTGCGGGTGCTTCAACAGGCTGGTGATTCGGGTTATTCGCACCTAACGGAGGTGGAATCATTCCCGTCGGTAAGGTGTTGTTAGGATCGTATCCCGACATACCTTCGGAAGAAGAATGTGATGGTGAAAGTGAAGAAGTGGACAGGATTTCTACTTCGGAGTCGAAAGGTTCGTCGGTCGGTACCAACGAAACACGGACTAATCAGGCGCTCGGGTCCCTAGTCCAACCGGACATACACCAAAAGGGTTAGTGTAGTCGAAAGATGAAAGACAGAATATAGAGGTAAGAAAACGTCAATGAGAAGAAGTGGTGTAAGTGAGTGCAAAGATTCTTTAGCGACAAGTGGCAAGTTTTGAAAAGATTTTTATCCTTTTACTTTTTTAATGTGTTCTTTTGCAAAAAGATTTTTATAATAGAGACTTGTGACATAAATGCAATTAACCACACATGCACAATCAGGCCTAGATCTAGGGTCACCTAGGTCAGCTAGACCGCTCCTAACTGTTCCAAAGGGCTAGAGATAGGACCTCAAACCGCCTCTTCACCGCCAATTGCGGCCAGGTAAGTGGGAAGGAACCACGCTGTGGGCCTAATTAAAAAACACTAGCCTTGACACACTTGCCTGGGCACCGCAAAGTCAGGTTAGGATAAACGGCCGATGCCTATACTAGTCCTCTGTCCTATTGAGCGCGACGTCCTTAGGGCTGAGTCTAATATTTTTTAATTAAGAGTGGTCAATGCAAATGCTTTAAGTGATTTCTGGGGTCCTGGGAAGGGTGATGAAATCCCCACCCAATCTGAATTGGTCAATAGCCCCTTAAAGTCAGATTAATGTATGCAAAGCAGTAAATCACTTGCAATCAATTATTTTTAGCGCGGCGCAAAGAATCCTGCAGAAAATCAATTTATTGGAAAGGGGGAAGAAGATTTTTAGCGCAAAGAATCCTGCAGAAGATTTGACAAAAGATATATGGTGATTTGCAGAGGGGAGAATGAGAAAACAAACAGTGCAAAAATTGCGCAGAGATCTCCACAGATGACCGCGGAACCGCGGTTTTGACCAGGTACTTGCCGCGGAAATGCGGCTCTTTGAGGGCTTTGGGTCTCCAAATTTCTTCAGCTGCTCTGTACTTTCAATCTCCTCCTGTTTTGATGTATCTTTTTCTGTTTTGCCTTCTGTGTTGTTTCAGATCCGTCAAACCTGCAAAGAGTCACAAAGAAAACCCTTCAAACAATAAAAGATGATAGAATTTTTATATTTTTGATTTTTCAAATTTTTATGATGTTTTAAATTTTATGATTAACCCGAAATCGCGAAAAGGAAAGTTCTACGCCATCCCCGGCAACGGCACCATTTGATTTAGAGATGTTTTGTCGATCAAAAATATTTACCGCAATTAAGAACGGCGTCGCATGAAGCTAGCCGGTGAGTACGGGTCGGTCCACAGGGATGTGTAAATCTCCTTTAAGTTCTTACGAGTTAATTCCAAATGGTGTTTGGATTTATAATTAAACCTAAAAATTGAAGTTGTAGGATACTAGGATTAGAAACTTGCTAGGATTAGGTTTAGGGAAAATTTGGTAAACAAAGATCTACATCTCTTTCCATTGCCATTAATTAAATATATCATATTAGTGTTATGGTAAATCTTAACAAAGGGGATTAGGATGATTGGGAAGATTGATTCTCCCTCTAGATCCTTGTCCTTCCTTTCTTAATCTTTACCCTAACCTCCATGGAAAACCTTAAAATCCGGGCCTTTAGACTACGGAATCACCGTTACCTTGAGGGTAGAGTGCCGTAGGGAGCAGAATAAGAAGGTATGCATGGAGTTCTAATGTTCATAAAAGATTGGCAACGAAAAGAGATGAGAGATCTTCATCTCTCAAATCCTTCCCTATTCCTAACTCTAACAAGCGAGGAAACTACTCGCTCATTGAGGGGATGAAGAAAGACATGATTTTGTTAAAGAGAAGAAACATCTATTGCAAGTTAATAAAAACTAAACTAAATTAAACTAAGACAAGAAAATAATTTTCCTAGGGCAGATATGAAAAACTATAACTTGGGCAAGGAAAATAATCTACTTACGATTGATGCGCTCTAACTTCAAGAAAACAGAATTTTATTCATGAATCAATCATGTATCTTTTTCTCAAAAATGAATCAATCATCCTTGCCACAAGAGGGGCCGGCCACTTATAGAAGAGGGAAAGTGAGTGTAGGAGCTAACTTTAGGTGACCATAAGCATTCATACTTATCATAACCATTAAAGCAAGAGTGACTCACTTATAACATTAAATGTAAAAGCATGAATCATGAAACCTAGTCATCAACTCATTAATGCTTAACAATGAATCATCATATCATTAAATGCAAACCATGAGTCACCTAATCTAAAACCTTCTAGAATCATGACTCACCAAAGAAAAGATAAATCCGTCTTTAACCGAATGTTAAAGACGGGCGATAGAAAACTGGAAACTGGCAACTTCCAAAAGTGATCCCGAAACGAATTTCAGGATAACTCCGTAACGGTATAAACATACCCGCATTTGTATTACGACCGAATACAAATGCAACTGAGACAAAGATATTATATCTACACAGTATAATACTTGGATCCGGCTTAAACCAAAGCCTACCTGTATTATCTGCCCGAAAAATGACACGTGCGAAAACACACGTGCATTTTTCGAACCCTGCCATAAATCCATACGGCCTCTACAACGTTTCGCCCGAACTTGGGAAAGTGTCTGTGGGGAACTCTAATGACTCATCAACACACTGGCATTGGGTATAACCACTAGCACGTCAGAGGTACAAGCTGTACGTAACGGTTGTCTATGTATTGAAGGAAGGGGAGTTGATGAGCGAACTCATCCAGAAACCCTACTGAGCCTGACAGTGACAATATCCGTACAGTCCGGTCCATTCGTCAATGAGTATCGCATATACGGCCTAGGGGCTGGTAAACGTCAGACCCCTAATAGCTGTATAAGTCGTGTCAAAGAGAGAAGCCCAGAACACCCTGAGATACTACTGGAATACCTACTAGTAAATCTCGATTACCCTGGCCAGGGATTTCGTGTAATGGCTCTCCTAAACACAGCGCGATCTCACCCCCAATACCTGGAGAGACGAATCCCCGATGATCTGCTCATTGCCTCCATGTGGCTCGGGACTGTACCCAAAAAATACCTGTTTGCACGACTCCTTTGACCCGTGGTAGGGTAGAAATCAAAGCACAGTGGGAACTCACACGAGATAAATGATGACCTCAGGTCGATGAACTAACCTGTACACATGTCACCTGGGAACTGCTATCTGACGATATGTATAATACCAACTTAGCATGTTTCCGGCGAGTCTAGTCCGGTGTACTCATAACTCAATGAGCACCTGTATACATCTTAGGTGAACCAACTGACACCAATGGCTTGTGAGGCCGGCCACCGCCCCTCGTCGGGGTCTCGACTGTATACACTAGTCTACTCTGGAGTATCGATGCCCTGTCTCGAAACTCCTACGACTAGGGACACTTTAAGGATGTGCTTATAGACCCCAGCTCTCACGTATATGATCGCCATCATACTGCTGGCAGTCAAGCAAGAATCCTATGGGTTCAATTAACATGCAATAGTGAACTAAAGCATGTATACGATGATAAAGACAAACCAGATAGCATACTATCATCTCGAGTAAGACAGTCATGTCGGTATAGGTCCTCCCTCAATCATTGCAATCACGTGCCTGCGATCGAATAATTGACTTAGAGGGCACTATATCCAACAGTTGTGCATATCATGGCAATTATTAACGGTGTGAGTGGCATGCAATCAGTGCTCGTGCAAAATAAACCGTCAATAATAGTGTTGTGTCTCATTAGTACTAAGTCCAAATACTAAACACTAAAGGTCATATCATTTGATCTAGCCCAGACGCATAGCGCCATGTGGGCGATCCTCCTGTAGATGTTAAGTCTACTCACCAACGATCCAGGCTAAGTAAAGCCAAGCACCTGCTTTCCCTTCTTCGCAGCGTCCGAAGTCCTCGCCTGCGATCCTGAACACATATAACAATAAAGCAAGTGTATATTAGCAAACGACCAAAAACACGTACAAACTACATTTTACCAACGCAACAACACAAAACAAACTCTCGAGTGTTCGTATTGTGGCTAACGTACGTAGCGACACGACGAAACTGACCCAAGAGCAAAACCAGCACAACGTGCACGGACCGTGTCGGATAACGTATCGCGCGGACTCAAAACACTAGATTATAGCAAAACGATCCCAGATTTTGCATACTGTAAATATTAAAAATTTAAACTGTACCAAACACCCTTAACCAACAGCAGATAGCTACCCACAAAAAACCCAACACTCAACTCCCCTCCAAAATCGGTGTCACCGGAATTCATGCTTGGGTCGCCGGCCAAATCCGGTGGGGTAGGTCTTGTGTCTCAGGTGGGATCTTAGGTTTACTAGTACATCACTACAAACTTGTTTGGTCAATCAGTAAAAATCCCAGGTCACAGCAGTTCACAAAGGCTCTAAAATGACACAAAAATACGATATTGGTACGAAACGATACTTTAAGTGTCCTACGCGACAACCAACGAGCTATATATATCATAAAAACTCCTATTTAACAGTTTAGGGATTATACCTAACAACACTTGCTCCCAAGATCCAAGCTTTCCTAGCTCCAAGTGATCATGAAGGCAAAAACAAGTCTTGATGTGTTTTTGTGATTTAGTTTGGTAATTTTGGAGATTTATTGAGCTTGGATTGATGCAAAAGGTGAAAGAAATGATCAAGGGCAGAAGAAATGAAGAAGAACTCGGCCAAGAGAGGGAAGGTGAGAAATTGTGTAGAGTTTTTTTAGCTAAGTCTAGTGATAAATGCACATAAATGCCCATCAATGCATATGCATGCATGAAGCCAGCTCTCCCATTCATTTTTATTTCATTAAACTTAATTCTAAATACAAACAAATATCTAGATATTATATGGAGGTTTTGTTTTACTTAAACTTGATTTATTTGAAAAGATACAAATTTCGGAGAATTTTCCCAAACCCAAAATGTAAATACCACATTAAAATAATATTTAAATTAGGAAAAATTCTAATTGAACCAAAACGTCCCATATACCCCCAAAGCTTGTGCACTAGCTTTATTTTAGATAAATTAGGTGCTGGCGAGCCTATATGGATGTTTGATCACAGTCGGGTTAAAACAGAAAATACCGACAATTTTACCCTAAAATGGAAAAATTCGCATAACGATTTCTAAAACGTTACAATCTCCCCCCTTATAGAAATTCGGTCCCCGAATTAAAATTCTCACTAAGCGTACCTTCAAAGAGATGAGTACAAAACTCCCAAATCTCTCCCGCAGCCTCCCAAGTAACTACCTCACTATACGGCTATATCTAAGGAAACCCTCCACAGATGGCAAGTTCCTTGACCGAAGTTTCTTCACCTACCGTGCCATTAACACAAATGGATGCCGATGAACGAAAGATCGCGTCTAAGCTAAATGGTCTAGTGCTGAATCATGTGAGAAAGGTCATGAAGGTATTTGCAAAGTATCGACACAAGGAATACGGGGTGAAAACTCAATAATCTGGGCGGAAGTGCCAAATCAAGGGCAATGGAACTAACTCGCTAGAAGGATCTCAAAAGGACCTACAATCCTAGGATAAGCTTTCCAAAACTCAACACGTCATTTATCGGGAAAAATCCATAGAAATATATGATCTCCTACTGCGAACTCAAGTCTGCGACCACCACGATCGACATAAGACCTCTGTCTGTACTGGGCTGTCCTCATCCTGACCTGATCCAACTGGATCCTCTCCGAAGTCTCTAGACTAGCTGGGGTCCAAAAATCCTACTCACGCAGAGTCAGAAAAACAGAATGGCGATCGACACAACCTAACAACAAGACAGACACCTTGAACGAAATCCGAAACTTCTCTCTTCAATCCTTGCCCACCCGTAACTATCTCACAAGTTACGTTACATATTAGTGGACTGGAATGAACAAATGAAGCCGACTAATGTGACTGCTCTAGGATTTCGTGTCTCTACCCATCAACACCAGGTACACACAAACGCGTCCTTAAACGTAGCACACCCTAGTCACAAATCAAGGACTCCGAATCTTTACCCTGCCGAGTATGCTCAAGAATCTCTGACGAACGAGCATCGGCGGGCTGTGCCTCACGAAAATGATTAACTAAAAGTGGTCGGGCACGGACATGAGCAAGATGTCCCCTCAGTAGAGGCGAACCTAGCTGTACTCAATGATTGCACAAGAACTGTAAATCTGCAGAAGACTGTCTCTAATCTGCGCACAACTGGGACAAGCTAATCCCGGGCCTACGACTCAAGCATCAGCTACCACAATCGCCTTGCCACGGATAATAAAGGATCTCACAAACACAATCCTCCACAAGCTCCATCCAACGGCGCTGTCTCAACAATCAAAACCCGCTGCAGGAAGATGTACACTAAGCTCTGGTGGTCCGTGAAAATCTGACACGACTCTCAGCACGAGTAGTGTCCCCAATTTTCAACGCAAAACCACCTCGGTCATCTCCAAATCATGAGTGGAATATCCTGCTCGTACTTCCTCCAACTGTCGGGGAAGCATAAGCGATAACTCTATAGTGTCACCTTAGTACACAAACGAGCCCCACTCGCGAAACATCACAGTTAAACATCAAAGTCGCCCGAACCAGAAAGCAAAGAAAGAACTGGTGCAGTCGTCAACTGAGTCTTCAACTGCCGAAAACTCCGCACACATGCCTCAGTCTAAGAAAAGGAACCTCCTTTCCGGTCAGTTTAGTCAACGGTGCAGCGATACACTAACAATCCTGCATGAAACGGCGGTAAAAACCTGCTAAGCCCAAAAATCTGCGGACCCCCGTCCGTATACAAGTCTGGGCCAAAGCTGTACGGCCTCGATCTTCCTCGGGACCCTACGAAAACCGTCTCCCGTAACAACAAGACCTAGCAGTCAATACAATCAAGCCTGAAGGAACACTCTGAGAATTTAGCAAACAGCTGGTGCTCTCCCAGTATCTGCAAAACAAATCCTCAAGTGCTGCTCACGTTCCTCACGACTCCATAGAATAGACCAGAATGTCATCAATGACACAACAATAACCTGTTCGAGGAACGGCTTGAAGAAATCTGGTTCATCACATCATGAATGCTGCTAAGGCATTGGTGAGTCCAACGACACCACCAAAACACATACTGCCCGTATCACGCACCAAAGCAGTCTTCGGAATGTCATCACTCCGAACCCACAACCAATGATGACCTGATCCCAAAGCAAACTTAGAAAAATGTCTCGCACCCTAGAGCTGATCGAAGAAATCGTCAATGCGAGGTAAATGATACCTATCCGCACCGTAAGCCGGTTCAATTGACGATCCATCAATACTTAACCTCAAACTGTCGTCCTTCTCCTGACGAACAGAATAGGAGCTCCCCAAAGCGAAGCACTTGGATGAACAAGTCCATCAACAAAACAACTCTGCAGCTGATCCTCAAGCTCCCTAAGCTCCGCCGGCTCATCTGGAACAACGTCGACAAACTCTTGCATGAAAGGAACCCGGTCTAACAACTCACTATGGTTCCGGTATCACGAATGAAAACAAAGAATCCTCGACATCCACTCCTCAAAAAGCCGACAAACGAAAAGGCTGAATTCAAGCTGTGAGAGACGGCACCACTGTCCCTCTGCACAACAAGAACTGACTCGCCAGGAAAACAAAACCTTACTGTTTGCTCGTGGCAGTCCACAGACGCCTAGTGTTCATCACAGAATACTGCATTTTATACCGCCCATTCTTACGCTCGGTTGTTTATAGGTAGGTGCTTTTAATCCGTGTTTGTTACATATTTGCAGGATACAGGTTCTCGGTTCTAAAACGGTGAAATTCATGGAAAACACGACAAAATCCGGGTTCCTGCCAACCACTGAGAAAACACGGTCTCCGCTCGTCATCCGTATGTTGCCAGATACCAGTTTAGGAAGACAAAATGTCAAATCAATGTCACTTTCATGCACAAGGCTCAATGGCAACAACAAGTTCCAAGAAATCTACGCGGAGCTCGAGGCAATCATGACAAAAGCATCCACAAAAGTCCACCTTTCCTCAACAGAAATTCTGGAAGAAATGTGGAGGTATTTTTAGAAAACACATATGCCACACTGAAGGACACACAGAACCAGGGAAAGCCACCAAGTACGATGCCCTGACTCCATCATAGGGCCGCGGATCCGCGGCCAATAGGGGGTATTGGCCGCGGATCCGCGTCCATGTAGTGTCCTCTGGTTTTCGTGTTTTGGGGGTATTATAGGAACTTCATATAGTGTCAGAATTTGCCCCTAGGGTTTCATTTCCCTGCCTATAAATACAGCAGAACTTGCCAAAGCCAAGGGTCATTTTTTTTGTTCCTCTTTCTTTTGTAGTTTTAGTTCTTTTTCTTCTTCTTCTTCATTCTTTTTCCATGAAAATTGTAGTGAGAGCTTTTTGAGTGGGAGATTAATGAATATGAGGGTTTTGTATCATTCTCTTTTGTTTCTTCTTCCCCTTGAGATTCTTGCTTTCTCTTGATCATTCAACCTCTTCATTGAGCTTGAATGGTTAAGGGTTAGTTATTAATCTCAAGGGTCGTATTTTCTCATGGGACTAGTTCTTCATTTCACATGCGTTCTCTACCCTTCCCTTGATCTTGCAACCTCTTGATTGAGCTTGCAAGTTTAAGGGTTGGCTATTGATCACATGCTTGTCTTGAGTTCTATGTTCTTGTAATTACTTTCTTGTTCTTTTTATTTGCTTATTTATTACTTGCTTTTTATTACCTTGGTTTACTTTCTTGCAATTTATATTCATGCACTTTAATTACTTGTTTGTAATCTTTTCTTTTCTTTGTTCTTTTCTTTTGCTCTCTTTTGTTCATTTTGTGAATGTTGTATTTATTGTTGTTGTTAAGAATCCATATAATATTGTAAGTTAACGTTTCTTTACCCATTTCCTTTTCCCGTATTTTCCATTGAACTCCGCCCAAACCATACGCAAGCGCTCCGTTAGGCACCCTACCCTGACAAGGTAACGGTGATTCCTAACCACGACCGGTTGCGTTCGGTTTGGCCGGAGGCGAAAGCAAGAGACAAGAACGGAAGGACAAGGGTAAATAAGCCGGATTCCATGAATACCGCGCTTAAATCCCCTAATCCACGTTGTTGCCGATTGCTCTAGCTTCAATTGGTCAAGACTCGGCTCAAAGGTTTTGAGTACGGATTTCCTTAGCTTACAATCTCGTATCTTTTCTTAACAACTTTATACTTGCAAATAAACACATAGGTTAGAAACAAACATACACAAATTCTTCATTGACTCGTCTAAGACAAGAAGGTAAAATACCACCATCTCCCTGTGGACCGACCCGTGCTCAACCGGCTAGCTGCATAGCGACACCGTCCTGATCGCGGTTATACTTTAATTCTTTGAACATCCGACACGCCAAAAGCGTGCGATCAAATGGCGCCGTTGCCGGGGAAACGGTAGCGTATTTTCTTTCTTGTTATTCGGGTTAATATTCTTTTTGTATATATAAAAAAAAAAAAATCTTTTTGTTTTTTTTATCATTTTTGTGGGCAAGAGTGCAGATTTTTGCAGATTTGCAAACTGCGATTGTGGGAGCAAACTGTACGTTCAAAGTCAAGGTGATTGCAAAGTACAGTGCCAAAGATCCGGGTAGTTTGACCCGCGCAAGCGAACCCTTCAAGCTTACCGGATTTGATTCAACGGGGGTTTCCTAACCCAAAACTTAAACGGTACGTACTTTACTAACACCTTCTTTTCAAATCCGATGCTTCCAATATACTATTCTTTGCAGGATTCTTTGCAAGTTCGCTAGCAAACGCTAAAAATTGACTAACCCGTATTTGTTGCAGTGCCGCGCTTAAACTAAAAAACGATTGCTTGATTCTTTATAGAATTTTTGAATTGCGCATTGCATACATTAATACGGACTTAAGGGCAAGCGAACCCCACAATATACGGTAAAGGATTTCATCACCTTTTCCGTGGCCCACAAATCATGAACTTGCGCATAACGTTTACCCGCACAAAATTTAAAAGAAACTTGACTATAAGCCTTAAGGACTTCGCGCTCACTAGGAGAAGTTAACTGTCTTTAGAACCTTGCTTAACGATATATTGTTTACGGGGTGTCTAGGAAAGTGTTAACGGCGAAACCGCCAAAAGAGAAAGGGTTATTTAATTAAGGAACTTCGCGAAAGCGTTGGAAAACCTCCCCTTATCTCTGCACTTACCTGGCCTCGTGATCAGTGTATCTTGAGCCTGTTTCTCGACACAGTTTTACTTCGACAATCAAGTTCTGGAGCAGGTCTAGTTGACCTAGGTTAACCCTAGAACGATTAGGTGTGTGGTATTTTTTTTGTGTCGTGATTGTTTTTGTCCATATTCTTTTTTTGTGTATACTTCATTCTTTTGTTAATATTTAAAAAAAAAAAATTAAAAAAAAATATCACATTTTTTCCCCCTCCTTTTCTCTACCTTTCTCTCTCTCTCTTCATATCATGGGTACTCCACCTCGCAAAACTCTTGCCGAAATTTGGTACCCACAACCAGACATTACTTCCTACGGTTCTTGTTTTGGTCGAACTTCGAACGATCCATCCATGCCAAAAATTTCTTTGAAAGATCGGATAGACGCGTCTAGGACGAACAACTGGACCCCGCAATCCACTTCGTATCAACCGTTTCTAACATTCACACCTTCTTGCGTTGATACCCCTTTTGAAAATCCAGTTGTAACCCCGAGACCTATGTCTATTGCTGAACGTATTGAACAATCTCGTAGCCGATCTTTCACTCCTTTCACCACTACAAATTCTTGGGATCAACAATTCCATTCACCTTCTTATCCCAATGTTGATCCCACTCCTGTCCAGCCATTCAATTCCTACCAGTCCTACCCAACTTTTACACCTTCCCTAGACATTGCTTCTACACAGCCTTTTGGGAGTTTTCAGTATCCAAACAACTTTGAATCTTTTACTGAAACCCCTTCACAACCTATGTCTAGTCTTGAGCCAACTTTGGAAGACTTTAGGGTAGCGTCAAGCCAACAGATGATGGATTTGAATGCGTCCATGGCCGCTCTCATACAACCTACTGACCCGATAGCTAGTTTCCAACTAGCTCCTAATTTTCCAATGTATGAAGAGGCGGTCGGACAGGCTGTGAATTTGAGTGAAGAGAGTGAGATGTACCCCCTTCCAAATCAAACCTACCCGTTTCAAATTGAACCCCACAACTCCTGTGTTGAAAGTCTATCAAGTGTCCCAACTGAATTATCAATTGAAGATAGAATGTTTAATGAGTTGTGCGACTTTGTAGGGTTTGATTTGCCAGATTGTGAAGGGACCTTGCCAAGTGAAACCACAAACAATCCTTTTGACCTCTACACCACCATCTTAGAGCCTGAATTGATTGAAATCCATACTTTTGATGAGATGTCGGAGAAAATTGACTTTCACTTGATTAAGGATATTGACGCCGGGAATATTTTGGATGATGAACCTGTAGATCTGGCAGAGTTTTTCTCTCCAATTCATCATCCCGAGTCATTAACTGTTTTTCCCGAACCCCATATGCGTCTGAATTTTGAAGAGAAATGCATGGATGTGCTAAATTTTGAGGAAAATTTTGAGGATAGATTTGAGGATGAACCAGTTTTAATTGATGAGTCGGATTTTCCAATTCATCCTATCCCTTCCACTGATTGTGTACACCCTCCTGAACCTTTAACCGATAACCTTCCTCAACCACTTCCCTCCATCCTTTCCATCATTCCGACCTTGCAAGAACCCGTCTCGCTCTCATTTCACATGTCTGGTTTACCAAGTTTGGCGTACCCATGGCTTCTTACGAATCTTGAAGGATTTGACCCAATCTCTCGACGGATATATATATTAGCACAATCGCTTTTCACACATCGGTCATCACAAATTGTGCTAATCTATTTACTCCATTTGCACCCTCAAGTTCGTATTCCACTTCTTTTTCCCTTCCGCCATTCTTCTTCTTCTGATATACCGAGACCGTATCCCGCTTCTCTCCGCATACGGTCTCGCGTAATCTCCATTTCTTACATATTCACCTTCTTTCACCAGCCGCTGTTTTATCACGATAAAATTTTTGAATGGTTGGTGTTAACTTTTGGCCTGTGTAAGGCCTTGTATAGCTTGATACTGTTCTTTCCCCCCTAAATCCTGAATTTCAACGCTTAACAGTGGAAACACTGTTTTACTTAAGTTTGGGGGGGACACTTTTTTGTATATATTTTTGTTTTCCTTTTTGTTTTGTATATAATTTGTTTCTAGGAAGCGCCGGCAATTTTAACCCTCTTGGTATAGCCTGACAGTGAGGGCACCGTCAAGTTTAAGTTTGGGGGTGTGCTCGGTAAGCTTTCTTCCTACGCATTCATATGTATATTTTGCATCTGCATATTAAATCCATAAAATCCATAAAAATCTGAAAATTTTCTTAAAATATAAAAACTTTTTTGTCAAGTTAGATTGTGGAAGAACTCTGATTCAACATTCGACGGTTTTTGTTTGAAAAAATAGGAATAACTAAATCTTATGTTTAGATTTTGAAAACCTGAAAGATAACTCTCCTTTGAAGTTAACTATAGCTGATATACGTCTTTACATCACACTACACGTGTCGTGAATTTTGGGAATTAGATGACAAGTCTTTCATGTTTAAACTTTTAAGCAGATAAATGATTTTCTGAGGATCAAATAGGTTTGTTCTGAAATAAGTAATGTCAAGAATAGTTTATGAAGTAAAGCGAATATGAAGGAATGTTATTGATGCCGTAATTGGAGCTAAGTCTGAAAAATAACCCATCGGAAACTTGATTGGAATGATTACACACCAAACCCACTAAACACGTCTTTTATCCAAAAAAATAATTGAACTGCTGGTTATATCTCCGTTCGTATTAAATCATCTGATTTTCACGTCAAACTGTCTTTTGTTTTTGGACCTAGGTAACTTGAGTAATTAAGTCCGCTGGGGTGTTTCTACACCTAATGCCCTAAAACCAACTGGTTTGGGTGCATTGGCCCAAAGCTCGCTAAGAAGCCTAGAAAGTCCAGTTTTAAAACAAAGTCAAGCAAGTGTTCTCTCCGAGTTAAAATTCCTAACGGTTCTTTGTGTGAGAATAATCTTGATAAAAGACAGACTTTTATAAAAAAAATTTAGCGGAGATATGAAGGTTTTATTCTATGATAAAGACTATTGCACGTTCACAGAGGTGTGTATGAAATGAAAACAAGAAAAAGGTGGAGTGAAAAATACGACTTAGTTTCCTGTTATGGAAGATAGAAATTCTGAAGTTGAAACCTTACTGGAAAACGAAACTTGAAAAATGCTTAACTCTTTATAAAACTTATGTGATCCTTTTAAAATTGTTATCTGGGCTTTATTGTGCGACATGATGACTTTAATCGATCCTTCTGGAACTTAACGACACTAATTGCACTGCACGTAAAGACATATAAAATCTGTAGTTAAATAAGAAGCGAGGTGTGAAAAATAAAGGTTCGATAGTCTAGACTTAGGATTATAGAATTGTTATTTTCTAAAACAAAACTTTAGGGTTTGAATCTTAGTTATTGTACAAAACCAACTTGACCAGATTTTGTGGGTAGTATCCGCTGAAAACCCTCAGGAGACAACACTCCTCCTACTAGGGACACCTAGAGGTTTAACGGCTTGTTGCACGCGCTCAGTGCAATCGCGTTCCCTGCGAAAGTGCGGTTAGGATTTTATTTTTGTGAATAATTGGTTTTGCTCGGGACGAGCAAAAGTTAAGTTTGCGGGTATTTGTTCATCACAGAATACTGCATTTTATACCGCCCATTCTTACGCTCGGTTGTTTATAGGTAGGTGCTTTTAATCCGTGTTTGTTACATATTTGCAGGATACAGGTTCTCGGTTCTAAAACGGTGAAATTCATGGAAAACACGACAAAATCCGGGTTCCTGCCAACCACTGAGAAAACACGGTCTCCGCTCGTCATCCGTATATTGCCAGATACCAGTTTAGGAAGACAAAATGTCAAATCAATGTCATCTTCATGCATAAGGCTCAATGGCAACAACAAGTTCCAAGAAATCTATGCGGAGCTCGAGGCAATCATGACAAAAGCATCCACAAAAGTCCACCTTTCCTCAACAGAAATTCTGGAAGAAATGTGGAGGTATTTTCAGAAAACACATATGCCACACTGAAGGACACACAGAACCAGGGAAAGCCACCAAGTACGATGCCCTGACTCCATCATAGGGCCGCGGATCCGCGGCCAATAGGGGGTATTGGCCGCGGATCCGCGTCCATGTAGTGTCCTCTGGTTGTCGTGTTTTGGAGGTATTTTAGGAACTTCATATAGTGTCAGAATTTGCCCCTAGGGTTTCATTTCCCTGCCTATAAATACAGCAGAACTTGCCAAAGCCAAGGGTCATTTTTTTTGTTCCTCTTTCTTTTGTAGTTTTAGTTCTTTTTCTTCTTCTTCTTCATTCTTTTTCCATGAAAATTGTAGTGAGAGCTTTTTGAGTGGGAGATTAATGAAGATGAGGGTTTTGTATCATTCTCTTTTGTTTCTTCTTCCCCTTGAGATTCTTGCTTTCTCTTGATCATTCAACCTCTTCATTGAGCTTGAATAGTTAAGGGTTAGTTATTAATCTCAAGGGTCGTATTTTCTCATGGGACTAGTTCTTCATTTCACATGCGTTCTCTACCCTTCCCTTGATCTTGCAACCTCTTGATTGAGCTTGCAAGTTTAAGGGTTGGCTATTGATCACATGCTTGTCTTGAGTTCTATGTTCTTGTAATTACTTTCTTGTTTCTTTTATTTGCTTATTTATTACTTGCTTTTTATTACCTTGCTGTACTTTCTTGCAATTTATATTCATGCACTTTAATTACTTGTTTGTAATCTTTTCTTTTCTTTGTTCTTTTCTTTTGCTCTCTTTTGTTCATTTTGTGAATGTTGTATTTATTGTTGTTGTTAAGAATCCATATGATATTGTAAGTTAACGTTTCTTTACCCATTTCCTTTTCCCGTATTTTCCATTGAACTCCGCCCAAACCATACGCAAGCGCTCCGTTAGGCACCCTACCCTGACAAGGTAACGGTGATTCCTAACCACGACCGGTTGCGTTCGGTTTGGCCGGAGGCGAAAGCAAGAGACAAGAACGGAAGGACAAGGGTAAATAAGCCGGATTCCACGAATACCGCGCTTAAATCCCCTAATCCACGTTGTTGCCGATTGCTCTAGCTTCAATTGGTCAAGACTCGGCTCAAAGGTTTTGAGTACGGATTTCCTTAGCTTACAATCTCGTATCTTTTCTTAACAACTTTATACTTGCAAATAAACACATAGGTTAGAAACAAACATACACAAATTCTTCATTGACTCGTCTAAGACAAGAAGGTAAAATACCACCATCTCCCTGTGGACCGACCCGTGCTCAACCGGCTAGCTGCATAGCGACACCGTCCTGATCGCGGTTATACTTTAATTCTTTGAACATCCGACACGCCAAAAGCGTGCGATCACCTAGCACGTAGCTAACCAGTCTGTGCCCAGGAGAACGTCAAATCCAACATCTCTAGAAGGATCACAACGACGGACGAATCTTTATCTCCTATCCGGTTGGCACACGACTGAAACACGTGTCGCGCAATAAAAGAATCGCTGACATAAGTTAACACAACAACGACTCATCTTGCATACAAAAATCTCAGCCCAAACAAGGCATAAAGTGTGTAAAACAACAAGTGCATAGATCCTAACTAAAAGCAAAAGAACATGCAGATTTAGAATACCTGAAAACTCAGCATTGGACACCCGCGCGTCCTGATGAGTAGAAGCAAACTCTCGAGTTTGCTCTCTACCCTCAACTGGCTGAACTCCTCTTCTCTGCGATATAGCTGCCTCGCGACTACATGGCTCAGTACAAACTCGAACCCGATGACCCAAACTCCCGCACCGATAACATCCGGAAGAAAACTGCTGGCCATCCTGGGGATAAGAGCTAGACATCTGTCCTCGCCTCAAGCCTCTTGTACTCCCACAACGTGCACGAAACCTGTCTCGACAACTGAACCTCTGTCTATGGGCTCGCACACTTGCATGAGCCCTCCTCTGATCCGAAACTCCCAAAGTCTCCGGAAAACATGCCTCGTCAACTGGGGCTGCATCCATTGGTGCTGTGTAGGTGACGAAAATCTATGTGCTGATCGCAAGGAACAACTGGGTAACAGGGGTGACAAGCTCCTGTCGCTGTGCTCGAATGGCCTCAACCAATGAACTCATCGTCTGGCGCATGTCCTGCATCTCTGCCACAAGCCTATCAATATGATCTATCGAAGGCGGATCCATCTGCTCCGGTGCAACGAGCGTGCCATCCTTGTAAGTGCACGGCGGCGCCCCGGCCGTCAATCCGACGGCCAAATGCGGAAGCGGTGATAAACTTTAATTTTTCTTGAACTGGCAAACCGCCGCGCACTAATACCCGGATCGAACCATTAACTAGTCCTAGCTAACTACAAGATGGGAAAGAGATATACCGACGATCCAAGTCCTCCGGTCTTCTCATCATCGTCCCGATCTCCTGCGGAATGTCCCGTCTCCTCCTCGTCGCCGGAAGTGCACCACATTGCCTACTTCTTTTACGGGCTCCCACCTCAATGCCGAGGCAACTCGGGCACGAAGCCGGCTACTCGACGTGCCCAAGATTCGCTGTAGAAAATAGTAGAACTAGTGTCTCACTTTGGGGTTTTGGATGTTGCCTTTTGGTGGAGGAATTGAACTTAACTCTTGAGATGGAGATGTGGGGATTTTTGAAGCAACAAGAGAACAAAAATTTCCCCACCCAAAAACTTGGCAGCCCTTCACTTGGCCGGCCCCTACTTGTGAATGGGGAGAGTGTGTGAGTGAGGAGAGATCCAAGGATGAATCAATCACAACCATAAGGCAAGGGAGAGAGAAAAGCTCATGATATCAAGAAATGATTGCAAGTAAATAACCTCACTCCAACTACCAAATCATCAACAACCATGATGGCAAAAAGTCAAGCCATCATGAAGAAATCAAGTCAAAGGATGGTGCTATAATCATGACAAGATAAAATGCAAAGACCCCCTCCACAAATGCCTATTTGCAACAATGCAAATAAACCCTCCTCCACCAATCTTCGGCCAATGAACGGAACAATGGAAATTGGCCGAAACGGAAAGCAAACTGGCAACTCCAGAAAACTGGTCCCGTAATAAATTACAGGAAAACCCCGATACTGTGCATACACACCCGCATTTGTATTCCGACCGAAACACAAATGCAATGAGACAAAATCTATACTGTACTATTCTAGGATCCGGCTTATACCAAAACCGGCTAGTATTATCCGTTCGATCCTGATCCGTGCAATACCGCACGTATCTGATCGAACCCTGCCATATAACCATACGGCCTATAGTACAGACTGTCCGATCCTGATCCGTGCAATACCGCACGTATCTGATCGGACCTTGCCATATCTCCATACGGCCTCTACAACCTTTCGCCCGAAAGCTGAGTAACTGAATGTGGGGGACTCTAAAGACTCATCAACACCTTGGTTGTGGATTTAACCACTAGCACGTTAGAGGTATAAGCCAATACATAACGGGCTACCAGGTATTGACCAAAAGGGACGTCTGTGAGCGAACTCAGCCTGACACCCTACTTAGCCTGTCAGTGACAATATCCGTACAGTCCGGTCCGTTCGTCTATGAGTATCGCATGGCGGGCCTAAGGGGTTGGTAAAAGTCAGACCCCCAAAAGCGGTACAAGTCGTGTCGGAGTGTAGCCCAGAACACCCTGAGATACTACTGGAATACCTACCAGTAAATCTCCTTGCCTCGGCCGAGGGCTTCGTGTAATGGCTCTCCTAGACACAGCACGACCTCACCCCCAATACCGGGAGAGACGAACCCCTGAAGATACGCTCACTGCCTCCATGTGGCTCGGGACTGTACCCAACTAAAACCTGTTTGCACGACTCCTTTGAGCCGTGGTAGGGTAGTAATCAAAGTACAGTGGGAACTCACACGAGACAAATGACGATCCCCAGGTCGATGAACTAACCTGTACACATGTCACCAGGCAACTGCCATCTGACGTCTGGTATATGACCAACTAGCATGTTCCCGGCGAGTCATGTCCGGTGTACTCATAACCCAATGAGCACCTGTATACATCTTAGGTGATCCAACTGACACCAGTGGCTTGTGAGACCGGCCACCGCCCCTCGTCGGGGTCTCGACTGTATACACTAGTCTACTATGGAGTATCGATGCCCTGTCTCGAAACTCACACGACTAGGGACCATTTAAGGATATGCTTATAGACCCCAGCTCCCACTTATATGATCGCCCTCATACTGCTGGTGGTCAAGCAAGAATCCTAGGGGCTCTATCAACGTGTAATAGCGACTTGTCAGGTCACCTGAAGCAGTACACGATGATAAAGGTAAACCAGATAGCATACTATCATCTCGAGTAAGACTGTCCTACCGGGATAGGTCCTCCATCAATCATTGCAATCACGTACCTGTGACCTAATAATTGACTCTGAGGCCACTATCTCCAACAATCCTGGTCAGTCCTCGTCCTGCACGAGTCAACTCTGACCTCGGCTCTCGCTGCATCACTCTGAGTCCCCAAAGTCATTGGCGGCATAAGGCTATAAATGAAAATAGGATTCGATCAGAACACGGAAGTCGAATCATAAGGTGTTAGTTATATGTATGCCCTAGAGGCCATTACTATACATTGGATATATATTGTAGTGGATGCTGGGACATATATAGGTAGGACTTTCTTGCTCGACATGATAGTACGCTATCTGGTTGCTCTTTATCTTAACATGTATACTTTCTGTCTCTCTGTTACTTGTTAATAAAGCCCTTAGGATGTGTACTCGACTTCCAGGACTATGATGTAGATCATACTAGTGGGGCCTGGGTAGTCCATGAGTACATCCTTCAATGTTCCTAGTCGTGGGAATATCGAGACGGGGCATCGATATTCCAGAGTAGACTAGCGTATATCTTCTCGACCCATGTGATGGGCGATGGATGATCCTATATCCATTGCTGTTTGATATCAGAGATGGTATGCGGGTGCTCAGTGGAGACTGGGTACACTGAACGGACTCGCCGAGAACTCTCAGATGGTATTATACCTCACGTCAGATGGCAGTTCTCTGGTGACACTGGTACAGCTTAGTCTGTTGACCCGAGATCGTCATAGAGTCTAGTGTGTCTCCCACTGTGCTTTGATTTCCACCCTACCACGGCTCTACTGAGTCGTGCAAACAGGTTGTTTTTGGGTACAGTCCTGATTCACATGGAGGCAATGAGCGATAGGAGGGGATTCGTCTCTCCCGGTATTGGGGGTTGATGTTGCGCTATGCTCGACTGGCCATAACAGGAAATGCCTGGCCAGGGTTGCAGTGATATACTAGTAAGAGTTATCAGTAGTTTCATGATTGTTATGGACCTCACGTCGGCATGACTTATTCTGACGTTTACCACCCCTAGGCGAGATATGCGACATATCAGACGAACAGACCGGACTGTACGGTAAGTGTTACAGGTTGGATTCACAGGAGTGTGAGCGGGCTTGCTCGTCGATCTTCTGATCGCTCAATACCCGGGTGGCCGTTACGTTTAGCAGACCGCTTGCGGCTTGTGGGTGTTTGATATGATCATCACCTGTTGCCGGCGTATTGACGAGTCTTTAGAGTCCTACACAGAGGTTTCCTGGCTCAAGCGAAATGAAATAGGAGCGCATATGAGATATGTGCGGGAGCGAGAATAATGCGTGTATGTGATACCGTATTCTATTCTCGCGATGAATGTATCGATTGGTTGTATGCGATATAACCTAGTTATCGAATCAAGGATTGATTCGATAAGCCGATACATTGGATATTAGTCAGTTATATGCGATATGACCGGATCGTTAAATCAAGTATTGATTTAATGATTTAATGAATAATTATATATTTGATATAATAATTTGCATTAACTAGTATTTGTTCACTTTAAATGGATTTTCTCACTTGAAGTACACAAGTTGTATATGTGATATACTTTTGTGCACTTGTTTGTATCATGTTTGATGATACATGCTAACTTGAGTTTGTGTGTATGATTAAACCATGGTTATATGAATGGTTAGGGTTTTGTTTATTTATCTATTCATTTATCTATTTATTCTTTTTTTGCAAAATAAGTCATGGTGGCTTTCTTTGTTTGCTTGTTGAAGCTTCATGAAGCTTTGAACAAGTCCACCTTTTTTGTCTCATGCTTAACCCCAACCATTCAACCTAACCATAGTCTATTCTCTACACCTAACCATGGTTGCTAAATGATAAGTATTCATTTTATTTTCGAATTTCAAAATACTTATCATATTCTTCTTCATTGATACCATCTTCTTCATCTTCAACAATGAAGAAACCTTGCAACCATCAATGGCAACTTGAGAAAAAGAGTGAGAAATCCAATTCTAAAGTGAACCCACTTCCTATTTCTTCATCCTCTACCACTTTCCAAGTAGTATAGGGTGTTTTCTTCACAAGTTTCATGGCTTGGTAAAGTTGGAGCTTGATCTTGTGTTGCCTCGACGTAGATCATCTTCGTCATCGAACTCGACGACCTAGCCCGCCCAATTTTCCGATGAAACCATCGCAAGAGTCTAGGATTTCTATTTGTACAGCGGAGGGACGTCTATGCGGAGCTAAGGAAGTGGAGGACCGGATCTACAAAGGTTGTAGTTACTTTCCTTTAGCAATAAAGTTATTTACTTGCTTGCATCGCCTCTTTATCTAGTTAACGATTCGTATTAGGGTTCGTAGGCACATGAAATTTTTGAATTGGGCATGTTTGATCACTTGTGAGACTTCAATAGTGTGCCTAGGAACCCTACAATGGTATCAGAGCCTAGCTAGAGCCTTAGGCGATGCGTAGACGGAGTTAGAAGTCCGATCAAACCGAAACCCTAATTCAAAGTTGCTCTCTGTACATTTTTGAAAATCGGGGATTTTTTAGAATTAAAAATATGCAGAAAACTAAGCAAGAATATCTAAGAATTACTGTGAATTTCGATCACCTGATTCAATCAAAGTGCGGCGGAACCGTGGCGTCCGCATGGCTAATGCGGCGGTTCCGCGGCAACTTTGTCGCTTCTCCCAATGATCTTTGCACAGTAATTCTGTTAGGTCCATGTTACCTCTTCGGGTACTTTCGGGGTTGCGGAAATGGTAAAACAAAATTTTTTCTGAACATGGCAACATGGACCGTAAAAGCCGGATCTTTACTAAACAATACACTAGCATCCTAACTAGAGATTTATCTACTCTATTAGGGGTTATACCTCAACTTGTACTCCTTCTCTTCTTGTTGTTCTTCTCCTTGCTTGCTCCGAGGCTTGATCCGGACTTTGGTCACCTCCGCGGCCTCCTTGAGTCGAAGACGATCCACCCGAGAGATGTACACCGAGCTCTACCTCGAGCCGAGGTAACTAGGGCAAAGAGATTGCTAATCTAGAAGCCCTAGGTTGTGTAGAAGTGATAAAGGGATGGTTTTGTCTTTGTGGGATCTTTATCTCTCAACACATGAGATCAAAAGATGAATCAAGAGGAGGAAGAAGAAGGAGGAGCTAGTAACCATGGTTCATTTCTTTTTCTTCTCCCTTGAAAAGGCAAGAGAGAGAATGAGAAAGAAATTATGAAAAGATTAAACCAAAAGAAATAAACCATGGTTCCAATAATACACAAAATCATCATTACTAATCCTATCATGATATAAGTTGATGGCACATTGAATTGACTATTATCATAACACAAGAAATAAAAAGAAAATGAAAGAAGAGTGTGGATCTCTCTTGAAGGTCAATGGTCAACACGGTCAACGGGTCAACAAAGTCAAGAGAGATCCAAGTGGTCAAATGGTCAATGCAATTAGCCATCACAAATCTATCACTAAAAGGATTAGTAAACAATGTCTCCGGCTCATAACGGTTTTGACCAAACGAACTGTCAAAACCCTAATGAGTGTGCCATATTACGGTTTTGGCCGAACCAACTGCCAAAACCCTAATGGGGCACCTCCTCCTTCATCGCTCCTAAGAACTGTGCATACACACCCGCATCCGCATTCCGTAGAATGCGAATGCACAGAAGACAAATCAAATCTATCTGTGCAATACTAGGATCTGGCTTAAACCAAAGCCTACTAGTATGGCCTGCCCGAACACCACACGCACACAAGTGTACATAAGTGATCGCAGCCCTGCCGTAAAACCATACGGCCTCTACACGTTTCGCTCAGTGCAGGGAAACTCTCTGTGTGGGACTCTAAAGACTCGACACTACGCTGGCAGTGGGTTTAACCACAGACCGCAAGCGGTACTAGCTGTACGTAACGGTCCCCAGGTAGATGTCGATAAGAAGGCCGATGAGGTACACCCATCCGAACTCCTACTGAGCCTGTATGTGACAATCTCCGTACAGTCCGGTCTGTTCGTCTGATACATCGCATGGCGGGCCTAGGGGGACGGTAAACGTCAGTCTCCTAATAGCGGTACAAGTCGTGTCGGAGTGAAGCCCATAATACCCTGAGATAACACTGGAAACCTACCAGTATATCTCGCTTGCCCTGGCCAGGGACTACTCGTGTAATGGCTCTCCTAGACACAGCGCGATGTCAACCCCCAATACCCGGAGAGACGAATCCTGTCTAACCGTCACTGCCTCCAAGTGCTTCGGGACTGCACCCAACTACTACCTGTTTGCACGACTCAGTAGAGCCGTGGTAGGGTAGCAATCAAAGAACAGTGGGAACACACTCGAGGCGAAGTGACAGTGTCAAGTCAGCGGACTAAGCTGTACTCATGTCACCTGGGAACTGATAACTGACGATAGGTATAATACCAACCATCAGTTCCCGACGAGTCATGTCCAGTGTACTCGTAACCTAACGAGCACCCGCATACTATCTCAAGTACGACATACTGACGGCTGTGGGACAGACCGTCTCCCGTGCTGGGATGAGAAGCGCATACGCTAGTCTACTCCAGAGTATCGATGCCCTGTCTCGATAATCCCATGACTAGGGACGTGTATAAGGATGTGCTTGTGGATTATCCAGCCCCCACGAGTGTGATCGCCATCACAACGCCGGTAATCAAGCAAAGATCCTAAGGGCTCTACTAATACGTATAGGTGATACAATAAAGAAACACACATGTACACATTAAAGCAGAGACAAACCAAGTAGAATACTACTATATTGAGCAAGATTGTCTATACAACTGTGAATATCCCAAGCTTCCATCAAGTAATATATAAACTAGTATGATACAGTAATGGCCTCTAGGGCATATACACTAACAATCTCCCACTTGCACTAGGGACATGTACTGGCGTATCGAAGACCTATCATCTTGATCAGCCGCTCGAACTGAGTCTGGGGTAAGGCCTTCGTGAATGGATCCGCCGTGTTGTCTTTTGTGTCCACTCTCTGCACCTCGATCTCCTGGCGATCAATGATCTCCCTGATCAGGTGATACCGCCTTAAGATGTGCCTGGATTTCTGATGGGACCTTGGTTCCTTCGCTAAAGCTATAGCCCCATTGTTATCGCAATACACAGGTATTGGGTCAATAATGGACGGAACCACGTGAAGTTCACTAATGAACTTCTTCATCCAGACTGCCACTTTTGCGGCATCGCTTGCAGCAATGTATTCTGCCTCCATCGTCGAGTCTGCGACGGTATCCTGTTTGGAACTTCTCCAACATACCGCCCCTCCGTTGAGGGTAAACACAAAACCCGAGACAGACTTGCTGTCATCTTTGTCACTCTGGAAGCTTGAATCGGTAAAGGACTCGACCCTAAGGTCTCCATTACCGTAAACCAGGAACATCTCCTTAGTCCTTCTCAGGTACTTGAGAATGTTCTTCACTGCTGTCCAGTGGTCCTCACCTGGGTCTGACTGATACCGGCTTACCGTGCTTAGCGCGTAAGCTACATCTGGTCTTGTACGTAGCATCGCATACATTATAGATCCTACCGCCGAAGCGTAGGGTATAGTGCTCATGCGAACCCTCTCCTCGTCAGTCTTAAGAGACATCTTCTTGGAGAGGGTAATTCCGTGCAATACGGGTATGTTACCGCGCTTGGAATCCTCCATACTAAATCTCTTTAGTACGGTCTCTATGTACCTAGACTGCGAAAGTCCCAGTAGTCTCTTAGATCTATCTCTATAGATCTTGATCCCCAGAATGTACGAGGCATCACCCAGGTCCTTCATGGAGAACCTTTGTGACAAAAATAGCTTGACCGATTGTAGCATAGGAATGTCATTTCCTATCAAAAGAATGTCGTCCACGTACAAGACTAGGAACACGACAGTTCGTCCTACAATCTTCTTATAGACACAAGGTTCATCTTCGTTCTTGATGAAATTAAATTCCTTGATTGCCTCATCAAAACAGATGTTCTAGCTTCGTGATGCCTGCTTTAATCCATAAATGGATTTAAACAACTTGCACACCTTCCCTCTGCTCCCACTGTCTACGAAACCTTCTGGCTGATCCATGTAAACGCACTCTTCCAAACAACCGTTTGGGAAAGCCGTTTTAACATCCATCTGCCAGATTTCATAGTCATGGAAGGCAGCAATGGCAAGTAGGATCCGAATGGATTTGAGCATAGCCACCGGAGAAAAAGTTTCGTCATAGTCCAAACCAGGTCTTTGACGAAAACCTTTTGCAACGAGTCTAGCCTTATAGGTTTCCACCTGCCCATCTACACTAAGTTTCCTTTTGTAGATCCATTTGCATCCAACGGGTTTTACCCCAGGTGGAGCAATATACAAGGTCCACACTTTATTGGCGTACATGGACTCCATTTCGGATTGCATTGCTTCCTGCCACTTATCAGAGTCCCTACTGATAATGGCCTGCCTGAAACTGGTAGGGTCATCTTCTTCCAAGATGCAATCCTCTTGATCCCCGTCTATGAGAAAACCGTAGTATCTCTCGGGCGGATGAGAAATCCTACCAGATCTGCGGAGTGGCTGAGGTTCGTCTGGGGTTATTGAATTCTGAGGTTCTGTCAAATCTTCAGTTTCATTTTGTGGTCGCTGAATTTCTTCCAGTTCTACCGAACTCCCACTTGTTTCTTTTGCAAGAAATTGCCACTCTAAAAAGGTGGCGTGGCGAGATACAAACACCTTCTGTTCCTCGGTGTGGTAGAACAGATATCTTGTGGAGTTCTTAGGATATCCCACAAATTTACATAGAAATGAACGTGCCTGCAGTTTGTCCGGATTTTGTACTTTTACATAGGCCGGACAACTCCATATCTTAATACGTTTAAGATACAGCTTTTTACCATTCCATATCTCGAATGGTGTTTTAGGCACAGATTTAGACGGAACATCGTTCAATAGATATGCTGCTGTCAACAGTGCATGTCCCCAAAATGAAAGAGGTAACTCGGCATTACCCATCATGGAGCGAACCATATTAGGGTACGATTCCTCCGCTCCGATACACCGTTGTGCTGTGGTGTATAAGGAGGAGTAAGCTGAGAGAGAATACCATTCTCTTTTAAGTAATCTAGGAATTCCGTGCTTAAGTACTCCCCTCCTCTATCAGACCGGAGGATCTTGATACTTTTGCCAGTCTGGTTCTCTACTTCGTTTCTGAATTCCTTGAATTTCTCAAAAGCTTCAGATTTGTGTTTCATCAGATACACATATCCGAACCTAGAGAGATCGTCAGTGAATGTGATGAAGTACGAGAACCCAACCTTTGCATGTATAGACATCGGACCACATACATCACTATGTACGAGTCCCAAGAGCTCTGCTGCTCCTTCTCCATGTCCGGTGAACGGAGATTTGGTCATCTTCCCTTTGAGACAAGACTGACAAGTTTCATAAGATGAAAACTCGAACGCATCCAAGAGTCCATCTTTATGCAACTTACTCAGTCTTTTCTCTCCGATATGACCAAGTCTACAATGCCATAAGTAGGAATCATTCGTATCTGAATTCTTCCTCTTGCGTGTGTTTTGTACATTGAGAACTGTATTCTGATTTAGAACGTAGATACCATTACACAGTGCACCTTCTGCAACCAGTACCTTATGAAGGTAAATGTTCATGATATTTCTATCAAGAACAAAATTATATCCATCTTTATCGAGTAAAGAAACTGATATGATGTTGCAAACCAAGGAAGGTACATAGTAGCAATCGTTCAAAATCATAGTCTTGCCATTTGGCAAAACTAGGTGATATTCACCGACGGCTGCCGCATTAACTTGTGCTCCGTTCGCTACTCTGAGCGACATATCACCCGGTGCAACTTTCCTACTTTTTCTCAGTCCCTGCAATAAATTACAGATATGAGATCCTGATCCGGTATCAAGTACCCAGGAGGTAGGGCTGACCGTAAAACAGTTCTCAATTACAAGAACACCTGAAGTAGATGCAAAACCATGCTTCTTCTTCAACTGGGTATCCTGGGAATCCATACAATCCCCTTTCCCTTGCTCATACTTATGACTGTTGTCACAAGTTAGAGCTGAACCAACGTTCACCAGCCCCGAATAAGAATTCGGATCGGTCAAGCGATACATTTTATGATCTTGATTAGGGCGTGAAATGGTTGCTACGTGGAGATAGAGAAAAGAAACACTCAACGTGCGCTCTTGCAAGTTTAGATTGGTTTTTAATTTATCTAAACAGGATGGCTCCCACTGTCTCTCGAATCCCTCCTCAAACCATAAAGGAAGAATTAGTCGGGATCAATCTCACCGTACAATTCTTGCTTAACCGTTCAGCCAGGCCAGTGTCGGTACTTCGAGGGAGGTTTTCCAACGCTTTCGCGAAGTTCCTTAATTAAGTAACCTCTTTTCCCTGTGGGCGTAGCCCCGCTAACACCTTTCTAGACACCTACTTGGTTTATAGCATTGATCGTTAAGCGAGAAAGTTCCCAAGGAGTAGCATATACTCACAGTAGGATCGGGATCCAAATATCATCGCGTGACAAAACTGAAGGAATCCTACCAGAATCATCACACTCCAAATGGTATGCAACACTAGCAAGTTTCAGTACTTTTGAAACTCCTGATGTGGTTTTTGCCCCTAGGACCCAAGTGACCTTGACTGAGCCAACATATCAAAGGATCCTAGTCAAGTTCAACCCGTCATTATCTTGACTGCATTAGACCCACCCGTACGAGTCCTTGACTGAGCCAAAATGACCGCACGACTGTCCTAACCAATCACTTTGTATCCTACGGAAAATATTACATAGCTACCGTACACTACGCCTCGGCTGAGCACGAAATACGTAGCACGAATACTAAGAAATATCAATCCGAAACGACGGAGGGGTACGACTGGGTTTTGGCGAAAACCCGTTAACGTAATGAACTTGATATCGTTGAAAGAACGTGATACAGTTTTTGAAAATATAGTGGCGAAAACTTTTGCTAATGAGGTCACTCCCTGTGAAGGGATCTTGGCTCTTTCCTCATCGAATGAGGTGCAGGATATTCCAAACTGAATACCTCGATGCAAAGCAAGAATAATCGACTATAGTGAAGTTATTACCCTGACGCAAACTTTTGTCCAAGGGGTCACTCCCGATGAAGGGATCTCGGCCCTTGCCTCGTCGATTGAGGTGCTGGGCATTCATAACCGAATACCTCGATGCAAAACAAAAGTAAACGTCCTTGTAATAACAGCTTTTTTGAAAAATTGTTCAAACAACGTCTTTTAGGTTTATTTTCTTGCATTAGTTCTTTTAATGCATCCCATCATTTAAATCCTACCATTGCAGAAAACAACCAAAATATGACGTACGCTTATGCCATTCGCATTCGCCACGGGGCCCCGTCATCACCCGTTAGGTTACTTAACTACGACAGAGCGAGGGCTGGGCTAGCGCGGCTGAAAAACATAAGAAACACCTAAATAGTTATTATATATAGATATATAGCAATGATAGCCAATCCAGATCACAGATGAACACTCTGGATATACTAGGAACCCGCGATTCGTTCGAGCCTGCAACGAAAAGCGGATTACACGGTCGCGATGAATAGCCAATACCCCACCTAAGACCCCTACGGGTGCGGCAAACTACCCGCCAAGTACCCGAAGCGAAGCAACCTCCCTCAACGCCGTGAGTAGGCCACTCGGCACTTCGAGATACCCGGTAGTTTGTGCACCCCCTCCATGGGTCTATCCTAGGAGCAAAAACAGTAAAAAGAATTATACAATGACGGCTACAACCCCGACCCGGTTGTGCGGCCATACAAATAATATTACATCAATTTACAAATTTATTACATGAATGAAAGAAAAAGAAACTCTCATCTCACATCCAACCCGGCTATTCATCCGTGACAATCCAACGAGTTCATATAAACATACTATCAACAACACAGATCACAGTTATGTATAACCCCCACTAATCGACGTAAAGCGATTAGTAGACGTTCAATACACATATAACATCACAGGATATAACCAATAGCCAAAGTCTACAGAACATCGACCAAAAATACGGATTTTTAAGCCCCAAAAACAAATTTTGCTTTCTGGAAAATCTGGGCAAAAAAGTCATATTGTAAAAAATCCCAAAATACCCATCTAAGAAAACTGCAGGAAGTAGATCCTCCAACTAAGTTAAATCGGCCGCGGTTCCGCTGCATAAGCAAGCTTATGCCGCGGAACCGCGGCGCTTTAGTCGAGTTGGGGGGTCAAATTTCTCCAGTTTTCTAACAAAAGCCTGAGCCGATTTTTAGTGCATGATTTATTAATTTTTGAATAGAAAAAAAATCGGCAGAAACTTGAAATATCCGGGGTGTTTTGCGGTTTTTCGTCCGGTCGAAATTCTAAACACTTTGCTAACATGCTAGGGTGTGTTTAGTTAGGCTCTGATACCACTGTTAGGTCCACGTTACCTCTTCCGGTACTTTCGGGGTTGCGGAAACGGTAAAACAAAATTTTTTCTGAACATGGTAACATGGACCGTAAAAGCCGGATCTTTACTAAACAATACACTAGAATCCTAACTAGAGATTTATCTACTCGGTTAGGGGTTATACCTCAACTTGTACTCCTTCTCTTCTTGTTGTTCTTCTCCTTGCTTGCTCCGAGGCTTGATCCGGACTTTGGTCACCTCTGCGGCCTCCTTGAGTCGAAGACGATGCACCCGAGAGATGTACACCGAGCTCCACCTCGAGCCGAGGTAACTAGGGCAAAGAGATTACTAATCTAGAAGCCCTAGGTTGTGTAGAAGTGATAAAGGGATGGTTTTGTCTTTGTGGGATCTTTATCTCTCAACACATGAGATCAAAAGATGAATCAAGAGGAGGAAGAAGAAGGAGGAGCTAGCAACCATGGTTCATTTCTTTTTCTTCTCCCTTGAAAAGGCAAGAGAGAGAATGAGAAAGAAATTATGAAAAGATTAAACCAAAAGAAATGAACCATGGTTTCAATAATACACAAAATCATCATTACTAATCCTATCACGATAGAAGTTGATGGAACATTTTATTGACTATTATCATAACACAAGAAATAAAAAGAAAATGAAAGAAGAGTGTGGATCTCTCTTGAAGGTCAATGGTCAACACGGTCAACGGGTCACCAAAGTCAAGAGAGATCCAAGTGGTCAAATGATCAATGCAATTAGCCATCACAAATCTATCACTAAAAGGATTAGTAAAAAATGTCTCCGGCTCATAACGGTTTTGACCAAACGAACTGTCAAAACCCTAATGAGTGTGCCATATTACGGTTTTGGCCGAACCAACTGCCAAAACCCTAATGGGGCACCTCCTCCTTCATCGCTCCTCAAAACTGTGCATACACACCCGCATCCGCATTCCGTAGAATGTGAATGCACAGAAGACAAATCAAATCCATCTGTGCAATACTAGGATCTGGCTTAAACCAAAGCCCACTAGTATTGCCTGCCCGAACACCACCCGCACACAAGTGTACGTAAGTGATCGCAGCCCTGCCGTAAAACCATACGGCCTCTACACGTTTCGCTCAGTGCAGGAAAACTCTCTGTGTGGGACTCTAAAGACTCGACACTACGCTGGCAGTGGGTTTAACTACAGACCGCAAGCGGCACTAGCTGTACGTAACGGTCCCCAGGTAGATGTCGATAAGAAGGCCGATGAGGTACACCCATCCGAACTCCTACTGAGCCTGTATGTGACAATCTCCGTACAGTCCGGTCTGTTCGTCTGATACATCGCATGGTGGGCCTAGGGGGCGGTAAACGTCAGTCCCCTAATAGCGGTACAAGTCGTGTCGGAGTGAAGCCTAGAACACCATGAGATAACACTGGAAACCTACCAGTATATCTCGCTTGCCCTGGCCAGGGAATACTCGTGTAATGGCTCTCCTAGACACAGCGCGATGTCAACCCCCAATACCCGGAGAGACGAATCCTGTCTAACCGTCACTGCCTCCAAGTGCTTCGGGACTGCACCCAACTACTACCTGTTTGCACGACTCAGTAGAGCCGTGGTAGGGTAGCAATCAAAGAACAGTGGGAACACACTCGAGGCGAAGTGACAGTGTCAAGTCAGCGGACTAAGTTGTACTCATGTCACCTGGGAACTGATAACTGACGATAGGTATAATACCAACCATCAGTTCCCGACGAGTCCTGTCCAGTGTACTCGTAACCTAACGAGCACCCGCATACTATCTCAAGTACGACATACTGACGGCTGTGGGACAGACCGTCTCCCGTGCTGGGATGAGAAGCGCATACGCTAGTCTACTCCGAAGTAGTGATGCCCTGTCTCGATAATCCCATGACTAGGGACGTGTATAAGGATGTGCTTGTGGATTACCCAGCCCCCATGAGTGTGATCGCCATCACAACGCCGGTAATCAAGCAAAGATCCTAAGGGCTCTACTAATGCGTATAGGTGATACAATAAAGAAACACACATGTACACATTATAGAAGAGTCAAACCAAGTAGCATACTACTATATTGCGCAAGATTGTCTATACAACTGTGAATATCCCAAGCTTCCATCAAGTAATAAACAAACTAGTATGATACAGTAATGGCCTCTAGGGCATATACACTAACAAATTCTTATATTTTGTTGCCGTATTTTCTGGGAATTTTTAAATCTGACTCAAGAGTTGAGTTTTCTGGGTTGTATTGGGGACTCGGTGTTTCGATCAGATCGTCTAATTTTGTCTGTGTGCTTTTCCGGATATTTTTAGAATATGTTAAAAAGTTCGACCGGATATAAATACCCACTTTTTCCCCTGCCAGGAAATTTCCAATTGTTGGATTTTTCCATAGTTTAATGACGTTCCAAGTAGTGCAAGTAACGCGATGGTCCCTCTAGAAGACAACAAACCTTAACTCGATTATGTGACCGTCTTGAACCGCCCTTTGAACCTTAGGGTTTGGGGCAGTACGGCGTGCCACATGTGAGGCGTTGGCTTGACCCTTCTACAGCTGGACCGTTGGTACTTGAGGCATGAAGTGAATGTCTTTGAACTTATTTCATGTGTTGAGCTGTTTCGGGAAAACTTGGGTGTTCGATTGTTCGATCGGAAAGTTTAACATTTTCTATTTATCCGGAATGTGATACAATACTTGGAATTCACAAGTAGTTATGAGATAACTAATATGAATGTTATAAATCAAGCACTTTAGTCTCACTTGATCGGTTGCCACGGAATTTTGATGTGATCAAAAGTCCGTCGCAATCACGTAGCGTACGCGGATACTCGCCGGGTAAACTTAATAGACAACCTCGCCCCATAGCCCCGACCAAGTGACTATAGGAGAACCCCGTCGCCGAAAGCATCCGTTCGGGTGCTCGCGGCAGCGGTGTTCCGCCTTGGTGCACTTCGTCGACGGCGTCGGGGGTGCGTCCGCCTACTAAAGTTTGCGAGGAGCATTCGATCAGGATGTCGGGGATCTTGTTGAATTTCCCGACTTGATATTGAAAAGAGTTTTCGATAATGAGACTAAAATGCGGGGTTTATAATTGTTAGGCATGTGATGTCTAAGTATTTCATTTGATTAGGCATGTGATGTCTAAAGAGATTGCGGATTCCAACTGTTGTAGTTTTACACATTCTTTTCTGTGACCGTAAGTGTAATATGTGATATCGCCGGTTTCGTTGCTATATGTCAACGACAATTGGGATGCGCATATTTACTTAAGTTGATGACATATGATGTTATGTGTTGCTGGATATGTTATATTGGATCGTCGTGTTCGAATAGCCGGGTTTTTTTTATGTGAGATGAGTGTTTTTCATTTTCATTCATGTAAAAACTTGTATGTAATATTCTTTTATTGGGGCACTTCCAGGTTGCGGATGATGTCACCATTTGTATATTATTTACTTTTCCGCATTAGGATAGACCCAAGGAGGGGAGCACAAGTAACCGGGTTCTAGGGTTCAGTGGGAGACCATCTCGAGGAGTCGAGTCCGGGTCTCCTAACCCTAGAATTGGTAGGGTTGCTTGCCGCTCTCGTAGGGGTCTAGGGGTGTGGGATTGGCTATTCATCACGACTGTGGAATCTGTGTTTTATACTGGCTCGTATTAAAAACACGGACGTCCTAGTATATCCAATATTTCATATGATATTTTCTGCTGCATTATCTGTGATGTGATCATGTGATTTGTTCAGATAGATAGTATATATAGTATATATGATATATAATATAGATGTTGCTTATGTTTTACACCCGCGCTAGCCCTGCCTCGCTCTGGCGTTAGTTACCTAACCTAACGGTGCAGACGGGACATCGAGGCGAATGCGGATGGCATAAGCGTACGTTATATTTATCTGTGATGTTTAAGTGGACTTAAATGATGAGACATTCATTAATGAGATTAATGAAAGAAAATAAACCTAATTCATGTTGTGGAATCGAAATTCAAAATAAAAACAGGTAGCTACAGTTCTTGCTTTGCATCGCGGTGTTCATTGTAGAACATCCTGCACCTTATTCGATGAGGAAAGGACCGAGATCCCTTCACCGGGAGTGACTCCTTTAGCATTAACTGACAGATGCTACACACTCGGTTTGTCCTTTGATCACTTCTATAGTTTCCGCTTTGCACAGTGATATATATAATATATCCTGCACCTCATTCGACGAGGAAAGGGCCGACGATCCCTTCACCGGGAGTGTCCCCTTTAGGAAAACTAGAAAAGCTTCAAAAACATTCCATTTAAAAACCATTTGATTCCGCGACGAGATCAAGTTCGAAGCGTTAAAGGTTTTCATAAAAACCATTCGCAGCCCTCCGTCATTTTAGGAAGTAGAGTACTTAGTATTCGTGCTACGTTTGTCGACCATAGCCGAGGCGTAGTGTACGGTAGCTAAGTGATGTCTTCCTACACCGCATATGATGCGATTAGTTAGGACAGTCATGTGGCTTTGTTGACCTTAGCCAAGGGTCATGTGGGTGGGTCTAATTAATCACGAAATGACGGGTAGAACTTGACTAGTACCTATGATTTGTTGACCTTAGCCAAGGTCATAGGTGCTAGGGGTAAAAGCCATTATCGGGAGTTCCAAGTGTTGAAATTTGCAATGAGATTGCATACCTTCTATATGATAGTTGGATCCCGATACCCACTGCGAGTAATTGTTACTCCTGGGAGAGTTTTGCACTTTACAATTAGCCGATCAAGTAGGTGTCTAGAAAGGTGTCAACGGGGTTACGCCTCTGGGAAAACGAGGTTTACTGTAATTAGGTCCGTGCGAAAGCACGGGGAACCTCCCTCAAAGTACCGACACTGGCCTGGCTGAAATATTGGCGAACTTGTAGAGTGTAATTAATCCCGGCTAGTCTTTCCTTTTAAGGTTTGAAGGAAGATTTGATAAAAACAGCGGGAGCCATCCTGATTAGATAAAATATATAACCAATCAAATCTTGCAAGAGCGCACGCAGAGTGTTTTCTTCTCTCTCTCTCCAGGTAGCGACCATATCACGCCTTAATCAAGATAATAATATGGATGTATTTACCGAACTCGCTTTTTATACTGAGCTGGGGAACGTTGGTCCCGCTCCAACTTATAATTGTTATAAGACAGAGCAGGAAATAGGGGAAAACCAAAATTCCTATGCCGTCCAAACGAAGAAAGTGCATATGATGCATCTCCTTCAGTGTGTTCATTATACAGAACTGTTTCTTAGTATCCTCTGCATCCTGGGTATCTGATACCGGATCAGGATCCCAGATATGTAATCTGTTACATAGGGCTACAAAATGGTAGAAAAACTGAGAACGGGTGATAAGTTTCATGAGACAGAAAACGGGGCAAGTGTTGCAGCCAAGTCTGTTGGTCACTGTCATCCTGTATTACCAATACATTGATTCTGAACAAATGCTATTAGATACCGAACCTGATATACAAAATCATATCAATCTCTTTATTAGTAAAGAATAGATAAAATTTTGTATTGATGGATAATGTTTTGAACATTTCCTATATCAAAAGTTGATCGGTTCAGGCACGTTATCTAAAAGCATTGATGTTCTAAATCAAACTACAGTTCCTAGTATACAGAATACATACAAGAGGAAGATTTCAGAAATGAACGAATCCTTCTTGAGGCATTGTAGACTAGGTCATATCAATGCGACCCGACTGGCTGAAGTTACATTTTAGATGCATATTTAAATCAGTTTGAATTTACATCTTGTGAAACTTGCCAGTCATGTCACAAAATTAAGATGACCATAGCTCTGTTTATTGGAAACAGAGAAAGAGTTGTAAACTCTTGGGACTGATACATGATGATGTATGTAAGGTCTCCTGTCTACACATGCCAGGACAGATTCTTTGTACTTCATTACGTTCTCTGACGATCTCTCAAGATTCAGACATATGTTCCTGTTGAAACATAGGCCCGAAGCTTTTGAGATATTCACAGAATATAAGTTAGAAGTAGAGAACCAATAACCGGGTATAAGTATTATGTCCTATAATGAGATCAGGGAGGAGAATACTTGTGCATGGAATTCCTGGACTATTCTAAAGGAAAATGAGATTCTCTCTCAGCAATACTCCTCCGTATACACCATAGCACAATGGTATATCGGGGCGGAGCAATCACACCCTATATGATATGGTGCGCTCTATGATGAGTACTACTGAGTTTCCTATTTCCTTTTAAGGAGTTATGCACTTATGGAGTTGCATACCTATTGAATAGGGTTCGATTCAAATCAGTGCCTACCACTCCATATAAGATATGGTATGGGAAGAGCCTATCTCTTAAGTAAGTTAGGATTTGGGGTTGTCCGGCCTATGTCTAAAAGCAAAATACGGACAAGATCGAGGCAATGTCAGTTCTGTAGAACTGGAAAGGTTCCAGCTATACAAAACTGCAGCTGATGATTTGACAGAACCAAAAGATTCAATAGTTCCCAACGAACCTCAGCCTCTCCGCCGATCTGGTAGGGTTCCTCACCTGCCTGAGAGATACTTCGGTTTCTCGATGACAGTGGGAGCAAGGAATGCATCATGAGATGATGACCCAACTAGATTCGAGCAGGTCATCGTGAGTAGGGACTCTGTAAGAATGGCTGGATGCTTAGCGATCTGAGATGGAATCCATGTACACCAGCAAAGTATGGACTTTGGCTGCTATATCTGAAGGGTTAAATCCCCATCAGGAGGAAGTATATCTTGAGAAGATTACTTGGTGTAGATGGATAAGTTGAGACTTTCAAAGCTAGACTTGTTAAAGATTTTCGTCATCAACCAGGCATGGAAAACGATGAAACCTTTTCCAGGGACTATGCTTAAGTCCATCCAGATCCTACTTGCCATTGCTACATACCATGACTACGATATCTGGTGGTTGGGTGCCATGACTATTTTTCTAAATAATGATTTAGAAGAGAACGTCTATAAGAACACAGCCAGAGGGCTTCATAAACAGTGGGAGCAGCGGAAACGTGTGCAAGTTGCTTTACAGAATAAAGCAGGCATCGCGGAGTTGGAACGTCTGTTTTGATGTGACAGTCAAAGTGTTTGAGTTCATCAAAATGGTAGATGAACCTTGTATATACAAAAAGGTAGTAGAGAGTAAGGTGGTTATCCTCGTATTCTTGATAAGAAAAGAGTTACCTATTGCTACATACCATGAACAACATACTCTTGATAAGAAAAGAGTTTCCTATGCTACGCACGGTCAATCTCCGCTTATCACATGGATTCTCCATATAGGATAAAGATGATACCTCCTAAATCCTGGGATTTGGGTCTATGAGATAGATCTAAATGGATGTTAGGATTCTCACTAGCTATAGTGAAATGGTATCAATCGATCCTGGGGAGAATCACTGGAAACGTTCCAGGGTGATAAAGACGACTGAATGTCAGTCACAGGCATTGTCTTTACCCTCAGTAAAGGGACGGTATGTTGGAAGAGTTCCAAGCTAGATACCGTGGCAAACTAGAAGATAAAGGCTGGTAACATCGCTATTAAAGATACTACCAAAGAGGCAGTTTGGGTGTATATTGGTTCATGAGATGAACTAGGTTCCTACCATTGTATGACAATGGAAGTGTGGCTTCGGCCCAGGAACCCTGGTCCGATCAGTGACCCAGACATATTCTGAGGCAGCATCACCTGATCATGGAGATAGTTGATCTCTAGGGTGATCGAGGTTTGGGGAGTAGACTCAGAGGACAACAAGGCGGATCCACTCACAAAGGCCTTTTCCCAAAGAGAGACTTTTAGGGGATGGTTGAGTATTAGATACTACAACTACTGCTACAGATGGCCCTAGTGCAAGTGAGAGATTGTTAGTTATATGTATTCCCTAGAGGCCATTACTGTACATTGGATGTATATTGTAGTGGATGCTGGGACATATATAGGTAGGACTTTCTTGCTCGACATGATACGCTATCTGGTTGCTCTTTATCTTAACATGTATACTTTCTGTCTCTCTGTTACATGTTAATAAAGCCCTTAGGATGTGTACTCGACTTCCAGGACTATGATGTAGATCATACTAGTGGGGCCTGGGTAGTCCATGAGTACATCCTTCAATGTTCCTAGTCGTGGGAATATCGAGACGGGGCATCGATATTCCAGAGTAGACTAGCGTATATCTTCTCGACCCATGTGATGGGCGATTGATGATCCCATATCCATTGGTGTTTGACATCAGAGATGGTATGCGGGTGCTCAGTGGAGACTGGGTACACTGAACGGACTCGCCGAGAACTCTCAGATGGTATTATACCTCACGTCAGATGGCAGTTCTCTGGTGACACTGGTACAGCATAGTCTGTTGACCCGAGATCGTCATAGAGTTTTGTGTGTCTCCCACTGTGCTTTGATTTCCACCCTACCACGGCTCTACTGAGGCGTGAAAACAGATGGTTTTTGGGTACAGTCCCGATTTACATGGAGGCAATGAGCGATAGGAGGGGATTCGTCTCTCCCGGTATTGGGGGTTGATGTTGCGCTATGCTCGACTGGCCATAACAGGAAATCCCTGGCCAGGGTTGCAGTGATATACTGGTAAGAGTTATCAGTAGTTTCATGATTGTTATGGACCTCACGTCGGCATGACTTATCGAGCTATTGGGGTCTGACGTTTACCACCCCTAGGCGAGATATGCGACATATCAGACGAACAGACCGGACTGTACGGTAAGTGTTACAGGTTGGATTCACAGGAGTGTGAGAGGGCTTGCTCGTCGATCTTCTGATCGCTCAATACCCGGGTGGCCGTTACGTTTAGCAGACCGCTTGCGGCTTGTGGGTGTTTGATATGATCATCACCTACTACCGGCGTATTGACGAGTCTTTAGAGTCCTACACAGAGGTTTTCTGGCTCAAGCGAAATGAAATAGGAGCGCATATGAGATATGTGCGGGACCGAGAATAATGCGTGTATGTGATACCGTATTCTATTCTCGCGATGAATGTATCGATTGGTTGTATGCGATATAACCTAGTTATCGAATCAAGGATTGATTCGATAAGCCGATACATTGGATATTAATCGGTTATATGCGATATGACCGGATCGTTAAATCAAGTATTGATTTAATGATTTAATACATAATTATATATTTGATATAATAATATGCATTAACTAGTATTTGTTCACTTTAAATGGATTTTCTCACTTGAAGTACACAAGTTGTATATGTGATATACTTTTGTGCACTTGTTTGTATCATGTTTGATGATACATGCTAACTTGAGTTTGTGTGTATGATTAAACCATGGTTAGGGCTTTGTTTATTTATCTATTCATTTATCTATTTATTCTTTTTTTGCAAAATAAGTCATGGTGGCTTTCTTTGTTTGCTTGTTGAAGCTTCATGAAGCTTTGAACAAGTCCCCCTTTTTTGTCTCATGCTTAACCCCAACCATTCAACCTAACCATAGTCTATTCTCTACATCTAACCATGGTTGCTAAATGATAAGTATTCATTTTATTTTCGAATTTCAAAATACTTATCATATTCTTCTTCATTGATACCATCTTCTTCATCTTCAACAATGAAGAAACCTTGCAACCATCAATGGCAACTTGAGAAAAAGAGTGAGTAATCCAATTCTAAAGTGAACCCACTTCCTATTTCTTCATCCTCTACCACTTGCCAAGTAGTATAGGGTGTTTTCTTCACAAGTTTCATGGCTTGGTGAAGTTGGAGCTTGATCTTGTGTTGCCTCGACGTAGATCATCTTCGGCATCGAAGTCGACGACCTAGCCCGCCCATTTTTCCGATGAAACCATCGCAAGAGTCTAGGATTTCGATTTGTACAGCGGATGGACGTTTATGCGGAGCTAAGGAAGTGGAGGACCGGATCTACAAAGGTTGTAGTTACTTTCCTTTAGCAATAAAGTTATTTACTTGCTTGCATCGCCTCATTATCTAGTTAACGATCCGTATTATGGTTCGTAGGCACATGAAATTTTTGAATTGGGCATGTTTGATCACTTGTGAGACTTCATTAGTGTGCCTAGGAACCCTACATAAGGATGTATCATCAAGGAAGGAATTTCAAGCAATTAGTACTTAGGTCACTTTAAGTGGAGTACCGTGTCGTAAGTATGCCGCGGAACATACACACGCTATGTTACTCTGCTTAAACTACCTACTCCATCATACCAAGGTCTTCCTACACTCCGAAAGGTAAAACCTAGCACTCTGATACCAACTTTGTCACGACCCGAAAATGACACGTGATGGCCCTTAAACTACGCAACGTCTACAGGCGTAATGCAATTTAAGTAAGCCGAAAACCCAGCAATCTAAACCATTAAAAGTAGTAAGAAATAAGAACATTTATAAAACTTTTGAAATCTCAAACCAAATTCTTTAAAGTCCAACTTTTATTCTTTAAAATTTTGACAGCACCTCCTTAGTAAAACAAGCCCCCCCTAATGGGTACAACAATATATAAGTAAAAGCATCCCAAACGGGAGCAAAATCTACGCCCAACGGCGGAAAACAACCACCACAACAGATATACGACGCCATAGCGAAGAAAGAGACGATATAAATAAAACTGCATAAAAACCTCCAAGTCACAAAATAATATACAATATCGTCCTCACATCAAGTCTCTAAGTCACACAAGATAATGGTAGATGGAGAGTACATGATACAATGAATATACAACAGGCAACGTCGGATAACCGCAAAACCTACCTAAGCAAAACTGCACACTGTCAGGCGAAGCGGTATCCTCAGTAAAAGATGATACGACGGATGAAAATAGCCCTGCCTCTGACTATCCTGAAGAACACCTGCAAAACACTGTGGCACAACGGGGGTGAGTTGCCAACTCGTGAATAGTAAAATAACATATGCAGGTAATCGCGAGTTTGCACGTATACCGCGAATTTAACATAAGGATCTAATAGCAATGAATGGTCATATGTAATGCATCAGTCATGAAAGGCACGCTAGCAAGTACTTCTAATACATGAAGCAATAATATGATAATCGGTATGCCATAATCATGTAAGGTACTCTATCAGGTACAAATAATACATGAAACACTGCATAAAATAGTATGTAAATGCAACAGTCATGGAAAGTACTCTATCAGGTACAACTAATTCATGAAGCAGTGCATAAACAATAAATGTGGAGTATGGAATAAAACATGTCATTTCCACGAAAATCCTAACCTCGTGGTTGGACCAAAATCCAACAAGACAATCCAATTCCCAATTTTCACAAATCAGCTCCGAAATTGGCTCTCATATCATGTAAATCTCATATATCCTGAATGTCCAACATCAAGTATATCCCATATACCGCGAATGTACCACATCAAGTAGATCTCATGTATCATGTATGTACATTATAAGTATATCCCACATATCCTGTGTGTACAATATCAGTATCAAGTAAGTTTCATATAAGGTGAGTGTCTAACATCGACACCCAAAACATCATGAAACAAGTGTCAAGCATCGACACCGAAATACTGATCTATCAGGTGCTGTCACAACGGCTGGCCCCCTGATAGGTCTCAATCGGCAAGGTCCATCAATCGTCTTGCCCCGGGGTACCTCCGGGCCCTACCATGTATCCGCAGACGGTGCCTCCCGCTCCTCGAATCGGGTATATAATCAGAACCGATAAAAATCTTGGTGGCTGCAGAAATATCATATCAAGAGAAACCGGGTTTTTCAAATACTGCATAATTTCATGAAACAACCACGGTCCTTAAATCCAGAAAATATCAAGTAATGAATAAGTATAATTGCATGAATCAATACATATATATTAGCGTCCCACTCCACTAATATATATATATATATATATATATATATATATATATGCATATATTACAGCATCCCACTGCACTGTTATATATACTTAGGAGTAACAATATCAGAGAATATCATATAAAATCCAAGAATGTAACATATGCAGCATGAAACAGTAATATGAGCATATAAAGGAAAACCGCTATTTTACTGCAACAAATTATTAAATATATATCATGCGGTTCCTAATTTCTCCGAAATCAGATGCAACATCATATATAGGTGAACATGTAGCTATAACAAGGAATGCGTAACCATGTCGGTGTAGCAAGCTATGTGTGTCCATATGTAAGCATGTATGATGTAAAAGTATCTGTAGCAAGGTATGTTTCTATGCTGATCCATAATACCCTCCAGGTATATGTATGTATGTATACCAGATGTACATGCAGCTATGTCTTATATGTGTATATACCTATCACAAGGGTACAATACCATATAGGTATATGGGTAATTAGCATGTAAGCATGTCAGGGCACATGCGTGAGCATGTAGGTATACAGTTATGCTATATGTCATATGCACAATAAAAATAAGGATCGTGTCTCAATATCCTTATGCAATCCAATATCATATCTATAAGGGTGTTGTGCGTATCTGTAACGTTTTGAAAATCGTTTCGGTGAAATTTCGGAAAATCGGTAAAATAAAGGAGTTTTCAGTAAAAAGTCAAAATACAAATATCTTTATTATAAAATTAAATATACATATTCTAGCTATGTAATTGCTAGTATTTTGTGTTTATTGAGCCACTCGTAAAATTTCTAATTTTCTGAAAAATATTCCGAAATTAATTATTTTAATATTATTTTAAGCTGTTAAAAATACATTAATTTAGCGATAAATACAAATTTGAATAGGCTAATTACACCCTATAGAACCATGTCAACTAAAATCTAGTGAGTAATATAAATTTTTAGCAATTTATTTCAAGTTCTAATTGGTTATATTTAAGGGAAAACTAAAATTTGATTAATTAAACTAAAACTTGCATCTTTGTAACTTGAGGGGTTCTTTTTGCATGAAATTTTCTTGTACACTCTCTCACACACCCTCACCTCCACTTGGCCAGCCCCACTACCACCTGCAGCCCACATTTCCCCCTCCACTCTTTTGCTTCTTTAACTCATTTAAATGGTTTAAAATATAGGTTTTTATATATATTAGTTGGGTGGGGGTATTATGGTAATTGAGAGGGGCTTTGACTTGGAACTTTTTGGCACCATCCCCTCACCTTTCCCCCCTCCTTCTCTTAGCCGAACCTGGACCAGCAACAGCCCCCCTTTCTCCTTCTCTTTTCTCTTCAAAACTCCATCAAAAAAAATCATCCAAAATACTTCAAAAATCCCACAAAATCAAAATCTAATTCCTACCCATTTCTCATTAGCCAAAATTGCATGGATTTAGGGAACAAGATTTCAATTTGGGAGGCTATGTGTGCTTGTGGATTTTCAAATTTATTGGGTATAAATTCTAACCCTTTTTGCTTAATTTGTTAGTTAATTTCTTAAAGCTAATTTATTTAAGTGTTATATTGGTGGAATTGCTAGTTTTAAATTTTAAAGTTAGGGTTTGGAAATTCTAGAATTGGGTTTTTAAAATCAAGTTAGGGTTTTATTAAAATGTTATATTTGCATAGTGTAGTTAGCATGCTAAGTCATGCAAAGTGTAATCTAAGTGCTCAAATTGCAAAGTTTTGCATCTAAATTATTCTAATTAAGCTAATTGCAAACTAGGTTTTTTTTAGATCTATTATAATTAGTGAGTTTAAAATTTAGTTTGGGTTTGGGTGACTTAATTAAGTTATTTAGTGAGCATTTTGGCCACAAAAAATTGTTGAAATGTTTTTATTGGTTAAAACTTCAAGTTTTGAACAAAAAGGGGTATTTGTGCTAACTAGATTTTGGTTTAAGGGAGTTTAGCAAGATTAAAAATATTGTAAATGTTCATGTGGCCTATTTAAGCTTATTAGTGAATATTGTAACCACTAGTTTTGCTAAAACATTAAGAGTTGTATTAAAAACGGTTAGCGACCGCTAACTAGGTTTTTGGGAAATAAAACAATTTGTTTAATTTTATGTTTTTGATGAATTTAACCCTATTTGTTATATAATTAATGGATTTGGGGTTTTTGTGAATTCTAACCTATTCCATATATATGTCTAGTGTTTGTGAATGTGAAAATGGGTGTGTTTGGGTTTTCCTCGATTGTTTGGCGTTTGTACGCCGACGTCGAGGGTTTTTTAGTTAATTTGTGAAAGCAACCATAGGTTTTGACCTATGTGGGGTTCATGTGTCGTTTTGATCATGAGTCGGATTTTAATGTGATACGGTGCGTTATGATATGTAGGTACCCCATGTGGACATCGAGACGACAAGCAAGCGCGTGGCGATGTCGGCACCGGCGAGCGAGGATCAGGTGAGTAGATTTATATCTACGGGGAGAAGTCGGGTGGATGGCGTATAGCACCCCCGCAGTTCGTGGTGATGTATACGAATACGTATACACACATGTATTGATTATATATATTGTTAGATGTCATTGGATTAGTTTAGTGTTGCGAAACCCTAGAGTAGTGGTTGCACCACACACACACACCCATACTTGCATACATTCTTCTTTCATATGTGCTTATATGGGGTTATATGGTTATGTGTTCACATGGGTATGTGAATATATGTTCACATACTGGATTGGAGATGAGTCGATAAGATTCGATTGAGACCGCGAGAACGGTGATATGGCAGGATTCGTACTTGAGATACGTCCTGATGTTATAGCGGATCTTGGGACGACGATACATGTGAATAGTGTTATACATTGAATGGTTGACATGTGATCGTGATATGAGATAAGATATGTTAAGATATTCATAATAGGTCGCATTAGGCGATGTATACCTCTTTATGACAATATTTGATGATGATATCAGTTTGTATGAGGCTATAGATCAGCAGTCAGATCATGATTAGATTGATGATATTAGTATTGTACTAGACGTAGATCAGTACCCCGGATTATGATCTTGATAAAGAGGATACCAAATGAATATTTTGATGAATGTGATACCGGCCTGTACCCAGATTTGGGGTGTTGTACGACGGATTTACATACGGGCTACATATTGATGTTTGATCCGCACTATTGACTTGGGAATGTCTGATTTTAGATATGGTATCGGATGTGATATTATTGAGGCAGGATCACCGAATAACATATACATGTAGGTATATGTATCGACTCAGAGGTTAGACGGTTTTCTTACCTTCAGTAGCCAGTTAGCTTAGCCCTTTAGTTTAGTGTAGTTGTTAGACAAAATTTATATTAAATATAGATTTGTTATCTTGTGTCTAGTATTTAGCTCCCGCTCATTATTGCTGTTCGCTCCGCACCGCATACTTATATTGTGATTCCTATTTGCATTGTTGATATCATGCTGTTAGGACACCAACACCATTACCGATGATGCGTATGTACCACGTACACTTACTTGCCGGCTCACACACATCTTCATCGGTAATTGCCATGCCACGTACACTTTAGAAATACTATTACATTGACATAGGTTGTTAGCTAATAATTTAGACATGATATTAGTGTACTTGCCTTATATGCTAGATTAGACATTTAGTTATTACTTGTTACTTCATGCATGTTATTATTCATTGTTATGCCGCATTCATGGATTTTTATGCCTATATTCACTATTTACATGCTATTGAGGATTTGGATTCGGATTTCCATGAGATTTTCTGGATTTGGGGGAAAACCGCAAAACTTATATAAACTTCTTTTCTCTCTTTAAAATAAAAAGTGCGGGTTTCCCATGATGTATGAGTCGTCCACCATGAGTTTGCTGATGGATTTCGAGACCCGAGTTTGAGGAGTTGAGGAACCGTTTCGGGTACATAGTGGACCCGGTGCGGTACCTCGGGGCAAGAGGATCGCAGATGATGGCATTGAGCCTGGCAGGGGAGCACTACCGACCGGTGATTTTACCCGACGCGTCAGATATCTGGAGGATACCGTCGTGGTCTTGAGATGGATGGTAGGGGCCGGTCTGGACTGACGGCGCCCTAGATATTGAGATTGAGACATTGAGATTTCGAGATATTGAGGTTATGAGATTTGATGATACAGGCCAGTCCGGATAGCCGGAGCCTGAGATTTTGAGACATTGAGATTTATGTTTTGTGTCGATGCTAGACACTGTTTATGTTGATTTCATTTATGATACCTCATTTTAAGAATACAAAGTAAATCTCACTAAATTATGAAAGCAGTTTCTTTAGTACATGTATTCTGTTTTCATGCATTCATACATCATCCATATGATATATTGCTATCTGAGGCACTGACACGGGCATATGGGATTACACTTGGGTTAGATATTTACCCTAGCCATTGTTTAGGCTGCTGGTTATATTTGAGGATATATTATGATCGTATGACCTAGGATTGCGTTGTTCATGCGATTTCTGTTCGTAGATGTTTTTCTACTCACGAGTTGGCAACTCATCCCCGTTGTGCCCAGTTTCTTGCAGGTTTTGCCGTACAGGTTTCATTACGGCTTTGCTGGCACTGCTTCTTTCGGGTGACTTGTTAGTAGCTGGGTTTATTTGTGTCGTACCCATCATTATACATTGTATATTATTATTCAGTTGTATCTAGAAGTTCCATCAACCAAACATGTATTTATTTTTTTGATAGAGACCAATGATGTTATTCTTTCGACCTTAGAGCCGCGCGTTATATTTCTGTGGATTTCTTGTTGTTTTGAGGTTCCTTTTGAGTTTTGATCCTCACCCTTGGCGTTGTATATTATATTGCTTGTGTGGTTGTGACCGTCGATTGACGAAGAGCCAGCTCCCGCTTGGGATGCCTTTTTATTGATTTCGTATACTATTCATATTGTATCCCGTTTGGTGGCCAGTATTTATAAAGGAGACTCTGCCGAAATTTTCAGAAAATACTTGATGTTTTTAAAACGCATAATTCGGCTTTTGCTATTAAAACTACTTGTTTTAAGTTGGTTTTCCTTCAATCTACTACTTTTCTTAGTTTGGATTTCTGGGTTTTCGGCTTACTTAGAGTACGTACGCCTCGAGACGTTCATAGTCTAAGTGCCGGTCAAGTTCCGTACTTTCGGGACATGACAAAGTTGGTATCAGTACGTTAGGTTTTACCTTCGGAGCGTAGGATGACCCTTGGTTGATGGAATAGGTGACTAAAGTAGAGTGACGTACCGTGGGTATGTTCCGCGGCATACTTACGATACACTACTCCACTTAAGAAGCCTTAGGATGTACATTTCCTTGTTCAGTATTATTTTCCTTCCTATGATCTAGCCTCATCGGTATCAGTTATGGTTTTGCTGCCACGATTACGGGCAGGGAGAGCTACGGCTAGAGTTGCAGTCAGCACGAGCTCATTACGGACGAGGACTGACCATGGCGTAATTCCGGTGACACACGATTGTAGAGATGTGTCTTTTTATTATGTTTTCGCGCTACGAGCGTTTGATGGATCGCTGTATGAGATTACTTGGACGTGCAGATCAGCACCAGAGGGTCGAGCCAATGATAGAGGCCAGCCAGATTTTGATGACCGTTGGCGTATTTCTTGTTCATGATGATTGAGGCACTGTTCAGCGTGCAGACGAGCGATCCAGTTGTTGCTGCGAACGACGAGATATCGCCCCAGATGTTGGAGCTATTGCAGTACGAGTGTACTAAGAGATGGTAGAAGGTCGCTAGTCACAGAGGATGAATGACTAGGACAAGTGGTTCGTTCGCTACCCCGATGCGAGGTCATCAGATAGATTGATTCCAGCTAGAGACGACTTCACGCGGAGACGATGAGAGTCGACAGAGACGATCGAATGTCAGAAACCTATCATTCCAAGTTTAAGGTATTCGAAAAGACATGCAGGCAATTCTATGGACCCTCTAGAAGAATGAAACCCTAACTTGACTTAATGACCGTGCGAAAGCCTTTGAACCTTAGGGTTTGCGGCAGTTCCGCGGCGCCATTAGTGAGGCTTGGGTTTGCCCTTCTACGGCTGGACCATCGATGCTGTGGTACGTACTCGATACTGTTAAACTGTACCCAAGATGTTGAGCTCTTGGGGGATTATGAGGTTGTGACGAATCGATCGGATGGTTCGACTTCATTCGGATGCTAGGTGGTGAGATGCATTTCTTGGGAGACTCCAGATACGAGGATAGCCGTTGCAGCTCAGTCCATGCAGCCATGACGAGACGAGTCTGAAGCAGTCGACATTAGAGAAAAGTGGAGTAAGAGGTTTGTACGAGGTCTTGATGAGACGACGTTCCACTCCTCCGACATCAGAGATGCGATACGCATGCCGAGGCATTGTACTTGGATATACCTTCCAGAAGGAGTCACGATGAGTATGTAGCCGTTCTGGAATAAGAAACAGATATAGTAAAGGACGATGATTTCCGGACAGTTCGGCAGAGACGAGATTTGGGAGAGACCTCGACAGGACCTTTCTGAAATAAATTACCAGAAGACTTGTGCCCAGGGGTGGTCATGTTACGCACACCGGCAGGCCAGAGTTCTGGATCGTCGATGAGACATGCTATGAGTGACCACGATAGTTGACCAGAGATTCTTGGAGGATGTGCTTGAGCGGGACTATTCCGCCATACTTGATTTTGGTATTTTGAGTGATCTATTCGCATGATTTGGTTTTGAGATTGAGTTTCATGATATCGTTTTCATGCACCATGGTTGCACCTACTAAGTATTTACGATTTTTGCACAGTTGTTACACTTGAGATAATTTTCGTGCCTTAGTTTCTCATGCTTGTGATTATATGGATTTCATATAGTTGAGTTGATTTGTGCGTATATACGCATACGATTTGGTTTTTGCACTCGGTATAGTTCACATATGCTTGCAGTGCAGTGATACACATTTTGTTTACTTAGATGCACTGGACTTCGATTTCGATTGTGATGCTCGATATTGGTTTTGTGCACCTTGTGCACCTGATTGGATTTTGCGCACGTTCGGCGCTTGATATTGGATTTCATGATTTCGTGCATGATAGATGCACCTGCCTTAGATTTTCGCGCATGTTGAGCGCATGTTTTGAGATGCGATTTTGGTGCACACCAGATGCACTAAATCGAGATTCTTCGTGCGTGTCAGATGCACCTGTCCTTGCTGTCAGGCACACACGTTGCCTATGACAGATGTTGTGTGCACACCCGATGCACTTAGATGTTGTTTCTGTGCGCATGTATGACATATATATGAATTTTGATTTCTGTGCGCACCAGACGCACGTAGTATTCATATGCATATTTTAGGATTGATTTCTTATAGAGCAGTACGTTTTTATGACATTTGCTATGTGTTTTCGTACTGAGCAGGACTAGTCAGAGGACAGTACCTGATTGTATTTTGCATGTATTGATAGCTATCGAAGGGAATTCCAAAAAAAAAGCGAGCTATAGTCTCAGTATTTACCTACGTGTCTGATATGACACGAAACGTTTAAAATAAGGAAACCCTTCTAAATTGTTTCCCAAAATAGCGGAACGTACATTTTAAACAAAGGTATATATGTATATGGTTATTTTTTTTATGATAGATGTCCGCCACTGTGCTGTGTTATGCGCATTGCACAGCGACTTTAAGAGATTTGGCATGCATTTCTTTCAGATATTTATATGTATAGATTTGATATTTACATTTATAGTTTCGAGTTATATCATATTGGTTTTGTATTGGATTTGACATTTGTGTCTTTACCATGACTTCGATGATTGCGGGATGCTTGACGGAGTTTTGATTTTGAGTTATATGCTCATTTTTCATGCGCATGCGCTGCGCTACGATTTGTTTTATGTATTTATGATTTCGGAGCCCCGACGACTTCATGGTTTTGCTTAGAGGTTTTAGTATTTGGGGAAAGTTTTAATTTTAAATCCGGGGACCGAATTTCTTTAAGGGGGGAAGATTGTAACGTTTTAAAAATCGTTTCGGTGAAATTTCGGAAAATCGGTAAAATAAGAGGGTTTTCAGTAAAAAGTCAAATACAAATATTTTTATTATAAAATTAAATATACATATTCTATCTATGTAATTGCTAGTATTTTGTGTTTATTGAGCCACTCGTAAAATTTCTAATTTTCTGAATTTTTTTCCGAAATTAATTATTTTAATATTATTTTAAGCTGTTAAAAATACATTAATTTAGCGATAAATACAAATTTGAATAGGCTAATTACACCCTATAGAACCATGTCAACTAAAATCTAGTGAGTAATATAAATTTTTAGCAATTTATTTCAAGTTCTAATTGGTTATATTTAAGGGAAAACTAAAATTTGATTAATTAAACTAAAACTTGCATCTTTGTAACTTGAGGGGTTCTTTTTGCATGAAATTTTCTTGTACACTCTCTCACACACCCTCACCTTCACTTGGCCGGCCCCACTACCACCTGCAGCCCACATTTCCCCCTCCACTCTTTTGCTTCTTTAACTCATTTAAATGGTTTAAAATATAAGTTTTTATATATATTAGTTGGGTGTATTATGGTAATTGGGAAGGGCTTTGACTTGGAACTTTTTGGCACCATCCCCACACCTTTTCCCCCCTCCTTCCCTTGGCCGAACCTGGACCAGCAGCAGCCCCCCTTTCTCCTTCTCTTTTCTCTTTCAAAACTCCATAAAAAAAAATCATCCAAAATGCTTCAAAAATCCCACAAAATCAAAATCTAATTCCTACCCATTTCTCATTAGCCAAAATTGCATCGATCTAGGGAACAAGATTTCAATTTGGGAGGCTATGTGTGCTTGTGGATCTTCAAATTTATTGGGTATAAATTCTATCCCATTTTGCTTAATTTGTTAGTTAATTTCTTAAAGTTAATTTATTTAAGAGTTAAATTGGTGGAATTGCTAGTTTTAAATTTTAAAGTTAGGGTTTGGAAATTCTAGAATTGGGTTTTTAAAATCAAGTTAGGGTTTTATTAAAATGTTATGTTTGCATAGTGTAGTTAGCATGCTAAGTCATGCAAAGTGTAATCTAAGTGCTAAAATCGCAAAGTTTTGCATCTAAATTATTCTAATTAAGCTAATTGCAAACTATGTTTTTTTAGATCTATTATAATTAGTGAGTTTAAAATTTAGTTTGGGTTTGGGTGACTTAATTAAGTTATTTAGTGTGCATTTTGGCCCCAAAAAATTGTTGAAATGTTTTTATTGGTTAAAACTTCAAGTTTTGAACAAAAAGGGTATTTTTGCTAACTAGATTTCGGTTTAAGGGAGTTTAGCAAGATTAAAAATATAGTAAATGTTCATGTGGCCTATTTAAGCTTATTAGTGAATATTCTAACCATTAGTTTTGCTAAAACATTAAGAGTTGTATTAAAAACGGTTAGCGACCGCTAACTAGGTTTTTGGGAAATAAAACAATTTGTTTAATTTTATGGTTTTGATGAATTTAACCCTATTTGTTATATAATTAATGGATTTAAGGTTTTTGTGAATTCTAACATATTCCATATATATATCTAGTGTTTGTGAATGTGAAAATGGGTGTGTTTGGGTTTTCCTCGATGGTTTGGCGTTTGTACGCCGACGTCGAGGGTTTTTGGTTGATTTGTGAAAGCAACCATAGGTTTTGACCTATGTGGGGTTCGTGTGTCGTTTTGATCATGAGTCGGATTTTAATGCGATACGGTGCGTTATGATATGTAGGTATCCCATGTGGACTTCGAGACGACAAGCAAGCGCGTGGCGACGTCGGCACCGGCGAGCGAGGATCAGGTGAGTAGATTTATATCTATGGGGAGAAGTCGGGTGGATGGCGTATAGCACCCCCGCAGTTCGTGGTGATGTATACGAATACGTATACACACATGTATTGATTATATATATTGTTTGATGTCATTGATGACATAGATGGATTTTAAGTGTGATTGGATTAGTTTAGTGTTGCGAAACCCTAGAGTAGTGGTTGCACCACACATACACACACCCATCCATACTTGCATACATTCTTCTTTCATATGTGCTTATATGGGGTTATATGGTTATGTGTTCACATGGGTATGGGACTATGTGTTCACATACTGGATTGGAGATGAGACGATAAGATTTGATTGAGACTGCGAGAACGGTGATATGGCAGGATTCGTACTTAAGATACGTCCTGATGTTATAGCGGATCTTGGGACGACGATACATGTGAATAGTGTTATACATTGAATAGTTGACTTGTGATCGTGATATGAGATAAGATATGTTAAGATATTCATAATAGGTCACATTAGGCGATATATACCTCTTTATGACAATATTTGATGATGATATCAGTTTGTATGAGGCTGTAGATCAGCAGTCAGATCATGATTAGATTGATTATATTAGTATTGTACTAGACGTAGATCAGTACCCCGGATTATGATCTTTTTAAAGAGGATACCAAATGATTATTTTGATGAATGTGATACCGGCCTGTACCCAGATTTGGGGTGCCGTACGACGGATTTACGTACGAGCTATATATTGATGTTTGATCCGCAATCTTGACTTGGGAATGTCTTATTTTAGATATGGTATCGGATGTGATATTATTGAGGCAGGATCACCGACTAACATATACATGCAGGTATATGTATCGACTCAGAGGTTAGGCGGTTTCCTTACCTTCAGTAGCAAGTTAGCTTAGCCCTTTAGTTTAGTGTAGTTGTTAGACTAAATTTATATTAAATATAGATTTATTATATTGTGTCTAGTATTTAGCTCTCGCTCATTATTGCTGTTCGCTCCGCACCGCATACTTATATTGTGATTCCTATTTGCATTGTTGATATCATGCTGTTAGGACACCAACACCATTACCGATGATGCGTATGTACCACGTACACTTACTTGCCGGCTCACACACATCTTCATCGGTAATTGCCATGCCACGTACACTTTAGAAATACTATTGCATTGACATAGGTTGTTAGCTAATAATTTAGACATGATATTAGTGTACTTGCCTTATATGCTAGATTAGACATTTAGTTATTACTTGTTACTTCATACATGTTATTATTCATTGTTATGCCGCATTCATGGATTTTTATGCCTATATTCACTGTTTACATGCTATTGAGGATTTGGATTCGGATTTCCATGAGATTTTCTGGATTTAGGGGAAAACCGCAAAACTTATATAAACTTCTTTTCTCTCTTTAAAATAAAAAGTGCGGTTTTCCCATGATGTATGAGTCGTCCACCATGAGTTTGCTGATGGATTTCGAGACCCGAGTTCGAGGAGTGGAGGAACCGTTTCGGGTACATAGTGGACCCGGTGCGGTACCCCGGGGCAAGAGGATCGCAGATGATGGCGTTGAGCCTGGCAGGGGAGCACTACCGACTGGTGATTTTACCCGACGCGTCGGATATCCGGAGGATACCGTCGTGGCCTTAAGATGGATGGTAGGGGACGGTCTGGACTGACGGCGCCCTAGATATTGAGATTGAGACATTAAGATTTCGAGATATTGAGGTACTGAGATTTGATGATACAGGCTAGTCCGGATAGCCAGAGCCTGAGATTTTGAGACATTGAGATTTATGTTTTGTGTCGATTCTAGACACTGTTTATGTTGATTTCATTTATGATACCTCATTTTAAGAATACAGATGAATCTCACTAAATTATGAAAGCAGTTTCTTTAGTACATGTATTCTGTTTTTGTGCATTCATACATCATCCATATGATATATTGCTACCTGAGGCACTGACACGGGCATATGGGATTACACTTGGGTTAGATATTTACCCTAGCCATTGTTGCTGCTGGTTATATTTGAGGATATATTATGATCGTATGACCTAGGATTGCGTTGTTCATGCGATTTCTGTTCGTAGATGTTTTTCTACTCACGAGTTGGCAACTCACCCCTGTTGTGCCACAGTTTCTTGCAGGTTTTGCCGTACAGGTTTCATTACGGTTTTGATGGCACTGCTTCTTTCGGGTGACTTGTTAGTAAGTGGGTTTATTTGTATCGTACCCATCATTATACATTGTATATTATTATTCAGTTGTATCTAGAAGTTCTATCAACCAAACATGTATTTATTTTTTTGATAGAGACCAGTGATGTTATTCTTTCAACCTTAGAGCCGCGCGTTATATTTCTGTGGATTTCTTGTTGTTTTGAGTTTCCTTTTGAGTTTTGATCCTCGCCCTTGGCGTTGTATATTATATTGCTTGTGTGGTTGTGACCGTCGATTGACGAAGAGCTAGCTCTCGCTTGGGGATGCCTTTTTATTGATTTCGTATACTATTCATGTTGTATCCCGTTTGGGGGCTAGTATTTACAAAGGAGACTCTGCCGAAATTTTCAGAAAATACTTGATGTTTTTAAAACGCATAATTCGGCTTATGCTATTAAAACTACTTGTTTTAAGTTGGTTTTCCTTCACTCTACTACTTTTCTTGGTTTGGATTTCTGGGTTTTCGGCTTACTTAGAGTACGTACGCCTCGAGACGTTCATAGTCTAAGTGCCGGTCATGTTCTGTACTTTCGGGACATGACAATATCATGACGATTATTGACGGTGTGAGTGGCATGCAATCAGTGCTCGTGCAACATAAACCGTCAATAATAGTGTTGTGTATCATTAGTACTAAGTCCAAATACTAAACACTAAAGGTCATATCATTTGATCTAGCCCAGACGCATAACGCCATGCGGGCGATCCCCCTGTAGATGTTAAGTCTACTCACCAACGATCCGGGCTAAGTAAATCCAAGCACCTGCTTTCCCCTCTTCGCAGCGTCCGAAGTCATCGCCTGCGATCCTGAACACATATAACATTAAAGCAAGTGTATATTAGAAAACGACCAAAAACACGTACAAACTACGTTTTACCGACGTAACAACACAAAACATACTCTCAAGTATTCGTATTGTGGCTAACGTACGTAGCGACGAAAAAACCAACCCAAATGCAAAACCAGCACAACGTGTATGGACCGTGTCGGATAACGTATCGCGCGGACTCAAAACAGTTGATTATAGGAAAACGATCCCAGATTTTGCATACTATAAATATTAAAAATTTAAACAGTACCAAACACCCTTAACCAACAGCAGATAGCTACCCACAAAAAACCCAACATTCAACTCCCTTCCAAAACCGGTGTCGCCGGAATTCATGCTTGGGTCGCCGGCCAAAGCCGATGGGGTGGGTCTCGTGTCTCAGGTGGGATCTTAGGTTCACTTGTACATCACTACAAACTTGTTTGGTCAATTAGTAAAAATCCCAGGTCACAGCAGTTCACAGAGGCTCTAAAAATACACAAAAATACGATATTGTTACGAAACGATACTTTAAGTGTCCTACGCAACAACCAATGAGCTATACATCATAAAAACTCCTATTTAATAGTTTTGGGATTATACCTAATCACACTTGCTCCCAAGATCCAAGCTTTCCTACCTCCAAATGATCATGAAGGCAAAAACAAGTCTTGATGTTTTTGTGATTTATTTTGCGAATTTTGGAGATTTATTGAGCTTGGATTGATGCAAAAGGTGAAAGAAATGATCAAGGGCAGAAGAAATGAAGAAGAACTCGGCCAAGAGAGGGAAGGTGAGGAATTGTGTAGAGTTTTCTAGCTAAGTCTAGTGATAAATGCACATAAATGCCCATCAATGCACATTCATGCATGAAGCCAGCTCTCCCATTCATTTTTATTTCAATAAACTTAATTCTAAACACAAACAAATATCCAGATATTATATGGAGGTTTTGTTTTACTTAAACTTGATTTATTTGAAAAGATACAAATTTTGGAGAATTTTCCCAAACCCAAAATGTAAATACCACATTAAAATAATATTTAAATTGGGAAAAATTCTAATTGAACCAAAACGTCCCATATACTCCCAAAGCTTGCGCACTAGTTTTATTTTAGCTAAACTAGGTGCTGGCGAGCCTATATGGACGTTTGATCACAGTCGGGTTAAAACAGAAAATACCGACAATTTTACCCTAAAACGGAAAAATTCGCATAACGATTTCTAAAACGTTTCATTTAATTGGACACTTGTACGTACCAACATACGTCATTTGCATCATATCGTATGAACCGGAAAAACCCTATGTGTGGGACTCTAAAGACTCGTAAATACGCTGGCAGTGGGTTTAACCACAAGCACATCAGCGGCACTAGCTGTACGTAACGGTTGCCCAGGTATTGAGTGAATGGAAGGCCGATGAGCAAACTCATCCGTATCCCTACTGAGCATGTCTGTGACAATCTCCGTACAGTCCAGTCTGTTTGTCTAAGAGTATCGCATATCGGGTCTATAGGGTGGATAAAGTCAGACCCCTAATAATGCGATGTTTCATGTCGGTGTGAGGCCCATTGCCCACTGAGAAACTGCTGATCTAAATCAGTAATTCTCGTCCACCTTGGACAAGGATTTCTGGTGATGGCCACCCGTGCACAGCGCGAAATCAACCCTCAATACTGGGAGAGGCGAATCCTCGATAATCCGCTCACTGCCTCCATATGGCTCGGGACTGTACCCAGCTAAAACCTGTTTGCATGACTCCTTTGAGCCGTGATAGGGTAGTAATCAAAGCACAGTAGGAACTCACACGAGAAAAATGACGATCTCAAGTCGACAGACTAACCTGTACTCATGTCACCTGAGAACTGCTATTTGACAATAAGTATAATACCATCTAGTATGTTCTCGTCGAGTCCGTCTAGTATAACACATTACCCAATGAGCACCTGTATACTATCTTAGGTGACTAAATAACACCAATGGCTTGTGAGACCGGCCACCGCCCCTCGTTGGGGTCTCGAAAAGTATACACTAGTCTACACCAGAGTAGCGATGCCCAATCTCGATACTCCCTCGACTAGGGACATTTAAGGATGTGCTTATAGACCACCCAGCTCCCACGTATATGATCGCCATCATAATTCTAGTAGTCAAGCAAGAATCCTATGGGCTCTATCAATATGTAATAGTGATCTGTAATACCACATAATGCATGTACATGATGATAGAGACAAACCAAAAAGCATATTATCATCTCGAGTAAGACTGTTCTACCCGTATAGGTCCTCCCTCAATCATCATAATCACCTGTCTACGATTACAATAATTGACTTGAGGGCACTATATCGAACAATCTCCCACTTGCACTTAAGGTTAATTATTACGGTGTCGCAGACTCACAGCCCGTGTGATACCGAACACCCAACTTCTCTACTAATCAGTCTCCCAAAGCACGTTTGTGAAACTATCGCGTTAGAGAAATAGCCTCAGTGAGTGGATCCGTTCCAATATTTCTATCTTTATCTCTCTACGTCTCAATTTTACGGAGAAAAACTATCTCCCAAAATGAGCGATACCGGTCTTAGATTTTTTCTGGATATCTGATGGGACCAAGTTCATAAATGAACTCCAAATCCAACAAACTTTTTAGACCGTATCTTCCACTCAATGTAATCAGTGTCCTACGCCAAGCCTTGCTCAGTATCCGCTTGGACCCTCTGTCCAACATACTGCACCTCAGAAGAGGGTAAATTTTAACTCTGACAGTCACTCCGTCACCTTGAAAGCCTGAAATGATAACTGTCAGTGGATGTTGCACACCCTCACAATATTTGTGAGGAGGCGGAAGTGGCAAAAGAAAAATTTCTTGCATGCAACACCCACATAAAAACAAGATCTTGTGTTTAAACCTTAACTAGCAAACCCTATCTAGAGTTCTTAACTACTATGAAAGGGTTTTACCTAATGAACCGGTCCTTCGGGTCTTCGTTTTGATGCAACTCCTTGGCTCCTTCGGATGCTTGTCATGTCCTCGATCTCCGGCCACCTCAAGATGTAGACGATCCACCCGAAAACTATGGAACAAGCTTCAAACTCTTCTCAAGAGTTAACTAAGAGATCAAGTGTGCTAGAAGTGATCACTTAGATGAAATAGAGATCAAGTAGTGGATTATCTTTTAGCTCTAAGCTTTTGATTCACAACTCATGTGAAGGTTAAAGCAAAGAGGAGGAAGAAAGAGATAATGAGGAGAGAGAAGATGAAAGTGATAAATGAAAAATCAAGCATGGAAAAAATGATATGGCTCAAATGAAAATAATTGAAGCATGCAATAAAATAATGCACCATGCTTCAATAACTCCAAATGAATATCAAATGAATTTAGCCATACCATCACCCATGCTTATGCTTTCCTCAAATTCCACCTTATTGTTTTATTTTCACAAAATAAAAACCTATTTATGAGGTGTCTCCTTGTAGAATGTATTCGTGTAACAATTACAAGAATACCCCTTATCGTATACCGTACAAGTATACCCATATCCGAATTCCGTAAAATACGAATACAAATAATCCAATAATATAATACCGGTATGCGGCTTAAACCAAAGCCTACCAGTATTAACCATCCGATCGTTATTCCTGTAACCATTACACGAACATGATCGAAACCCTGCCGTAACAACTTACGACCTCTACATCTTTTGCCTGAACTTGGGAACCCTCTGTGTGGGACTATAAAGACTCTACAGTACGTTGGCAGTGGGTTTAACTACAAGCACGTCAACGACACTAGCTGTGCGTAACGGCTACCCAGGTACATGACGAAAAGGTGGCCGACGAGCAAACTCATCACAACCCTAACGAACCTGTAAGCAACACTTACCGTACAGTCCGGTCTCTTCATCTGATACGTCGCATATGAAGTCTAGGGGTGGTAAATGTCAGACCATGGTAACTTTATAAGTCGTGCTGATTTATGGCTCATAACGGTTCGAGAAACTACTGATAACTCTTATCAGTAAATCTTGAGAACCATGGCCAGGGATTTGCTGTTATGGCCGATCAAGCATAGCGCGACATCAACTACCTATACCGGGAGAGACGAAACCCTTCCTATCGCTTACTGCCTCTATGTGTTTCGGGATTGTACCTAAAATCCACCTGTTTGCATGCTTCAGTAGAGCCGTGGTAGGGAGGAAATCAAAGCACAGTGGGAATCACACAAGACACTATGACGATCTCGGGTCTATTGACTAACCTGTACAAGTGTCACCAGAGAACTGCTATCTGACAATAATACATATACCATCCAGGAGTTTTCGGCGGGTCCTGTTCGGTGTACCCATTCTCCAATGAGCACATGTGTACAATCTTTGATGTCAAACACCAATGGTTGTGGGATCAACCATCGCCCCCAGGGTCAAGAAACGTACACACTAGTCTACTCTGGTAATATCGATGCCCTGTCTCGATATACCCTCGACTAGGAACTATTAAAGGATATGCTTATAGACTGCCCAGGCCCCACTAATATGATCTACATCATAATCCTGACAGTCAAGCATGATCCTAAGGGCTTTATCAACATGTATATAAAGATATGAAATACAACACATCACACATTAAGATGATGATAAACTAGATAGCATACTATCATTTCGAGCAAAGATTATTTCTATACATATATATATGTTAGTGTATATGCCCTAGGGGCCATTATTGTATCATACTAGATTGTATATTACTTAATGGAAGCTTGGGATATTCACAGTTGTATATACAGTCTTGCTAAAAATGGTAGTATGCTACTTGGTTTGTGTCTACTTTAATATGTGCATATGTTTCTTGTAACGTATCAATTATACATATTAGTAGAGCCCATAGGTTCTTTGCTTGATTACCAGCGTTGTGATGGCAGTCACACTAGTGGGGGCTGGGTAGTCTATAAGCAACATCCTATACATGTCCCTAGTCGTAGGATTATCGAGACAGGGCATCGATATTCCAGAGTAGACTGGTGTGTACGCTTCTTATCCCAGTTGGGGAGATGGTCTGTCCCATAGCCATCAGTATGTCGTACTGGAGATAGTATACAGGTGCTCGTTAGGTTACGGGTACACTGGACAGGACTCGTAAGGGAACTGATTGGTTGGTATTATACCCGTCGTCAGTTAACAGTTCCAAGGTGACATGAGTACAGCATAGTCCGCAGACTTGACACTGCTACTTCGCCTCGAGTGTGTCCCACTGTTCTTAGATTGCTACCCTACTATGGCTCAAAGGAGTCGTGCAAATAGGTAGCAGTTGGGTGCAGTCCCGAGCACTTGGAGGCAGTAGTGGTTAAACAGGATTCGTCTCTCCCGGTATTGGGAGATGATATCGCACTGTGTCAGAGAGCCATTGCGCAAAGTCCCTGGCCAGGGCAAGCGAGATATACTGGTAGGTTCCAGTAGCTTCTCAGGGTGTAATGGGCTTCGCTCCGACACGACTTATATAGCTATTAGGGGACTGACGCTTGCCGCCCCTAGGCTTGATATGCAATAGTCTTAGACGAACAGACCAGACTGTACGGAGATTGTCACATCGGGCTCAGTGGGAGTTCGGATGATTTTCCTCATCGGCCTTCTTATCGACATCTACCTGGGGACCGTTACGTCCAGCTAGTGCCGCTTGCAGTCTGTGGTTAAACCCACTGCCAGCGTTGTGTCGAGTCTTTAGAGTCCCACACAGAGAGTTTCCCTGCTCCAGGCGAAACGATATAGAGGTCGTATGGTTTTACGACAAGGGTTCGGACGCGTACGTGTGTTTACGTACGTACGACTTTTCGGACAGTTTTTACTAGCCGGCTTTGGTTTAAGCCAGATTCTAGTATCGGGTTATTGAATTTATACAGTCTAAAGTTTTTCCGTGTTTTCACGGATTGGAGGGGCATTCTCGTAATTTGCCGGGAAGCTTTTAGAAGAGTGGTGACTAAGGGGTTAAGGTGGCTGATCAGTCGAAAATATTGCATATTTTAACCGGCAATTTCCATATCATTTGCATACATATAGAAGTGTACGGTATTCATATTTCACATATTAGCAAATCGGTCGCAAAATATCAGATTACATGTATTCGACCTTAAAACCGGCATTTCTAGGGAAATTGACTGCATTGCATTACATGGCATATTTTCTATATCTTGCAACCCGTGTTTCGAAGTCTGTGCAGGAAAAGAGAAGCTTGCTCGATCATTACATTGCTCGACCATTACAATTGCTCGTAAACTCACTTAACTCAAATCTGGTATCAACACAGAAGGGATTATACAAATCAAAACATCAGAAAAAGCCACAAACAGAAGTCCAAAGCAACAGAAGAAAGCCCAAGGTCCAAGCTCATCAATGCGCCGCGGAAGAGCGGCCATTACCATGAATATGCGGCGGATCCACGGTGGGCCCAGGGACTCAGACTCTCAATTTTAGACCAAAACTCCTGAATCAGTGGCTACATTCCAGAAATGCACTCAGACTTCCAAAAAACTCCAGAGACTTCTACCAGATCAGCAAACACCTAAACTAGCCTAATCATTCTAGAACTTTCCCTAAACCCTAGCTTAAACCCTAAGCTAACTCCTAACAAACTCCTTCTAGAAACTCTTCAACAAACTTTGGGAGGGAAAGTTCTAATTCAAACCTAAACCTAGGGTTTGGGGTTCTATAAATAAGACCCTAGGCTCACTCATTTCTCATCTTGGCAACCTTGGGAAAGTTTAGAAAAATCAATCCCATTCTTCATCTTCCTCTTCCTCAAGTTTAGTGAGAGAGCTTGTAGGAAACCCTAACCCTAAATCCAACCACAATTCAAGATCTTGAGTGCAAGCCAAGCAAGATGCCTTCAACCCTTTTATGAGCCGAGCCGATCTTCAATCGGGCAAGAGATCAAAGTAGATCCACGATCCACGGAGACGAGCGAAGCCGAGTCAACGATCGATTTCTTCTTCTTGTAGATTCTTGAAAGAATGTATTGAAATTGTTGATTAAATAAAAGGTGATATTCTTTTATCTTGTTTTCTTTAAATTCCGCATCATGTTATCTTTACAATTCTTGAATATTATCTGTGTGGTGATGTGTGAATAAAACTCCGCTCGTCGAGGAGTCGAGACGATCTTTAGTATGATGATGTAACAAATTTGTAATCGATTCTTGAATCCCACGAGTTTGTAAACCCTAGCAAGTTCAAGAATCGACCACCCAATTCGTTGCGATGCTTTCTTGATCGACATCGCTCGAGATTGGGGAGTTCCGATCGTTTCTTGAAATTGCTAGAGGCTAGAATATAAATGGTATCCTCGAAAGAACAAGGGTTAAGAGATGAAACCCTAATTTCATCAAGAAAGCCCTAACTCTCGTCGATCACCATTGATCTAGTATCAATTCTTCGAAGGACAAGAACACGAAACCCTTTAGATTACATCACGTCTATTGATCCTATCGATTCCTACGAGCCTCTCTTATATTCTTGATTGTTGATTGGAAATATTATCAAAACAACCGATTCTTGATTGTTTATAGTTTCTTGATTCTTGCATAAAGAATAGTGACACTCGAATACAAACCATTCTTGAATCATGCTTTCTTTCATTGTTGCTTAACTTTTCATTTCAAACGTATCGAAATACAAGTGAATCGTGCAATCCCTGTGGACGATCCGCACTCATTCATTAACTACATTCGACACCGTAGTTTGATTGCGGTCAATATAAATTTTTGATTCGATGCGACACATCCGAAATTTACATCAATCAAAATGGCGCCGTTGCCGGGGATCGCGCTAATTCATTTGCAATTTTAGTTTGAAGTGAAAGAATTATTACGTTTTACTTCTTGAAATCAAAATTCGTACAAACTCTTACACGTGTGTTGTGATTTGATTGCAAGGTGATCTGGAGCATTCTGTGCTGTGGAAAAATTATTTGGGATATACTAGAGAGCTGTAGATAGCAACAGGAAGAAGCTGTTGAAAAATTGTACACTGTTCCCAACACCTGACCGCGGAAGAGCGGCTAATACATAGGAATCGCGGCGGAAGCGCCGCAGTCTTGAGGGTTCTCTGGAAAATTTTCCAGCAGGTGATTTCTTGCTCTCTCCCCTCTCCTATTTTAGCTCCAACTAACCCTTTTCTGCAGGATTCTTTGCAAATAAATCGCAGCGCGCAAAAGCAAAATTAAAATTGTGTGTGATTTTTGATTTCTTGGTTGTTTGCATTCTAATACGGAAATTTAAGGGGCACGGCCAAATCCAAATTAGGTGGGGATTTCATTACCCTTCCTAGGCCCCGAAAATCGTCAAACTTGCATCCGCATTACCTCCATTAACTAAAAGAAATCTAGAGAAGACTCTAAGGACTGTCGCGCTCAATAGGACAAGAGAAGGTCGTGGGTAATTCATTGCTTATCCGCGTTTTCTTGTGGTGCCTAAGGCGAGTGTGTCTAAGGCTAGTGGTTATTAATTAGGTCCACTGTAGTGGTGGTTCCTTCCCACTTACCTGGCACTTATCCGGCCACAGGGGGACAAAGAGGCAGTGGAGGATTCTATCCTGCGGCTTGTCTTTTGGCAGTTAGGAGCGGTCTAGAGATCGGACCTAGGTGACCATTAGATTCTAGGGTTTGTGTGCTGCATTTGTTTTGTCGCATCATTTTTTCAAAATCCGTCCCTTTTTAAAGCAAGCACCGCATTCATCTTACCCCTAATTATAAGTCAACGCTGCCACTTGTACTAACCCTTTTTAGTACAAGATAGGCTGGACACGGGATTCTAGTGCCCGTTTAGTCCGCGTACCTTTTATCGACTCCGAAGTCGATATTTCTCCATTTACCTTTTCTTTACCCACTACCACACCCACACCGATGGATCCGAATCCATCAAATTTCTTTAACCCTAATCTGCCACCGTCCGTTGGTGCGCAGAATCCTACTCCACCCCACATTTCTCTCCAGGAAAGATGCTATCCACATAGAGGTCCTCTTTCGACCTGCTTATCCACACCACCAGCCAATGGGGATAACTTTGAGATTAAGCCCCAGTATATCAATCTTTTACCCAAATACCACGGACTCGAGACCGAGGACGCTTACGTTTTCATTACCAAATTTGAAAACATATGCGCAATGATGGGTATGTCTCAACTTTCAGTGGATGCGATGCGTCTACGACTTCTTCCATTTACATTGTGCGATATAGCCGAGAAGTGGCTATATAACACCACCGCACATTCTATTACGAATTGGGAAGAATTCGTCGCTGCATTCCTTAAGAAATTTTACCCAGTCCAAAAGACGGCTCGAATCCGTAGCGAACTGAACCAATTTGCCCAGCTCCCTGCCGAACCATTTTCAAAATACTTTGAACGTTTCAAGGATCTATTGGTTCAATGTCCTCATCACGGCATCCCGAGATGGGAGCTTTGCCGAATCATATATGAGGGCAGTAACCCTAGCACTAAACAGAGCCTTGAAAACATGTGTCAAGGTACATTTATGACTAAAGATGACGGGGAAGCCTGGCGATACTTAGAAGAGTTCGCTGAAAAATCACTAATTTGGGAGAGTGGAACGCAACCATTGAATAGGGGTGGCGTACACCAAATAGATGTGTCCATAGGTGTTCGAGCTGAAATGGCAGCTATGCATAAGAAGCTCGACGCTATGGAACACAAATTTGCAGCAGCCTCCCTAAACCCAATGTCGCTCCCCAAAACTGTTTGTGGGTGCTGTTCTGATCCGTCACATTTAACGGAAGAATGTCCATTAAACTCGGCGTTTCAAGGTCACGAGCATTCTAATGCCGCATTTCAACGACCTCGAAACGATCCATATTCTTCCACGTACAATCAGGGTTGGAGGAACCACCCGAATTTTGCTTGGAACCAAAATCAATCTCAAAACACGGTTCCAAACACGAATCAATTTCAACGGGCTCTTCCTCCACCACAACAGCAACCCCTTCAACTCACTCAGCACCCCTACCCGTCACAAAATTTCCAAAATCAGGGCAACACTCCTGCACAGTCTAATCCTATGCAGTCCTGTTCTGACGAGTTCTCTCAATTCACTCAAACCATGAAATCACTTTTATCAAATTTCATGGAGGTTTCGACTGAGGTTAGATCTTCCGTCAGTGAAATAAAGAAAAACTCAGCGTCCCAAGCTGAGAGTATTCGCACGATGGAAGCTGAAATCGCACGCTTAAAAGCCGAAATGAGTGCGAGAGAAAAAGGGAAACTTCCCTCTCAACCCCTACAGAATCCTGGGCATTACAATGTAAATGCCATCACAACGTTGAGATCGGGAAGAGTGCTGAACAATCATGTCGGGGAAGATATTGATGATACTGAAAATCATATCAACACCCCGGCTGAGTCTTTTACACACACTTCACCTTCTGATCCTTCTTCTTCTACCAAACCACCTTCGCACGAGCCTATTCTCCATTTCCCTTTAGGCTCAACACCTTCACCGAACCCTTATAGTTCTCCACAGACGGTCCCCACACCTCCTTTGGGACCTCGTCTACCCCCCTTTCCTTCTCCTGTGATGGACCCTGCGCTTATTGCGAAAGCACCTTACTCGAACCGGCTAAGGGCTAATAGAACGAGTCCTCATATGGAGAAAATTTTAGAGATGTTCAAACAGGTTAACATCAATATCCCTTTCCTAGATGCGATTCAGCAAGTCCCCGCTTATGCGAAGATTCTTAAGGACTTGTGCACTAGGAAGAGGAAGACTCAAGTGCCGAAGAAGGTCTTTATGTCTAACAATATCAGCACTGCTTTTATACCCCAGCTTCCAAAGAAAAGAAAGGACCCAGGTTGTCCTACAATATCGATTTCGATTGGGGGTAAAAACATAAATCGTGCTCTTTTAGACCTTGGCGCAAGTGTTAACCTGTTACCTTATTCTGTCTATGAGCAACTAGGGATTGGAGAGCTGAAACCTGCTCATTGTACTCTCCAGATGGCGGACCGATCTATCACCAAACCAAGGGGTGAATTAGAGGATGTATTGATAAAGGTCGGGGAATTTGTTTTCCCTGTAGACTTCATTGTGCTCGACACACATCCTGTAGCAAACCCCCGGGGCCAAATTTCGGTGATTCTAGGTCGTCCTTTCCTTGCCACTTCCAACGCTGTTATAAACTGTAGAAATGGTTCAATGAATTTATCATTTGGAAATATGACCATTGAACTAAACATCTATAGAGTTGGAAGTCAGCCGTCAGAACCCTCTGCTCATATTTTAGATGTGTGCTCTGTCCATGAGATCGCTCCCGATAGTTGTGGAGATGAGGATCTTTGCTTTACTGATCTCGATGACATTAGCACATCTCTGCTTGACTTTGCACTAGATCTTAGTGAGGACACTTCACCTACACATGAGTCCTGCACTTCTGACTTTTCTCCACCCGAGTCTGTATCTTTCACAGGCTCTGAGCTTCTTTGTAGATCCAAAAATCAATCTATGACCCTTCCTTCTATCATTTCTCCGCCTGAGTTAGATCTCAAAGTTTTACCTTCTCACCTGAAATATGCTTATCTTGGTGAGAACGAGTCATTACCGGTTATCATTTCCGCTTCTCTTGCATCAGAGCAAGAGAATGCCTTTTTATCGGTATTGAGATCTAACAAAGAGGAGTTTGGTTGGAGTATGGCGGACATCAAAGGCATTAGTCCCTTGATTGTTGAACATCATATACATGTGATGGATGATGCCAGACCGACCCGAGAACCACAGAGACGGTTGAATCCCGTCATGAAGGAAGCTGTCATGAAAGAAATCGTCAAGTGCTTAGATAATGGTATTATCTACCCCATCTCCGATAGCCAGTGGGTGAGTCCTATACATGTCGTTCCTAAGAAATCCGGCATCACAGTTATCACAAATGAGGCGAATGAGTTGATTCAAACACGCGCCCAAACTGGGTGGCGTGTATGCATCGATTATAGAAAACTCAACGCTGCTACGAGGAAAGACCATTTTCCTCTACCATTTATTGATCAATTGCTGGAACGCTTAGCGGGACGAGAGTTTTATTGTTTTATGGACGGTTACTCAGGCTATAATCAGGTCCCCATCGCCAAAAAGGATCAAGATAAAACCACTTTTACTTGTCCTTTTGGTACCTTTGCTTACAGTCGCATGCCCTTCGGGTTATGCAATGCTCCCGCTACCTTTCAGCGGTGTATGATGGGGATATTCTCTGATATGGTAGAGAATTTTTTGGAGATCTTTATGGACGACTTCTCGATTTTTGGAGACTCTTTCTCTGATTGCCTTGCGAATCTAGACGCTGTTCTTACTCGTTGCAAAGAGAAGAACTTGACTTTGAACTGGGAAAAATGCCATTTTATGGTCCAAGAAGGAATAGTACTTGGACATGTCATTTCACAGAAAGGCATTGAGGTTGACAGAGCTAAAGTAGATGTCATTCAAAACCTGCCTCATCCCAAAAGCGTCAAAGATATTCGCTCTTTCCTTGGCCATGCAGGCTTTTATAGGAGATTCATTAAGGACTTTAGCAAGATTGCTAGACCTTTAACACTACTCCTGGCCAAGGATACGACCTTCCATTTTGACTCGGATTGCGAGACAGCTTTCGACTCACTTAAACACTCACTCACTTCAGCCCCCGTTTTATCATCACCAAATTGGGACTACCCCTTTGAGCTGATGTGTGACGCATCTGATTTTGCAGTAGGTGCAGTCTTAGGACAGCACATTGATAAGATGCCACACGTGATTTACTATGCTAGTAAGACCCTGAATGATGCGCAAATCAATTATACAACCACCGAGAAAGAACTTTTAGCGGTTGTATTTGCTTTAGAAAAATTCAGGCCTTACTTAATCGGCTCACCTATAGTTGTATATACTGACCATTCCGCTTTAAAACATCTTCTGGCGAAGAAAGATGCAAATGGTCGACTAATACGTTGGATCCTACTGTTACAAGAATTCGATCTTGTTATCAAAGATAAGAAAGGATGTGAAAACGTAGTAGCTGACCACCTTTCACGCATCGTTTCTTCCCCTGTGACCCTGCCAATTAATGACTCATTCCCTGATGAACAACTCTTGAGCATATCCGCTGAACCATGGTTCAGGGATATTGTGAACTATCATGCCACGGGACTTATACCGAGCGATTGGTCAAAACAGGACAAATACCGTTTTCTTTCCCAAGTAAAACACTTTTACTGGGATGAACCCTATTTGTTTAAATATTGTCCTGATCAGATCATTCGCCGGTGCGTCCCAAATGAAGAGTTCAAGAGTGTTCTTTCTTTTTGTCATGATCAGGCTTGTGGGGGTCACTTTGGTCCTAGAAAGACAGCGGAAAAGGTTTTGCAATGTGGATTTTATTGGCCGACCTTATTCAAGGACGCATTTGAGTATTGCAAAACCTGTACACAATGTCAGTATACGGGTAGAATATCCCAGAGGAATGAAATGCCTCAGCAACCCATTCTGGTTGTTGAAATGTTTGATGTTTGGGGCATTGATTTTATGGGTCCTTTTCCCAACTCCTTTGGGAATCTGTACATTTTGCTGGCGGTTGATTATGTCTCAAAGTGGGTAGAAGCCATTCCATGTCGCACTAATGACAGGAAAGTTGTCATTAAGTTCTTGAAAGAGAATATCTTTTCGCGATTTGGACACCCACGCGCTATCATTAGCGATAATGGGACACATTTCTGCAACAGGTCTTTCGAGACTCTGATGCGGAAATACTCAATCAACCACCGTCTTTCTACACCCTATCACCCCCAAACAAGCGGGCAGGCTGAGATCTCAAACAGACAAATCAAACTTATCCTGGAGAAAACTGTTGCTAAAAATAGAAAAGACTGGTCGACCAAATTGACTGATGCTCTTTGGGCATTCAGGACTGCATATAAGACCGACCTAGGAATGTCCCCATATAGGATAGTGTTTGGAAAAGCATGTCATTTACCTGTCGAGATAGAGCATAAAGCATTGTGGGCTATAAAAGAAATAAATTTTGATCTAAACCTTGCTTGCAACTTTCGGAAGCTGCAACTTAACGAGCTAAGCGAACTCCGCGATGAAGCTTATGATAATGCTGTAATCACAAAGAATAGGACTAAGGTTTTTCACGATAAAAGCATTTTAAGGAAAACATTTTTACCTGGTCAACAAGTCCTTCTTTATGATTCACGATTACACCTTCACGCGGGTAAGCTCCGATCTCGATGGAAGGGACCTTTTGTTGTGCAGTCTGTATACCCGCACGGGGCAGTAGAAGTTGAAAATGTTAAAAACGGCACTGTTTTCAAAGTAAATGGACATAGATTAAAGCCGTATTTTTCCACTGACCCCACGGAGGAGCTCTTGTTCTTACAAGAGCCAGTTTATTTGGATTAAAATTCCTCCGTCTCATCCTCATATCCTGTATATCATTGCATCATCTTTTGAATGAAGGTGAGTGAAAGATAAGTTTGGGGGAAGTTCTTCACTTATATATTATGCCCCCACTAATAATTCCCCCCAGTCTTACAGATTTTTGTAGGTATAACATTCGGCAACAGTGAGGACACTGTTGAAAACAAGTTTGGGGGAGGTTTGTGCTTATTTTCGCATCATTTGCATATCATCTGCATAAGCACAAATCATTTCTTTAAAAATCTATAAAAACTGAAAAATTTTCAAAACCCATAAAAATTTAAAAAAAATTTCAAATATAAAAATAATTTTAATATTTACACTTTTTTGTATATAAATAAGATAATGAAAGTTTAGAAAGTGAAAAGTTACATCCATGAGATTAGAAAAATTTAAGAAAACCAAGAAAATTAGAAGTTTTCTTATACGAACTAGTAATAAGTAGTTATGAGCCGTTGTCCCAAGGGTTAGTAAGATGAAGGGCGTCACTAATCTGAGGATAAAAATAAGTCTGAAAAATAGTTTCTATTCTGGAAGCCAAATATTTTGAACGTTGCTACCCTGCTATTCGCACTTACACACGTCTTGAAGCCTGGGATAGTAGAGGATACCTTGAAATGCTCTTGTCTTAAAGCCAAAAGTATGAAAAAAAAATATGTGTTTTAAAGTGGTGAGAAAAATGGATACTGGTTTTGTTATCACCGAGGGCAATAAAAATATATAGCAAAAGGGTGCTTCTTCACCTAGTGCCCCAAGGTCAACTGGTCTGGGAGTCACTGCTATGCCTGAGGTGGTGCAAGACGAGGAAAATACACCAAGCATGCAAGCACATTAGTAATCGGTCGGTTAGTACCTCAAGAAGTATTAACGGTCGCATGAAAGTGTGTAAGCAATCTCGTTTGCCAAGAAGTACCGAGGCCGATGGGCAAGGGTATGATAGCTTGAATTGAATTCTCCGGGTGTAGGGATGTCTTTACACACACGCAGGGTGATATGATCGATGTTTGGAATAAAGATAGGAATGAAGAATAAGACGATGTTTTATTGAGGGAGGACGTGATTTCTAACATCTTTTCATGACCATTAAGATAGGGCTCATGACAACCGAAAAGCTAGCTTAGTTGGAAACCCTAATTTTCAAGGCTTTTCTTTTACAATTCTCTTCTTTAAATGTAATATTCATGATCTTGCTTTTATTATTGGATTTTGTGGGTGCAATCCGCTGAAAACCCTCAGGAGACAACACTCCTCCTACTAGGGACACCTAGAGGTTTAAAGGCTTGTTGCACGCGCTCAGTGCAATCGTGTTGCCTACGAAAGTGTGCTAGTTAGTTTTTCTCTTTCTTTATTTTCTCCTTCTCTTTTTAATAAAACATTCGCTCGAGACGATCAAAATTAAGTTTGGGGGTATTTGATCAGTCGAAAATATTGCATATTATAACCGGCAATTTCCATATCATTTGCATACATATAGAAGTGTACGGTATTCATATTTCACATATTAGCAAATTGGTCGCAAAATATCAGATTACATGTATTCGACCTTAAAACCAGCATTTCTAGGGAAATTGACTGCATTGCATTACATGGCATATTTTCTATATCTTGCAACCCGTGTTTCGAAGTCTGTGCAGGAAAAGAGAAGCTTGCTCGATCATTACATTGCTCGACCATTACAATTGCTCGTAAACTCACTTAACTCAAATCTGGTATCAACACAGAAGGGATTATACAAATCAAAACATCAGAAAAAGCCACAAACAGAAGTCCAAAGCAACAGAAGAAAGCCCAAGGTCCAAGCTCATCAATGCGCCGCGGAAGAGCGGCCATTACCATGAATATGCGGCGGATCCGCGGTGGGCCCAGGGACTCAGACTCTCAATTTTAGACCAAAACTCCTGAATCAGTGGCTACATTCCAGAAATGCACTCAGACTTCCAGAAAACTCCAGAGACTTCTACCAGATCAGCAAACACCTAAACTAGCCTAATCATTCTAGAACTTTCCCTAAACCCTAGCTTAAACCCTAAGCTAACTCCTAACAAACTCCTTCTAGAAACTCTTCAACAAACTTTGGGAGGGAAAGTTCTAATTCAAACCTAAACCTAGGGTTTGGGAGTTCTATAAATAAGACCCTAGGCTCACTCATTTCTCATCTTGGCAACCTTGGGAAAGTTTAGAAAAATCAATCCCATTCTTCATCTTCCTCTTCCTCAAGTTTAGTGAGAGAGCTTGTAGGAAACCCTAACCCTAAATCCAACCACAATTCAAGATCTTGAGTGCAAGCCAAGCAAGATGCCTTCAACCCTTTTATGAGCCGAGCCGATCTTCAATCGGGCAAGAGATCAAAGTAGATCCACGATCCACGGAGACGAGCGAAGCCGAGTCAACGATCGATTTCTTCTTCTTGTAGATTCTTGAAAGAATGTATTGAAATTGTTGATTAAATAAAAGGTGATATTCTTTTATCTTGTTTTCTTTAAGTTCCGCATCATGTTATCTTTACAATTCTTGAATATTATCTGTGTGGTGATGTGTGAATAAAACTCCGCTCGTCGAGGAGTCGAGACGATCTTTAGTATGATGATGTAACAAATTTGTAATCGATTCTTGAATCCCACGAGTTTGTAAACCCTAGCAAGTTCAAGAATCGACCACCCAATTCGTTGCGATGCTTTCTTGATCGACATCGCTCGAGATTGGGGAGTTCCGATCGTTTCTTGAAATTGCTAGAGGCTAGAATATAAATGGTATCCTCGAAAGAACAAGGGTTAAGAGATGAAACCCTAATTTCATCAAGAAAGCCCTAACTCTCGTCGATCACCATTGATCTAGTATCAATTCTTCGAAGGACAAGAACACGAAACCCTTTAGATTACATCACGTCTATTGATCCTATCGATTCCTACGAGCCTCTCTTATATTCTTGATTGTTGATTGGAAATATTATCAAAACAACCGATTCTTGATTGTTTATAGTTTCTTGATTCTTGCATAAAGAATAGTGACACTCGAATACAAATCATTCTTGAATCATGCTTTCTTTCATTGTTGCTTAACTTTTCATTTCAAACGTATCGAAATACAAGTGAATCGTGCAATCCCTGTGGACGATCCGCACTCATTCATTAACTACATTCGACACCGTAGTTTGATTGCGGTCAATATAAATTTTTGATTCGATACGACACATCCGAAATTTACATCAATCATTGGCATTGTATTAAATGAGATTAGTGACTCATTTGTGTGATTCATCCATGTCATTAATGCATCATAAATGCTTAATGACTCATGGTGATGAATCACTCATAGATATTTATGAAGCATGGTTGTTAATTCAATTATTTCATTTTTGGATAAATAATAATGCTTCATATATATTATGATAACATCATTATCTCATTTCATTCTCATCTTCACCTTCTCTCTCCTCAAGCCTACTCTCTCTTCAAACCCTAACCCTAGCCTCTCATGTGTTGAGATCAAGGTTTAGCTAGACTAATACATCCATAACCTCACTCTATATCCCCTAGGTAGCTTAGATTAGCACTTTAAGCAACCTAGTTATCTCAAGTTTGAGATTAAGCTTGGCGTAAGAGTTTTCGGGTGGATCGTCTTTGATTCGAGGAGGCCGTTGAGGTGCCGATGTTCCAAGGAGCCTATGAGGAGTGGAGGACCACGATGAAGACCCGAAGGACTTGTATCGTGAGGTATAACTTCGTATCCGAGTAGTTAAACCTCTAGTTGTTTGTTAGCAATGGTTTAGAAACGATTTATGCGCTCAAGTCCGTGTTACGAAGTTTTGATAATCGTTTTTCATATATTCCGCCTCCCCGCAAGTTCGTGGGGTGCATGACATGGACTTACAGTAGTATCAGAGCCAACTAAACCATTACTAGCTTGTTAGCAACTGATTAGAAGTTCGATCGACGGAAAACACGAAAACAAAAAACCGAAAACCCTAAGTCTCTGTTAATTTTAAACTTGTCTGAAAAAATATTTGACCTACCTTAAAATTCACAGCCGGGAAATATATTAGTTATGGGAAAATACGAGCCAGTGACTCGGTAAAACGGCCGCGGAACCGCGGCAATAGAGAGCTACTGCCGCGGATCCGCCGCCGAGTCAACGCCGAGTTGACTCGGACTTTCACAGTAATTCATATATTTTTGGTTTTTGTCTTCCTGTATGTTTTGTTTTTACCCAGGTTACTTCAGTGCAGGTTTGCTTTTGGGGTAGACACGGAATATGGTAATCTATCGATATTCTAAGATATTTGCTAATTGGATTTTTATCTGTAATGTTTAATGTGTTCGTAAACCTCCCTTAACTGCTAGTATGTCGGTTGGCAGGGGGTTGCACATTTCTGAAATGTTTATTGCTTGTGTATATGAACTGAACTGTGTTGGACTGTTGTGATGATTAGCCGGGGTTTGAGATGTATTTAATATTCATTCATTCAATGTAATTGTAATAAGTTGTAATATTATTTCGCGGGGCACATCCAGGTTGCGGTTGTAGCCACCGTTGTATTATTTCTTTTTACTGTTTTTGCTCCTAGGATTGACCCAAGGTGGGGTGCACAAACTACTGGGTATTTTGAAGTGTTGAGGTAGAACGCTTCACTTCTGGTACTTGGCGGGTAGTTTGCCGTACCCGTAGGGGTCTGGGGTGGGGTAAATGGCTATTCATCACAACTGTGTAATCCGTCTTTCCTTGCAGACTTAAAAGAAACGCGGATTGCTTGTATATCCAATAAAGTTTATCTGTGATCTGGAATGCTTATTATTGCGTCTGACGAATGTACAATATCTATATATGATAGCTATTAGACGTCACTTATGTTTTACACCCGCGCTAGCCCAGCCCTCGCTCTGTCGTTCGTTAAGTAACCTAACGGGTGATGACGGGACCCAGTGGCGAATGCGGATGGCATAAGAGGACGTGGTATTTTCGTTGTTTTCTGCAATGATAGGATAAATGATGGGATGAATTATTATAATGCAAAGAAAATAAACCAAACTTGAATTGTTGGAACAAATTTAAAAGAAACCACTAGGTTATTTTAAAAGATCAGAATTTTTTAAAATTGCGGAGCTTTAACCACTCCTTTTAAAAAGTATCAGGTTCCTTCGATTATATCAAGTTCACTACGTTCACGGTTTTGCCAAAACCATTCGTAGCCCTCCGTCATTTCATTTGGGTATTCAATAGTATTCAAGCTGTGTTTGTTTGGCCAAAGTCAAGACACAGTGTTTGGTAGCTGTTGGATAGTCATATGTAGCATAGATAGATGCGTTGTTTTGGGACAGTCGTACTACCTTGTTTGGCCAAAGTCAAGGGTATGTACGGGTGGGTTCAAATTAACCTGGACAATGACGGGTAGAACTTGACATGTGACTTATGATTTGTTTGGCCAAAGTCAAGGTCATAAGAGCATGGGGCAAAAATCCACATCGGGAATTTCTAAAGAAACTGATATTTGCAGAGAGATGCATACCATTTTGGAGTTTGATGAATGTTGGTTGGATTCCTTCAACATTATCATACGATGATATTTTGGATCCCGATCCTACTGTGAGTATATACTACTTATCAGGAGATTCGTCACTTAACGATCAATGCTATAAACCAAGTAGGTGTCTAGAAAGGTGTCAGCGGGGTTACGCCCCCAGAGAAAAGAGATTATTTAATTAAGGAACTTCGCGAAAGCGTTGGAAAACCTCCCTCGAAGTATCGACACTGGCCTGGCTGAACGGTTAAGCAAGTATTGTACGGTGAGAATAGTCCTGGCTAGTTCTTCCTTTTTGGTTTGAGGAGGGATTCGAGAAACAGTGGGAACCATCCTGTTTAGATAAACATAAAACCAATCTAAACTTGCAACAACATCATGCTAAAATGTTTTCTTCTCTCTCTCTTAATTGCAGCGACCTTGTGACCACACATAGGTTACATCTAGATAACAATTTGACTTAATCTGACTTATATGACCGGCAGAGGTCTGTCCAGATGTTCATTGCCTATGATAAGTTGGACCACCCTATTACTACTCAAGATCCCGCCGTCCCAGGTCCAGTTTCCACCGTCACGGATATGGATATCCGCCAGACAAGGGAAAAGGATAAAGCGAAAGCCAAATGCCTCGTGTTAGCTTCAGTTGATGGTGTATACCAGAAGCAACACGAGAAGATGGACTTAGTTTCCATCTTTTTCCATAACAAAGATTTATATGGAGAGCAGTCTCATATCACTAGATATGAAATCTCGAACGAATTAATTCAAGCGAGGTTGGCTGACGGGTCATCTGTAGAGGACAACGTCCTTACAATGACTAGCTGTATTGATGAGCTCCAGGACCTGGAGACCGCGTTGGGAAACGAGTCAGATACTGACTTGATTCTACAGTCTCTGCCTCCTACCCTGAAGGAAACCAGGGATGTAGAAGGAACGAGAAGGGCAAAAGTTTTGGAACTTAATGCAGTAAAAAAAGGATAGTTCCTATTATTATGGGATTGGGCATAGGCAGAATGATTGCAGGGCTTTGGAAGCCAGTAACCAAGATACAAAGCATGTTGTGGCTTCAGCCTCAAGTGTGTTTGTTATTGAGAACTGTTTGTCAATTAACTTTACTTCCTGGGTATTAGATACCGGAGCAGGATCTCATATCTGTAATTCATTACATGCTTTGAGAAACCGTAAAGTTATAAAGGTAGGTGATTGGTCTCTCAAAGTTGCAAACGGAATGACAGTGAATGCTGAATCCGTAGGAGAATATCGCCTAAGTTTGACAAGTGGGCATATATTGATTTTACGTAGCTGTTTGTATATACCTAGTATGACTTGTAATATCATATCGGTGTCCTCACTTTCGAGAGAGGGATATGATTTTACATTCGTAAGCGATGTAGTTAACATCCACCTAAATCAAGTTCTGATTGGGTCAGGTACATTAGATAACGGCATATACGTATTAAGTCAAGCTCAGGTTTTCAATATCCAGAATACACTTAAAAGAAAGTCTCCAGAATTAAATCAGGCTTTCTTATGGCATTGTAGACTAGGTCACATCAATGAGAGAAGGTTGACTAAGTTATATAGAGAAGGATATTTGAATCCGTTCGAATATCAATCTTATGCTACTTGTGAATCTTGTCTCATGGGAAAGATGACAAAGACTCCATTTTCTGGACACGGAGTAAGAGCAAGCGAGCTCTTGGGACTCATACACAGTGACGTATGCGGTCCAATGTCTACACATGTACGAGGTAGTTATTCCTACTTCATTACTTTTACGGATGATTTCTCTAGGTATGGATATATCTTCTTAATGAAGCATAAATCTGAGGCCTTTGAGAAATTCCAAGAATACAAGAATGAAATGGAAAAACAAACCGGCAAAAGTATCAAGACACTGAGATCTGATCGAGGTGGTGAATACTTAAGTGCCGAGTTTCTAGGTTTCTTAAAAGAGAATGGAATTCTCTCAGCTTACTCCTCCATACACACCACAACACAACGGTGTATCCGAAAGAAGTAATCGAACCCTATTGGATATGGTTCGTTCCATGATAAGTAAGGCTGAGTTACCACGATCATTCTGGGGATATGCACTAGAATCAGCTGCATACCTTTTGAACCGAGTTCCAACTAAGACTGTGCCTACTTCACCATATCAGATGTGGTGTGGGAAGAAACCCTATCTTAAGCACATTAAGATATGGGGATGTCCAGCTTTTGTAAAGAAGCAGTTTGCGGACAAGCTCGAGGCACGATCAGTACAGTGTAAGTTTGTGGGATATCCAAAGAACTCCAAGGGATATTATTTCTATTACGCAGAGGAACAAAAGATTTTTGTTTCTCATAATGCTCGCTTCTTGGAAACTGAGTTTTTAGAAAATCAGATAAGTGAAGGCGCAATAGAACTGAAAGAAATTCCAGAACCACAAACTATTACTGAAACCTTAGTAGAACAAGAAGGTTCAGGAGAACAGGACATCCCGACGCCACTCCGCAGGAGTAGTAGGCAATCTCATCCGCCCGAGAGATACTACGGTTTTCTCATAGACGGGGATAGAGAGGATTGCACTATTGACTATGATGAGCCTACTAGCTTCCAGCAAACTATTCCGAGCAGTGACTCAGTAAAATGGCTGGATGCAATGCGGACCGAAATGGAGTCCATGTACACTAACAAAGTATGGACTTTGGACATTGCTCCAGATGGGGTAAAACCCGTAGGATGCAAATGGATCTTCAAAAAGAAGATTGGTGTAGATAGACAGGTTGAAACCTATAAGGCTAGACTTGTTGCAAAGGGTTTCCGTCAAAGACCTGGTTTGGACTATGACGAAACCTTTTCTCCAGTAGCTATGCTTAAATCTATTCGGGTCCTTCTTGCTATTGCTGCCTTCCACGATTATGAAATCTGGCGGATGGACGTAAAGACGGCCTTTCTAAATGGTAATTTGGAAGAGAGCGTCTATATGGATCAGCCAGAGGGATTCATCCAGAGCGGGAGCAACGGTAAAGTATGTAAGCGGCTTAAGTCCATTTATGGACTAAAGCAGGCATCACGGAGTTGGAACATCTGTTTTGATGATGCTGTCAAAGAATTTGACTTTATCAAAAATCCAGATGAACCATGCATATATAGTAAGATTGTAGGGAGAGCTGTAGTATTCCTCGTCTTGTACGTGGATGACATTCTTCTAATAGGAAATGATATTCCTATGTTACAATCAGTCAAAAGATTCTTGTCACATAAATTCTCCATGAAAGACCTGGGTGATACCACCTACATTCTGGGAATCCGGATCTATCGTGATAGATCAAAGAGGATGTTGGGACTTTTGCAGTCCAGGTACATAGACACCATAGTAAAGAGATTCAGTATGGATGATTCTAAGCGCGGTAACCTACAGGCTTGTCACGGAATCACCCTCTCCAAAAAGATGTCTCCCAAGACTGATTTGGAAAGGGATCGCTTGTCGATTATACCCTACGCTTCTGCGGTAGGCTCTATAATGTATGCGATGTTATGTACCAGACCAGATGTGGCATACGCATTGAGCGTAGTAAGCCGGTATCAAGCAAACCCAGGGGAGAAGCACTGGATAGCAGTGAAGAACATTCTCAAGTACCTGAGGAGGACTAAGGAGATGTTCTTGGTGTATGGCGGAAAAGACCTCCAGATGGAGGCCTTTGCCGACTCAGGTTTCCAGAGTGACAAAGATGACTCTAAGTCCATGTCGGGTTATGTCTTTACTCTCAATGGAGGGGCGGTCTGTTGGAAGAGTTCCAAGCAGGAGACCGTTGCTGACTCAACAATGGAAGCGGAGTACATAGCTGCTTGCGATGCCGCAAAAGATGCTGTCTGGATGAAGAAGTTCCTCAAAGAACTTCAGGTGGTTCCTTCCAGTGTTAGTCCAATACCTCAGTATTGTGACAACAACGGCGCTATAGATTTAGCGAAGGAACCCAGGTCCCATCAGAAGTCCATACACATCTTAAGGCGGTATCACCTGATCAGGGAGATCGTAGATCGCCAGGAGATCGAGGTGAAAAGAGTAGAGACGGAGAATAACACAGCTGATCCATTCACAAAGGCCCTTCCTCAGACGCAGTTCGAGAGGCTATTTGAGATGATAGGTCTCCGATATGCCAGCTCATGGCCCTAGTGCAAGTGGGATGCCCTAGGGGCCATTATTATATCATACTAGATTGTAAATTACTTAATGGAAGCTTAGGATATTCACAGTTGTATATACAGTCTTGCTAAAAATGGTAGTATGCTACTTGGTTTGTGTCTACTTTAATATGTGCATATGTTTCTTGTAATGTATCAACTATACATATTAGTAGAGCCCATAGGTTCTTTGCTTGATTACTAGCGTTGTGATGGCAGTCAAACTAGTGGGGGTTAGGTAGTCTATAAGTGTCACGACCCGAAAGTACGGAACATGACCGGCACTTAAACTACGAACGTCTCGAGGCGTACGCAATCTAAGTAAACCGAAAACCCAGAAATCCAAACCAAGAAAAGATGTAGAGTGCAGGAAAAACCAACTTAAAGCAAGTAGTTTCAATAGCATAAGCCGAATTATGCGGTTTTTAAAAACATCAAAAATTTCCTGAAAATTTCGGCAGAGTCTCTTTTGTAAATACTGGCCGCCAAATGGGATACAACATGAATAGTATACGAAATCAATAAAAAGGCATCCCCAAGCAGGAGCTAGCTCTTCGTCAATCGACGGCCACAACCACACAAGCAATATAATATACAACGCCAACGGCGAGGATCAAAACTCAAAAGGAAACTCAAAACCACAAGAAATCCACAGAAATATAACGCGCGACTCTAAGGTCGAAAGAATAACATCACTGGTCTCTATCTCAAAAATAAATACATGTTTGGTTGATGGAACTTCTAGATACAACAGAATAATGATATACAAGATATATAATGGGGGTACGATACAAGTAAACCCACCTACTAGCAAGTCATCCGGAAATGGGAAGCAGTGCCAGCAAAGCCGTAATGAAACCAGTACGGCAAAACCTGCAAGAAACTGGGGCACAACAGGGGTGAGTTGCCAACTCGTGAATAGAAAAACATCTACGGAAAGAAATCGCATAAATAACGCAACCGAGGTCAATGATCATAATATATCCTCAATTATATATATAACATGCAGCCTATAACAAAGGCTAGGGTAAATATCTAACCCGAGTGTAATCTCATGTGCCCGTGTCAGTGTCTCAGGTAGCAATATATCATATGAATGAGGTATGAATGCATGAAAACAGAATACATGTAAATGAAGAAACTGTTTTCATAATTTAGTGAGATTTCCTTTGTATTTTTAAAATGAGGTATCATAATGAAATCAGCATAAAACAGTGCCTAGCATCGGCACAAAACGTAATCCCAATATCTCGATATCTCTGTATCACAGTCTCTGTACCTCAATATCTCCAAATCTCAATGTCTCAATCATAATATCTAGGGCGCCGTCAGTCCAGACCGGCCCCTACCATCCATCTCAAGACCACGACGGTATCCTCCGGATATCCGACGCGTCGGGTAATATCACCGGTCGGTAGTGCTCCCCTGCCAGGCTCAATGTCAACAACACCATCCTCTTGCCCCGGGGTACCGCACCGAGCCCACCATGTACCCGAAACGGTTCCTCCACTCCTCGAATCGGGTCTCGAAATCCATCAGCAAACTCATGGTGGAAGACTCATACATCATGGGAAAACCACACTTTTTATTTAAAAGAGAGGGAAGAAGCTTATACAAGTTTTGCGGTTTTCCCCCAAATCCAGAAAATCTCATAGAAATCCGAATCCAAATCATCAACAACATATAAACCCATGAATATAGGCATAAGAATCCATGAATACGGCATAACAATGAATAACACTATGCATGAAGTGACAAGTAATAACTACAATATCTAAGCTGGCATATAAGGTAAGTACACTAATATTATGTCAAACTACTAGCTATCAAGCTAAGTTAAGCAATAATATTTTCTAAGGTGTACGTGACATGGCAATTACCGATGAAAATGTGTGTGAGCCGGCAAGTAAGTGTACGTGGTACATACGCATCATCGGTAATGATGCTGGTGTCCTAACAGCATAATGTCAACAATGCAATATGAAATAACAATGTAAGTATGCGATGCGGAGCGAGCAACCAAAATGAGTGGGAGCTAAATATTAAACAATGGTGCCATTTGAAATAACACGAATCGTGGGGTTTTGAAAATAGGGGCTACGGTGTTTTTATGAAAAGATACGTTGTTTGAAATATCCGTAGGATCCCTTGGGCTGTCTTTTAAAATACCCATGATTCGTTAGTTTTTGAAATAGGTAAGAATCGAATCTAATCTAACAACTAAACTAAACTAAAGGGCTAAGCTAATAAGCTGGACTACAGGTAAGGAAACCGCCTAACATCTGAGTCGATACATATACATACCTGTATATATATTAGTCGGTGATCCCGCATCAATAATATCATATCCGATACCATATCTATAATCAGACATCCCAAGTCAAGAGTGCGGATCAATCATCAAAATATAGCTCATACGTAAATCCGTCGTACGGCATCCCCAAATCTGGGTACGGGTTAATATCATATTCATCACACTATTCATCTGGTATCCTCTTTATCCAAGATCATAGTCCAGGGTACTGACCTATGTCTAGTACAATACTAATATCATCAATATAGTCATGATCTGACTACTGATCGACAGTCTCGTACAAACCGATATCATCAGCACATATCATCATCAAGGGGTATACATCGCCCAATACGGCCTAGTATCAATATCCTAGCATATCATATCTCATATCACGATCACATATCGACCATTTTATTTATAGCACTATTCACCCGTATTGTCGTTCAAAGACCCGCTATAACATCAGGACGTATCTTAAATATGAATCCTGCCATATCACCGATATCACAACCTCAACACAAATCTCATCGACTCATCTCAAACCCAAGTATCATACTGAAATCCGTATGTGAACACATAGTCCCATATCCATGTGAACACATAACTATATATTCTTGAATAAGCACAAATGAAAGAAGAAAGTATGCAAGTATGGGTGGTTGTGTGCATGTGTGGTGTGACAACTAGTCTAGGGTTTCGCGACACTTAATCATCCAAGAACACCAAATATCCATATTATCATCAATATACTTAAACAAAATATAATCAATATATATATGTGTGTAAACGTATTCGTATACATCACCACGAACTGCGGGGGTGCTATATGCCATCCATCCGACTTCTCCCCGTAGATATAAATCTACTCATCCGGTCCTCGCTCGCCGGTGCCGACGTCGCCACGCGCTTGCTTGTCGTCTCGAAGTCCACATGGGTACCTACATATCATAACGCACCGTATCGCATTAAAATCCGACTCATGATCAAAACGACACACGAAACCCACATAGGTCAAAACCTATGGTTGCTTTCACAAAAACCCAAAATTCACTTTAAAAGCCATTTTTCCGAAAATCTAGCAAGCATAAATTACCCGTTTTTGTACAAAACTCGACGTTTGAACAAATTTAATGGCCATAATACTTATTAAACAATTTAAATAAGTCATAAAAACCATTTCCATTATTTAATCTCATTAAATTTCTTTAGCCCCAAAATTCTAGTTTACAATATACCCAAATTTTAACAATTTTATAGCAAAATGCACAAACAACAATTTAGCTTGGATTTTCATGAACTAAAAGTATTAAACCACTCAGTATAATATTTATAATGACATGAAACCTTAATTTGAATTTTATTTCACAAGAATATAATTATTTTAGAAACCTAGTTTACAAATTAGCATAATTAACACAATTTTAAACTAACCATTAACAACTAGCTACTAATCTTGTTTTAACATGTCAAAAGAGCCTAAAAACATCACACAACCATACACCAATTTCAAAAAACCCTAACTTGATTTTAAAACCCAATTCTAGAATTTCCAAACCCTAACTTGAAGATTTATAACTAGCAATTCAACCACTTTAACACTTGAATACAATAGCATATCATAATTAAACCATAATCTAGCTATAAGGTTAAGAATTTACCCCACAATTATCTTGAGATCTAATAAGAATCTAGACCTCCAAATTGAAATCCTTGCACCAAGATCCATGCTATAGGGGCTAAGGAAAAAGGGGTAGGAGCTTGATTTGGATTTTAGGAATTTTTTGTAGGGATTTTGAGGCAAAAATGAGGGATTTTTGAAGAGAATTGAAGTGGTGAAAGAGGGGGGCTGTTGGCTACAGAATTTTGGGAGGCTCGGCTGAAAATATGAGAGGGAAGAGAGAGAGAATATGTGGGAGTAAGTGAGGAATTGTCCAAGTCAACATAATACCTATCCTTCATTAATTAAACTCCAAGATTTCTTTTCTTTTCTAAAGCTTTTCTAGTGGCAAAATTGTGGGGACATGGGGATTGGGGGCAGCCCATTTTCGGCCAGCAAGAGGGGGGAGGGTAAGGTGGTGTGTGTGTGTGAAGCAATGAACACCAAACACCAATTCAATATGCACCAAAACCCTTTTATTTTCACAAAATAAGCCTTTTTCTTCAACATTTTCTAAAACCGTTTTGACAAACCATTTCATTTCAGAAACCACATGATAAAATTTTATTTAATGTTTTATGGTGCACAAAATTTGTTTCAACTCATTCCAATTTGTAATTTTCCCTAATTAAATGTATTAGTGACGGCTTAAAATAATATTAAAATAATTAATTTCGGAATTTTTTTTAGAAAATATGAAATTTCACCAGTGGCTCAATAAATACCAAATACTAGCAATTACATAGCTAGAATATGTATATTTAATTTTATAATAAAGATATTTGCATTTTGACTTTTTACAGAAACCCCCTTATTTTATCGTTTTTTCGAAATTTCACCGAAACGATTTTCAAAACGTTACAATCTTCCCCCCTTAAAGAAATTCGGTCCCCGAATTTAAATTAAAACTCCCCCCAAATATTAAAATATTTCAGCCCAAACCATCAAACCGCAGGGGCTCCGAAATCATAAATACATAAACACATCATAGCGCAATGCATGCGCATGAGTAATGAGTAGATAACTCGAAATCAAAACTCCGTCAAGCATCCCGCAATCATCGGAGTCAAGGTGAAGACACGAATGCCAAATCTCAAGCAAGACCGATATGCTATAAATCGGAACTATACATGCAAATATCAGGAGGAAATGCATGCCAAATCCTTTAAGTTGCTGTGCAATGCACATAACACTGCACAGCGGCGGACGTCTATCATAAAAAAATAACTGTATACATATATAACTTTGTTTGAAATGTACGTTCCACCGTTTTGGGAAACAATTTAGAAGGGTTTTCCTTGTTTTAAACGTTTCGCGTCATATCAGACACGTAGGTAAATACTGAGACTATAGCTCGCTTTTTTGGAATTCCCTTCAATAGCTATCAATGCATGCAAAATACATTCAGGTACTGTCCTCTGACTAGTCCTGCTTAGTACGAAGACACATAGCAAATATCATAAAAACATACTGCTGTATAAGAAATCAATTCCAAAATACGCATATGGATACTACGTGCGTCTGGTGCACACGGAAATCAAAACCCATATATGTGCCATACATGCGCACAGAAACAACATCGAAGTGCATCGGGTGTGCATGAAGCATCTGTCGTAGGCAACGTGTGTGCCTGACAGCAAAATCAGGTGCATCTGACATGCACGGAAAAAAATCTCGATTTAGTGCATCTGGTGTGCACCAAAATCGCATCTCAAGACATGCGCTCAACATGCGCGCAAACCCAAAACCAGGGGCATCCATCATGCACGAAATCATGAAATCCAATATCAAGTGCCGAACATGCGCAAAATCAAATCCGGTGCACAAAACAAATATCGAGTATCACAATCGAAATCGAAGTCCAGTGCATCTAAGTGCACAAAAGGCGTATCTCTGCACTGCAAGCATATATAAACTATACAGAGTGCAGGAACCAAATCGTGTGCGTGCATACGCACAAAATCAACTCAAATGTCTAAAACCGTAAAATCACAAACATGTGAAACCAAAGCACAAAAACGATATCAAGTGCAACACTGTGCAAAGATCGTAAATCCTCAATCATCAAAATCAAATCATAAGAATAAATCACCCAAAACATCGAAATCAATAATGGCGGAATAGTACCGCTCAAGTGTATCCTCTAAGAATCTCGGGCCAACTGTCGCGGTCACTAGTGGGACGTCTCGTCGATGATCATGAACTCTGGCCTGCTGGTGTGCGTAACAATGACCACTCCTGGGTCAAGGTCTTCACTGTGAATTACCAATCTCTCGGTCCATCGGCTCATCGGCCCTGTCAGGTGTGCTAACGGGGATGATTCCATTCTGGCACTTCTCTGGTCATCTCTCGGTCAATCATCGCGACCACTCGTAAGACAGCATATCACTGGCGTCGGCCTCTGGCTCTCTGTATGTACGTGACACATCTGATCCTGGGTGCAAGTATCATTGCAGCAGTGTCCTGGAAGGAATCCTGCTCACGGTCTCTTCCATGTCTCGTCTCTGCCAACTGTCCAGAAGTCATCGCCCTTTCCTATATCTGCATCTTGTTCTAGAACGACTGCATACTCATTGCGACTCTTTCTGGAAGGTAAATCCAAGTACCATGCCCCGGCATGCGCATCGCATCTCTGATGTCGGCGGAGTGGAACGTAGTCTCATCAAGATCTCATACGAACCTCTTACTCCACTTTTCTCTAACGTCGACTGCTTCGGACTCGTCTCGTCGTGGCTGCATGGACTGAGCTCCAACGGCTATCTTCGTATCTGGAGTCTCCCAAGAATGCATCTCACCACCTAGCATCCGATTGAAGTCGAACCATCCGATCGATTCGTCAAAACCACATAATTCCCCAAGAGCTCAACATCTTGGGTACAGTTTAACAGTATCGAGTACATACCACAGCATCGGTGGTCCAGCCGTAGAAGGGCAAACCCAAGCCTCACTAATGGCGCCGCGGAACTGCCGTAAACCCTAAGGTTCAAAGGCTTTCACACGGTCATTATGTCGAGTTAGGGTTTCATTCTTCTAGAGGGTCCATAGAATTGCCTGCATGTCTTTCCGAATACTTTAAACTTGGAATAATAGGTTTCTGACATTCGATCGTCTCTGTCGACTCTCGACGTCTCCGCGTGAAGTCGTCTCTAGCTGGAATCAATCTATCTGATGATCTCGCATCGGGATAGCGAATGAACCACATGTCCTAGTCATTCATCCCCGGGTGACTAGCGACCTTCTATCATCTCTTAGTACAACTCGTACTGCAATAGCTCCAACATCTGGGGCGATATCTCGTCGTTCGCAGCAACAACTAGCTCATTCGTTTTCACGCTGAACAGTGCCTCAATTATCATGAAAAAGCAATACGCCAACGGTCATCAAAATCTGGCTGGCCTCTATCATTGGCTCAATCCTCTGGTGTCGATCAGCACATCCGAGTAACCTCATAAAGGCGATCCGCCAAACGCTCGTGGCGCGGAAACACAGTCAGACGACGCCTCTCAATGCAATCGTATGTCCCTACAATCACGCCCTTGTCAGTCCTCGTTCGTGACGAGCTCATGCTGACCGCAACTCTAGCCGTAGCTCTCCCTGCCCGTAATCGTAGCAGCAAACCATAACTGGTACCGATGAGGCTAAATCAGGAATGAATACAATACTGAACAAAGAAATGTACATGCTAAGGCTTCTTAAGTGGAGTAGCATATCGTAAGTATGCCGCGGAACATACCCACGGTACGTCACTCTACTTTAGTCACCTATTCCATCAACCAAAGGTCATCCTACGCTCCGAAGGTAAAACCTAACGCTCTGATACCAATTTTGTCACGACCCGAAAGTACGGAACATGACCGGCACTTAAACTACGAACGTCTCGAGGCGTACGTAATCTAAGTAAACCGAAAACCCAGAAATCCAAACCAAGAAAAGATGTAGAGTGCAGGAAAAACCAACTTAAAGCAAGTAGTTTCAATAGCATAAGTCGAATTATGCGTTTTTTAAAAACATCAAAAATTTCCTGAAAATTTCGGCAGAGTCTCCTTTGTAAATACTGGCCCCCAAATAGGATACAACATGAATAGTATACGAAATCAATAAAAAGGCATCCCCAAGCGGGAGCTAGCTCTTCGTCAATCGACGGCCACAACCACACAAGCAATATAATATACAACGCCAACGGCGAGGATCAAAACTCAAAAGGAAACTCAAAACCACAAGAAATCCACAGAAATATAACGCGCGACTCTAAGGTCGAAAGAATAACATCACTGGTCTCTATCTCAAAAATAAATACATGTTTGGTTGATGGAACTTCTAGATACAACAGAATAATGATATACAAGATATATAATGGGGGTACGATAAAAGTAAACCCACCTACTAGCAAGTCACCCGGAAATGGGAAGCAGTGCCAGCAAAGCCGTAATGAAACCAGTACGGCAAAACCTGCAAGAATCTGGGGCACAACAGGGGTGAGTTGCCAACTCGTGAATAGAAAAACATCTACGGAAAGAAATAGCATAAATAACGCAACCTAGGTCAATGATCATAATATATCCTCAATTATATATAACATGCAGCCTATAACAAAGGCTAGGGTAAATATCTAACCCGAGTGTAATCTCATGTGCCCGTGTCAGTGCCTCAGGTAGCAATATATCATATGAATGAGGTATGAATGCATGAAAACAGAATACATGTAAATGAAGAAACTGTTTTCATAATTTAGTGAGATTTCCTTTGTATTTTTAAAATGAGGTATCATAATGAAATCAGCATAAAACAGTGCCTAGCATCGGCACAAAACGTAATCCCAATATCTCGATATCTATGTATCACAGTCTCTGTACCTCAATATCTCGAAATCTCAATGTCTCAATCACAATATCTAGGGCGCCGTCAGTCCAGACCGGCCCCTACCATCCATCTCAAGACCACGACGGTATCCTCCGGATATCCGACGCGTCGGGTAATATCATCGGTCGGTAGTGCTCCCCTGCCAGGCACAACGTCAACAACACGATCCTCTTGCCCCGGGGTACCGCACCGGTCCCACCATGTACCTGAAACGGTTCCTCCACTCCTCGAATCGGGTCTCGAAATCCATCAGCAAACTCATGGTGGACGACTCATACATCATGGGAAAACCGCACTTTTTATTTAAAAGAGAGAGAAGAAGCTTATACAAGTTTTACGGTTTTCCCCTAAATCCAGAAAATCTCATAGAAATCCGAATCCAAATCATCAACAGCATATAAACCCATGAATATAGGCATAAGAATCCATGAATACGGCATAACAATGAATAACACTATGCATGAAGTGACAAGTAATAACTACAATATCTAAGCTGGCATATAAGGTAAGTACACTAATATTATGTCAAACTACTAGCTATCAAACTAAGTTAAGCAATAATATTTTCTAAGGTGTACGTGACATGGCAATTACCGATGAAGATGTGTGTGAGCCGGCAAGTAAGTGTATGTGGTACATACGCATCATCGGTAATGATGCTGGTGTCCTAACTGCATAATGTCTACAATTCAATATGAAATAACAATGTAAGTATGCGATGCGGAGCGAGCAACCAAAATGAGCGGGAGCTAAATATTAAACAATGGTGCCATTTGAAATAACACGAATCGTGGGGTTTTGAAAATAGGGGCTACGGTGTTTTTATGAAAAGATACGTCTTTTGAAATATCCGTAGGATCCCTTGGGCTGTCTTTTAAAATACCCACGATTCGTTAGTTTTTGAAATAGGTAAGAATCGAATCTAATCTAACAACTAAACTAAACTAAAGGGCTAAGCTAACAAGCTGGACTACAGGTAAGGAAACCGCCTAACATCTGAGTCCATACATATACATACCTGTATATATATTAGTCGGTGATCCCGCCTCAATAATATCATATCCGATACCATATCTATAATCAGACATCCCAAGTCAAGAGTGCGGATCAATCATCAAAATATAGCTCATACGTAAATCCGTCGTACGGCATCCCCAAATCTGGGTACGGGTTAATATCATATTCATCACACTATTCATCTGGTATCCTCTTTATCCAAGATCATAGTCCAGGGTACTGACCTATGTCTAGTACAATACTAATATCATCAATATAGTCATGATCTGACTACTGATCGACAGTCTCGTACAAACCGATATCATCAGCACATATCATCATCAAGGGGTATACATCGCCCAATACGGCCTAGTATCAATATCCTAGCATATCATATCTCATATCACGATCACATGTCGACCATTTTATTTATAGCACTATTCACCCGTATTGTCGTTCAAAGACCCGCTATAACATCAGGACGTATCTCAAATACGAATCCTTCCATATCACCGATATCACAACCTCAACACAAATCTCATCGACTCATCTCAAACCCAAAAATCATCCTCAAATCCGTATGTGAACACATAGTCCCATATCCATGTGAACACATAACTATATATTCCCGAATAAGCACAAATGAAAGAAGAAAGTATGCAAGTATGGGTGGTTGTGTGCATGTGTGGTGCGACTACTACTCTAGGGTTTCGCGACACTAAATCATCCAAGAACACCAAATATCCATATTATCATCAATATACTCAAACAAAATATAATCAATATATATATATGTGTGTATACGTATTCGTATACATCACCACGAACTGCGGGGGTGCTATACGCCATCCACCCGACTTCTCCCCGTAGATATAAATCTACTCACCCGGTCCTCGCTCGCCGGTGCCGACGTCGCCACGCGCTTGCTTGTCGTCTCGAAGTCCACATGGGTACCTACATATCATAACGCACCGTATCGCATTAAAATCCGACTCATGATCAAAACGACACACGAAACCCACATAGGTCAAAACCTATGGTTGCTTTCACAAAAACCCAAAATTCACTTTAAAAGCCATTTTTCCGAAAATCTAGCAAGCACAAATTACCCGTTTTAGTACAAAACTTGACGTTTGAACAAATTTAATGGCCATAATACTTATTAAACAACTTAAATAAGTCATAAAAACCATTTCCATTATTTAATCTCATTAAATTTCTTTAGCCTCAAAATTCTAGTTTACAATATACCCAAATTTTAACAATTTTATAACAAAATGCACAAACAACAATTTAGCTTGGATTTTCATGAACTAAAAGTATTAAACCACTCAATATAATATTTATAATGACATGAAACCTTAATTTGAATTTTATTTCACAAGAATATAATTATTTTAGAAACCTAGTTTACAAATTAGCATAATTAACACAATTTTTAAACTAACCATTAACAACTAGCTACTAATCTTGTTTTAACTTGTCAAAAGAGCCTAAAAACATCACACAACCATACACCAATTTCACAAAACCCTAACTTGATTTTAAAACCCAATTCTAGAATTTCCAAACCCTAACTTGAAGATTTATAACTAGCAATTCAACCACTTTAACACTTGAATACAATAGCATATCATAATTAAACCACAATCTAGCTATAAGGTTAAGAATTTACCCCACAATTATCTTGAGATCTAATAAGAATCTAGACCTCCAAATTGAAATCCTTGCACCAAGATCCATGCTATAGGGGCTAAGGAAAATGGGTAGGAGCTTGATTTGGATTTTAGGAATTTTTTGTAGGGATTTTGAGGCAAAAATGAGGGATTTTTGAAGAGAATTGAAGTGGTGAAAGAGGGGGGATGTTGGCTACAGAATTTTGGGAGGATCGGCTGAAAATATGAGAGGGGAGAGAGAGAGAATATGTGGGAGTAAGTGAGGAATTGTCCAAGTCAACATAATACCCATCCTTCATTAATTAAACTCCAAGATTTCTTTTCTTTTCTAAAGCTTTTCTAGTGGCAAAATTGCGGGGACATGGGGATTTGGGGGCAGCCCATTTTCGGCCAGCAAGAGGGGGGAGGGGAAGGTGGTGTGTTTGTTTGAAGCAATGAACACCAAACACCAATTCAATATTCACCAAAACCCTTTTATTTTCACAAAATAAGCCTTTTTCTTCAACATTTTCTAAAACCGTTTTGACAAACCATTTCATTTCAGAAAGCACATGATAAAATTTTATTTAATGTTTTATGATGCACAAAATTTGTTTCAACTCATTCCAATTTGTAATTTTCCCTAATTAAATGTATTAGTGACGGCTTAAAATAATATTAAAATAATTAATTTCGGAAAATTTTTCAGAAAATTTGAAATTTCACCAGTGGCTCAATAAACACCAAATACTAGCAATTACATAGCTAGAATATGTATATTTAATTTTATAATCAAAATATTTGCATTTTGACTTTTTACAGAAACCCTCTTATTTTACCGTTTTTTTCGAAATTTCACCGAAACGATTTTCAAAACGTTACAATAAGCAACATCCTATACATGTTCCTAGTCATAGGATTATCGAGACAGGGAATCGATATTCCAGAGTAGACTGGTGTGTACGCTTCTCATCCCAGTTGGGGAGATGGTCTGTCCCATAGCTATCAGTACGTCGTACTGGAGATAGTATACAGGTGCTCGTTAGGTTACGGGTACACCGGACAGGACTCGCAGGGGAACTGATTGGTTGGTATTATACCCGTAGTCAGTTAACAGTTCCCAGATGACATGAGTACAGCATAGTCCGCAGACTTGACACTGCTACTTCGCCTCGAGTGTGTCCCACTGTTCTTAGATTGCTACGCTACCACGGCTCAAAGGAGTCGTGCAAACAGGTAGCAGTTGGGTGCAGTCCCGAGCACTTGGAGGCGGTAGTGGTTAGATAGGATTCGTCTCTCCCGGTATTGGGAGATGATATCACGCTGTGTCAGAGAGCCATTACGCAAAGTCCCTGGCCAGGGCAAGCGAGATATACTGGTAGGTTCCAGTAGCTTCTCACGGTGTAATGGGCTTCGCTCCGACACGACTTATACAGCTATTAGGGGACTGACGCTTGCCGCCCCCTAGGCTTGATATGCGATAGTCTTAGACGAACAGACCGGACTGTACGGAGATTGTCACATCAGGCTCAGTGGGAGTTCGGATGATTTTCCTCATCGGCCTTTTTATCGATATCTACCTGGGGACCGTTACGTACAGCTTGTGCCGCTTGCGGTCTGTGGTTAAACCCACTGCCAGCGTAGTGTCGAATCTTTAGTGTCCCACAAAGAGAGTTTCCCTGCTCCAGACGAAACGATATAGAGGTCGTATGGTTTTACGACAAGGGTTCAGACGCGTACGTGTCTTTACGCACGTACGACTTTTCGGACAGTTTTTACTAGCCGGCTTTGGTTTAAGCCAGATTCTAGTATCGGGTTATTGGATTTATACAGTCTAAACTTTTTCTGTGTTTTCACGGATTGGAGGGGCATTCTCGTAATTTGTCGGGAAGCTTCTAGAAGTGTGGTGACTAAGGAGTTAAGGTGGCATTGCATTAAATGAGATTAGTGACTCATTTGTGTGATTCATCCATGTCATTAATGCATCATAAATGCTTAATGACTCATGGTGATGAATCACTCATAGATATTTATGAAGCATGGTTGTTAATTCAATTATTTCATTTTTGGATAAATAATAACGCTTCATATATATTATGATAACATCATTATCTCATTTCATTCTCATCTTCACCTTCTCTCTCCTCAAGCTCACTCTCTCTTCAAACCCTAACCCTAACCTCTCATGTGTTGAGATCAAGGGTTAGCTAGACTAATACATCCATAACCTCACTCTATATCCCCTAGGTAGCTTAGATTAGCACTTTAAGCAACCTAGTTATCTCAAGTTTGAGATTAAGCTTGGCGTAGGAGCTTTCGGATGGATCGTCTTTGATTCGAGGAGGCCGTTGAGGTGCCAATGTTCCAAGGAGCCTACGAGGAGTGGAGGACCGCGATGAAGACCCGAAGGACTAGTATCGTGAGGTATAACTTCGTATCCGAGTAGTTAAACCTCTAGTTGTTTGTTAGCAATGGTTTAGAAACGATTCATGCGCTTAAGTCCGTGTTACGAAGCTTTGATAATCGTTTTTCATATATTCCGCCTCCCCGCAAGTTCGTAGGGTGCATGACATGGACTTACAATATATGCCTACCATCCTATACAATACAGGCTTCTAGGGCATACATATCTAACAATCTCCCACCTGCACTAAGGCCTGTAGTTGGTGCAATAAGTACCCACTGTCTACACTAGAACCAGTTGCCGTCGAACCGCATGCCCAATAGCTCAAACAGTTTCTCAAACTGGACTTGAGGGATGGCCTTGGTGAATGGATCTGATGTGTTGTCTTTCGTGTCTACTCTCCGTACCTCGATGTCCTGGCGATCCACTATCTCCCAGTTGAGGTGATACCGCCTCAAGATATGTCTGGATTTCTGATGGGACCTTGGTTCCTTTACCAAAGCCATGGCTCCATTGTTATCGCAATACAGAGGTATTGGATTAGCAATGGATGGAACCACCTGAAGTTCAAAAATGAACTTCCTCATCCAGACTGCCTATTTTGCGGCATCATTAGAAGCAATATACTCAGCTTCCATCATGGAGTCAGCGACGGTATCTTACTTGGAACTCTTCCAACATAGCGCCCCTTCATTTAGGGTAAATACAATCCTTGAGATGGACTTACTATCATCCTTGTCGCTCTGGAAGCTGGAGTCGGTAAAGCCCTCCATTTGGAGATCTCTATTACTATACACCAAGAACATTTCTTTAGTTCTTCTCAAGTACTTCAGAATGTTCTTCACAGCAGTCCAGTGTTTCTCCCCTGGATTGGAATGATACCTGCTTACTGCACTCAGTGCATAAGCTACATCTGGGCGAGTACACAACAACGCATACATTATAGATCCTACCGCCGAAGCATAGGGTATAATGCTCATGCGAGCCCTCTCCTCATCAGTCTTTAGAGACATGTCTTTGGAGAGGGTGATCCCGTGACAAGCGGGTAAATTACCTCACTTGGAATCTTCCATACTAAACCTCTTTAGTATGGTGTCAATGTATCTCGATTAGGACAATACAAATAATTTCTTAGATCTATCTCTATAGATCTTAATCCCCATAATATACGAAGCATCACCCAGGTCTTTCATGGAGAACCTCTGCGATAAGAATAGTTTGACCGATTGTAGCATAAGAACATCATTTCCTACCAAGAGAATGTCGTCCACGTACAATACGAGGAATGTAACAGTACTCTCTACAATTCTTTTATAAATACACGGTTCATCTACATTTTTGATAAAATCAAACTCTTTGATTGTATCATCAAAGCAGATGTTCCAACTCCGTGATGCCTGCTTTAATCCATAAATGGATTTAAGCAACCTGCATGCTTTTCCGCTGCTCCCACTATCAATGAAGCCTTCTGGCTGATCCATAAAAACACATTCTTCTAAATCACCATTTAGAAATGCCATTTTAACATCCATCTGCCATAACTCATAGTCATAGTGAGCAGCTATAGCAAGCAGGATCCGAATGGATTTGAGCATCGTGACTGGTGAAAAGGTTTCATCATAGTCCAAGCTCGGTCTTTGACGAAATCCTTTTGCAACCAACCTAGCTTTATAGGTCTCCACCTGACCATCTACACCGATCTTTCTCTTAAAGATCCATTTGCACCTTATGGGTTTTACTCCAGGAGGTGCAACTTCTAATGTCCATACTTTGTTGGTGTGCATGGATTCCATTTAGGATGTTATGGCATCCAGCCGTTTCACCGAGTCACCACTCATGATAGCTTGCTGAAAACTAGTAGGATCATCATCATCCAAGATGCAATCTTCTGTGTCACGCCCTGCTTCCCGGTGTACAGCAAAGGGGACGCGACTGGCCTGCTACGTATTTACTCAGAAGTAAATACGCTAAGCGTAACTAAGCAATATAAAAGAAATATACACAAGAGACAAATGTAATGAACGACAACTTTATTTATTAACATTCTTTTACAGTACATGGAAAAGTAAATGAAGGGTTACGCTAGCGCCCCGGCCAACTTCCGTGGCCAAATGCAGAACAAAATTTTTATAACGATACGAAACTTGGCGCTAGAATAAACCTAAACCGGATCACTTACAATAAACCTAACTAGCATGTTAGGGTTCTATCTAATATGATAGAAAGTATACCTAAAGAAACCAAGTCTTTCGGGTCTTCGATCCTCTCCTTAAGCTCCTCGATGGAAGTATGGATCGTGCTTGAACTTCGGCCTCCTTCTGTCAACGATGATCCACCCGAGAGTTCCAACCTTGAGCTAAACCTCCAAGTTGAGGTAACTAGAATACTTAGCTTGCTAATTTAAGTAGATTAGAGTAAGTAGAGTGTGATTTGAGTGGTTTAGTCTCACTAACCCTTGATTCTCAACTCATGAGACACTAGGGTTTGAGAGAGGAAGAAGGAGAGAGCAAGCTTAAGGAAAGAGAAAGTATTTGTGATAATGATAATAAAAAATAGAATGGCTAACTAATATATGACCATAAGCATGGCATGGAAAATATCTCATTAAAATATCTAGAGCCAAAAATATCTAATGTCAAAAAGTCAATCCAAGTCAAATGATCAACATAATTAGCCATGCCACTAAATTATCATTTACCAAAAATAATAAAACCTTTTCTCCACCTCATATTTTTTTGACCAAGTCAATGGTCAAAACCCTAATGAGGCGTCTCCTTCTATACCTCCTCTCATATGTTTATACATACCCGCATCCGTGTTCCGAGAAACACGAATACTATGAGACGAAGCTAATCTAATAATCAAATACTAGGATCCGGCTTAAACCAAAGCCCACTAGTATTGTCGGCTTGAACACCACACGTGCACAAGTACACGTATGTGATCGAACCCTGTCGTAAAACCATACGACCTCTACTACGTTTCGCCCGAAGCTGGGAAACCCTCTGTGTGGGACTCTAAAGACTCGACAGTGTTAGGTCACTAGGCACTAGAACAAGGTTCCACAAGGCATCAACCATGCCAAAATCAAATTTTTCAAGTGCCAAACAACCATAGCAAGATCTTTAACTAGAGAATTAGGGTTAACATGAACAAAGTAAACATCTTTACTTCTAAGAGAGCGAGGAATACAAACTTTGTAGACCTGTCCTTCACTTCAAATAGCTCCGTGTAGTAGTCCCCTTCGCTGCGATCGCAAGCTCCGGACTATAAAGAGGCTCCGTTGGAAGAACGAACGTGCTTTCTTCGAAGACTTCAAGGCCGAAGATGATCTACGTCGGGGATACACTAACTCAAGCAATTCCTTCACTAGGTCATGAACTTTATGAAGAGAACACCCAATACTATATGGCAAGTAGTAGAAGATGATGAAATAGGAAGTGGGCTCACTTTAGAATTGATTTTCTCACACTTATTCTCATAACACCATTAGAGCTACTAAGCTTTTTCTTGGAGCTTAATGATGAAGAAGAAGTAATGAATAATTCATCCTAACGAAAAAACTTATCCTATGAATTATTTCAACATGGTTGAGTTAAGCCCTCATGCTTAACTCATGTAAAGAATTAACCCAGGTATGAGGTTAAGGGTTGGGTTAACTAATACCCTAAGGAATGACAAAAGAGTTGACTTTGTCAATGTTTCATACAAGCTTCTACAAGCTTGATAACTTTGACTAAAGTATCCTCTCTTTTGTTATTCTTAAGGAAATAAGTGAACCCTAATTTAACCTAAACTTGATATAAGTCTCATACACCCATCTTATATGTATCATCAAGCATGACACAAACATGTACACTTGCATATATCACATATAAACAATATGCACAAACTTGTGAGAAAATAAATCTTAAGTGAGCTAATACTAGTTAATGTAATGGAATATATCAAATATATAATTATGCATTAAATTATTAAATCAACTCTTGATTTAATAATCCGGCCATAACCGACTAATATCATGTGTAACAACTTATCGAATGAACACTTGATCTGATAACCCGACTATATCGCATATAACCGACCAATGTCACAATCGCGAGAATAGAATACGGTATCATATATCGTATCAATCTCGGTCCCGCACATATCACATATGTGCTCCTACTCCGTTTCGCTTGAGCCAGGAAACCCCTGTGTAGGACTCTAAAGACTCGTCAATACGCCAGCAGTAGGTGATGATCATATCAAACACCCACAAGCCGCAAGTGGTCTGCTAAACGTAACGGCCACCCGGGTATTGAGCGATCAGAAGATCAACAAGCAAGCCTGCTAGTACTCCTGCGAATCCAATCAGTAACACTACCGTACAGTCCGGTCTCTTCGTCTGATATGTCGCATATCTCGTTTAGGGGTGGTAAACGCCAGACCCCAGTAACTCGATAAGTCGTGTTGATATAAGGCTCATAACGGGTCGAGAAACTACTGGTAACACTTACCAGTAAATCTCTGAAGCTGCCCTAGCCAAGGACTTCCTGTTATAGCCAATTGAGGACTGCGCAACATCAACTCCCTATACCGAGAGAGACGAAACCCTTCCTATCGCTCATTGCCTCCATGTGACTCGGGACTGTACCCAAAAGCCACTATTTTGCACGCCCTCTTGGACGTGGTATGATGGAAATCAAAGCACAGTGCGAATCATACAAGACTCTATGACGATCTCGGGTCTACAGACTAACCTGTACCAGTGTCACCAGAGAACTGCCATCTGAAGTGAGGTATAATACCATCTGGGAGTTCTCGGTGAGTCCGTCCAGTGTACCCAGTCTCCACTGAGCACCCATATACTGTCTCTGATGTCAAACACCATTGGATATAGGATCATCCATCGCCTATCTGTAAGTGCACGGCGGCGCCCCGGCCGTCAACCCGACGCCGGAATGCGGAAGCGGTGATAAACTTTGATTTTTGCGGACTTTGCAAAACCGGCACCACCGCGCACTAAACTCCGGATCGTAACCATTAACAAGTCTAAGCTACTAACAAGAAAGAAGGGAAAGAGATGTACCGACTGATCCGAGTCCTCCGGTCTTCATCTCCACTCCGATCTCCTCGCGGGATCTCCGTCCGTCTCCTCCTCGTCGGAAAGGGGCACCACATCGCCTGTAGCTTTTACGGGCTCCCACCTCAATACCGAGGCAACTCGGGCGCGAAACTGGCGAATCGACGCGTCCAAGATTTGCTGTAGGAAGTGTAGTGTAGAGGCTACTTGTCTCTTTGGGGTTTGTTGCCTTTGGATGGAGGAATGAAGATTGAACTTTGGAGGGAAATGAAGCTACCAATTTTTGCAAGGAAATGAGATGAACAAATGATACAAAAATGAACCTCTCATTTTCTCTCTTCTCCCCAATTAGTGGCCGGCCATTCTCCTTAAGAAAATGATGGAGGAAAAAAACATTTATCATATGAGGGAGGTGAGTGTAGGAGAAGAAGGAGGTGACCACAACCCAAGACAAGAAAACATACAACCATGCTTTACCTTTTTCAAACCATACCCTTTCATGTCACAATAAAAACAAAAGCATGGTGGAAAAGATAATGATGCTATCATAATCAATCTTTTACAAGAAACCCCCTCCACAAATGTTATTTGCACAATTGCAAATAACCCCCTCCATCGGAAAAGTCCGGCAGGGAAAGAACAAAGGAAAACCGGCCGGAACGGAATGCAAACTGGCAACTCCAGAAAACTGGTCCCGTAATAAATTACAGGAAAACCCCGATACTGTGCATACACACCCGCATCTGTATTCCGTCCGGATACAAATGCAAAGAGACAAAATCTACACTGTACTAAACTAGGGCCGGCTTAAACCAAAGCCGGCTAGTAATATCCGTTCGATCCTGATCCGTGCAATACCGCACGTATCTGATCGAACCCTGCCATATACCTATACGGCTACTAGTACAAACCGTCCGATCCTGATCCGTGCAATACCGCACGTATCTGATTGGACCCTGCCATATCTCCATACGGCCTCTACAGCGTTTCGCCCGAAAGCTGAGTAACTGAAAGTGTGGTAGACTCTAAAGACTCGTCAATACTATGGCTGTGGATTTAACCACTAGCACGTCAGAGGTATAAGCCAATACGTAACGGGCCACCAGCTATTGACTAAAAGGGACGTCGATGAGCGAACTCATCCTGACACCCTACTGAGCCTGTCAGTGACAATATCCGTACAGTCCGGTCCGTTCGTCTATGAGCATCGCATGGCGGGCCTAGGGGGCTGGTAAAAGTCAGACCCCCAAAAGCGGTACAAGTCGTGTCGGAGTGTAGCCCAGAACACCCTGAGATACTACTGGAATACCTACCAGTAAATCTCCTTGCCTCGGCCGAGGGCTTCGTGTAATGGCTCTCCTAGACACAGCACGACCTCACCCCCAATACCGGGAGAGACGAACCCCTGAAGATACGCTCACTGCCTCCATGTGGCTCGGGACTGTACCCAACTAAAACCTGTTTGCACGACTCCTTTGAGCCGTGGTAGGGTAGTAATCAAAGTACAGTGGGAACTCACACGAGACAAATGAGATCCCCAGGTCGATGAACTAACCTGCACACATGTCATCAGGGAACTGCCATCTGACGTCTGGTATATGACCAACTAGCATGTTCCCGGCGAGTCCTGTCCGGTGTACTCATAACCCAATGAGCACCTGTATACATCTTAGGTGATCCAACTGACACCAGTGGCTTGTGAGACCGGCCACCGCCCCTCGTCGGGGTCTCGACTGTATACACTAGTCTACTATGGAGAATCGATGCCCTGTCTCGAAACTCTCACGACTAGGGACCTTTTAAGGATATGCTTATAGACCCCCAGCTCCCACTTATATGATCGCCCTCATACTGCTGGTGGTCAAGCAAGAATCCTAGAGGCTCTATCAACGTGTAATAGCGACGTGTCAGGTCACTTAAAACAGTACACGATGATAAAGGTAAACCAGATAGCATACTATCATCTCGAGTAAGACTGTCCTACCGGGATAGGTCCTCCCTCAATCATTGCAATCACGTACCTGTGATCCAATAATTGACTCTGAGGGCACTATCTCCAACAATCTCCCACTTGCACTCAAGACTAATTATTGCGATGTCGCATACTCACAGCCCGTGTGATACCGAACACCCAACTCCTCTACTAGTCAGTCTCACAAAGCTCGTTTGCGAAACTATTGCGTTCGAGGAATAGTCTCAGTGAGTGGATCCGCTTTGTTGTTTCTTTCTATGTCTCTCTATATCTCAAGTTCGCGGAGAAACCCATCTCCCGAAATGAGCAATACTTGTCTTAGAATGTGTCTGGATGTCTGATGGGACATAGCACATAAATGAACTCCAAATCCAAACTTCTTAGACTGTATCGTCAACTGAACTTAATCAGTATCCTGCGCCATGCCTCCCTCAGTATTGCCTTGGACCAACTGTCCAAAATACTGCCCCTCGTCAGAAGGAAAAACTATAACTCTGACAACCTCCTTGTCGTCCATGTCACCTTGGAAGCCTGGAATGATAACTGTCTCCCGAATGAGGCTGTCGTTATCATATCCCTAGAACATCCACTTATGTTCTAAAACTGCTTCCGACCGTTTCTCCAGGATTGGATTAATGTCAGCTTATTGCATCTAGTGCAAGAACAATGTCTGGTGTGGTACTTGACAACTCATGATGGACTCAATTGCCTGAGCAAGTGATCTGCCAATCATGCACATCCCTCTCCCTTTTAGTCTGTAAGACACCTTTAGAGAGGGTGACTCCATCTTCTGCAGGTACACTACCGTGCATGGAGTCGTCCATTCTAAATACTCTTAGAATGCTGTCTAAGTACCCAGATTGGGAAACCACCCAAATCTAGATCTAAAACCATAGATCTAGTAACCAGTATGTCTGATGTAATGTCCAAGTCCTTTTATGTAGAAACTACTGTGTGACGACCAAAGTATAACCGATCGTAGTATAGGAATATCACTTCCTATTACCTTCTCAACAGATCCATCCCCTATTCTGATGACGTCAAACCTATGACTGTCACATCAGAAACAGATGATCTAACTCCGCTATACCTGCTTTAGTCTATAAATAGACATAAGCCTGATGTCCACCAATGCTTCCGCTGCTCCCACTGACTACGAAAACCCTCTGGCAGAGTCATATAGATGTGCACTTCTAAAGCTAGTTTAGAACGACGCTATACTCATCCTCCTGCCGGGTCTCGCAGCCTGGAACAACAACAATGGCAAGTGTGGGTAAACAAGAACTTCCCTGTCACCGTCCTTGAGGCTACCTGGGTACCTCTCGGGTGCCTGAAGTTATCCACCTTATCTGCGGAGTGGCCAATGGAATGTCAAATCAGATTGAATCTTTAGGTTCCTTATCAAATCTTCTGTAATCGTTTGCGGTTCTGGAATCACTTCCAGTTCTACCATACTCCCACTACTGTTTTTGAAAAAATCCATTTTTATTAAAACTGTGGCGAGTCAAGAACAATATTACTATTGATCTTTCTTATGGTAGAAAGTCAACCCTCGTCATAGCCTGGGTCAACCCACAAACAGCCATTACAGAAACGTGCCTTGAGTTATCCAGAGTCTGGTTTTAATCATAAGCCGGACAACTCCCTGTACCTTAACAATGTTAAGATATGAACTGTACTATATCCAATATAGAACCAGAGGCACTGATTTAATTGAATCAGATTCAAATCATGCAGCTGTCTCCAGTGCATGTCAACTAAATGGAGAGAGGCTGATCAGCGTTACTCAACTTAGGAATGCTTCCAATTATGAGTAACCTGAAAGAGAAGCAATTTCTCTTTATCATTACTGAATACCATACGCAAGTATCTACATCTTCGATCACTTTGAAGAATCCCGATACTTTCTATACCTGGTTCTCTACTCTATTCAAATACCTATAACTCCTCAAAACTTAGACCCTGTGTTTCTACGAAACACATGTCTAAGAACTAGAGAAGTTAAAAGTAAACAGAATACAGTATGAGGACCAACCCCTCTGTCCTAATGGACACTGGACAACATACAATACTTTGTATAAGTCCGCTGAGTCTTACAACTCTTTCACTGTGTGTCGTAGGTTGAAAACTGTACTTATGGTTAAGAAGAATTACACCGCTGTTTAATGCTCCTTACCTAACCATCCACTGATATAGGTAAATGTCATCGACATAATATCAAAAAGGTATATCTCACTCTATGAAAATAGACGTACAGATATATCAATTTGAAATTGGTGCACAACAGCGGATATTCAAAACCAAATATTTGCCGACCGGCAAACAGCCCAGGTGATCTCCTCAAATATCACCGATTACAACGAATCCCGATATAATGAGGATGATCACCCAATTCCCAATAACTTACTCCCACTCATCATCTGTAAAACCATACAGATGTGAGAATCGTACCTGGTAAATACATACCCTGGAGTAAGTATCTAATCGGGAAATCATTTTTCCTTTAACATTGCACAGTGAAACTGAAACATCGAAATGTTTCGATGGGGTATCCTGGTATTCCTAGTAATGCCTCTTCCAGATTCACGACTGTAACCGTATAATTCTTTGCCACCTCTCCAAATCCCTTCATATGTCTTTAGTCTTTACCTTCTGCACACCCCTTTAGGCCAAATGGTTTTCTTCCTTCCCTACCGTTCGGCACCAGCCTATGGTTTGGAAGAAGACTATCCAATAAGCATAATGGGTGTACTGTCCCAATCCTAGGAACACTCGCAATGAGAGAAGGTGAAGATAAAAGACAACCGAATAAACCTTATTCCTGTTTCTCCTGGACCAGAATCCATCCCCGAACTGGAACAAGTTCCTTTCGAGTTCGTATATAACCATACGATGGAGTATCCAAATAAACTGTGGATCTTCGTAGTGATACGGAGTGTCCTGGAGAAATACAAAGGTGATGTGGGAGTGGTAACGAAATATTTGGTTTGGTCGTGAATATCTGTTGCAATTTACTTTGCCCTCTTACTAATCCCTTGCTTTGTCTGAACTTAATACCTTCTGTACACCATCGTTAGGCTAATTGGTTTTCTTCATTCCCTACCGGTCGGCACCAGCCTAAGGTTTGGAAGAAGACTATCCAATTTGCGTAATAGGTGTACTATCTCCTAAACCAAGGAGTACTCACAACTTGAGAGAAGGTAAAAGGAAAAGACAACTGAATAATCCTATCCGTTTTCTCCAGAACCTGAAACCATCCTCGAATAAATTCCTTCGAGTTCGTATCTAACCATACGATGGTTTTGTCCAATGGAAGTGGACGTTCGTAGTAATACGGGGTGTCCTGGAGAAAAGGGTAAAAGTAGGAGTGGCAATGAGGTTTGCAACTCTGACAATCCAAAAGCCGGTGTTTAAGAAGGTTTGGTCAACTTGGTCACTGAGTTATAGTCTTAGGGTCGGGTCAATGGTCGCTGCCAAAGAGAGAGAGAAAAGAAACACTCAGCGTGCACTCTAACCTAGATCAGAATGGTTACCAATTTATCTAATCTGGAATCCTCCCACTGTACCTCAAATTCTCCTCCAAACCTGAAAGAAGAATTAGTCGGGGTCACCCGAGGAGTAAACTAACTCATCAGTGGGAATCGGGATCCAACTATCATCACATGATAACGTGACGGAATCCGCTCACGCTACCACACTCCAGAAGGTATGCGCATATCTGGCAAGTTTCAGTTCTTTTGAAACTCCCGATGTGATTTCTGCCCCATGCTCTTATGACCTTGACTTTGGCCAACAAATCATAAGTCACATGTCAAGTTCTACCCGTCATTCTCCAGGTTGATTCGAATCCACCCGCACAAGCCCTTGACTTTGGCCAACAAGGCTATACGACTGTTCCAAACCAACGCATCTATCTATGCTGCATATGAATAACCAACAGCTACCAAACACTGTGCCTTGACTTTGGCCAACAAACACAGCTTGAATACTATTGACTATCCATATGAAACGACGGAGGGCTACGAATGGTTTCTGGCGAAAACCTTTAACGTAATGAACTTGATATCGTCGAAGGAACGGATAGCTTTTTAGAAATATAGTGACGACAACTTCCGCTAAAGAGGTCACTCCCGGTGAAGGGATCTCGGCTCTTTCCCCGTAGAATGGGGTGCAGGATATTCCAACTGAATACCACGATGCAAAGCAAAAGTAATCGGCTATAGTGAAGTTAATGCCCTGACGCAAACTTTTTGTCCAAGGGGTCACTCCCGGTGAAGGGATCTCGGCCCTTGCCTCGTCGACTGAGGAGCAGGATATTCTAACTGAATACCACGATGCAAAACAAAAGTGAACGTCCTTGCAATAACAGCTTTTTGAAAAGTGTTCCAACAACATCAGATTAGGTTTGTTTATCTTGCATTGATCCGAATCAATGCAGTCCCATCAATTGATCACACCACAAAGAACGAAAATATACTGACGTACGTATATGCCATCCGCATTCGCCACTGGGTCCCGTCATCACCCGTTAGGTTAGCTTACTAACGGCAGAGCGGGGACTGGACTAGCGCGGATGAAAAACATATACAACATCTACTAATATATATACCAATATATTATATTTCGCTCAAGGCGTGAAAAGAAATGCAACATCACAAAAATGTACAGTATCACAGAACAATACAGATATCTGGGATCCCCGGGTTTCACAGAGCCACTACTGAAACCCGACGTTCCCCTGGTCGTGTGGATAGCCTGTGCAATGAAATCCTAGACCCCTACGGGCGCGGCAAGTAACCCGCCAAAACCTGAAGCGAGGCAGCCCCTTTCAGCGCCGTGAATGGACCACCCAGCACTTCACGGAATCCGGCAACTTGGGCACCCCTCCTGGGTCAACCTGTACCCCCTATGAGTGCGGCGAATAGCCCGTCAATCCTGGAATGAAGCCCCCTCCGTCCCAATGCCATGAGATGCGGGCTTATTGCCTTCTAGAACCCGGCTATCCGTGCACCCCTCCGCGGGGTAATCCTAGTATAGAAAGTAAAATATACATACACCGGGTACATCGACCGCAACCAGGTCGTGCCCCAAAAGAATAATACAAACAGGCAGTGACGGCAGTCCACATGTCGGACGCTCGCCCCGCAATATCAAATGTACATAATACAACAAAACTGTACTAGCATTGCATCCAGGCTATCCCCCACGACCGATCCGCAACAACACAGCAAATACATAGAACATCAACGTGAAAGTCACGTTCGCAAATCCGTCTAACCGGGCTATAGCAGTTAGACCGGATTTACCGATCGAGTAACATTCACGGTCGCAGATATAATGTAAATACTGTGAAAAATGTGTTTAAAATTTTCCGATTGATTAAACATTAACAAGTGGGCCCCCAAACAAAACTGTAGCAACCACAGAAAACCTGGGCCCAATTTTAATATTTCAAAAACCACATTTATCACTCAGGAACACACTGCAAAAATTTGGGGGGGTGAACAGTTACATCCGCGGCGGAAGCGCGGCCAAAACAGGGGTTTGGCCGCCCTTCCGCGGCGGTATGATGAGCTCGTTGAACCAAATTTTTACAGTGACCTTAAAATTCCCTGCACATCACTCTGAGACAACCTGAAAAATTTTTGGACTCAAAAAAAATTCGACAGAAACTGATGTGCAAAAAATACGGGTTTTTGGAAATTTTGATCGATCGGAAATGCAAACACATCACACAAAGCTAGACTAAGTTAATGGCGAGGCTCTGATACCACTGTAAGTGCACGGCGGCGCCCCGGCCGTCAACCCGACGCCGGAATGCGGAAGCGGTGATAAACTTTGATTTTTGCGGACTTTGCAAAACCGGCACCACCGCGCACTAAACTCCGGATCGTAACCATTAACAAGTCTAAGCTACTAACAAGAAAGAAGGGAAAGAGATGTACCGACTGATCCGAGTCCTCCGGTCTTCATCTCCACTCCGATCTCCTCGCGGGATCTCCGTCCGTCTCCTCCTCGTCGGAAAGGGGCACCACATCGCCTGTAGCTTTTACGGGCTCCCACCTCAATACCGAGGCAACTCGGGCGCGAAGCTGGCGAATCGACGCGTCCAAGATTTGCTGTAGGAAGTGTAGTGTAGAGGCTACTTGTCTCTTTGGGGTTTGTTGCCTTTGGATGGAGGAATGAAGATTGAACTTTGGATGGAAATGAAGCTACCAATTTTTGCAAGGAAATGAGATGAACAAATGATACAAAAATGAACCTCTCATTTTCTCTCTTCTCCCCAATTAGTGGCCGGCCATTCTCCTTAAGAAAATGATGGAGGAAAACAACATTTATCATATGAGGGAGGTGAGTGTAGGAGAAGAAAGAGGTGACCACAACCCAAGACAAGAAAACATACAACCATGCTTTACCTTTTTCAAACCATACCCTTTCATGTCACAATAAAAACAAAAGCATGGTGGAAAAGATAATGATGCTATCATAATCAATCTTTTACAAGAAACCCCCTCCACAAATGTTATTTGCACAATTGCAAATAACCCCCTCCATCGGAAAAGTCCGGCCGGGAAAGAACAAAGGAAAACCGGCCTGAACGGAATGCAAACTGGCAACTCCAGAAAACCGGTCCCGTAATAAATTACAGGAAAACCCCGATACTGTGCATACACACCCGCATCTGTATTCCGTCCGGATACAAATGCAAAGAGACAAAATCTACACTGTACTAAACTAGGACCGGCTTAAACCAAAGCCGGCTAGTAATATCCGTTCGATCCTGATCCGTGCAATACCGCACGTATCTGATCGAACCCTGTCATATACCTATACGGCTACTAGTACAAACCGTCCGATCCTGATCCGTGCAATACCGCACGTATCTGATCGGACCCTGCCATATCTCCATACGGCCTCTACAGCGTTTCGTCCGAAAGCTGAGTAACTGAAAGTGTGGTAGACTCTAAAGACTCGTCAATACTATGGCTGTGGATTTAACCACTAGCACGTCAGAGGTATAAGCCAATACGTAACGGGCCACCAGCTATTGACTAAAAGGGACGTCGATGAGCGAACTCATCCTGACACCCTACTGAGCCTGTCAGTGACAATATCCGTACAGTCCGGTCCGTTCGTCTATGAGCATCGCATGGCGGGCCTAGGGGGTTGGTAAAAGTCAGACCCCCAAAAGCGGTACAAGTCGTGTCGGAGTGTAGCCCAGAACACCCTGAGATACTACTGGAATACCTACCAGTAAATCTCCTTGCCTCGGCCGAGGGCTTCGTGTAATGGCTCTCCTAGACACAGCACGACCTCACCCCCAATACCGGGAGAGACGAACCCCTGAAGATACGCTCACTGCCTCCATGTGGCTCGGGACTGTACCCAACTAAAACCTGTTTGCACGACTCCTTTGAGCCGTGGTAGGGTAGTAATCAAAGTACAGTGGGAACTCACACGAGACAAATGACGATCCCCAGGTCGATGAACTAACCTGCACACATGTCACCAGGGAACTGCCATCTGACGTCTGGTATATGACCAACTAGCATGTTCCCGGCGAGTCCTGTCCGGTGTACTCATAACCCAATGAGCACCTGTATACATCTTAGGTGATCCAACTGACACCAGTGGCTTGTGAGACCGGCCACCGCCCCTCGTCGGGGTCTCGACTGTATACACTAGTCTACTATGGAGAATCGATGCCCTGTCTCGAAACTCTCACGACTAGGGACCTTTTAAGGATATGCTTATAGACCCCCAGCTCCCACTTATATGATCGCCCTCATACTGCTGGTGGTCAAGCAAGAATCCTAGAGGCTCTATCAACGTGTAATAGCGACGTGTCAGGTCACTTAAAACAGTACACGATGATAAAGGTAAACCAGATAGCATGCTATCATCTCGAGTAAGACTGTCCTACCGGGATAGGTCCTCCCTCAATCATTGCAATCACGTACCTGTGATCCAATAATTGACTCTGAGGGCACTATCTCCAACACTATCTACATAGGTTGAGAAGCTATACGCTAGTCTACTCTGGTATATCGATGCCCTGTCTTGATACACCTACGACCAGGAATATTTGAAGGATGTACTTTGCGACTACACTGTCCCCACCAGTATGATCTGCATCATAATTATGGTAGTCAAGTACTCATCCTAAGAGCTTTATCAACATGTAACATAGAGACAATCAGAGTACATGTTAAGATAAAGTGCAACCAGATAGCATACTATCATGTCGAGCAAGAAAGTCCTCCATATATATGTCCAAGCATCCACTACAATATACATCGTATGTATAGTAATGGCCTCTAGGGCATATGTATCACTAACAATCTCCCACTTGCACTAGGGCCATCTGTTGTAGTATCTCATACCCAACAATCAGCAGTGGTTGAAGTATCTCATACTCAACCATCCCATAAAAGTCTCTACCGGGAAATAGGCCTTTGTGAGTGGATCCACGCTGTTGTCCTCTGTGTCTACTCTCCTAACCTAGATCTCCCTAGAGATCTTCCATCTCCATGATCAGGTGGTACTGCCTAAAAATATGTCTGGATCACTGATGGGACGGGGGTTCCTAGGCCTAAGCCGCAACTCCATTGTCACACAATGGTAGGAACGAAGTTCATCCCATGAACTTATTGTTGGAGATAGTGCCCTCAGAGTCAATTATTGGATCACAGGCACGTGATTGCAATGATTGAGGGGAGGACCTGTCCCAGTAGGACAGTCTTACTCAAGATGATAGTATGCTATCTGGTTTATCTTTATCATCGTGTACTGCTTTAGGTGACCTTACGAGTCGCTATTACACGTTGATAGAGCCCCTAGGATTCTTGCTTGACTACCAGCAGTATGAGGGCGATCATATACGTGAGAGCTGAAATCTATAAGCACATCCTTAAAAGGTCCCTAGTCATGGGAGTTTCGAGACTGGGCATCGATACTCCATTAGTAGACTAGTGTATACAGTCGAGACCCCGACAAGGGGCGGTGGCCGGTCTCACAAGCCATTGGTGTCAGTTGGTTCACCTAAGATGTATACAGTTGCTCATTGGGTTATGAGTAAACCGGACAGGACTCGCCGGGAACCTGCTTGTTGGGATTATACCAGACGTCAGATAGCAGTTCCCAGGTGACATGTGTACAGGTTAGTTCATCGACCTGAGATCGTCATTTGTCTTGTGTGAGTTCCCACTGTGCTTTGATTACTACCCTACCACGGCTCAAAAGAGTCGTGCAAACAGGTTTTAGTTGGGTACAGTCCCGAGCCATATGGAGGCAGTGAGCGGATCTGCAGGGGTTCGTCTCTCCCGGTATTGGGGGTGAGGTTGCGCTGTGTCTAGGAGAGCCATTACACAAAGCCCTCGGCCGAGGCAGGAGATTTACTGGTAGGTATTCCAGTAGTATCTCAGGGTGTTCTGGGCTACGCTCTGACACGACTTGTACCGCTTTTGGGGGTCTGACTTTTACCAACCCCCTAGGCCCGCCATGCGATACTCATAGACGAACGGACCGGACTGTACGGATATTGTCACTGACAAGCTCAGTAGGGTGTCAGGATGAGTTCGCTCATCGACGTCCCTTTTGGTTAATAGCTGGTGGCCCGTCACGTATGGATAATACCTCTGACGTGCTAGTGGTTAAATCCACATCCATAGTATTGACGAGTCTTTAGAGTCCACCACACTCAGTTACTCAAGTTTCGGGCGAAACGCTGTAGAGGCCGTATGGAGATATGGCAGGGTTCGATCAGATACGTGCGGTATTGCACGGATCGTGATCGGATGGATTTTACTAGCCGGCTTTAGTTTAAGCCGGATCCTAGTATTAGACAGTGAAGTTTTGTCTCTTTGCATTTGTATTCAGTGGGAATACAAATGCGGGCATGTATATGCAGTCGCGGGGTTTTCCTGTAATTTATTACGGGATCAGTTTTTTGAAGTTGCTAGTTTGCATTCCGTTCCGGCCGGTTTTTCTTTGTTCCTTCCCGGCCGGACTTTTCCGATGGAGGGGGTTATTTGCAAGTGTGCAAATAACATTTTGTGGAGGGGTTTCTTGCTTTTGTTGCTTCATCATGAGATGCTTTTTCCATCTCATCCATTGCTTTTATTGTGATTGTATTTGAAATGGATTAGATTAGAAATGAGATGAGAGTTGATGTGAGGCTTGCTTTTGATATGGTCACCATTTCTATCTCCTACACTCACCTCCCTCGTATATTCTCTCCACCATTTATTCATATAGGGGCCGGCCACAATTTGAGAGGGGAGAGGGTTCATTTTTGATGAGAGAAGATTTGTTCATATCATTTTGCACGCTTCACAAATTCATCCACCTCACTCCAAAGTCTATTTCTCATACCTCAATCAAAGGCAACCAAACCCCAAAAGAGACAAGGTTTTCTATACTACAACCTACAGTACCCTTGGACGCGTCGGCTAACCAACTTCGCGCCCGAGTTGCCTCGGTCCAGAGGTGGTAGCCCGTAAAAGTATTCGGCTACGTGGTGCCCTTTTCGACGAGGAGGTGACAGACGAGGATTCCGCGGGAGATCGGAGTGGAGACAAAGACCGGAGGACACGGATCGCTCGGTATAGCTTCTACCCTATTCTCTTGATTGCTAGGATTAGGCTAATGGTTACGATCCGGGTATATTGTCCGCGGTAGCGCCGGATTAAAGTTAAGAAAATTTTTGATTCCGCATTTTGGCTTCGAGTAGACGGCCGGGGCGCTGCCGTGGCGCAACATGGTATCAGAGCCACGCCATTAACCTAGTCTAGCTTGTTCTAGTGTGTTTACATCTTCGATCGAACAAAATTCCAAAAACCCGTGTTTTCAAATACACAGTTTCTGTCGAAATTTTTTTGGCTCCAAATTTTTTTTAGGGTGTTGAAGAATACTGTGCATGGAAATACAAGCAATCTGTGAAAATTTGGTCGCGAGATCTCACCAAACCGCCGCGGAACCGCGGCCAAACCCACGCTTGGGCCGCGGTTCCGCCGCGCTTTTTACTTGTCAACGCACCAAATTTTTGCTGTGGGCTTTTGGGCTGGAAATAGGGGTTTTGGTATATTCTTTTTGGGCCTAGATTTTCTTTATGTACTACAGTAATGCTTGGGGGCCCACTTGATAAAATTTGTTCGATCGGATATTTTAAACACGCCAGTTCACAGTATTTACATTATATTTGCGACCGTGAATGTCATTTGATCGGTAAATCCTGTCTAACTGCTATAGCCCGGTTAGACGGATTTGCGAACGTGACATTCACGTTGATGTTCTGTGTTGTGCTGTGTTGTTGCGGATCGGTCGTGGGGATAGCCTGGTTGCAGTGGTAGTACAGTTTTGTTTTATATGTACATTTGATATTTCGGGGCGAGCGTCCGACATGTGGACTGCCGTCACTGTCTGTTTGTATTATTCTTTTGGGGCACGACCAGGTTGCGGTCGATGTACCCGTTGTATGTATATTTTACTTTCTGTACTAGGATTGCCCTACGGAGGGGTGCACGGATAGCCGGGTTCTAGAGGGCAACGAGCCCGCATCTCATGGCATTGAGACGGAGGGCGCTTTACTCTAGAATTGGCGGGCTGTTCGCCGCACTCGTAGGGGGTACAGGTTGACCCAGGAGAGGTGCCCAAGTTACCGGATTCCGTGAAGTGCTGGGTGGTCCATTCACGTTGCTGAAGGGGGCTGCCTCGCTTCAGGTTTTGGCGGGTGACTTGCCACGCCCGTAGGGGTCTAGGATTTTCATTGCACAGGCTATCCACACGACCAGGGGAACGTCGGGTTTCAGTAGCGGCTCTATGAAACCCGGGGATCCCAGATATCTGTATTGTTCTGTGATGCTGGTTACATTTCTGTGATGTTGCATTTTATCACGCCTTGAGCGAAAATTATATATTATATATATACTAGTAGATGTTGTATATGTTTTGCATCCGCGCTAGTCCAGTCCCCGCTCTGTCGTTAGTTAAGTAACCTAACGGGTGATGACGGGACCCATTGGCGAATGCGGATGGCATATACGTACATCATTATTTTCGTTCTTTTGTGGTGTGATCCATTGATGGGACTGCGTTTATTCGGATCAATGCAAGATAAAAAACCTATTATGATGTTGTTGGAACATTTTTCAAAAAAGCTGTTATTGCAAGGACGTTCACTTTTGTTTTGCATCGTGGTATTCAGTTGGAATATCCTGCTCCTCAGTCGACGAGGCAAGGGCCGAGATCCCTTCACCGGGAGTGACCTCTTGGACAGAAGTTTGCGTCAGGGAAATAACTTCACTATAGCCGATTACTTTTGCTTTGCATCGTGGTATTCAGTTGGAATATCCTGCACCTCATTCTACGGGGAAAGAGCCGAGATCCCTTCACCGGGAGTGACCTCTTTAGCAAAGGTTTTCGTCACTATAATTTTATAAAAAGTTATCCAGTTCCTTCAACGATATCAAGTTCATTACGTTAAAGGTTTTTCGCCAAAAACCAGCCGTAGCCCTCCGTCATTTCAGATTGGTATTGCTTAGTATTCGTGCTACGTATGTCGTGCTCAGCCGAGGCGTAGTATACGGTAGCTCTGAAATGCTTTTCTGTTTTTATGGATATGTAATTGGTTAGGACAGTCGTACGGTCATTTTGGCTCAGTCAAGGACTCGTGCGGGTGGGTCTGATGCAATCAAGATAATGACGGGTTGAACTTGACTAGGATCCTTTGATGTGTTGGTTCAGTCAAGGTCACTTGGGTCCTAGGTGTAAAAACACACATCGGGAGTTTCTAAAGAAACTGAAACTTGCCAGGCATGCGCATACCTTCTGGAGTGTGGTGACGTGAGTGGATTCCATCACGTTATCATGCGATGATAGTTGGATCTCGATTCCCACTGATGAGTTGGTTTACTCCTCGGGCGATCCCGAATAATTCTTCTTTCAGGTTTGGAGAAGAATTTGAGGTTACAGTGGGAGGTTTTCAGATTAGATAAAGTGATAACCATTCTGATCTAGGTTAGAGTGCACGCTGAGTGTTTCTTTTCTCTCTCTCTTTGGCAGCGACCATGGACCCGACCCTGGACTATGACTCAGTGACCAAGTTAACCGAACCTTCTTATAACACTGGCTTTTGGATTGTCAGAGTTGCAAACCTCATTGCCACTCCTACCTTTACCCTTTTCTCCAGGACACCCCGAATTACTACGAACGTCCACTTCCATTGGACAAAACCATCGTATGGTTATATACGAACTCGAAGGAATTCGAGGATGGTTTCCGGTTATGGAGAAAACGAACAGGACTATTCAGTTATCTTTTCCTTTTACCTTCTCTCAGGTTGCGAGTACTCCTTGGTTTAGGAGATAGTACACCTATTACGCAAATTGAATAGTCTTCTTCCAGACCTTAGGCTGGTGCCGACCGGTAAGGAATGAAGAAAACCAATTAGCTTAAACGGTGTACAGAAGGTATTAAGTTAAGACAAAGCAAGGGATTAGTAAGAGGGCAAAGTAAATTGCGACTGATATTCACGATCAAACCAAGTATTTCTTCGCCAATCCTAAATCACCTTTGTATTTCTCCAGGACACTCTGTATCACTACGAAGATCCCAAGTTTATTGGATAATCCATCGTATGGTTATATACGAACTCGAAAGGAACTTGTTCCAGTTCGGGGATGGATCCTGGTTCAAGAGAAATAGGAATAAGGTTTATTCGGTTGTCTTTTATCTTCACCTTCTCTCGCATTGCGAGTGCTCCTAGGATTAGGACAGTATACCCATTATGCTTATTGGATAGTCTTCTTCCAAACTATAGGCTGGTGCCGAACGGTAGGGAAGGAAGAAAACCATTTGGCCTAAAAGGGTGTGCAGAAGGTAATGACTAAAGACATAAAAAGGGATTTGGAGAAGTGGCAAAGAATTATACGGTTACAGTTGTGAATCTGGATAATGGAAGAGGTATTACTAGGAATACCCGGATACCCCATCGAAACATTTCAATGTTTCAGTTTCACTGTGTACTGTTAAAAGAAAACTGATTTCCCAATTAGACACTTGCTCCAGGGTATGTATTTACCAGGTATGATTCTCACATCTGTATGGTTTTATAGATGATGAGTGGGAGTAAGTTATTGGGAATTAGGTGATCATCCTCATTATATCGGGATTCGTTGTAATTGGTGATATGTGAGGAAATCGCTCGGGCTGTTTGCCGGTTGGCAAATATTTGGTTTTGAATATCCGTTGTTATGCACCAATTTCAAATTGATATATCTGTACATCTATTTTTATAGAGTGAGATATGACTTTTTGAAATTATGTCTGTAAGATTTACCTATATCAGTGGATGGTTAGGTAAGGAGGATTGAACAGCGGTGTAATTCTTCTTAACCATAGTACAGTTTTCAACCTACGACACACAGTGAATGAGTCATTTGACTCAAGGGACTTATACAGAGTATTGTATGTTGTCCAGTGTCTATTAGGACGGTGGGGTTGGTTCTCGTACTATATTCTGTTTACTTTTGACTTCTCTAGTTCTTAGACATGTGTTTTGTAGAAATGCAGGTTCTGAGTTTTGAGAAGTTACAGGTATAAGAGTAAAGTAGAGAACCAGGTGTTGCAAGTATCGGGATTCTTCAAGGTGATCGAAGATATAGATACTTATGGATGGTATTCAGTTGATAGTAATGTTTAAGAGAACTAGCTTCTCTTTCAGGTTACTCATCATTGGAAGTACTCCTAAGTTGAGTAACGCTGATCGGCCTCTCTTCCATTTAGTTGACATGCACTGGAGACAGATGCATGATTTGAATATGGTTCAATTAAATTAGTGCCTCTGTTTCTGTATTGGATATAGAACAGTTCATATCTTGACTTTGTTAAGATACGGGGAGTTGTCCGGCTTATGCTTAAAACCAGACTCCGGATAACTCAAGGCACGTTTCTGTAATGGCTGTTTGTGGGTTGACCCGGGCTATGACGAGGGTTGACTTTCTACCATCTGCAAGATCAATAGTGATATTGTTCTTGACTCGCCACATTTTTAAAAGAAATGGATTTTTCAGAAAACAGTAGTGGGAGTATGGTAGAATTGGAAGTGATTCCAGAACCGCAAACGATTACTGAAGATTTGATAAGAACCTAAAGATTCAATCTGATTTGACATTCCAGCGGCCACTCCGCAGATAAAGTGGGTAACCTCAGGCACCCGAGAGGTACTTCGGTATGCTCAAGGACGGTGGAAGGGAGGTTCTTGTTTACCCAGACTTGCCATTGCTGTTGTTCCAGACTGTGAGACCCGGCAGGAGGATGAGTATAGCATCATTCTAAACTGGCTTTAGAAGTGTACGTCTATATGACTCTGCCAGATGGTTTTCGTAGTCAGTGGGAGAAACGGAAGCACAGTGGGCAAGAGGCTTATGTCTATTTATAGACTTAAGCAGATATAGCGGAGATAGATCATCTATTTCTGATGTGACAGTCATAGGTTTGACTTCATCAGAATAAGGGATGGATCTGTTAAGAAGGTACTAGAGTGTGATGTCCTGATATTAGGATGACATACACAGAGTAGGAAGTGATATTCCTATACTACGATCGGTTATACTTTGGTTGTCACACAGTGGTTTCTCCAAATAGGACTTGGATATTATATCAGACATTCTGGTTACTGGATCTATGGTTTTAGATCTAGATTTGGGTGGTTTCCCAATCTGGGTACTTAGACAGCATTGTATAAGTATTTAGAATGGAAGACTCCTGGCATGGTAGTATACCTGCAGGTGATGGAGTCAACCTCTCTAAAGGTGTCTTATAGACTAAAGTAGAGAGGGATGTGCATGATTGGCAGATCACTTGCTTAGGCAATTGAGTCAATCATGAGATTTCAAGTACCACACCAGATGTTGTTCTTGCAGTAGATGCAATAAGTTGATATTAATCCAACTTGGAGAAACAATCGGAAGCAGTTTTAGAACATAAGTGAATGTTCTAGGGATTTGATAACGGCAGCCTCCTTTAGGAGACGGTTATCATTCCAGGCTTCCAAGGTGACCTGGATGGCAGAGTGGCTGTCAGAGTGGCTGTCAGAGTTATAGTTTTCCCTCTGACGAGGGGCAGTATTTTGGACAGGTGGTCCAGGTGGATACTAAGGGAAAGGCATGGCGCAGGATACTGATCAAGTTCAGTTGAAAACACAGTCTTAGAAGTTTGGATTTGGAGTTCATTTATGAGCTAGGTCCCATCAGACATCCAGACACATTCTAAGACAGGTATTGCTCATTTCGGGAGATGGCTTTCTCCGCGAACTTGAGATATAGAGAGACATAGAAAGAAACATCACAGCGGATCCACTCACTGAGGCTATTCCTCTAACGCAATAGTTTCGCAAACGAGCTTTGTGAGACTGACTAGTAGAGGAGTTGGTTGTTCGGTATCACACGGGTTGTGAGTATGCGACATCGCAATAATTAGCCTTGAGTGCAAGTGGGAGATTGTTGGAGATAGTGCCCTCAGAGTCAATTATTGGATCACAGGCACGTGATTGCAATGATTGAGGGGAGGACCTGTCCCAGTAGGACAGTCTTACTCAAGATGATAGTATGCTATCTGGTTTATCTTTATCATCGTGTACTGCTTTAGGTGGCCTTACGAGTCACTATTACACGTTGATAGAGCCCCTAGGATTCTTGCTTGACTACCAGCAGTATGAGGGCGATCATATACGTGAGAGCTGAAGTCTATAAGCACATCCTTAAAAGGTCCCTAGTCGTGGGAGTTTCGAGACTGGGCATCGATACTCCATTAGTAGACTAGTGTATACAGTCGAGACCCCGACGAGGGGCGGTAGCCGGTCTCACAAGCCATTGGTGTCAGTTGGTTCACCTAAGATGTATACAGGTGCTCATTGGGTTATGAGTACACCGGACATGACTCGCCGGGAACCTGCTAGTTGGGATTATACCAGACGTCAGATAGCAGTTCCCAGGTGACATGTGTACAGGTTAGTTCATCGACCTGAGATCGTCATTTGTCTTGTGTGAGTTCCCACTGTGCTTTGATTACTACCCTACCACGGCTCAAAAGAGTCGTGCAAACAGGTTTTAGTTGGGTACAGTCCTGAGCCACATGGAGGCAGTGAGCGGATCTGCAGGGGTTCGTCTCTCCCGGTATTGGGGGTGAGGTCGCGCTATGTATAGGAGAGCCATTACACAAAGCCCTCGGCCGAGGCAGGAGATTTACTGGTAGGTATTCCAGTAGTATCTCAGGGTGTTCTGGGCTACGCTCTGACATGACTTGTACCGCTTTTGGGGGTCTGACTTTTACCAACCCCCTAGGCCCGCCATGCGATACTCATAGACGAACGGACCGGATTGTATGGATATTGTCACTGACAGGCTCAGTAGGGTGTCAGGATGAGTTCGCTCATCGACGTCCCTTTTGGTTAATAGCTGGTGACCCGTCACGTATGGCTAATACCTCTGACGTGCTAGTGGTTAAATCCACAGCCATAGTATTGACGAGTCTTTAGAGTCCACCACACTCAGTTACTCAAGTTTCGGGAGAAACGCTGTAGAGGCCGTATGGAGATATGGCAGGGTTCAATCAGATACGTGCGGTATTGCACGGATCGTGATCGGACGGATTTTACTAGCCGGCTTTGGTTTAAGCCGGATCCTAGTATTAGTCAGTGAAGTTTTGTCTCTTTGCATTTGTATTCAGTGGGAATACAAATGCGGGCATGTATATGCAGTCGCGGGGTTTTCCTGTAATTTATTACGGGATCAGTTTTCTGAAGTTGCCAGTTTGCATTCCGTTCCGGCCGGTTTTTCTTTGTTCCTTCCCGGCCGGACTTTTCCGATGGAGGGGGTTATTTGCAAGTGTGCAAATAACATTTTGTGGAGGAGTTTCTTGCTTTTGTGGCTTCATCATGAGATGCTTTTTCCATCTCATCCCTTGCTTTTATTGTGATTGTATTTGAAATGGATTAGATTAGAAATGAGATGGGAGTTGATGTGAGGCTTGCTTTTGATATGGTCACCATTTCTATCTCCTACACTCACCTCCCTTGTATATTCTCTCCACCATTTTTTCATATAGGGGCCGGCCACAATTTGAGAGGGGAGAGGGTTCATTTTTGATGAGAGAAGATTTGTTCATATCATTTTGCATGCTTCACAAATTCATCCACCTCACTCCAAAGTCTATTTCTCATACCTCAATCAAAGGCAACCAAACCCCAAAAGAGACGAGGTTTTCTACACTACAACCTACAGTACCCTTGGACGCGTCGGCTAGCCAACTTTACGCCCGAGTTGCCTCGGTCCAGAGGTGGGAGCCCGTAAAAGTATTCGGCTACGTGGTGCCCTTTTTCGACGAGGAAGTGACAGACGAGGATTCCGCGGGAGATCGGAGTGGAGACGAAGACCGGAGGACACGGATCGCTCGTTATAGCTTCTACCCTATTCTCTTGATTGCTAGGATTAGGATAATGGTTACGATCCGGGTATATTGTCCGCGGTAGCGCCGGTTTAAAGTTAAGAAAATTTTTGATTCCGCATTTTGGCTTCGAGTAGACGGCCGGGGCGCTACCGTGGCGCAACACTTATATACATCCAGACTACATCTTTGGTAGTATCTTTGGTAGCCATGTATCCAGCCTTTATCGTATAGTATGCCACGGTATCTAGCTTGGAACTCTTCCAACATATCGTCCCTCCAACGAGGGAAAAGACAATGCATGTGACTGACATTCAGTCGACCTTACCACCCTGGATCCTATCCAGTGATTCTCTCCAGGATCGATTGACGCCATCTCACTACACCTAGTGAGAATCCTAACATCCAATTAGATCTATCTCATAGATCCAAAACCCAGGATTTATGAGGTATCGCATTGATCTGGATGGAGAATCCTTGTGATAAGAGGGGATTGACCGAGCGTAGCATAGGAAACTCCTTTCCTATCAAGAGTATGTCATCCACGTACAATACGAGGATCATTAACATACTCCCTACGACCTTTTTGTATATACAAGGTTCATCTACCATTTTGATGAAGTCAAACTCTTTGACTACCACATCAAAACAGATGTTCCAACTCCGCGATGCCTACTTTATCCCATAAAGCAACTTGCATACGTTTCCGCTGCTCCCACTGTCTACGAAGCCCTCTGGCTGTGTACTTATAGACTCTCACTTCTAAATCACTATTTAGAAAAGCAGTCATGACACCCAACCGCCAGATATCGTAGTTATAGTATGTAGCAATGGCAAGTAGGATCTGGATGGACTTAAGCATAGCTTTGAAAGTCTCAACTTTTCCATGTACACCTAGTAATCTTCTCAAGATATACTTTCTCCTGATGGGGATTTAACCCTTCAGATAAAGCAACCAAAGTCCTTATTTTGTTGGTGTATATGGATTCCATCTCAGATCGGTTAGCATCCAGCCATTCTCACAGAGTCCCCACTCCTGATGGCCTGCTCGAAACTAGTTGGGTCATCATCTCATGATACAATCCTCGCTCCCACTGTCATAGAGAAACTGAAGTATCTCTCAAGTGGATGAGGAACCCTACTAGATCAGCGGAGAGGCTGAGGTTCGTTGGAAGTTATTGAATCCTCCGGTTATACCAAATCATCAGCTGTAGTTTGTATAGCTGGAACTCCTTCCAGTTCTACCTCATGACTACTAATTTCTTCATAAGAAATTCCCTTTCTCAAAGGTGGCATGTTGAGAAACAAAACACCTTTTGCTCCTCAGTGTGGTAGAAGATATTCCCTTACGAATGCTTAGGATATCTAACAAACTTCCACAAAACTGACCTTGCCTCGAGCTTGTCCGGATTTTGCTTTTGGACATAGGCCGGACAACCCCAAATCTAAACATCCATAAGTGATAGGCTCTTCCCATACCATATCTCATATGGAGTGGTAGGCACCTGATTTGATTGGAACCCTATTCAATAAGTATGCAACCTTACAAGTTCATAACCCCCAAAAGGAAATAGGCAACTTAGTAGTACTCATCATAGAGCACACCATATCACATAGGGTGGGATGGCTCTGCCCCGATACACCGACGTGCTGTGGTGTATACGGGGGAGTAATGCTGAGAGAGAATCTCATTCTCCTTTAGAATAATCCAGGAATTCTGTGCTCAAGTATTCTCCTCCTTGATCTCATCATAGGACATAATACTTATACCCGTTTTGGTTATCTACTTCTAACTTATATTCATTGAATTTCCCAAAAGCTTCAGACTTGTGTTTCAATAGGAACACACGTGCGAATCTTGAGAGATCATCAGTGAATGTAATGAAGTACAAAGAATCTGTCTTGGTATGTGTAGACAGGGGACCTACATACATCATTATGTATCAATCCAAAGAGTTCACTAACTCTTTCTCTGTTTCCAATAAACGGAGCTATGTGTCACGACTCAAAGTTCGGCCCATGACCGACACTTAATCACGTAACGTCCACAGGCGTAACGTGACTAAGTAAGCCGAAACCTAGAAATCAAAACCATTAAAAGTAGTGAGTGTTAAAACATTTAATAGAAACATTTGTTAAAACATTAAGACAACCTTGGTAATTTAGTAAAATTCTTTAAAATTTAAGTTATTTTCTTTAAAAATTTTGGCAGCATTTCCTTTGTAAAAACTAGCCCCGGAATCGGGTACAAGACCAGATATAAATAAAAATGAGATACAATAAGAATAAAGCATCCCAAACGGGAGCAATCACACCTAACGGCGGAAACAATCACCACAATAATAGTATATGACGCCGTAGAGAAGGAATGAGCAATATAAGTGAAAACAAGTATCATGAAAGATAAAACTGCATAAATAAAGTCAGCTCACAACGAGCTCGACACCAGAATACAAATTAATATACATCGTCCTCACAACTGGTCTCTAAGTCAATACATGAATAGTAGATGGAGAGTACTAGATACAACAGTGTATACAACTGAAAAATAAACGGATACCGCAAAAAAAAACCCACCTATCAGCAAAAGGGCTCACGCGCCAACAACAGTGGTATCCGTATCAAAAGATGCAAGAAAGCAGCCTGCCGCGACTACTCTGAGGGGCAACCTGCAAACACTGTGGCACAATGGGGGTGAGTTGCCAACTCATGAATAGTAGATAACATTTAAAGGTAATCGCGAGTATGCACGTACTGCGATACTCTAACGTATGCCAACAGATAATATCTATATGATGAACTGGATATGCAATAATCATGCAAAAGTACTCTATCAGGTACTACGACTACAGGATGAGATGCAAAATAATGAATGTTGAGCATGGGATAAAATAACATCTACACGGAATGTCAACGTGGAAAAATAACCGGTGTCCATCAATGCACCCAAATCCCAGTAAAACTCAGGCGCCGTCACCCTCATCGGCCCTCAAATCCTGTAAATCTCATAGAATCGTGAGTGCCCAATATTGGCACTCGAAAATATCATGAAATCATCGTGCCCAGCATCGACACGCAAATCCTCAAGTATCGGGCTACGTCAGTCCGGATCGGCCCACGGACTCCGTCTGCGGAATCGGCCCTCGGCCCGTGCAGTATGGGTCATCCCGTATCCATCTCTCGACTCTGGTCAGTATCCTCCGGATAACCGTCCGGTCCAACCAATCACCGGTAGGTAGTAGTCCCTCTATCAGGCTCACCGTCTGTATACACAGCATCCCTTTCTTGCCTCGGGGTACCATACCGGGTCCACCATGTACCCGCAATCGGCCTCATCTAGCTCCTCGATTCGGGTTCACATGTCACACGTCTCAGAACCGAGAAAGCACATGGTGGACGCACTGAAATATCATATCAAGAGAAACCGGGTTTTTAAAACAGTGCGCATTTTCTTAAATAATACCATGGTTCTCAAATCCAGAAATCACATAAATCCATACTCAATACGTAAATCCATGCAATGTGTCGTATGACACTGAGAGTAAAAAGAGAAAACCGCTCTTTTAAAAAGGATCCATTTTTGAAAATATCTCATGCGGTCCCTATATTTTTTAATCAAGTCCATATCATTCATGTATGTAACATATGTATGTATATAGGTCTGGATGTGCAAATGGATATATACGCGAATATGAGTACAGCAATGTATATGTGCACTAATATGGATATACAAGGTATGCGTGCACAAGTGTTGATATATCAATATGAATGTGCGAAATATAGGTATATCAATGTAAATATATGCCAATATGTGTCAAAGTCATGTCTAATCATCACTGATGCGGTAATCAAAACGATATATGATTCGTAGCAATCCTATAGTGCGAGTGTCATGGCAATCACTAACGGTGTGAGCGTAACATACAAATAGTGCTCGTGCAGCTTAAACCGTTAGTGACAGTGCAATATCATCTAACTACCATTTCTATATGCAACAGGGAATGGGTATGCTACAATAGTATATATGAATATATACGACTAGAATATCCTAACACGCCCTGACGCTTAACGCCATATGGGCGATTTCCCCGTAGATGTTAAATCTACTCACCTGGTCTCGTGCTAAGCGTAGCCGACCACTTGCTTCCCTTCCTTTGTGGCATCCGACGTACCAGCCTGCGAACCTAGAATTTACAAAAAGAATACACATAAGCAAAATCCTGAAAAAACACGATATCGAAATCAAACGAGAAACTCGCGTCGCGAACTAAACGCGCACGTGTCCGATACGCTGGAACGTGTGTATACGAGCCTGAAACTACCTCGACACGTCGCGAGACGCAGAAAACGCTAAACCACTCATGTATCACACGTGTCGCGCAAACTAAACGTATTGGAAAAACGGTATATCGCTCCATATTTTAACTCGGGTGAAAACTTAAAATGCTGCATATACCACAGGCCTCAAAAATATAGCAGACACCAACGCAACAAACCCAGACACCCAGATCCCCCATCTGGTCGTAAATTGCAGCCAGAACGAATATTTCGGCGGCCCAGGTTGGGAATTTGGGGCTCGTGCTTCGTGTGTGTGGTCTAGGACTAGTGTGCATGCTCCAGTTATCCCAGATTTTTTCTGAAGCATACGGGTCAACAGCAGATTACAGAAAGGCTAAATTTTGCTTTAAAACGTTAAATTTTACACTAAATGAAACCCTATGGTATTTTAGTGAAATCTGGGGTTAGCTCTCAGTTTAAAGGGCCTAATAATACTTATTTAAGTTAAGCTAACCATTAATATCACCACTTGGCCAAATATCCACACTAATCACCATTTCTAGCACTAAATCTCAAATTTAACACTAACCGATGCTAATTAACACATGAGTTTAGCAACAAGGAAGTTGGGCTCAGAACTTATACCTCACTTGACCCTAGGTGCAAGGAGAAGGAGGAGAAGAAGAAGAAGAAGGCTGTGCTGCTGCTGCTTCTTGGGCTGCTGCTGCTGCTGCTACTTGTTGCTGTTGTTGGTTGCTGCTGCTACTGATGCTCCTACTGCTGCTGCTTCTTCTGCTGTTGCTGCTGCTTGTGTGTGAGTGAGTGTGAGAGAGATGTGAGGAAATGAGAGGCAAAAGAAAAAAGAAATGAGGGTCTAAGCTAGTCAACCCCCCCTCTCTCTCCTCATTAAATGTGAGCATGGATCAAGCCATGATGCCCACACCCCCCTCTCTCTCTCTCCAAGTCAACCACAATTCAAATCATTTTTTCATTTAAAAAGAAATAACTAAAACACTTAATTAAAATCCAAATAGACTTAATAACCAAAAGTTTAGTTCACCATGGTTGTTAAACATGGTTTAACCCTACTTTAACCCTAGTTTACATGCACATGTGTGTGCAAGCCAAAATAAATTCTAGTAAAATATTCATAAATTTTGATAAAATATTTGAAAATCGTTTTGGTAAACTTTTTACTAAAAACCATACCATAAAGTATAATTAGCCACTAATCACATCCTAAGGTGTTACAATCTCCGCCTTAAAGAAATTCGTCCCCGAATTTAAAAATATAAAGCTACACATACCTTCAAAGAGATAAGAGAATTTCTTCAGCATCTCGCCCTCGGCCACCCAAGTGATCTTTTCACCATTTGGGTTGTGCCAAAGCACCTTCACAGATGGCAAGACCTTCGATCAAAGTTTCTTCTCCTGCCGGTCCAATATCATGACTGGCTGCTCGGTGAACGAAAGATCGCGCTCGAGCTGAACGGTTTGATACTGAATCATGTGAGAAAGGTCATGCAGGTATCTGCGAAGCATCGACACGTGGAATACGGGGTGAACATTTAGGAAGTCGGGTGGAAGAGCCAAACGATATGCTACCGCGCCCACACGCTCGAGGATCTCGAAGGGACCTATGAATCTGGGGCTAAGTTTCCCCTTCCGTCCAAACCTCATCACTCCCTTCATTGGAGAGACCCTCAGAAAAACGTGATCGCCAACTGCGAACTCTAATCAGCGGCGGCGTCTGTCAGCATACGATTTCTGCCTGCTCTGAGCTGTCCTCATCCTATCTCGAATCAGCTGTATCTTCTCGGTCGTCTCCTGTACGATCTGCGGCCCCAAAATACTGCTCTCACTGAGCTCTGTCCAACAGATAGGTGATCTACATCTCCTCCCATACAAGGCCTCGAAAGGTGCCATCTGAATAGTATCCTGGAAACTATTGTTGTAGGAGAACTCCACCAAGGGTAAATGATGATCCCAGCTACCACTAAAGTCTAAAACGCACGCTCGGAGCATGTCCTCGAGAGTCTGAATAGTCCGCTCTGACTGGCCGTCAGTCTGCGGATGAAATGCTGTGCTGAAACTCAAGCGGGTGCCCAAAGCCTCCTGAAGCCTCTGCCATAGTCGGCTGGTAAACTGGGTGCCTCGGTCAGACATGATACATGTCGGGACTCCGTGCAGTCGTACAATCTCATCGATGTAAATCTGAACATACTGATAAAATCCGAAAGTGGTCTTCACCGGCAGGAAGTGAGCCGCTTTCGTCAATCGATCCACGATCACCCAAACGGAGTCATACCCTCGACAAGTCCTGGATAGACCCATAATGAAGTCCATAGAAATCTGCTCCCATTTCCACTCTGGAATGGGTAACGGCTGTAGCTTTCCCACAGGCCTCTGGTGCTCGGCCTTGACTTGCTGACAAGTCAGGCATCTCTGTAAGTCCACGTTGCTCACCCCGGTTCTTACGGGGAGGCGGAAAAGGTAAAAAATGATTTTTTGACACAAAGCAACATGGACTAAAAGGAGGATCTTTGCTAAACAAAAACCTAGCAAACTACATGAGGTTCTATCTACTATGTCATAGAGATTATACCTCACGAAACCGGTCCTTCGTGTCTTCTCTCTGCTGTCCTGCTCGTCCATCCAAGCTCCGAGGATCGATCCGGATCTTGGTTACCTCCGCGGCCTCCTTGAATTGAAGACAATCCACCCGAGAGTTTGTGTTTCGAGCACCACCGCAAACCGAGGTAATTAGGGCAACAAGGTTGCTAAGTTTGATGTCCTAGGTTGTGTTGAAGAAGTAGATGGATGTTTTTGTCAATTTACTTCCTTATTTTCTCAACACATGAGATCAAAGGAAAATTCAAGAGGAGGAAGATGAAGGAGGAACCATGGAGCTTTGTCATATCAAGAGAGAGAATGAGAAAAGAATTATGAACCAAAGAAAATGAACCATGGAATAATAATGCATAAACATCATGATTACTAATCTTTTCATGATAAAGTAGATGGCTGTTTTGAATTGACCATTTTCATCACAAAATAAAATCAAAACCAAAAGAATACTCTAGACCTCTCATGAAGATCCTAGTCAACTTTGGTCAAACGGTCAACAAAGTCAAGTATGGTCAAATGGTCAAAGCAATTAGCCATAACATAATTATCACTAAAAAGATTAGTAAATAATGTCCCCGGCTTATAGTGGTTTTAACCGAACCAACTGTCAAAACCCTAATGAGCCCGCCTCATAAAGGTTTTGACCGAATCAACTGTCAAAACCCTAATGGTGCACCTCCTTCTTCTTCGCTCCTCACAACTGTGCATACACACCTGCATCCGCATTCCGTAGAATGCGAATGCACAGAAGACAAAACAAATCCATCCATACAATACTAGGATCCGGCTTAAACCAAAGCCCACTAGTATTGTCTGCCAGAACAGCTTACGCACACAAGTGCACGTAAGTGATCGTAGCCATGACGTAAAACCATATGGCCTCTACACCTTTCGCTCAGTGCAGGGAAACTCTTTGTGTAGGACTCTAAAGACTCGACACTACGCTGGCAGTGGGTTTAACCACAGACCGCAAGCGGCACTAGCTGTACGTAACGGTCCCCAGGTAGATGTCGATAAGAAGGCCAATGAGGTAAACCCATCAGAACTCCTACTGAGCCTGAATGTGACAATCTCCGTACAGTTCGGTCTGTTCGTCTGAGAATATGGCATGGCGGGCCTAGAGGGTGGTGAACATCAGTCCTCTAATAGCGGTACAAGTCATGTCGGAGTGTATCCCAGAACACCCTGAGATAACACTGGAAACCTACCAGTATATCTCGCTTGCCCTTGCCAGGGACGACTATGTGTAATGGCTCTCCTAGACACAGCGCGATATCAATGTTGGCTATAGTGCCCTCAAGGCAATTATCATAGTCGCGGACTTGTGATTATGATGATTGAGGCAGGACCTATACTGATAAAACAGTCTTACTCAAGATGATAGTATGCTATCTGGTTTGTCTTTATCATCATGTTGATAAAGCCCATAGGATTCTTTCTTGACTGCCAGCATTATGATGGCGATCATATATGTGGGAGCTGGGGTCTATAAGCACATCCTTAAATATCCCTAGTCGTAGGAGTATCGAGACCGGGCATCGATACTCCATTGTAGACTAGTGTATACTGATCGAGACCCCGACGAGGGGCGGTGGCCAGGTCTCACAAGCCATTGGTGTCAGTTTGTTCACCTAAGATAGTATACAGGTGCTCATTAGGTTATGAGTACACTGGACGGACTCGACGGGAACCTGCTAGTTGGTATTATACCTATTGTCAGATAGCATTTCCCAGGTGACAGGTGTGCAGGTTAGTCTGCCAACCTGAGATCGTCATTTGTCTCGTGTGAGTTCCCACTGTGCTTTGATTACTACCCTACCACGGCTCAAAGGAGTCGTGCAAACAGGTTTTAGTTGGGTACAGTCCCGAGCTACATGGAGGCAGTGATCGGATCGTCGGGGATTCGTCTCTCCCGGTATTGGGGGTTGATGTCTCATTGCGTACGGGTAGCCATCACCACAAATCCATGGCCAAGGTAGACGAGGATTACCGATCCCGGATCGATAGTTTCTCAGGAGGTGATGGGTTACATGCCGACACTAAATATCGCGTTGTTAGGGGTCTGACTTTATCCACCCCCTAGACTCGATATGCGATACTCTTAGACGAACAGACCGGACTGTACGGATATTGTCACAGTCAGGCTCAGTTGGGGTTTGGGATGAGTTTGCTCGTCGGCCTCCCTTTCGCTCAATACCTGGGTAGCCGTTACGTACAGCTAGTGCCGCTGACGTGCTTGTGGTTAAACCCACTGCCAGCGTATTGACGAGTGTTTAGAGTCCCATACAGAGGGTTTTTTCTCGGTTCAGGCGATATGGTGTACATGGCGTATGTTGATACATACAGGTGTCCGATTAAATATGTGCATACTGCGCAGACTTTAATCGGACAGTTGATAATACTAGCGGCTTAGGATTAAGCCAGATTATTAAATGAGGTTTTGATTTAATAATTTACATATGTATTTATATATATATGTATTCTAGTATTATTGTTCGCTATTTATTTTCTCTCTTGGCTATTCGTATTTTTGTATGAATACGCGTATATGTATTTCGGTACATATACCGGGAAGTATTCCATATTTTATACGGAATAGCTTCTAGAAGTTTTGCCACCTCATTATTGATTTTCCATTTATGGAAATTCATTTGTTTCATAATGAGGTGGAGGGTATGATGTGGCATGAGCATGGTTCATAGTACGGTGCATTTGTTTATTATAATTTGACTTTGAAAAATGATTTTTTTGTGTGATTGAGAGAGAAAAGGGGCCGGCCACTTTAGGGCGGGGATTTGGATTTCATTTTGGATGATTAACACATCACTCCTTCTCTCTCTCTCAAGAACACAACAAAAATACTTAGCCATTTTTACTCATACCAAGTTTTTCATCACCTCCTTCATCTTCTTCTTGAGTTGCTCCATGGAGCTCATGGTTGAGAGAAAAATTATAGTGACACTTTGATACACCCCCACTCTCCATAGCTAGCGACTTTGGAGCGTCGGTTACCTCGTTTGTCGAGGTTGGAGCTTGCGCCGTTTCCCTCTGGTGGATCATCGGAGATGGAGGATGACCGGCAACCAAACATCATCAAAGGATCGCTAGGAGCTTGGAATGAAGACCGAAGGACTCGGATCATCTCGGTATAAAGATTCTAACTGTTAGTTAGTTTTCTAGTTTAGGGTTTAAGGTCGATCCGGGAATCGGGTAGCGGCAGAGCCGGTTTGATAAATTTTTTTTCCGCATTTTGGTCACGTTTCAACGGCCGGGGCGCTGCCGGGACCCTTCAATCAACCCCCAATACCGGGAGAGACGAATCCTATTTAACCGTCACTGCCTCCAAGTGCTTCGGGACTGCACCCAACTACTACCTGTTTGCACGACTATTTTGAGCCGTGGTAGGATAGTAATCAAAGAACAGTGGGAACACACTCGAGGCGAAGTGACAGTATCAAGTCAGCGGACTAAGCTATACTCATGTCACCTGGGAACTGATAACTGACGAAAGGTATAATACCAACCAATAGTTCCCAACGAGTACTGTCCAGTATACTCGTAACCTAACGAGCACCTGCATACTATCTCAAGTATGACATACTGACGGCTGTAGGACAGACCAACTGTAACCCTTCGAAAATCGTTTAGGCAGTTTTTCGGTAATCGGTTAATTTTTCGGCTTTTTCCGTAAAAAGTCAAAATAGGTATTTTTCATTGTAGACCTAATTATACAAAATTTAGATAAGATATTACTATAATTTTGTCACTAAAATGTCACTTATAATTTTCTAGTTAAATAATTTTTTTTCGTAATTAATTATTTTTTAAAATTATTTTAAGCCTTTTTAAATACATTAAATTAGTGATAAATACAAATTTAATTAGGTAAATTTCATAATTAGGAGTCTTTATAAGCTAAAATATGGTGTTAATAAAATTGTATCATGACTTGCAACATTTTAGTTTTATGGTGTGAAAATTATGAAAAAATGATGTAAAAAGAGGTTTTTTTGTAAAAAGTTGATGTGAAATGCATTAAATGAGATGTGAGGGATCTTTTTGACCTAGAAACTTCTCCAAAAACCCCACACCTTCCTCCTCTTCACCTCTGGCCGAAAATAGCAGCAGCTCCCCCTCTTTTCACCTCAATTCTTGCTTCAAAAATCATGAAAAATCATGAAAAATCCATAAAAATTCACCATTTTCTTCTCCAATTCAATGCTAAACCCTAATCCACTCTCTCCTCAACCAAATTTAGTTCAAAACTAGAAGAAAGGAGGCTTCTTTGGTGGCTTGATCATGCTAGGGTTCTATTTGTGAGGTGAAATTCTAAACTAGTTTGTTAACTTGTAGTTTATGTGTGCTAAAATTCAATTTTGAAGTATTAATTTAGTTGTAAATTCTTGTTCATGAAAATCAAGAATGGGATTTGATGTTGAACTAGGGTTTGAAGCATGGTTGTTAGAGTTAAGTTAGGTCTTTGGTTACCTATTTGGTTAGAGTGGTTAATTGCGTAAGGTTACGCTCGCTAAATCGTTAAATTACGACGTTTGCATCGAATCGGTTTGAAATTTGCTTACTAGATTTTTACAAAAATTAGAATGCGATCAAATTGTGTTATGTTAGCGATATAATTAGCTTCGTATAGGACTATTAGAGTGCGCGAACGCGGGGTTTTGTCTAGTCGGGTTTTAGTTTTGTCGATTTCCCCGAAATGACGATTCTAGTTAAAGATTAGCGATTTTCATGCGTTTTCCCGCGCACCGAGTGCGTGTTATGTTTAATTAGAGAGCGTCGATATTTGTATAATGTGACCTGCATCGTTTTAGGTTATGTAATCTTATGCTTGGTGTTGTGCAAATATAGGATCGGTCGGGGAAACATCGGACACGGCACGTAAAGGCAAGGCGGTGGTCGGATCGGATTAGCGGGGATATCAGGTGAGTAGATGTATTCATCTATGGGGGAAATCGTCTGAATGGCACGAGGCGCCCCCCTAGTTTGGATTACCCTACTTTTTGCAAGATTTATATTGTTAGCTAGCTTATTCATTCATGTACACTGCATACCCTTATAGCGAACAGTATATTAGATTGCATGGACATTCATCTATACTTATGCGATATCACTTCGTAGGACACGAACACCATTACCATTGGCATCTGTTGCACGCGCACTATTCATGTGACACACACGCCTTTGGTAATTGCCATGCCACGTGCACTATAGAACCTGTTTAACTTAATAATGCCATTTGCATTCATACATGATATATGGAATTGCATAACATGCATATACCTCGCATTACCATCATATCTACATAGATTTCTAGCCAAAACTCACATCATATACATTGATATCATAGACATTATCATATATAACATGTGAACATTATGATTTTCTTGAGGATTTCAGTATTGCTGCGATTTCTGGATTTTTGGGGGAAAACCGCATGAATTTAACAAAAGCTTATATTTATCATTTTTAAAACAAAGTTGCGGTTTTCTCGTGATGTATGTGTCGTCCACCATGAGTTTTCATGTTTTCTGTTGGATTTCGAGACCCGATTCGAGGAGTGGATGAACCGTCTCGGGTACATGGTGGGCCCGGTATAGTACCCCGGGGCAAGAAGATCGAGTTGTAGACGATGAGCTTGACATGGGAAGACTACCTACCGGTGATGTCTGGCGCGGCGGATATCCGGAGGATACCGACCGTTGTCGTGAGATTTATGATATGGACCGATCCGGACTGACGGAGCCCGATATTGAGACATATATGATTCCTATTTGGTGTCGATGCTTGACACGGGTTTTCAGATGATTTCTTGATGGTACTTAGCTATTATACAGATATTCATTTTCTAAAGTTAAGAACGCAGTACCCTTAGCATTTAAAACACTTAAAGAGTTAGAAATGACATTGCATACATGTGCATGCATACTAGAGCTATTATATCACATATGGACATGCATGTTGTGGCGCATTGCGTGCATTCTTACGATTGCCTTACTAGATGTTATATTCTACTCACGAGCTGGCAACTCACCCCCGTTGTGCCACAGTGCCTTGCAGGTCGGACTCATCAGTCTTGTAGCAGCGGCTATCTTATCATCAGCTCCTTTTGCTCAGACTCGCGACATCGCCCATAGGTGGGTTGCGAGCACACTTTATTTCTTTTTGCTTTATCATTGTATCTAGTATTCTCCATCTACCACTTTATATTGTATATGCGACCTAGTGATGAGACTGAAAGATTGTATATATGTGGTTTCTTTTGGGTCGAGCTCACTTGAGCCGGCGTTGTGTTTTCTGATATTTTGCGTTTCTTTATGCTCTTTTCTTGATATTACTATTATATTGCATGTGGTTGTGATCCGCCTTGGGCGAAGAGCTAGCTCCCGCTTGGGGATGCCATTTTTATGATTACAGGTTTATTATCTTGTTGTACCCATTTTGGGGGATAGAGAATACAGGGGAGACTCTGCCGAAATTTTCAGAAATTTATGATGTTTTTAAAAAGGGATTCTTTGCAACTTAATTGATTTGAAAATCGTTTTCATTAAAGGTTTTCCTTCACTCTCTTTTGATTTTGGTTTAGATTTTTCTGGGCTTTGGCTGACTTAGGTTACGGTACGCCTTTAGACGTCTCGTAATCTAAGTGCCAGTCACGTTCCGTACTTTTGGGTCGTGACAAAGTTGGTATCAGAGCGTAGGTTTTACCTTTCTGAGTGTAGGACGACCTTGGTAGATGGAGTAGGTGACTTAAGTAGAGTGGCGTAGCGTGGGTATGATCCGCGACATACTTACGATACGGTACTCCGCCTAAGTGACCTTAGGACATAATTGCTTGTATTTCCTTTCTCGATTCCTTGCATTCCTTGATTCAATTGCAATGTCCTTATCAGTCCTGTTTCTTATTCCAGCTTCGATGCCGCCAAAGACTACGAGAGCTCAGCGGGCTGCCGCTAGGGATGAGATTCGGGCGGGCCTGTCTGAGGCGAGGATCGAGCGGGGGGATACGCCTACCTCTCAGGGTCATACAGATCCGCCTTATCCAGATCGTATTTCCAGATTAGAGGCCGGCATGCAAGAGTTGCGGCAGATGATGGGATCTTTAGTTGAGTCCAGCCGGGCACAGAGATCCGAGGACGTTCCTTCCACCGCACAGACCACGATCGTACCTGCTGCACAGATGGTCACTCCTGCTGCTACTACGGAGACTATCCCTGTTTCACTACAGGAGTTCATGAAATTGAGACCTCCAGCTTTTACCGGTACAGATGCGACAGAGGACCCACAGGCATTTCTTGATAGGATGGCTCGGATTTGCCGTTCGTTGAGGTGTTCTGATGATAGATTGGTGGAGTTTGCGAGTTTTCGTCTGGAGGGTCTTGCCCAGACATGGTACGATTCAGTAGAGAGAGGCCGAGCTACAGGTCTGCCTTCTATGACCTGGGATGAGTTTACAGCTGCATTTCTTGCCCGTTTTCTTCCGGAGAGTGTCCGAGATGCTCGAGCCCGTAGTTTTGAGTCTTTGCGCAAGACTCCTGGGATGACAGTGTCGGAGTATGATATACAGTTTACCCACTTGTCTCGATATGCTCCGTACCTAGTCGACACAGAAGAGAAGAGAATAAAAAGGTTTGTACGAGGGCTTGATACACAGCTATTCCTTGCCATCAGCAACCAGCACTTTGATACATACGCAGCCGCGATGGATGCAGCCTTACTTTTGGAGGAGCGTATTTCTGAGACTCCGGTCGTTTATGGGCCGAAGAGGATCCATACTGATACGCCAGCTCAGCGGCAGATGGGCAGTCACCACGATAGATTATTTCCGGGAGATGGCGGAGGCAGAGGATTGAGACGAGGTCAGTTATTTGGTTCATATCCACAGACCCAGCAGTCGTCTCCAGGATGTTTTCGGTATGGGAGTCAGTACCACCGTGTCAGAGACTGTACCATGGGACGCCAGGGCATGGCGACAGTCCCGCATGTGACTTTACCACCCTCACCACCTTCTCAGAGAGCTTTACTTCCTACTCCTGATGATGCTCCACGTCAGTCAGATGCTTCTAGAGGCCGTGGGCGTGGCGGTCCAGTTCCGAGAGGACGAGGCGACAGAGGCAGAGGAAGAGGACGAGGTAGAGGAAGAGGACAGCCAGCTATTAGTGGTGGACAGGCCCGAGTGTTCGCATTGACTCCTCAGGATGCACAGGCATCCAATGCCGTCGTGACAGGTACTCTGCCAGTATGTTCTTTTGATGCACGGGTATTATTTGATCCAGGCTCCACACATCCCTATGTATCCACGTACTTTGCACCGAGGTTGGGCCGAGAGTCTTCTCCGTTAGATCAGCCGCTTGTCGTTATTACCTCGGTAGGCGAGTCTTTTGTTGCCCGTTTTGTGTACCGATCGTGTTCCGTTCGTATCGGGGAGAGAGATTCTTCAGTAGATTTGATTCTCCTCGATATGCTAGACTTTGACGTTCTTCTTGGTATGGACTGGCTAGCCACCTGTTATGCATCCATGGACTGCCGTGAAAAGGCAGTCAGATTCAGTTTTCCTGGTGAGCCGGTTCTTATTATTCAGGGAGATCGTAGCGCTACCCTTCCCAGCTTGATTTCTTTTCTTCACGCTGGTCAGCTCTTAAGGAAAGGGTGTCAGGGATTCTTAGCCTATATTTGTGATACTAGCTCCACAGAGATTCCGTTGGACCAGGTCCCTGTTGTGAGAGAGTTTCCTGATGTATTCCCCGACGAGCTGCCTGGTCTGCCACCAGAGCGCGAGATTGAGTTCTGTATTGACTTGATCCCTGGCACGGGGCCTATCTCTATACCGCCTTATCGGATGGCCCCGGCAGAGCTAAGAGAGCTAAAGGATCAGTTACAGGACTTGCTGGACAAAGGGCTTATCCGACCGAGTGTGTCACCTTGGGGTGCTCCCGTCTTGTTTGTTAAGAAGAAGGACGGAAGTATGCGCTTATGCATTGATTATCGTCAGCTGAACCGGGTTACTGTGCGGAACAGATATCCCCTACCTCGCATTGATGACTTATTCGATCAGCTCCAGGGTGCAGGGTTCTTCTCGAACGTTGATTTAAACGTCAGGTTATCACCAGTTGCGGGTTCGGAAGGAGGATATTCCGAAGACCGCTTTCCGTACTCGATATGGTCATTACGAGTTCTTGGTGATGTCGTTCGGGCTCACCAATGCCCCGGCAGCATTTATGGATTTGATGAACCGCGTATTCAGGCCGTATCTCGATCAGTTCATCATTGTGTTCATTGACGACATCTTGGTTTATTCTCGGAGCCGAGAGGAGCATGAGCAGCACTTACGTATCACATTGCAGACTTTGAGGGAGCATCAGCTGTTCGCCAAATTCTCCAAGTGCGCATTCTGGCTAGACAGTGTCGACTTCTTGGGTCATGTGGTGACGAAAGACGGTATTTGTGTGGACCCGAAGAAGATCGAGGCAGTTCAGCGTTGGCCTAGACCAGTATCAGTTACAGAGGTTCGCAGCTTTCTAGGTCTGGCCGGCTATTATCGACGTTTTGTCCAGGATTTCTCCCGCATTGCTGCACCATTGACCGGGTTGACCCGGAAGGGAGTTCCTTTTGATTGGACCCAGGCATGTGAGGATAGTTTCCAGCAGTTGAAGACTCATCTGACTACTGCACCAGTGTTAGCATTGCCTTCAGGATCAGGCGGGTTCGTGGTATATTGTGATGCTTCTAGAGTGGGGCTGGGATGTGTATTGATGTAGCACGACAGAGTTATTGCTTATGCTTCTCGGCAGCTGAGGAAACACGAACAGAACTACCCTACCCATGATTTAGAGATGGCTGCAGTGGTATTTGCACTTAAGATCTGGAGACATTACCTATACGGTGAGTCGTGCCAGATATTCACTGACTACAAGAGTTTGAAGTATATCTTCCAGCAGCGAGACCTGAACCTGAGACAGCGCCGTTGGATGGAGTTGGTGAAAGATTATGACTGCGAGATTTTATACCATCCGGGCAAGGCGAATGTGGTGGCAGATGCTTTGAGTAGAAGGCCCGGAGGTAGCTTATCTTGTTTGAGCGCAGTGCAGATGCAGTCGTCGGCGGATTGGCAGGTGTTATGTGACAGCAGAGTGCTGTTCAAGTTTACTCCTACAGGGGGACAGCTGCCCCATTTCAGAGCACGCCCACAGTTACTTGACCGTATCCGCGAGGCACAGTCCGGCGATGCCCGTATTTTAGAGATTATTGAGCAGATTCGGCAGGGCAGAGTTTCTGAGTTCGTGATTGATGATCAGGGGATACTTCGATTTGGGACTCGACTGTGTGTGCCAGATTTAGAGGGACTGAGGCGTGATATTCTCGAGGAGGCACATAGATCAGTATACAGTGTTCACCCAGGTTCCACCAAGATGTACCGTGATTTGAGAGAGGTTTACTGGTGGGACGGGATGAAGAAGGATATTACAGACTTTGTGTCGAGATGCCTGACTTGTCAGCAAGTCAAGGCCGAGCACCAGAGGCCAGCCGGCGAGTTACAGCCTTTGCCCATCCCTGAGTGGAAGTGGGAGCAGGTCTCCATGGACTTCATTATGGGTCTACCCAGGACCAGTCGAGGGTATCACTCTATTTGGGTGATTGTGGATCGACTGACGAAAGCGGCTCACTTCCTGCCAGTGAAGACCACTTTTGGATTTTCTCAGTACGCCCAGGTTTATATTGATGAGATAGTGCGACTGCATGGCGTTCCGACTTGCATCGTGTCCGACCGTGGCACCCATTTTACCAGCCGATTGTGGCAGAAACTACAGGAAGCTTTGGGCACCCGATTGAGTTTTAGCACAGCCTTGGATCCGCAGACTGACGGTCAGTCGGAGCGTACTATTCAGACTCTTGAGGACATGCTCAGAGCTTGTGTTTTAGATTTCGGTGGTAGCTGGGATCGTCATTTGCCTTTGATCGAGTTTTCCTACAATAATAGCTTCCAGGAGACGATTCAGATGGCACCTTTCGAGGCTTTATATGGGAGAAGATGTCGATCGCCTGTATGTTGGACAGAGCTTAGGGAGAGCAGTATTTTGGGGCCGCAGATAGTACAGGAGACGATCGAGAAGATACAGCTGATTCGGGATAGGATGAGAGCGGCACAGAGCAGGCAGAAATCATATGCTGACAGGCGCCGTCGCCGACTCGAGTTCGCTGTTGGCGATCATGTTTTCCTGAAGGTCTCTCCGATGAAAGGTGTGATGAGATTTGGGCGGAAAGGGAAGCTAAGTCCTAGATATGTTGGTCCTTTCGAGATCCTAGAGCGTGTTGGTCCAGTCGCTTATCGGTTAGCTCTTCCGCCTAGCTTCCCCGATGTTCACCCCGTATTCCATGTCTCGATGCTCCGCAAGTACCTTCATGATCCTTCCCAGGTGATTCAGCACCAAACGATCCAGTTAGAGCGTGATCTTTTTTTCACCGAGCAGCCGGTTGTCATTTTGGATCGGCAGGTGAAGAAATTGAGGTCGAAGGTTATACCGTCCGTCAAGGTCCTTTGGCGTGGCCCGAACAGCGAGGAGGTCACCTGGGAGACCGAGGTCGAGATGAGGAAGAGATATCTCCATCTTTTTGAAGGTACGCGTAGTTAAATTCTAAATTCGGCGACCGGATTTCTTTAAGGGGGGAAGATTGTAACCCTTCGAAAATCGTTTAGGCAGTTTTTCGGTAATCGGTTAATTTTTCGGCTTTTTCCGTAAAAAGTCAAAATAGGTATTTTTCATTGTAGACCTAATTATACAAAATTTAGATAAGATATTACTATAATTTTGTCACTAAAATGTCACTTATAATTTTCTAGTTAAATAAAAAAATTTCGTAATTAATTTTTTTAATATTATTTTAAGCCTTTTTAAATACATTAAATTAGTCATAAATACAAATTTAATTAGGTAAATTTCATAATTAGGAGTCTTTATAAGCTAAAATATGGTGTTAATAAAATTGTATCATCACTTGCAACATTTTAGTTTTATGGTGTGAAAATTATGAAAAAAATGATGTAAAAAGGGGTTTTTTTTGTAAAAAGTTGATGTGAAATGCATTAAATGAGATGTGAAGGATCTTTTTGACCTAGAAACTTCTCCAAAAACCGCAAACCCTCCTCCTCTTCACCTCTGGCCGAAAATAGCAGCAGCTCCCCCTCTTTTCACCTCAATTCTTGCTTCAAAAATCATGAAAAATCATGAAAAATCCATAAAAATTCACCATTTTCTTCTCCAATTCAATGCTAAACCCTAATCCACTCTCTCCTCAACCAAATTTAGTTCAAAACTAGAAGAAAGGAGGCTTCTTTGGTGGCTTGATCATGCTAGGGTTCTATTTATGAGGTGAAATTCTAAACTAGTTTGTTAACTTGTAGTTTATGTGTGCTAAAATTCAATTTTGAAGTATTAATTTAGATGTAAATTCTTGTTCATGAAAATCAAGAATGGGATTTGATGTTGAACTAGGGTTTGAAGCATGGTTGTTAGAGTTAAGTTAGGGCTTTGGTTACCTATTTCGTTAGAGTGGTTAATTGCGTAAGGTTACGCTCGCTAAATCGTTAAATTGCGACGTTTGCATCGAATCGGTTTGAAATTTGCTTACTAGATTTTTACAAAAATTAGAATGCGATCAAATTGTTTTATGTTAGCGATATAATTAGCTTCGTATAGGACTATTAGAGTGCGCGAACGCGGGGTTTTGTCTAGTCGGGTTTTAGTTTTGTCGATTTCCCCGAAATGACGATTCTAGTTAAAGATTAGCGATTTTCGTGCGTTTTCCCGCGCACCGAGTGCATGTTATGTTTAATTCGAGGGCGTCGATATTTGTATAATGTGACCTGCATCGTTTTAGGTTATGTAATCTTATGCTTGGTGTTGTGCAAATATAGGATCGGTCGGGGAAACATCGGACACGGCACGTAAAGGCAAGGCGGTGGTCGGATCGGATTAGCGGGGATTTCAGGTGAGTAGATGTATTCATCTATGGGGGAAATCGTCTGAATGGCACGAGGCGCCCCCCTAGTTAGGATTACCCTACTTTTTGCAAGATTTATATTGTTAGCTAGCTTATCCATTCATGTACACTGCATACCCTTATAGCGAACAGTATATTAGATTGCATGGACATTCATCTATACTTATGCGATATCACTTCGTAGGACACGAACACCATTACCATTGGCATCTGTTGCACGCGCACTATTCATGTGACACACACGCCTTTGGTAATTGCCATGCCACGTGCACTATAGAACCTGTTTAACTTAATAATGCCATTTGCATTCATACATGATATATGGAATTGCATAACATGCATATACCTCGCATTACCATCATATCTACATAGATTTCTAGCCAAAACTCACATCATATACATTGATATCATAGACATTATCATATATAACATGTGAACATTATGATTTTCTTGAGGATTTCAGTATTGCTGCGATTTCTGGATTTTTGGGGGAAAACCGCATGAATTTAACAAAAGCTTATATTTATCATTTTTAAAACAAAGTTGCGGTTTTCTCGTGATGTATGTGTCGTCCACCATGAGTTTTCATGTTTTCTGTTGGATTTCGAGACCCGATTCGAGGAGTGGATGAACCGTCTCGGGTACATGGTGGGCCCGGTATGGTACCCCGGGGCAAGAAGATCGAGTTGTAGACGATGAGCCTGACAGGGGAAGACTACCTACCGGTGATGTCTGGCGCGGCGGATATCCGGAGGATACCGACCGTTGTCGTGAGATTTATGATATGGGCCGATCCGGACTGACGGAGCCCGATATTGAGACAGATATGATTCCTATTTGGTGTCGATGCTTGACACGGGTTTTCAGATGATTTCTTGATGGTACTTAGCTATTATACAGATATTCATTTTCTAAAGTTAAGAACGCAATACCCTTAGCATTTAAAACACTTAAAGAGTTAGAAATGACATTGCATACATATGCATGCATACTAGAGCTATTATATCACATATGGACATGCATTTTGTGGCGCATTGCGTGTATTCTTACGATTGCCTTACTAGATGTTATATTCTACTCACGAGCTGGCAACTCACCCCCGTTGTGCCACAGTGCCTTGCAGGTCGGACTCATCAGTCTTGTAGCAGCGGCTATCTTATCATCAGCTCCTTTTGCTCAGACTCGCGACATCGGCCATAGGTGGGTTGCGAGCACACTTTATTTCTTTTTGCTTTATCATTGTATCTAGTATTCTCCATCTACCACTTTATATTGTATATGCGACCTAGTGATGAGACTGAGAGTTGTATATATGTGGTTTCTTTTGGGTCGAGCTCACTTGAGCCGGCGTTGTGTTTTCTGATATTTTGCGTTTCTTTATGCTCTTTTCTTGATATTACTATTATATTGCATGTGGTTGTGATCCGCCTTGGGCGAAGAGCTAGCTCCCTCTTGGGGATGCCATTTTTATGATTACAGGTTTATTATCTTGTTGTACCCATTTTGGGGGATAGAAAATACAGGGGAGACTCTGCCGAAATTTTCAGAAATTTATGATGTTTTTAAAAAGGGATTCTTTGCAACTTAATTGATTTGAAAATCGTTTTCATTAAAGGTTTTCCTTCACTCTCTTTTGATTTTGGTTTAGATTTTTCTGGGCTTTGGCTGACTTAGGTTACGGTACGCCTTTAGACGTCTCGTAATCTAAGTGCCAGTCACGTTCCGTACTTTCGGGTCGTGACACCAACTCCCCTGCTGGGATGAGAAGCGTATACGCTAGTTTACTCCGGAGTATCGATGCCCAGTCTCGATAATCCAACGACTAGGGACCTGTATAAGGATGTGCTTATAGATTACCCAGCCCCCACAAGTGTGACTGCCATCACAACGCTGGTAATCAAGCAAAGATCCTAAGGGCTCTACTAATATTTATAAGCGATATGCTAAAAGAAACAAATGCACATAATAAAGTAGAAACAAATCAAATAGCATACTACCATTTTGAGCTAGATTGTCTATACAACTGTGAATATCCCAAGCTTCCATCAAGTAATATACAAACTAGTATGATACAGTAATGGCCTCTAGGGCATATACACTAACAATCTCCCACTTGCACTAAGGCCATGTACTGGCGTATCGAAGACCTATCATCTCGATCAGCCGCTCGAACTGAGTCTGGGGTATGGCCTTCGTGAATGGATCTACAGTGTTATTCTCCAAATTTACTCTCTTCACCTCGATCTCCCGGCGATATACGATCTCCCTGATCAGATGGTACCGCCTCAAAATGTGCCTGGAATTCTGATGGGGCCTGGGTTCCTTCACTAAAGCTATAGCGCCGTTGTTGTCACAATACAGCGGTATTGGATCAACAATGGTAGGAACCACCTGAAGCTCCGTGAGGAACTTCTTCATCCAGATAGCTTCCTTTGCGGCATCGCAAGCAGCTATGTACTCTGCTTCCATAGTTGAGTCAGCAACGGTTTCTTGTTTAGAGCTCTTCCAGCAAACCGCCCCTCCATTGAGGGTAAAGACATAACCCGACATGGACTTGGAGTCATCCTTGTCACTCTGGAAGCTGGAGTCAGCAAAGGCCTCGATCTGGAGGTCTTTTCTGCCATACACCAAGAACATCTCCTTAGTCCTTCTTTGGTACTTGAGAATGTTCTTTACCGCTATCCAGTGTTTCTCTCCTGGGTCCGACTGATACCGGCTTACAACGCTCAATGCGTATGCTACATCTAGTCTGGTACACAACATCGCATACATTATAGAGCCTACCGCAGATGCGTAGGGTATAGATGACATGCGAGCCCTTTCCAAATCAGTCTTGGGAGACATCTCTTTGGAGAGGGTGATTCCGTGACAAGACGGTAGATTACCGCGCTTTGAATCATCCATACTGAATCGTTTCAGTATGGTGTCAATGTACCTGGACTGTGAAAGTCCCAACATCCTCTTAGATCTATCACGATAGATCTGGATCCCTAGAATGTAGTTGGCATCGCCCAGGTCCTTCATGGATAACCTCTATGACAAGAATCATCTGACTGACTGTAGCATAGGAATATCATTTTCTATTAGGAGAATGTCATCCACGTACAAGATGAGTAATACCACAGTTCTCCCTACAATCTTACTGTAAATGCATGGTTCATCTGGGTTTTTGATAAAGTCGAATTCTTTGACAGTACATCAAAGCAGATGTTCCAACTCCGCGATGCCTGCTTCAGTCCATAGATGGACTTGAGCAACTTGCACACTTTACCGCTGCTCCCACTCTGATTGAATCCCTCTGGCTGATCCATATAGACGCACTCTTCTAAATTTCCATTTAGGAAAGCCGTCTTTACGTCCATCTGCCAGATCTCATAATCGTGGAAGGCAGCAATGGCAAGAAGGATCCGAATGGATTTGAGCATAGCCACTGAAGAAAAGGTCTCGTCATAGTCCAAACCAGGTCTTTGACGAAAATCCTTTGCAACAAGTCTAGCTTTATAGGTTTCAACCTGCCCATCTACACCAATCTTCTTTCTGAAGATCCATTTGCAGCCTACGGGTTTTACCCCTTATGGTGCAAAGTCCAAAGTCCAAACTTTGTTGGTGTACATGGACTCCATCACGGTCCGCATTGCATCCAGCCATTTTACCGAGTCACCGTTCTGAATGGCTTTCTGGAAGCTAGTAGGCTCATCATATTCAATGGTGCAATCCTCTCTATCCCCGTCTATGAGAAAACCGTAGTATCTCTCGGGCGGATGAGACTGCCTAGTACTCCTGCGGAGTGGCGCTAGGATGTCCGGTTCTCCTGAACCTTCTGGTTCTACCAAGGTTTCAGTAATAGCTTGTGGTTCTGGAATTTCTTCCATTTTTATTGCGCTCCCACTTATCTGATTTTCTAAAAATTCTGTTTCCAAGAAGCGGGCATGATGAGAAACAAAGACCTTTTTCTCCTCTGCATAATAGAAAAGATACCCCTTGGAGTTCTTTAGGTATCCCATAAACTTACACTGTACTGAGCATGCCTCGAGCTTGTCCGCATGCTGCTTTTTGACAAAAGCTGGACATCCCCATGTCTTAAAGTGTTTAAGACAAGGTTTCTTCCCACTCCACATCTGATATGGTGTGGTAGGCACTGTCTTAGTAGGAACTTGGTTCAAAAGATATGCAGCCATTTCTAGTGCATAACCCCAGAAAGATCGTGGTAACTCAGCCTTACTCATCATGGAACGAACCATATCCAATAGAGTTCGATTCCGCCTTTCCGATACAACGTTGTGCTGTGGTGTGTATGGAGGAGTAAGCTGAGAGAGAATTCCATTCTCTTTTAAGTAGTCCAGAAACTCGGCACTCAAGTATTCACCACCTCGATCAGATCTCAGTGTCTTGATACTTTTGCCTGTTTGTTTTTCAACTTCATTCTTGTATTCCCGAAATTTCTCAAAGGCCTCGGATTTATGCTTCATCAGGAAGACATGTCCATACCTAGATAAATCATCTGTGAAAGTAATGAAGTATGAATAACCACTTCGCGCATGTGTAGACATTGGACCACACACGTCACTGTGTATGAGTCCCAAGAGCTCGCTCGCTCTTACTCCGTGTCCAGTGAACGGAGTCTTTGTCATCTTTCCCATGAGACAAGATTCACAAGTGGCATAAGACTGGTACTCGAACGGATTCAAGTATCCCTCTTTATGTAACTTTGTCAACCGTGTCTCATTAATGTGACCCACTCTACAATGCCATAAGAAAGCCTGATTTAATCCCGGAGACTTTCTTTTAAGTGTGTTCTGGACACTGAAAATCTGAGCTTGATTCAATACGTATATCCCGTTTTCTAATGTACCTGACCCAATCGGAACTTGATTTAGGTGGATGTGGACCGCATCGCTTACAAAAGTAAAATCATATCCTTCCTTAGAAAGTAAGGATACAGATATGATATTACAAGTCGCACCTGGTATATACAAACAGTTACGCAGAATCAATATTTGCCCAGTTGTCAGTCCAAGATGATATTCTCCAACGGATTCAGCGTTCATACTCATTCCGTTAGCAACCCTGAGAGTCATATCACCTATCCTGATAACCCTACGGTTTCTCAGAGCCTGTAACGAATTACAGATGTGAGATCCTGATCCGGTATCCAATACCCAGGAAGTAGGGTTAACTGACATACAGTTCTCTATTACAAACACACCCGAAGCCGAAGCCACAACATGCTTCGAATCCTGGCTACTGTCTTTGCTAGCCCTGCAATCCTTCTGCCAATGTTCATTCCCATAACAATAGGAACGTCCCTCCTTTACTACATCCAGTCCCGAAACTTTTGCCCTTCCCTTTCCTTCTACTTCCCTGGTTTCCTTCAGGGTATAAGCAGAGGGCAGAGACTATAGAATCAAGTCAGTATTTGACCCGTTTTTCAACGTGGTCTTCAGGTCCGTGAGCTCAAAATAGTTGGTCTCTGTAAGGACGTTGCCCCCTACAGATGACCCGATAGCCAACCTCGCTTGAAGCAATTCGTTCGAGGTCTCATATCTTGCGATACGAGATTGCTCTCCATATAAATCTTTGTTATGGAGGAAGACAGAAACTAAGTCCATCTTCTCGTGCTGCCTCTGGTATGCATCATCAACTGAGGCTAACACGAGGTACTTGGCTTTCGCACAGTCTTTTTCCGATGTCTTACGGATATCAACATCCGTGACAGGGGAAACTGGTCTGAGACGGCAGGGGTTTGATTAGTAAAGAGGTGTCCCAGCTTGTCATGGGTAATGGACATCTGGACAGACCATTGCCAATCATAACAGTCAGATTCAGTCATTTTATTATCTAGATGTAACCTATGTGTGGTCACAGGGTCGCTGCAATTAAGAGAGAGAGAAGAAAATACTCAGCATGATGCTCTTGCAAGTTTAGATTGGTTTTTAATTTATCTAAACAGGATGGCTCCCACTGTTTCTTGAATCCCTCCTCAAACCAAAATGGAAGAATTAGTCGGGATCAATCTCACCGTACAATACTTGCTTAACCGTTCAGCCAGGCCAGTGTTGGTACATCGAGGGAGGTTTTCCAACGCTTTCGCGAAGTTCCTTAAATAAGTAACCTCTTTTCATTGTGGGCGTAGCTCCGCTAACACCTTTCTAGACACCTACTTGGTTTATAGCATTGATCGTTAAGTGAGAAAGTTCACGAGGAGTAGCATATACTCACAGTAGGATCGGGATCCAAATATCATCGTGTGATAAAACTGAAGGAATCCTACCAGAATCATCACACTCCAAATGGTATGGAGCACTAGCAAGTTTCAGTTTCTTTAGAAACTCCCGATATGGATTTTTGCCCCATGCTCTTATGACCTTGACTAAGGCCAACAAATCATAAGTCACATGTCAAGTTCTACCCGTCATTGTCCAGGTTGATTTGAACCCACCCGTATACCCTTGACTATGGCCAACAAAGTAATACGACTGTCCCAAACCAACGCATCTATCTATGCAACATATAAATACCCACCAGCTACCAATCACTGTGCCTTGATTAAGGCCAACAAACACAGCTTGAATACTGTTGTTTATTCATATGAAGCGACGGAGGGCTACGAATGGTTTTGGCGAAACCGTGAACGTAGTGAACTTGATATAATCGAAGGAACCTTGATAGCTTTTAAAAAGGAGTGGTTTAAGCTCCGCATTTTTAAAAGTTGTTTTTGAAAAGAAACCGAGTGGTTTTGAAATTGTTCCAACGACTTTACTTTGGTTTATTTTCTTGCATTAATTTAATGCGTCCCATCATTTAATCCTACCATTGCAGAAAACAACGAAAATATGACGTACGCTTATGCCATCCGCATTCGCCACGGGCCCCGTCATCACCCGTTAGGTTACTTAACTAACGACAGAGCGGGGGCAGGACTAGGGCGGATGCAAAACATAAGCAACGCCTATTAGATATCATATATAGATATATACATTCGTCAGATGCAATGATAGCCATTCCAGATCACAGATGAACACTTTGAATATACTAGGAATCCGTGTTTCGTTCGAGCCTGCAACGAAAGACGGATTACACGGTCGCGATGAATAGCCAAACCCCACCCTAGACCCCTACGGGTGCGGCAAACTACCCGCCAAGTACCCGAAGTGAAGCAACCTACCTCAACAACGTGAGTAGGCCACTCGGCACTTTGAGATACCCGGTAGTTTGTGCACCCCACCTTGGGTCTATCCTAGGAGCAAAAACAGTAAAAGAAATAATATACAATGGCGGCTACAATCTCATCCCGGATGCGCGGCCATAAAAATAATATTACATCAATTACAAATTTTACATTGAATGAAAGAAAAAGAAACTCTCATCTCACAAACCCCGGCTATTCATCCGCGACAATCCAACGAGTTCATATACACAAACCATCAACATTACAGATCACAGATATGTATAGCCCCACTAATCGACGTATAGTGATTAGTAGACGTTCAATATGTATATCAAATCACAGATAAAATCCATTAGCCAAAGTCTACAGAATTTCGATCAAAAATACGGATTTGTAACCACCCCAAACACAAATTTGTTCTCTGGAAATTCTGGGCAGAAACAAATTATCCTAAAAATCCAAAACAAAACAATCAAGACACTGCAGCAAAACCGAGTCGCGGAAGAGTCAACTCGGCCGCGGATCCGCGGCCAAACCCATAGTTTGGCCGCGGTTCCGCGGTGAGTTGGCCGAGTCACTGGCTCGTTTTTGCTGTGTGTTTTTAAAAAACCCTGAGCTGATTTTTAGTGTATATGGAATTATTTTTTGAGCAGTTTTAAAAATCGGCAGAATGTTGGTTTTTCGGACATGTTTCGCGATTTTTTCTCCGATCGAAATTCTAAATACTTTGCTCACATGCTAGTTTGTGTTTAGCTAGGCTCTGATACCACTGTAAGTCCACGTTGCTCACCTCGGTTCTTACGGGGAGGCGAAAACGGTAAAAAACAATTTTTTGACACAAAGCAACATGGACTAAAAGGAGGATCTTTGCTAAACAAAAACCTAGAAAACTACATGAGGTTTTATCTACTATGGCATAGAGATTATACCTCACGAAACTGGTCCTTCGGGTCTTCTCTTCGCTTTCCTGCTCGTCCATCCAAGCTCCGAGGATCGATCTGGATCTTGGTCACCTCCACGGCCTCCTTGAGTCGAAGACGATCCACCCGAGAGTTTGTGTTCCGAGCACCACCTCAAACCGAGGTAACTAGGGCAACAAGGTTGCTAAGATTGATGTCCTAGGTTGTGTAGAAGAAGTAGATGGATGTTTTTGTCAATTTACTTCCTTATTTTCTAAACACATGAGATCAAAGGAAAATTCAAGAGGAGGAAGATGAAGGAGGAACCATGGAGCTTTCTCATATCAAGAGAGAGAATGAGAATAGAATTATGAACCAAAGAAAATGAACCATGGAATAATAATGCATAAACATCATGATTACTAATCTTTTCATGATAAAGTAGATGGCTACCTTGACTTGACCATTTTCATCACAAAATAAAATCAAAACCAAAAGAATACTCAAGACCTCTCATGAAGATCTTAGTCAACTTTGGTCAAACGGTCAACAAAGTCAAGTATGGTCAAATGGTCAAAGCAATTTGCCATAACATAATTATCACTAAAAAGATTAGTAAATAATGTCCCCAGCTCATAATGGTTTTAACCGAACCAACTGTCAAAACCCTAATGAGCCCGCCTCATAAAGGCTTTGACTGAATCAACTGTCAAAACCCTAATGAGGCACCTCCTTCTTCTTCGCTCCTCACAACTGTGCATACACACCCGCATCCGCATTCCGTAGAATGCGAATGCACAGAAGACAAAAAAATCCATTCATACAATACTAGGATCCGGCTTAAACCAAAGCCCACTAGTATTGTCTACCCGAACAGTATACGCACACAAGTGCACGTAAGTGATCGTAGCCATGCCGTAAAACCATACGGCCTCTACACCTTTCGCTCAGTGTAGGGAAACTCTCTGTGTGGGACTCTAAAGACTCAACACTACGCTGACAGTGGGTTTAACAATAGACCGCAAGCGGCACTAGCTGTACGTAATGGTCCCCAGGTAGATGTCGATAAGAAGGCCGATGAGGTAAACCCATCCAAACTCCTACTGAGCCTGAATGTGACAATCTCCGTACAGTCCGGTCTGTTCGTCTGAGAATATCGCATGGCGGGCCTAGGGGGTGGTGAACGTCAGTCCCCTAATAGCGGTACAAGTCGTGTCGGAGTGTAGCCCAGAACACCCTAAGATAACACTGGAAACCTACCAGTATATCTCGCTTGCCCTGGCTAGGGACGACTATATGTAATGGCTCTCCTAGACACAGTGCGATATCAACCCCCAATACCGGGAGAGACAAATCCTGTCTAATCGTCACTGCCTCCAAGTACTTCGGGGCTGCACCCAACTACTACCTGTTTGCATGACTCCTTTGAGCCGTGGTAGGGTAGTAATCATAGAACAGTGGGAACACACTCGAGGCGAAGTGACAGTGTCAAGTCAGCAGACTAAGCTGTACTCATGTCACCTGGGAACTGATAACTGACGATAGGTATAATACCAACCAACAGTTCCCGATGAGTCCTGTCCAGTGTACTCGTAACCTAAAGAGCACCCGCATACTATCTCAAGTACGACGTACTGACGGATGTGGGACAGACCATCTCCCCTGCTGGGATGAGAAGCGCATACGCTAGTCTACTCCGGAGTATCGATGCCCCGTCTCGATAATCCAACGACTAGGGACCTGTATAAGGATGTGCTTATAGATTACCCAGCCCCCACAAGTGTGACTGCCATCACAACGCTGGTAATCTAGCAAAGATCCTAAGGGCTCTACTAATATGTATAAGCGATATGCTAAAAGAAACACATGCACGTATTAAAGTGGAAACAAACAAAGTAGCATACTACCATTTTGAGCAAGATTGTCTATATAATTATGAATATCCCAATCTTCCATCAAGTAATATACAAACTAGTATGATACAGTAATGGCCTTTACGGCATATACACTAACAATCTCGACACGATGTCTGTGATGTCCCTCTTCATCCCGTCCCACCAGTAAACGTCTCTCATATCATGGTACATCTTGGTGGAACCCGGATGAACATTGTACACCGATCGATGTGCCTCCTCAAGAATCTCACGCTGCAGTCCCTCAGCATCTGGTACGCACAGTCTAGCCCTAAATCGCAGTATCCCCTGATCATCAATCACGAACTCGGAAAATCTGCCCTGTCCAATCTGTGCCATGATCTCTGAACAACGGTCATCACTATACCGTGCCTCAAGTATACGGTCAAGCAACTGTGGGCGTGCATGAACATGCGCAAGCTGTCCCCCGATCGGCGTAAACTCGAACTAAACTCGGCTGTCGCATAAAATCTGCCAATCTGCCGACGATTGCCTCTGCACTGCGCTCAAACAAGATAGACTACCCCCGGGCCTCCTACTCAACGCATCAGCCACTACATTTGCCTTGTCCGGGTGATATAAGATCTCGCAATCGTAGTCCTTTACTAGTTCCATCCAACGGCGCTGTCTAAGATTCAGGTCTCGCTGCTGAAATATATACTTTAAGCTCTTGTGATCAGTGAATATCTGGCACGACTCGCCGTATAGGTAATGTCGCCAGATCTTGAGTGCAAAGACCACTGCAGCCATCTCCAAATCATGAGTGGGGTAGTTCTGTTGATGTTTCTTTAGCTGCCGAGAAGCATACGCGATCACCCTGTCATGCTGCATCAATACGCACCCTAACCCCACTCGAGAAGCGTCACAATAGACCACAAATCTGCCTGATCCTGAAGGCAATGATAACACCGGCGCCGTAGTCAAACGAGTCCGCAACTGCTGAAAGCTATGCTCGCACTCCTCCGTCCAATCGAAAGGAACTCCCTACCGGGTCAACCCGATCAAAGGTGCAGCAATGCGGGAGAAATCCTGTACAAATCGCCTGTAGTAGCCGGCCAGTCCTAGAAAGCTGCGGATCTCAGTAACCGACACGGGTCTGGGCCAACGCTGAACGGCCTCGATCTTCTTTGGGTCTACACATATACCATCTCGTGTAATCACGTGACCCAAGAAGTCTACGCTGTCAAGCCAGAATGCGCACTTGGAGAATTTTGCGAATAGCCGGTGCTCCCTCAAAGTCTGCAGTGTGATCCGCAGGTGCTGCTCGTGCTTCTCTCGGCTCCGGGAATACACCAAAATATCGTCAATGAATACGATGATGAACAGATCAAGATACGGCCTGAAAATACGGTTCATCAAGTCCATAAATGCTGCTGGGACGTTGGTGAGTCCGAACGACATCACCAAAACTCATAATGGCCGTAACACGTGCGGAAAGCCGTTCTCGGAATATCCTCCTGTCGAACCCGCAGCTGATAGTAGTCTGATCGTAAATCGATCCTCGAAAAGTATCCTGCGCCCTGAAGCTGGTCAAACAAGTCGTCGATGCGTGGCAAAGGCTATCTGTTCCGCACGGTAATCTTGTTCAATTAGCGGTAGTCGATACACAAACGTAAACTGCCGTCCTTCTTCTCGACAAACAGGACCGGAGCACCCTAAGGAGACACACTGGGTCGAATAAGTCCCTTATCCAGCAAATCTTGCAACTGACACTTCAACTCTCTAAGCTCCGCCGGGGCCATCCGATAAGGCGGTATAGAAATAGGCCCCGTGCCGGGAATCAAGTCAATGCAGAAAACAATATCGCGCTCAGGCGGTAGCCAAGGAAGCTCGTCAGGGAAAACATCAGGGAACTCACGAACAATCGAAACCTAGTCCAACGGAACATCTGTAGCTCTAGTATCGCAAACATAAACTAGAAATCCCTGACATCCCTTCCTCAACAGCTGTCCAACGCGAAGAGAAGAAATCAAACTGTGAGGGGCGGCACCGCAGCCCCCCTGCACAACAAAAGCCGACTCGCCGTGAAAACAAAACCTAACCGTCTTCTCTCGATAGTCCACAGACGCATAGTACGTGGCTAACCAATCCATGCCCAAAAGAACGTCGAAGTCCAACATCTTAAGAAGGATCAAGTCCACAGGAAACTCTCTCTCGCCAATACGGACAACACAGGATCGGAACACGTGTCTAGTAACAAACGACTCGCCTACAGGAGTGGTCACAACAATCGGCTGATCAAGCAAACCGGACTCTCTACCCAAACTCGGCACGAAGTGTGTGGAAACGTACGAGTGCGTGGATCCCGAATCAAACAACACGTGTACGTCAACAGAACATACTGATAAGGTACCTGAGACCACTGCATTGGACGCCTGCGCGTCCTGATGCGTCAAAGCGAAAACCCATGCCTGTCCTCCACCTGCGACTGGCTGTCCCTTACTAGCGACTGGCTGTACTCTGCCAGCAGCTGGCTGTCCTCTGCCTCGGCTACCTTGTCCTCTATGAGCAAACCCTCCGCGACCACGGCCTCTCGGTGCATGAGTCTGGCGTGGAGCAACAGTAGGTACAATAGGCAATGCCCTCTGGGGTGGGGAAGGTGGAAGTGTGACATGTGGTACGGCAGTCTCGCCCTCACGTGGCTCCGGACAATCTCACACACGATGATAAGTACTCCCGCATCGGAAACATCTAGATGGTGCTGGATGACCCTCCTGGGGATAAGAACTGAACAGCTGACCTCATCCTGATCCTCCGCTAACCCCCGTACCTGAACGGAACCTGTCGCGGCGCCTAAACGACTGTCCCTGTGCTGACGTATCTGTATGAACTCTCTTCGGACCTGGAACTACCGAAGTCTCAGCAAGGCGCTCCTCGACTAATAAGGCTGCATCTACAGCTGCTGTATAGGTCTCGCAACGCTGCACGCTGATTGCAAGGAACAACGGGGTAAGCAAGCCTTGAACAAATCTCTTGACTCGCATCTCCTCAGTAGCCACTAGGTATGGGGCATAAACAGATAGCTCGGTGAACAGTACATCGTACTCTGCCACTATCATCTCCGTCGTCTGGCGTAAAGACTCGAACCTGCGCGCTCTAGAATCTCTGACACTCTGGGGAAGGAAACGGGTTAGAAATACCGTCACAAACTCGGTCCATTTCATAGGAGGAAGACCTGCTGCTCTGCCCTTCTCGACCGATTCACACCATTTCTGCGCAAGACCTTCCAGGCGAAAACTCTACCCATCTCGCATCTGAGCATCTGAGTGAACGACATATTCGGGCCATCCTATCCATAAAAGACTGTGGGTCCTCGGCTGCATCCGTGCCTGTGAAGACCGGAGGCTTCAGCCTCATAAACTCTGATAGCGATACCGTGATAACCTCTGCGGCTGCAGGTGCAACTGTCTGAACTGTAGGTACCATCGCGGTCCTCATAACGGGTGGAACTACCTCTGGTCGCTGCGCTCGAAGTGTCTCGACTAACGACCCTATCATCTGGCGCATCTCCTGCATACCGTCCCCTAGTATAGCGATCTGATATGTCGTAGGGGGAACATTCTGCTCTGGTACAACGGGTGTACTGCCCGGGTAAGTCCTCGTCTCAGATGAGTCAATTCTAATCTCGGCTCTCGCGGCCGCTCTCTGCGCCCTCATAGTCTTTGGCGGCAAAATGGCTGGAAAAAAGGTAGGATTCGATAAGGATACGGAAATCGAATCAGAAGAATGTATATAACCATGAAGGGATTTCAACCAATAAGTCCTAAGGTCGCTTAGGCGGAGTACCGTGCTGTGAGTATGCCGCGGAACATACGCACGCTACGCCACTTTGCTTCAGCTACCTACTGTTAGTGTATATGCCCTAGAGGCCATTACTGTATCATACTAGTTTGTATATTACTTAATGGATGCTTGGGATATTCACCTTGTATATACAATCTTGCTCAAAATAGTAGTATGCTACTTGGTTTGTTTCTACTTCAATGTGTACTTGTGTTTATTTCAGTATATCACTTATACGCATTAGTGGAGCCCTTAGGATCTTTGCTTGATTACCAGCGTTGTGATGGCAGTCACACTAGTGGGGGCTGGGTAATCTATAAGCACATCCTTATTCAGGTCCCTGGTCGCAGGACTATCGAGACAGGGCATCGATACTCCGGAGTAGACCAGCGCATGCGCTTCTCATCCCAGTGTGGGAGACGGTCTGTCCCACAGCCGTCAGTACGTCGTACTTGAGATAGTATGCGGGTGCTCGTTAGGTTACGGGTACACTGGACAGGACTCGTCGGGAACTGACTAGTTGGTATTATACCTATCGTCAGTTATCAGTTCCCAGGTGACATGAGTACAGCTTAGTCCGCTGACTTGACACTGTCACTCCGCCTCGAGTGTGTTCCCACTGTACTTTGATCACTACCCTACCACGGCTCAAAGGAGTCGTGCAAACAGGTGGTGGTTGGGTGCAGTCCCGAAGCACTTGGAGGCAGTGACGGTTAGACAGGATTCGTCTCTCCCGGTATTGGGGGTTGACATCGCGCTGTGTCTAGGAGAGCCATTACACGAGTAGTCCCTGGCCAGGGCAAACGAGATATACTGGTAGGTTTCCAGTGTTATCTCAGGGTGTATTGGGCTTCACTCCGGCACGACTTGTACCGCTATTGGGGGACTGACGTTTACCGCCCCCTAGGCCCGCCATGCGATGTATCAGACGAACAGACCGGACTGTACGGAGAATGTCACGCTCAGGCTCGGTAGGAGTTCAGATGGGTTTCGCCTCGTCGGTCTTCTTGTCGGCATTACCTGGGGACCGTTACGCACAGCTAGTGCCGCTTGCGGTCTGTGGTTAAACCCACTGCCAGCGTAGTGTCGAGTCTTTAGAGTCCCACACAGAAAGCTTTTCGCCTTTAGGCAAAAGAGTAGAGGTCGCATGGTATTGCGACAGGTCGCATGGTTTTGCGACAGGGTTCGGTCACATCCGTGCACTTGTGCACGTACAGTGTCCGGACAGTTTACACTAGCGGGCTTTGGTTTAAGCCGGATCCTAGTGTACCTTATGGGATTGGATTTATCCAGTTTGCATTCGTGTTCCTCGGAACGCGGATGCGGGTGTGTATGCACAGTTGACAGGGAGGCAGAGGCAGTGGATTCTCATTAGGGTTGTTGACAGTTGACCGTTGACTTTTGACTTTTTGCTCAACCCTAATGAGAATATGATATGTGATTAACTATTATATTAATTAAGTATTATGGTGATATGGTTGTTGACTTGTTGACTTTTGTTGACTTGTTGACTTTGGTGACTTGTTGACTTTTGTTGACTTGTTGACCGGTTGACTAGGCTTGACTAGTTGACCATCATGATAACCATGGTTATCATTTCATGCCAAAGACTTTTTTCTTGCTTGTTTTTGAGTAAAATGAGTGCATGATATGATAACCTTATGGTTGCTTCTAACCATCACCAAAAGACTTTTTTGATATGATGAGTTATGATCACTTTGGATTATGAGAGGGTGAGAGAGAAAAGAGAGCCTCATTCTTTCTTGCTCATTCTCTCTCTTGTTCTTGAGCTCTCCCCTTGCTCTCACCCTCAACCTCTTGCTCCCTCTCTTGATCTATGGTTCTCTTGTCTCATGAGTTGAGAATCAAGAACCATAGATAAAATCCCATTCTACTTCCTCTCTACTCATTCTAGTTCACTAGGTTTGGCAAACCAAGTGAACTAGTTTCTTCAAAGACCGAAGAAGGAGCTAAAGGTTGGAGCTTTCAAGTGGATCTATCTTCGGCGTACGGAGACGACGAGAAGGAGCCATCGGACCACCACCGGAGCTTGAAGAGAAGGAGTTCAAGTTTAGGTATAACCATCTTCATCCGAGTAGCTAAACATCTTTAGCTTAGTTTGCTAGTTTTAGTTTAGGTAACGATCCCGACCATAAGTTAGTCCATGTTGCCTCTTGCGATAAAAATTTTGATTTTATACCGTTTCCGCCTCCCCGTAAGAACCGGGGGTCGCAATATGGACTTACAGTGGTATCAGAGCCTAACTAAACTTAAACTAGCTAGGTAGTAAAGTGTAACGAAGTTCGGAATCGAAAAAAATCACAAAACCGGAAAACTACAAAAACTGAGTTTCTGTTGAAATTTTTTCTGGTCAAAATGAAAAACTTCATACTCCAATATTCGTCTCAGGGTTTTGTTAGAACACCCATGAAAAACGATTCACCAATTCGTCTAAACAGCCGCGCTTCCGCCGCGTGACCCTTCTTGGCCGCCGCGGAAGCGCCGCGGTTTGTTGACTTTAGTGCGTCGTTTTTTGTGCAGTGTGTGTCTGTGTTGGTTTTGGGATTTTTGAGATATATTATATGTGCCCAGATTTTACAGAAAAGAAATTTCCTTTTGGGGTCCTATAATTCCGTATTTTTTTTCCGAACTTCATTGCACTTTGACTATGATGGTTATATCTGTGATGTTTGCATGTATTGAACGTCGGCTAATCGCTATAAGTCGATTAGTCGGGGTTATACATGATCTGTAATGTGCTGGAATGTGTATATAAATATGTTGGATTGTCGCGGGTGAATAGCCGGGGGTTGTGAGACGAGAGTTTACTTTTCTTGCAATTCATGTAAATTTGTAAATTGATGTAATAATTATTTGTTTGGCCGCACAACCGGGTCGGGGTTGTAGCCGTCATTGTATAATTTCTTTTTACTGTTTTTGCTCCTAGGATAGACCCGTGGAGGGGTGCACAAACTACCGGGTATGCCGAAGTGTCGAGTGGCCTACTCATGGAGATGAGGGAGGTTGCTACGCTTCGGGTACTTGGCGGGTAGTTTGCCGTACCCGTAGGGGTCTTGGGTGGGGTTTTGGCTATTCACCGCGACCGTGTTATCTGTTTTTGTTACAGGCTCGTACAAATTACAGATTACTAGTATATCCAATGTATTTATCTGTGATCTGAAATGTTTATCATTGCAGTATATCTATATAAGATATTATTTAGGCGTTGCTTATGTTTTACAGACGCGCTAGCCCAGCCCCCGCTCTGTCGTTAGTTAAGTAACCTAACGGGTAATGACGGGGCCCAGTGGCGAATGCGAATGGCATAAGCGTACGTCATATTTTGGTTGTTTTCTGCAATGGTAGGATTAAATGATGGGACGCATTAAAAGTACTAATGCAAGAATATCACGCATTAAAAGAACTAATGCAAGATAATAAACCAAGTTAAAGTCGTTGGAACACTTTCGAAAAACCACTCGGTTCTTTTCAAAAATAACTTTTAAATGCGGAGCTTGAGCCACTCCTTCTAAAAGCTATCTCGTTCCATCGATTAAATCAAGTTCACTACGTTCACGGTTTCGCCAAAACCATTCGTAGCCCTCCGTCGCTTCGCATGAATAGGCAATAGTATTCAAGCTATGTATTTTGGCCAAAGTCAAGGCATAGTGATTGGTAGCTATTGGGTGTTCATGTGTAGCATAGATAGATGCGTTGGTTTGGGACAGTCGTGCTGCCATTTTGGCCAAAGTCAAGGGTAGGTACGAATGGATCCAAATTAACCTGGAAAGTGACGGGCAGAACTTGACATGTGACTTATGATATTTTGGCCAAAGTCAAGGTCATAAGAGCATGGGGCAAAAATCCACATCGGGAGTTTCATAAGTACTGAAACTTGCTAGATTTGCATACCATTTGGAGTGTGGTGATTCTGGTAGGATTCCTTCAGTTTCGTCACGCGATGATATTTGGATCCCGATCCTACTGTGAGTATATGCTACTCCTCGGGAAATTTCTCACTAAACGATCAATGCTATAAACCTAGTAGGTGCCTAGAAAGGTGTTAGCGGGGTTACGCCCCCAGGGAAAAGAGGTTATTTAATTAAGGAACTTCGCGAAAGCGTTGGAAAACCTCCCTCGAAGTACCGACACCGGCCTGGCTGAACGGTTAAGCAAGTATTGTACGGTGGGATTGATCCCGGCTAATTCTTCCTTTATGGTTTGAGGAGGGATTCGAGAAACAGTGGGAGCCATCCTGTTTAGACAAACTAAAAACCACTCTAAACTTGCAAGAGCATCATGCTGAGTGTTTCTTCTTCTCTCTCCTAATTGCAGCGACCAATCAACATGACTGGACTTAAGTTACTCCTAGATAAAAACAAACTGACAGGGCCAAACTACAAAGATTGGCTCAGGAATGTCACGATAGCAATCACTTATGACAAGCTGGGGTATCTTCTTACCACCAAAGCTCCCCCTGTCCCTGGTCCAACTTCCAGTGTCGCGGATAAGGAAATCCGCAAGACTTGGGAGATTGATAGCGCGAAGGCCAAATGCCTCCTGCTTGCCTCGATGGACAACGAACATCAGAGGAGGCATGAGAATATGGACATGGAGTCCATATTGCTCCATACAAAAGAACTGTATGGAGAGCAATCACGTATCGCAAGATACGAAGCGTCGAAAAAGTTGTTTTCGACAAGAATGGCCGTCGGATCATCAGTAGCCGAGCATGTGCTAAAAATGATCGGCTTCATTGAGGAGCTCGCTGACCTAGGGATCACATTGGAGAGTGAGCTATATACGGATATAGTTCTCCAGTCCCTTCCTTCCACTTATGCCCAGTTTATACTGAACTTCAACCTACAAGAAAAAGAGGTTGAACTATCAGAGCTCCTCAACATGCTGAGGAGCGCAGAGGGCACCCTACAGAAAGGTAGGGAAACATCCACTTTGTTTGTAGGAGGATCATCTTCTTCTAGGTCCAAGGCGAAAGCCAAGGGAAAGAAGAAGAAGGCCCCCGCCAAACCAAGGGGCGGTGTTGGTAAAGTGGATACGAAGGGAAAAGGCAAAGCAACAAAGATAGCGGGGAAGCTTGTGGATAAAGAAGAATGCTTCTATTGTCATAAGAAAGGACACTGGAAGAATGATTGCAGGGCCTGGAAGGCCAGAACACAGGAATTGAAGCAGGTTGCAGCTTCAGCTTCAGGTGTGTATGTTATTGAAAACTGTCTTTCAATAAACTCTACTTCCTGGGTATTGGATACCGGATCAGGATCTCATATCTGTAATTCTTTGCAGGCGTTGAGAAACCGTAGGGTTTTGAAGGCAGGTGACATGACCCTCAAAGTTGCGAACGGAGCTAGCATGGATGCTAAAGCCGTGGGGGACTATCACCTGGGAATGTCAGATGGACATGTTTTGGTTTTGCGTAATTGCTTTTTTGTACCCAACGCAACTTGTAATATCATTTCTGTATCTTTAGTTTCTAAAGAAGGTTATGAATTTGCGTTTGTAAGTAATGTTGTAAACATTCACCTTAATCAAGTATTGATTGGGTCAGGTACTCTGAGTAATGGTATATACGTGTTAAACCAACCACAGATTTTTAATGTCCAGAATACACACAAAAGAAAGTCTCCGGAAATAAATCAGACTTTCTTATGGCATTGTAGATTGGGTCACATCAATGAGAGAAGGTTGACTAAGTTACATACAGAAGGATATTTGAATGCGTTCGAATATCAATCGTATGCCACTTGTCAATCTTGTCTCAAAGGAAAGATGACAAAGACTCCGTTTACTGGACATGGAGTAAGAGCGAGCGAGCTCTTGGGACTCGTACACAGTGACGTGTGCGGTCCAATGTCTACACATGCCCGAAGCGGACATTCTTACTTCATTACTTTTACGGATGACTTCTCAAGGTACGGTTATGTCTTCTTAATGAAACATAAGTCCGAGGCCTTTGGAAAATTCCAGGAGTATAAGAATGAAGTAGAGAAACAGACCGGCAAAAGTATTAAGATTCTAAGATCGGATCGAGGTGGAGAATACTTAAGTGCCGAGTTCCTGGACTATTTAAAAGAGAACGGAATTCTCTCTCAGCTTACTCCTCCATACACCCCGCAACATAACGGTGTATCGGAGAGACGGAACCGCACCCTATTGGATATGGTGCGGTCCATGATGAGTAACGCTGAGTTACCGCGATCATTCTGGGGGTATGCGCTAGAATCAGCCGCATACCTTTTGAACCGAGTTCCCACTAAGACTGTGCCTACCACGCCATTTGAGATGTGGTGTGGGAAGAGACCCCATCTTAATCACATTAAGATATGGGGAAGTCCAGCTTTTGTCAAAAAGCAGCATACGGACAAGCTCGAGGCACGCTCAGTACTGTGCAAGTTTGTGGGATATCCAAAGAATTCCAAGGGATATTTCTTCTACTGTGAAGAGGAACAAAAAGTTCTTATTTCTCGACATGCCCACTTTCTAGAACACCAGTTCATAGAAAAAGAAATAAGTGGGAGCGCAGTAGAACTGGAAGAAATTCCAGAACCACAGACTGTTACTGAAAGCTTGATGGAACCAGAGGGTTCAACAGAACAGGACATTCCTACGCCGCTCCGCAGGAGTAGTAGGCAGTCTCATCCGCCCGAGAGATACTGCGGTTTTCTCATAGACGGGGATAGAGAGGATTGCATCATAGATTATGATGAGCCTACTAGCTTCCAACAGGCCGTTCAGAGCGTTGACTCAGTGAAATGGCTGGATGCAATGCGGACCGAAATGGAGTCCATGTACACCAACAAGGTATGGACGTTGGACATTGCTCCAGACGGGGTAAAACCCGTAGGATGCAAGTGGATCTTCAAAAGGAAGATTGGTGTAGATGGACAGGTTGAGACCTATAAAGCTAGGCTGGTAGCAAAGGGTTTTCGTCAAAGACCTGGCTTGGACTACGACGAAACCTTTTCTCCAGTAGCCATGCTGAAATCCATTCGGATCCTTCTTGCCATTGCTGCCTTCCACGATTATGAGATCTGGCAAATGGACGTAAAGACAGCTTTTCTAAATGGAAATTTAGAGGAGTGTGTCTATATGGACCAGCCAGAGGGTTTCATTCAGAGTGGGAGCAGCGGAAAGGTGTGCAAGTTGCTTAAGTCCATCTATGGACTAAAGCAGGCATCGCGGAGTTGGAACATCTGCTTTGATGAGACGGTCAAAGAATTTGGCTTTATCAAAAATCCAGATGAACCATGCATCTATAGTAGATTTGTAGCGAGAACTGTAGTATTCCTCGTTTTATACGTGGATGACATTCTCTTAATAGGAAATGATATTCCTATGCTACAATCTGTCAAGGGGTTCTTGTCACAAAGGTTCTCCATGAAAGACCTGGGTGATGCCTCATACATCCTGGGGATCCGGATCCATCGTGATAGATCCAAGAGGATATTGGGACTTTCTCAGTCCAGGTACATCGACACCGTACTGAAAAGATTCAGTATGGAAGATTCCAAGCGTGGTAACCTACCAGCTTGTCACGGGATCACCCTCTCTAAAGAGATGTCTCCCAAGACTGATTTGGAGAGGGATCGCATGTCTATTATACCCTACGCTTCTGCGGTAGGCTCTATAATGTATGCGATGTTGTGTACCAGACCGGATGTAGCTTATGCACTGAGTGTGGTAAGCCGGTATCAGTCAAACCCTGGGGAGAAACACTGGATAGCGGTAAAGAACATTCTCAAGTACCTGAGAAGGACTAAGGAGATGTTCTTGGTGTATGGCGGAAAAGACCTCCAGATCGAGGCCTTTGCTGACTCCAGCTTCCAGAGTGACAAGGATGATTCCAAGTCCATGTCGGGTTTTGTCTTTACCCTCAATGGAGGGGCGGTGTGTTGGAAGAGTTCCAAACAGGAAACCGTTGCAGACTCGACGATGGAAGCGGAATACATCGCTGCATCTGATGCCGCAAAAGAAGCTGTCTGGATGAGGAAGTTCTTGAAAGAACTTCAGGTGGTTCCGTCCATTGTTGATCCAATACCTCTGTATTGCGACAACAACGGGGCTATAGCTTTAGCGAAGGAACCCAGGTCCCATCAGAGATCCAGGCACATCTTGAGGCGGTATCACCTGATCAGGGAGATCGTGGATCGCAAGGAGATCGAGGTTCGGAGAGTCGCTTCAGAAGATAACACTGCAGATCCATTCACCAAGGCCTTGCCCCAGACTCAGTTCGAGCGGCTGATCGAGATGATAGGTCTTCGATACGCCAGTACATGGCCTTAGTGCAAGTGGGAGATTGTTAGTGTATATGCCCTAGAGGCCATTACTGTATCATACTAGTTTGTATATTACTTAATGGATGCTTGGGATATTCACCTTGTATATACAATCTTGCTCAAAATAGTAGTATGCTACTTGGTTTGTTTCTACTTCAATGTGTACTTGTGTTTATTTCAGTATATCACTTATACGCATTAGTGGAGCCCTTAGGATCTTTGCTTGATTACCAGCGTTGTGATGGCAGTCACACTAGTGGGGGCTGGGTAATCTATAAGCACATCCTTATTCAGGTCCCTGGTCGCAGGACTATCGAGACAGGGCATCGATACTCCGGAGTAGACCAGCGCATGCGCTTCTCATCCCAGTGTGGGAGACGGTCTGTCCCACAGCCGTCAGTACGTCGTACTTGAGATAGTATGCGGGTGCTCGTTAGGTTACGGGTACACTGGACAGGACTCGTCGGGAACTGACTAGTTGGTATTATACCTATCGTCAGTTATCAGTTCCCAGGTGACATGAGTACAGCTTAGTCCGCTGACTTGACACTGTCACTCCGCCTCGAGTGTGTTCCCACTGTACTTTGATCACTACCCTACCACGGCTCAAAGGAGTCGTGCAAACAGGTGGTGGTTGGGTGCAGTCCCGAAGCACTTGGAGGCAGTGACGGTTAGACAGGATTCGTCTCTCCCGGTATTGGGGGTTGACATCGCGCTGTGTCTAGGAGAGCCATTACACGAGTAGTCCCTGGCCAGGGCAAACGAGATATACTGGTAGGTTTCCAGTGTTATCTCAGGGTGTATTGGGCTTCACTCCGGCACGACTTGTACCGCTATTGGGGGACTGACGTTTACCGCCCCCTAGGCCCGCCATGCGATGTATCAGACGAACAGACCGGACTGTACGGAGAATGTCACGCTCAGGCTCGGTAGGAGTTCAGATGGGTTTCGCCTCGTCGGTCTTCTTGTCGGCATTACCTGGGGACCGTTACGCACAGCTAGTGCCGCTTGCGGTCTGTGGTTAAACCCACTGCCAGCGTAGTGTCGAGTCTTTAGAGTCCCACACAGAAAGCTTTTCGCCTTTAGGCAAAAGAGTAGAGGTCGCATGGTATTGCGACAGGTCGCATGGTTTTGCGACAGGGTTCGGTCACATCCGTGCACTTGTGCACGTACAGTGTCCGGACAGTTTACACTAGCGGGCTTTGGTTTAAGCCGGATCCTAGTGTACCTTATGGGATTGGATTTATCCAGTTTGCATTCGTGTTCCTCGGAACGCGGATGCGGGTGTGTATGCACAGTTGACAGGGAGGCAGAGGCAGTGGATTCTCATTAGGGTTGTTGACAGTTGACCGTTGACTTTTGACTTTTTGCTCAACCCTAATGAGAATATGATATGTGATTAACTATTATATTAATTAAGTATTATGGTGATATGGTTGTTGACTTGTTGACTTTTGTTGACTTGTTGACTTTGGTGACTTGTTGACTTTTGTTGACTTGTTGACCGGTTGACTAGGCTTGACTAGTTGACCATCATGATAACCATGGTTATCATTTCATGCCAAAGACTTTTTTCTTGCTTGTTTTTGAGTAAAATGAGTGCATGATATGATAACCTTATGGTTGCTTCTAACCATCACCAAAAGACTTTTTTGATATGATGAGTTATGATCACTTTGGATTATGAGAGGGTGAGAGAGAAAAGAGAGCCTCATTCTTTCTTGCTCATTCTCTCTCTTGTTCTTGAGCTCTCCCCTTGCTCTCACCCTCAACCTCTTGCTCCCTCTCTTGATCTATGGTTCTCTTGTCTCATGAGTTGAGAATCAAGAACCATAGATAAAATCCCATTCTACTTCCTCTCTACTCATTCTAGTTCACTAGGTTTGGCAAACCAAGTGAACTAGTTTCTTCAAAGACCGAAGAAGGAGCTAAAGGTTGGAGCTTTCAAGTGGATCTATCTTCGGCGTACGGAGACGACGAGAAGGAGCCATCGGACCACCACCGGAGCTTGAAGAGAAGGAGTTCAAGTTTAGGTATAACCATCTTCATCCGAGTAGCTAAACATCTTTAGCTTAGTTTGCTAGTTTTAGTTTAGGTAACGATCCCGACCATAAGTTAGTCCATGTTGCCTCTTGCGATAAAAATTTTGATTTTATACCGTTTTCGCCTCCCCGTAAGAACCGGGGGTCGCAATATGGACTTACACCTACTCCATCATACCAGGGTCATCCTACACTCCGAAAGGAAAAACCTACGCTCTGATACCAACTTTGTCATGACCCAAAGTTCGGCCCGTGATCGGCACTTAATCACATAACGTCTACAGGCGTAACGCGACTAAGTAAGCCGAAACCAAGAAATCAAAACCATTAAAAGTAGTAAGTGTTAAAACATTTAATAGAAACATTTGTTAAAACATTTAGAAAACCTTGGTAATTTAGTAAAATTCTTTAAAGTTTAAGTTGTTTTCTTTAAAAATTTCGGCACCATTTCCTTTGTAAAAACTAGCCCCGGAATCGGGTATAAGACCAAATATAGATAAAAATGAGATACAATAAGAATAAAGCATCCTAAATGGGAGCATTCACGCCCAACGGCGGAAACAATCACAACAATAATAGTATACGACGCCGTAGCGAAGGAATGAGAAATATAAGTGAAAACAAGTATCATGAAAGATAAAACTGCATAAATAAAGTCAGCTCACAACGAGCTCGACACCAGAATACAAAATAATATACATCATTCTCACAACTGGTCTCTAAGTCAATACATGAATAGTAGATGGAGAGTACTAGATACAACAGTGTATACAACTGGAAAATAAACGGAGACCGCAAAAAAAAACCCACGTATTAGCAAAAGGGCTCACGCGCCAACAGCAGTGGTATATGTATCAAAAGATGTAAGAAAGCAGCCTGCCGCGACTACTCTGAGGGGCAACCTGCAAACACTGTGGCACAACGGGGGTGAGTTGCCAACTCGTGAATAGTAGATAACATATAAAGGTAATCGCGAGTATGCACGTACTGTGATACTCTAACGTATGCCAACAAATAATATCTATATGATGAACTGGATACGCAATAATCATGCAAAAGTACTCTATCAGGTACTATGACTACAGGATGAGATGCATAATAATGAATGCTGAGCATGGAAAAAAATAACATCTACACCGAATGTCAACGTGGAAAAATAACCGGTGTCCATCAATGCACCCAAATCCTAGTAAAACTCTGGCGCCGTCACCCTCATCGGCCCTCAAATCCTGTAAATCTCATAGAATCATGAGTGCCCAACATCGGCACTCGAAAATATCATGAAATCATAGTACCCAGCATTGACACGCAAATCCTTAAGTATCGGGCTCCGTCAGTCCGGATCGGCCCACGGGCTCCGTCTGTGGAATCGGCCCTCGGCCCCAGCAGTACGGGTCATCCCGTATCCATCTCTCGACTCTGATCAGTATCCTTCGGATAACCACCAGGTCCAACCAATCACCGGTAGGTAGTAGTCCCTCTTCCAGGCTCACCGTCTGTACACACAGCATCCCTTTCTTGCCCCGGGATACCATACCGGGTCCACCATGTACCCGCAATTGGCCTCATCCAGCTTCTCGATTCGGGTTCACATGTCACACGTCTCAGAACCGAGAAAACGCATGGTGGACGCACTGAAATATCATATCAAGAGAAACCGGGTTTTTAAAACAGTGCGCATTTTCTTAAATAATACCACGGTTCTCAAATCCAGAAATCACATAAATCCAAACTCAATGCGTAAATCCATGCAATGTGTCGTATGACACTGAGAGTAAAAAGGGAAAACCGTTCTTTTAAAAAGGATCCAGTTTTGAAAATATCTCATGCGGTCCCTATATTTTTTGAATCAAGTCCATATCATCCATGTATGTAACATATGTATGTATATAGGTTTGGATGTGCAAATGGATATATACGCGAATATGAGTGCAGCAATGTATATATGCACTAATATGGATATACAAGGTATGTGTGCACAAGTGTAGATATATCAATATGAATGTGCGCAATATAAGTATACCAATGTAAATATATGCCAATATGTGTCAAAGTCATGTCTAATCATCACTGATGCGGTAATCAAAACGATATATGATTCGTAGCAATCCTATAGTACGAGTGTCATGGCAATCACTAACGGTGTGAGTGTAATATACAAATAGTGCTCGTGCAGCTTAAACCGTTAGTGACAGTGCAGTTTCATCTAACTACCATTTCTGTATGCAACAAGGAATGGGTATGCTACAATAGTATATATGAATATGTACGACTAGAATATCCTAACACGCCCTGACGCTTAACGCCATATGGGCGATTTCCCCATAGATATTAAATCTACTCACCTGGTCTCGTGCTAAGCGTTGCCGACCTCTTGCTTCCCTTTCTTTGCGGCGTCCGACGTACTCGCCTGCGAACCTAGAATTTACACAAAGAATACACATAAGCAAATTCCTGCAAAAACGCGATATCGAAATCAAACGAGAAACTCGCATTGCAAACTAAACGCGCGTGTGTCCGATACGCTGGAACGTGTGTATACGAGTCTGAAACTACCCCGACACGTCACGACACGCAGCAAACGCAAAACCACTCACGTATCACACGTGTCGCGCAAACTAAACGTATTGGAAAAACGTTATATCGCTCCAGATTTTAACTCGGGTGAAAACTTAAAATGTTGCATGTACCACAGGCCTAAAAAATATAGCAGACACCAACACAACAAACCCAGACACCCAGATCCCCCATCCGGTTGCAAATTGCGGCCATAACGAATATTTCAGCGGCCCAGGTTGGGAATTTAGGGCTCGTGCTTCGTGTGTGTGGTCTAGGTCTAGTGTGGATGCTCCAGTTATCCTAGATTTTGTTTGAAGCATACGGGTCAACAGCAGATTATAGAAAGGCTGAATTTTGCTTTAAAATGTTAAATTTTACACTAAATGAAACCCTATGATATTTTAGTGAAATCTGGGGTTAACTCTCAGTTTAAAGGGCCTAATAACACTTAGTTAAGTTAAGCTAACCATTAATATCACCACTTGGCCAAATATCCACATTAATCACCATTTCTAGTACTAAATCTCAAATTTAACACTAATCGATGCTAATTAACACATGAGTTTAGCAACAAGGAAGTTGTGCTCAGAACTTATACCTCACTTGACCCTAGGTGCAAAGAGAAAGAGGAGAAGAAGAAGAAGAAGGCTGTGCTGCTGCTGGGTGCTGGTGCTGCTGCTGGTGCTACTGTTGCTTGGGCTGCTGCTGCTGCTACTTGTTGCTGTTGTTGCTTGCTGCTGCTACAGATGCTCCTGCTGCTTCTTCGTCTTCTGCTGTTGCTACTGCTTGTGTGTGAATGAGAGTGAGAGAGATGTGAGGAAATGAGAGGCAAAAGAAAATAGAAATGAGGGTCTAAGCTAGTCAACCTCCCCACTCTCTCTCCTCATTAAATGTGAGCATGGCTCAAGCCATGATGCCCACATCCTCTCTCTCTCTCTCCAAGTCAACCACAGTTCAAATATTTTTTTTCATTTTAAAAGAAATAACTAAAACTCTTAATTAAAATCCAAATAGTCTTAATAACCAAAAGTTTAGTTCACCATGGTTGTTAAGCATGGTTTAACCCTATGTTAACCCTAGTTTACATGCACATGTGTGTGCAAGCTTAAATAAATTCTAGTAAAATATTCATAAATTTTGATAAAATATTTGAAAATCGTTTTGGTAAACTTTTTACTAAAAACCATACCATAAAGTATAATTAGCCACTAATCACATCCTAAGGTGTTACACTATGGTCATCTTATCTTTGTGACATGACTGGCAAGTTTCACAAGATGTAAATTCAAACTGATTTAAATATGCATCTTAATGTAACTTAGCTAGTTGGGTCACTTTGATATGACCTAGTCTATAATGCCTCAAGAAGGATTTGTTCATTTTTGAACTCTTCCTCTTGTGTGTATTCTGTACGTTAAGAACTGTAGTTTGATTTAGAACGTATATGCTTTTAGATAACGTGCCTGAACCAATCAACTCTTGATATAGGAAATGTTCAAAACATTATCCAACAATACAAAATTATGTCCTTCTTTACTAATAAAGAGACTGATATGATGTTGTACATCAGGTTCGGTATCTAATAACATTCGTTGAGAATCAATGTATTTGGTAATACAGGGTGATAACTGCCAACAGACTTGGCTGCAACACTTGCACCATTTTTAACTCTTAAAACTTATCACCCGTTCTCAGTTCTCTACCTATCTTATAGCCCGTGTAACTTATTACATATACGGGATCCTGATCCGGTATCTCATACCCAGGACGTAAAGGATACTGAGAAACAGTTCTCGGTAATGAACACACCCGAAGAAGATATATCAGCATACACTTTCTTCGTTTGGGCGGCACGGGAATCCTGGCAATCCCCAATTTCCTGCTCTGTCTTATAACAATTATAAGTTGGAGCGGGACCAACGTTCCCTAGCGCAGTATAACAAGCGGGTTCAGTCAATACATCCGTATTATTATCTTGATTAAGGCGTGACATGGTCGCTACCTGGAGAGAGAGAGAGAAGAAGACACTCAGCGTATGCTCTTGCAAGATTAGATTGGTTATTAATTTATCTAATCAGGATGTCTCCCACTGTTTTAGTCAAATCTTCCTTCAAACCCCAAAAGGATAGACTAGCCGGGATTAATTACACGCTACAAGTTCGCCAATCTTTCAGCCAGGCCAGTGCCGGTACTTTGAGGGAGGTTCCCCGTGCTTTCGCACAGACCTAATTAAATAAACCTCGTTTTTCCAGGGGCGTAACCCCATCGACACATTTCTAGACACCTACTTGATCGGCAAATTGTAATGTGTAAAACTCTCCCAGGAGTAACTCTTACTCGCAGTGGGTATCGGGATCCAATATCTCATAGAAGGTATGCAATCTCATTGCAAATTTCAACACTTGAAATTCCGGATAATATTTTGCCCTGAGCGATCTGTGACCTTGACAAGGTCAACAAACCATAGACCGCAAGTCACGTTCAACCCGTCATTTCCCGATTGAATTAAACCCACCCGCATGACCCTTGACAAGGTCACATGACTACCCTAACTCAATCGCATCATATACTTTTGTAGATAAGCATAAATAGCTACCGCACACTACGCCTTGACAAGGTCAAAAAACGCAACACAAATACTATGAAGTACTTATCTGAAATGACGGAGGGCTACAACAGGTTTTTAAGAAAACCCTTTGCATAATGAACTTGATATCGTTGTAAAATTAAATGATTTAAAATGTATTGTTTTTTATGCTTTTACTAGTTTTGCTAAAGAGGTTACTCCCGGTGAAGGGATCGTCAGCTCTTTCCTTATCGAATAAGGTGCAGGATATTTCCTAAATACCACTATGCAAAGCAAAAACTATAGAAGCAATCAAAATACAAACCGAATGTGCAGCATCTGCTAGTTTCGCTAAAGAGGTCACTCCCGGTGAACGGATCTCGGCTCTTTCCTTATCGAATAAGGTGCTGGATGTTCTACAAGGAACACCGCTATGCAAAGCAACGACTAGAGCTACCTGTTTTTGAAAATTCGATTCCACAACATCTTTATGTTTCTTTTATTTCATTAATCTCATTAATGAAGTCCCATCATTTTAAGTTACCTAAACATCACAGATAAATACAACGTACGCTTATGCCATCCGCATTCGCATCGATGTCCTCTCATGCACCATTAGGTTAGGTAACTAACGGAAGAGCGGGGCAGTGCTAGCGTGGGTGTAAAACATAAGCAACGTCTATATAATATATCACATATACTATATCCTGTATCCATCTCAACATATCAAATGATCACATCACAGATATCGCAGCAGAATAACAACATATGAAATATTGGATATACTAGGATTTCCGTGTTTTATTTTAAGCCTGTATAAAACACGGATTCCACGGTCGTGATGAATAGCCAATCCCATACCCTAGACCCCTACGAGAGCGTCAAGCAACCCTACCAATTCTAGAGTTAGGAGACCCAGTCTCGACTCCTCGAGATGGTCTCCTACTGGACTCAAGAACCCGGTTACGTGTTCTCCCCGCCTTGGGTCTATCCTAATGCAGAAAAGTAAATAATATAAAATGGTGATATCATCCTCAACCCGGAAGTGCCCCAATAAAAGAATATTACATACAATGAATTTTACATGAATGAAAATGAAAAATTCTCATCTCACATAAAACCCCCGGCTATTCAATCACGACGATCCAATATAACATATCACAGCAATACATAACATCACATGTCATCAACGTAAGTAAACATGCGTATCCCAATTGTCGTCGACATATAGCACCGAAATCGGCGATACACCACATATTAAACTTACGGTCGCAGAAAAGAAAAATGAAAAACTACAACAGTTGGAATCCGCAACCTCCTTAGACATCGCATGCCTAACCAAATGAATTTCTTAGACATCGCATGCCTAACAATTATAAACCCTGCAATTTAGTCTCGATCTCGAAAACACTTTTCAATATCTAGTCGGGCAATTCAACAAGATTCCTGACATCCTGATCGAATGCTCGTCGGAAACTTTAGTAGACGGCCGCACCCCCGATGCCGTCGACGAAGTGCACTAAGGCGGAACACCGCTGCCGCGAGCACCCGAAGGGATGCTTTTGGCGACGGGGTTCTCCTACAGTCACTTGGTCGGGGCTATAGGCGTGGCTATCTATTAAGTTTAACCGGCGAGTATCCGCGTACACTACGTGATTGCGACGGACTTTTGATCTCATCAAAATCCCGTGGCAACCGATCAAATGAGACTAAACTGCTAAATTTATAACATTCAAATTAGTTATCTCATAACTACATGTGGATTCGAAATATTGTATCACATTCCGGATAAATAGATGATGTTAAACTTTCCGATCGAATAAACAAATACCCAAGATTTCCTAAATAGCTCAACACTTGAGCAGAGTTCAAAAAGTTCCAGAACATGCCACATCCCCTATGAACCAGCCGTAGAAGGGTCAAACCAACGCCTCACATGTGGCAACGCTAAACTATCACAAACCCTTGGGTTCAGTTGCAGTTTTGACAGTCACATAATAGACTTAAGGTTACATTCTTCTAGAGGGTCCACAAATACGCTTGCATGATTTTCCGAAAGTTTTAAACTCTGGAAAAATCCAACACTTGAAAATTTTCCGTGTCGGGAAAAAGTGAGTTATTGATATCCGTTTGAACATTTTAACACGTTCTAAATTACCCGAAAAACTAAATGATGTTAAACTTTCCGATCGAATCAACGAATCCCAAAGATCCCCAGAAAACTCAACACATGAGTAATTAAAAATTCCCAGAAGCACTTGGTAACACCTACGGATCAACTGTTGAAAATACGATCCCTCAATCCTCAAGACATGCCGCGGAACCGCCGCCAATACCTTGGTTTGGCCGCGGTTCCATGTCGCTTTGATGAATTCAGGGGTTCATTTTTCTCAGATATCCATAAAATCACCTGCTTAATTTTCTGAGTTTTTTTAATATGGAAAAATCAACATTTTAAAAAATTTCCAAAGAGGGGGTCTATTGAGATGTTTCGGGGTTCGATCGGACTTTTAACTTCGTCTACACGTCGCCTAATGCTCTAGCTAGGCTCTGATACTACTGTTAGGTTACTAGGCACTAGAACAAGGTTCCACAAGGCATCAACCACGCCAAAATCAAAATTTTCAAGTGCCAAACAGCCATAGCAAGATCTTTAACTAGAGAATTAGGGTTAACATGAACAAAGTAAACATCTTTACTTCTAAGAGAGCGAGGAATACAACCTTTGTAGACCGGTCCTTCACTTCAAATAGCTCCGTGCAGTAGTCCCCTTCGCTGCGATCGCAAGCTCCGGACTCTAAAGAGGCTCCGTTGGAAGAACGAACGTGCTTGCTTCGAAGACTTCGAGGCCGAAGATGATCTACGTCGGGGAGACACTAACTCAAGTTATTCCTTCACTAGGTCATGAACTTTGTGAAGAGAACACCCTATACTACATAGAAAGTAGTAAAGGATGATGAAGTAGGAAGTGGGCTCACTTTAGAATTGATTTTCTCACACTTATTCTCATAACACCATTAGAGCTAGTAAGGTTTTTCATGGAGCTTGATGATGAAGAAGAAGTAATGAATAATTCATCCAATTGAAAAAACTTATCCTATGAATTATTGCACCATGGTTGAGTTAAGCCCTCATGCTTAACTCATGTAGAGAATTAACCAAGGTATGAGGTTAAGGGTTGGGTTAACTAATATCCTAAGGAATGATAAAAGAGTTGATTTTGTCAATGTTTCATACAAGCTTCTACAAGCTTGATAACTTTGACTAAAGTCTCCTCTCTTTTGTTATTCTTAAGGAAATAAGTAAACCCTAATTTAACCTAAACTTGATATAAGTCTCATACACCCATCTTGTATGTATCATCAAGCATGACACAAACATGTACACTTGCATATACCACATATAAACAATGTGCACAAACATGTGAGAAAATAAATCTTAAGTGAGCTAATACTAGTTAATGTAATGTAATATATCAAATATATAATTATACATTAAATTATTAAATCAACTCTTGATTTAATAATCCGGCAATAACCGACTAATATCATGTGTAACAACTTATCGAATCAACACTTGATCTGATAACCCGACTATATCGCATATAACCGACCAATGTCACAATCGCGAGAATAGAATACGGTATCACATATCGTATCAATCTCGGTCCCTCACATATCACATATGTGCTCCTACTCCGTTTCGCTTGAGCCAGGAAACCCCTGTGTAGGACTCTGAAGACTCGTCAATACGCCGGCAGTAGGTGATGATCATATCAAACACCCACAAGCCCAAGCGGTCTGCTAAACGTAATGGCCACACGGGTATTGAGCGATTAGAAGATCAACAATCAAGCCTGCTAGTACTCCTGTGAATCCAATCAGTAACACAACCGTACAGTCCGGTCTCTTCGTCTGATATGCCGCATATCTCGTCTAGGGGTGGTAAATGCCAGACCCCAGTAACTCGATAAGTCGTGTCAATATGAGGCTCATAATGGGACGAGAAACTATTGGTAACACTTACCAGTAAATCTCTGAAGCTGCCTTGGCCAAGGACTTCCTGTTATAGCCAATCGAGCACTGCGCAACATCAACTCCCTATACCGAGAGAGACGAAACCCCTCCAATCGCTCATTGCCTCCATGTGACTCGGGACTGTACCCAAAAGCCACCGTTTTGCATGCCCTCTTGGACGTTGTATGATGGAAATTAAAGCACAGTAGGAATCACACAAGACTCTATGACGATCTCGGGTCTACAGACTAACCTGTACCAGTGTCACCAGGGAACTGCCATCTGACGTGAGGTATAATACCATTTGGGAGTTCTCTGCGAGTCCGTACAGTGTACTCAGTCTCCACTGAGCACCCGTATACTGTCTCTGGTGTCAAATACCAATGGATATGGGATCATCCATCGCCCATCTACATGGGTCGAGAAGCTATACACTAGTCTACTCTGGTATATCGATGCCCTGTCTCGATACACCTACGACTAGGAATATTTAAAGGATGTACTTAGTGACTACACTGTCCCCACTAGTATGATCTGCATCATAATCCTGGTAGTCAAGTACTCATCCTAAGGGCTTTATCAACTTGTAACATAGAGACAATCAGAGTACATGTTAAGATAAAGTGCAACCAGATAGCATACTATCATGTCGAGCAAGAAAGTCCTCCATATATTTGTCCAAGCATCCACTACAATATATATCGTATGTACAGTAATGGCCTCTAAGGCATACATATCACTAACAGACAGTACTCTGGCAGCACGTCTGCGGCACTAGCTGTGAGTAACGGCTACCCTGGTATCCGTCGATAAGAAGGTCGACGAGCAAGTTCATCCAAACTCCTACCGAGCCTATCTGTGACAATCTCCGTACAGTTCGGTCTATTCGTCTAAGAGTATTTCATATCGGGCCTAGGGGGCGGTAAACGTCAGACCCCTAATAGCAGTATAATTCGTGTCGGAGTGTAACCCAGAACACCCTGAGAAACTACTTGAATACCTACCAGTAAATCTCACTTGCCCTGGCCAGGGGCTTTGGGTAATGGCTCTCCAAACACAGCGCGATATCAACCCCCAATACCGGGAGAGACGAATCCTATCTAACCGCCACTGCCTCCAAGAGCTTCGGGACTGCACCCAACTACTACCTATTTGCACAACTTAATAGAGCCGTGGTGGGGTAGTAATCTAAGAACAGTGGGAACGCACTTGAGGAGAAGTAGCAGTGTCATGTCAACGGATTAAGCTGTACTCATTTCACCTGGGAACTGCTACTTGACGATAACTATAATACCAACCAGTAGTACCCTACGAGTCCGTCCAGTGTAACTCATAACCCAATGGGCACCTGCATACTATCTCCAGTACGATATACTGATGGCTGTGGGACAGGCCATCTTCCCTGCTGGGATGAGAAGCATATACACCAGTCTACTCTGGAGTATCGATGCCCTGGCTCGATAATCCTACGGCTAAGGACCTGTATAAGGATGTGCTTATAGACTACCCAGCCCCCACTAGTGTGACCGCCATCACAACGCTGGTAGTCAAGCAAAGATGCTAAGGGCTCTATCAATATGTATTAGCGATATGTTAAAAGAAATATATACACATATTAAGATAGATACAAACCAATTAGCATACTACTATATCGAGCAAGACTGTCGTAAATCCGTGTATATATCCCAAGCTTCCAAAATATAATATACAAACTAGTACTATACAATAATGCCCTCTAGGGCATACATATCCAACAATCACTAAAGTCCAGTAATTGGTGTACCGCATACCCAACGTCTGCACTAAGGCCAGCTACTGGTGTACCGCATACCCAATAGCTTAAAAAGTCGCTCGAACTGTGCTTGAGGGAGGGCCTTTGTGAATGGATCGGCCGTATTATCTTTAGTGTCCACTCTTCGTACCTCGATCTCCTGGCGATCAATGATTTCCCTGATCAGGTGATACCGCCTTAAGATGTGCCTGGATTTCTGATGGGACTGTGGTTCCTTCGCTAAAGCTATAGCCCCATTGTTATTGCAATACAAAGGTATCGGGTCAACAATGGTCGGAACTACCTAATGTTCACTAATGAACTTCTTCATCCAGACCGCCTCTTTTGCGGCATCGCTTGCAGCAATGTATTCAGCCTCCATCGTCGAGTCTGCGACGGTATCCTATTTGGAACTCTTCTAACACACCGCCCCTCTATTGAGGGTAAACACAAAACCTGAGACAGACTTGCTGTCGTCCTTGTCACTCTGGAAGCTTGAATCAGTAAAGGACTCGACCCTGAGGTCTCCATTACCATAAACCAGGAGCATCTCCTTAGTCCTTCTTAGGTACTTGAGAATGTTCTTCACTGCTGTCCAGTGGTTCTCACCTCGGTCTGACTGATACCGGATCACCACGCTTAGCGCATAAGCTACATCTGGTCTTGTAAATAGCATTGCATACATTATAGATCATACTGCCGAAGCGTAGGATATAGTGCTCATGCGAACCCTCTACTCGTCAGTCTTGGGAGACATCTTCTTAGAGAGGGTGATTTCGTGCAATGCGGGTATATTACCGCGCTTGGAATCTTACATAATAAATCTCTTTAGTACGATCTCTATGTACCTGGACTGTGAAAGTCCCAGTAATTTCTTAGATCTATCTCTGTAGATCTTGATCCCTATATGCATGAGGCATCACCCAGGTCCTTCATGGAGAACCGTTGTGACAAGAATAGCTTGACCGATTGTAGCATAGGAATATCATTTCCTATCAAAATAATGTCGTCCACGTATAAGACTAGGAATACGACAGTTCGTCCTACAATCTTCTTATATATACATGGCTCATCTTCGTTCTTGATGAAGTCAAATTCTTTGACTGTTTCATCAAATCAGATGTTCTAGCTCCGCGATGCCGGCTTTAATCCATAAATGGATTTAAGCAACTTGCACACCTTCCTGCTGCTCCCACTGTCTACAAAGTCTTCTGGTTGATCCATATAAACGCACTCTTCCAAACTGCTGTTTAGAAAAGCCGTATTTACGTCCATCTGCCAGATCTCATAGTTATGGAAGGCAGCAATGGCAAGTAGGATCCGAATGGATTTGAGCATAGCCACTGGAGAAAAAGTTTCATCATAGTCCACACCTGGTCTTTGACAAAAACCTTTTGCAATGAGTCTAGCCTTATAGGTTTCCACCTGCCCATCTACACGAAGTTTCCTTTTGTAGATCCATTTGCATCCAACGGGTTTTACCCCAGGTGGAGCAATATCTAATGTCCACACTTTATTGGTATACATGGACTCCATTTCGGATCGCATAGCATCAAGTCACTTATCAGAGTCCCTACTGATAATGGCCTGCCTGAAACTGGCAGGATCATCTTCTTCCAAGATGCAATCCTCCCGATCCCCGTCTATGAGAAAACCGTAGTATCTCTCGGGTCGATGAGAAATCCTACCAGATCTGCGGAGTGGCTGAGGTTCGTCTGTGGTTATTGAATCTTGAGGTTCTGTCAAATCTTCAGTTTTAGTTTGTGGTCGCTGAATTTCTTCCAATTCTATCGTTCTCCCACTAATTTCTTTTGCAAGAAAATCCGTTTCTAAGAAAACGGCATGTTGAGCAACAAACACCTTCTGTTCCTCAGTATGGTAGAACAGATATCCATAACCATTATTTGGATATCCCACAAACTTACATAAAACCGACCGTGCCTCTAGTTTATCCGGTTTATGCTTTTTAACATAAGCCGGACAACCCTATATTTTAAATCTTTTAAGATACGGTCTTTTTCCATTCCATATCTCAAATGGTGTCCTAGGCACAGATTTGGACGGAACATCATTCATTAGGTATGCTGCTGTCTGAAGCGCATGCCCCCAAAATGAATGAGTCAACTCAGCATTACTCATCATGGAGCAAACCATGTCCAACAGGGTACGATTCCTCCTCTCCGACACGCCTTTGTGCTGTGGTGTATACGGAAGAGTAAGCTGAGAGAGAATTCCATTCTCTTTTAGGTATTCTAGGAATTCCGTGCTTAAGTACTCCCCTCCTCTATCATATCGGAGGATCTTGATATTTTTTCTAGTCTGGTTCTCTACTTCGTTTCTGAATTCTTTGAATTTCTCAAAAGCTTCAGATTTGTGTTTCATAAGATACACATATCCAAATCTACAGAGATCGTCAGTTAATATGATAAAGTATGAGAACCCAACCCTTGCATGTATAGACATCGGACCACACACATCAATGTGTATGAGTCCTAAGAGCTCTGCTGCTTTTTCTCCATGTCTGGTGAACGGAGATTTGGTCATCTTTCTTTTGAGACAAGACTGACAAGTTTCATATGATGAAAATTCGAACGTATTCAAGAGTCCATCTTTATGTAACTTACTTAGTCTTTTCTCTCCGATATGACCAAGTCTACAATGCCACAAGTAGGATTCGTTCGTATATGAACTCTTCCTGTTGCGTGTGTTTTGTACATTGAGAACTGTATTCTGATTTAGAACATAGATACCATTACACTGTAGGGTTACTAGGCACAGTCACAAGGTTCTCCAAGGCATCAACCATGCCAAAATCAAATTTTTCATGTGCCGAACAACCCTAACCAAGATTTTAGACTAGAGATTAGGCGAAACAAAGCAAGTAAACAACTTTACTTCTAAGAGTTAGGGATTACAACCTTTGTAGTCCGTTCCTTCACTTCTAAAGCTCCGTGTTGAGGTCCCTTCGCTGTGATCATCGAGTACTCGGACTCTAGAGAGGCTCCATGAAGAGAAAGATGTAAGCTTGCTTCCGATCTTCGATAACAAAGATGATCTACCTTGAAGAAACTCAAGCCCAAGCTTTTGCTTCACTAATCAAGTATTAGCAAAGTAAACACCCTAATCTAAGTGGCTAGAATAGATGAGGATGATGAAGTAGGAATTGAGCTCTCATTTGTTTTCTTTATCTCACTCATTTTCATCACTTTTGAAAAAGCTAGAAAGCTTTTCATCAAAGAGGAAGAAGATGAAGAAGCAAAACCATTTGTGATGAATAATGAATCAAGTGAGGTTAGAAATGCAATCATGGGTTAAGTATGAAGACTTAACCCATGTAGAGAATTAACTATGGTTAAAGGGTTGGGTTGGGTTAAAGAAATATGTTTGCAAACTATCACAAAATATCAAGGTCAAAGTCAAAGCTTCAAGAAGCTTCTTGAAAGCTTCATAAAGCTTCTTGAAAGCTTCATGAAAGTTTAAGCCTAATCCAAACCCTAACCATATTTAAACTCCACAAATCATGTTGCATTTATAACCATAACATGTTACAATATTATATATCAGATATACAATATTTATTGTAACAAAATAAAATAATACAATTAACATATATCACATATATATCAATATATTACCCGAGTGAGAAAAAGAATCTTTAAGTGAGCTTATATTAGTTAATGTAATTTAATATATCAAATATATAATTATACATTAAATTATCGAATCAACACTTGATCCGATAATCCGGCTATATCGCATATAACTGACTAATATAATCTGTATCAGTTCATCGAATCAACACTTCATCCGATGACCCGGCTATATCACATATACCCGGTTGATATCTCATATCGCGAGAATCTAATACGGTATCACATACTCATATTGTTCTCGGTCCCGCACATATCACATATGTGCTCCTACTCTATTTTTCCTGACCAGTAAATCTCAAGAACCCTGGCCAGGGATTTCCAGTTATAACCAATCGAACACAGCGCAACATCAACTCCCTATACCGGGAGAGACGAAACCCCTCATATCGCCTATTGCCTCCATGTGATTCGGGACTGTACCCAAAAGCCACCTTTTTGCACGCCCTCTTGGACGTGGTATGATGGAAATCAAAGCACAATAGGAATCACACAAGACTCTATGACGATCTCGGGTCTACAGACTAACCTGTACCAGTGTCACCAGAGAACTGCCATCTGATGTGAGGTATAATACCATCTGGGAGTTCTCGGCGAGTCCGTCCAGTGTACCCAGTCTCCACTGAGCACCCGTATACCTTCTCTGATGTCAAACACCAATGGATATGAGATCATCCATCGCCCATCATATGGGTCAAGAAGCGCATACGCTACTCTATTCTGGAGTATCGATGCCCTATCTCGGTACTCCCACGACTAGGAACATTTGAATGATGTACTTAGCGACTACACTTTCCCCACTAGTACGATCCGCATCATAGTCCTGGTAGTCAAGTACTCATCCTAAGGGCTTTATCAACATGTAACATAGAGACAATCAGAGTACATGTTAAGATAAAGTGTAACCAGATAGCATAATATCGTGTCGAGCAAGAAAGTCCTCCCTATATATGTCCAGGCATCCACTACAATATACAACGTATGTAAAGCAATGGCCTCTAGGGCATACATATAACTAACAATCTCCCACTTGCACTAGGGCCATCTGTTGTGGTATCGCATACACAACATACAGCTGCGGTTGAAGTATCTCATACTCAACCATCCTATAAAAGTCTATACTGGGAAATAGGCCTTTGTCAGTGGATCTGCGCTGTTGTCCTCTTGGTCTACTCTCCTAACCTCGATCTCCCTGGAGATCAACCATCTCCATGATTAGGTGATACTGCCTAAGAATATGTCCGGATCTCTGATGGGACGGGCGTTCCTAGGCATAAGCCACAACTCAAATTGTCATACAATGGTAGGAATGAAGTACATCTCATGAACTTATTTTTATATCCAGACTGCCTCTTTGGTAGCATCCTTGGTAACGATGTATCTTGACTTTAATCGTCTAGTATGTCACGGTATCTAGCTTGGAACTCTTCCAACATACCATCCCTCCACTGAGGTTAAAGACAATGCCTGCGACTGACATTCAGTCGTCCTTACACCCTGGAACCTTTCCAGTGATTCTCCCTAGGATCTCTTGATACCATCTCACTACAACTAGCAAGAATCCTAACATCCAATTAGATCTATCTCATAGATATAAAAGCTAGGATTTAGGAGGTATCACTTTGATCCTTACGGAGAATCATTGTGATAAGAGGAGATTGACCGAGCGTAGCATAGGAAACTCCTTTCCTATAAAGAGTATGTCATCCACGTACTCTACGAGGATCACCACCATACTCCCCACTACCTTTTTGTATATACAAGGTCCATCTACCGTTTTGATGAAGTCAAAGTCTTTGACTACTACATCAAAACAGACGTTCCAACTCCGCGATGCCTGATTTATCACATAAAATATCTTGCACACGTTTCCGCTGCTCCCACTGTCTACGAAGCCCTCTGGCTGTGTACTTATAGACGCTCTCTTCCAAATCATCATTCAGAAAAGCAGTCATGACACCCAACCGCCAGATATCGTAGTTATGGTATGTAGCAATGGCAAGTAGGATCTAGATGGATTTAAGCATAGCTTTGAAAGTCTCAACCTTTCCATGTACACCAAGTAATCTTCTCAAGATATACTTGCTCCTGATGGGGATTTAACCCTTCAGATAAAGCAACGAAAGTCCATACTTTGTTGGTGTATAAGGATTCCATCTCAGATCGCTAAGAATCCAGCCATTCTCACAGAGTCCTCACTCTTGATGGCCTGCTCGAAACAAGTTGGGTCATCATCTCATGATGCAATCCTCGCTCCCACTGTCAAAGAGAAACCGAAGTATCTCTCAAGTGGATGAGGAACCCTACTAGATCGGCGGAGAGGCTGAGGTTCGTTAGAAACTATAGAATCCTCCGGTTTTACAAAATCATCAGCTGCAGTTTGTATAGCTGGAACTCTTTCAAGTTCTACCTTATTGTAAGTCCGCGTTGCTCACCCTGGTTCTTAAGGAGAGGCGGAAACGGTAAAAAACGATTTTTTGACACAAAGCAACATGGACTAAAAGGAGGATCTTTGCTAAACAAAAACCTAGCAAACTACATGAGGTTCTATCTACTATTTTATAGAGATTATACCTCATGAAACCGGTCCTTCGGGTCTTCTCTCCACTGTCCTGCTCGTCCATCCAAGCTCCGAGGATCGATCTGTAGGGTTCCTAAGCACACTAATGAGGTTCCACAAGGCATCAACCATGCCAAATTCAAAAAATTCCGGTGCCGAGAAACCCTAAACTAGATCGTTAACTAGAGATTAGGCGAAACATGCAAGTAGTAAACAACTTTACTGCTAAGTGAAAGAGACTACAACCTTTGTAGATCCGGTCCTCCACTTCCTTAGCTCCGTGATGATGTCCCTCCGCTGCGATCATCGGAACCCGGACTCTAGCGATGGTTTCGTCGAAGAAATGATCGGGCTAGGTCGTCGACTTTGATGCCGAAGATGATCTACGTCGAGGCAACACAAGATCAAGCTCCAACTTCACCAAGCCATGAAACTTGTGAAGAAAACACCCTATACTACTTGGCAAGTGGTAGAAGATGAAGAAATAGGAAGTGGGTTCACTTTAGAATTGGATTTCTCACTCTTTTTCTCAAGTCACCATTGAAGCTAGCAAGCTTCTTTCTTCTTGAAGAAGAAGAAGAAGAAGAAAAAGAATATGATAAGAATAATGAATAAATGGAAAATAATGTGATTCTTATCATAATGCAACCTTGGGTTAGTTTAACAAGTGTAGAGAAAAAACTAGGGTTCAGTTGAATGGTTAGGGTTAAGGAAAAAACAAAATGGTCAAAGCTTTCAAAGCTTCATGAAGTTTCAAGAATGAAACAAATTAAGCCACCATTTTATTCTTGCCAAAATAAACAAATAAATAAATAAAATGAATAAGTGAATAATTCAAAACCCTAACCATTCCCTTAACCATGGTTTAAAGTAAACATACACCCAAGCTTGCATGTATCATCAAACATGATACAATCTAGTGCACAAAAATATATCACATATACTACTTGTGCACATCAAGTGAGGAAATCCATCTTAAGTGAACAAATACTAGTTAATGTAAAGTAATATATCAAATATATAATTATACATCAAATCATTAAATCAACATTTGATTTAATGATCCGGTCATATCGCATATAACCGACTAATATCAAGTGTATCAATGTATCGAATCAACACTTGATTCGGTAACCAGGCTATATCACATATAACCTGCCGATGATACAAATCGCGAGAATAGAATCCAGTATCACATACTTGTATTATTCTCGGTCCCGCACATATCTCATTTGCGCTCCTATTTCGTTTCGCTTGAGCCAGGAAACCTCTGTGTAGGACTCTAAACACTCGTCAATACGCCGGCAGCAGGTGATGATCATATCAAACACCCACAAGCCGCAAGCGGTCTGCTAAACGTAACGGCCACCCGGGTATTGAGCGATCAGAAGATCGACGAGCAAGCCCGCTCATACTCCTGTGAATCCGACCAGTAACACTTACAGTACAGTCCGGTCTCGTCGTCTGATATGTCACATATCTCGCCTAGGGGTGGTAAAAGTCAGACCCCAATAGCTCGATAAGTCGTGTCGATATGAGGTCTATAACAGTTCGAGAAACTACCGGTAACACTTACCAGTAAATCTCAGCAACCCTGGCCAGGGATTTTCGGTTATAGCCAATCGAACACAGCGCAACATCAACCCCCTATACCGGGAGAGACGAATTGGTAAGGTGGAAATCAAAGCACAGTGGGAATCACACAAGACACTATGACGATCTCGGGTCTACAGACTAACATGTACCAGTGTCACCAGAGAACTGCCATCTGACGTAAGGTATAATACCATCTGGGAGTTCTCGGCAAGTCCGTCCAGTGTACCCAGTCTCCACTGAGCACCCGTATATCATCTCTGATGTCAAACACCAATGGATATGGCATCATCCATCACCCATCTGTATGGGTCGAGAAGGTACACGCTAGTCTACTCTGGTATATCGATGCCCCGTCTCGATATACCCACGACTAGGGACTTTGAAGGATGTACTTATGGACTACCATGTCCCTACTAGTATGATCCGCATCATAGTCCAGGTAGTCAAGTACACATCCTAAGGGCTTTACCAACATGTAACAGAGAGACAATCAATGTACACGTTAAGGTAAAGAGCAACCAGATAGCATACTATCATGTCGAGCAAGAAAGTCCTCCCTATATATGTCCAAGCATCCACTGCAATATACATCCTATATATAGTAATGGCCTCTATGGCATACATATAACTAACAATCTCCCACTTGCACTAGGGCCATCTGATAGCAGTATATGTAGTATCTAATACTCAACCATCCCATAAATGTCTCTCTCTGGGAAAAGGCCTTTGTGAGTGGATCCGCCGTGTTGTCCTCTGAGTCTACTCTCCTAACCTCGATCACCCTGGAGATCAACTATCTCCATGATCAGGTGACACTGCCTCAGAATATGTCTGGATCACTGATGGGACGGACGTTCCATGGCATAAGCCACAACTCCATTGTCACACAATGGGAGGAACTAAGTTCATCTCATGAACAAATATACACCCAGACAGCCTCTTTGGTAGCATCTTAAGTAGCGATGTATCCAGCCTTTATCGTCTAGTATGCCACGGTATCCAGCTTGGAACTTTTCCAACATACCGTCCCTTTACTGAGGGTAAAGACAATGCCTGTGACTGACATTCAGTCGTTCTCATCACCCTGGAACACTTCCAGTGATTCTTCCCAGGATCATTTGATACCATCTCACTTCAACTAGTGAGAATCCAAACATCCATTTAGATCTATCTCATGGATCCAAAACCCGGGATTTAGTAGGTATCACTTTGATCCTATATGGAGAATCCTTGTGATAAGCGGAGATTGACCGAGCGTAGCATAGGAAACTCCTTCCCTATCAAGAGTATGTCATCCACGTACTCTACGAGGATCGCCACCATACTCCCTACTACCTTTTTGTATATACAAGGTTCATCTACCATTTTGATGAAGTCAAACTCTTTGACTACTACATCAAAACAGATGTTCCATCTCCGTGATGCCTGCTTTATCCAATAAAGCATCCTGTACACGTTTCCGTTGCTCCCACTATTTACGAAGCCCTCTGGCTGTGTACTTATAGACGCCCTCTTCTAAAACATCATTTAGAAAAGCTGTAATGACACCCAACCACCAGATATCGTTGTCATGGTATGTAGCCGTGGCAAGTAGGATCTGGATGGACTTAAGCATAGGCCCCAGAAAAGGTTTCATCATTATTCACGCCTGGTTGATGAAAAAAACCTTTAACAAGTCTAGCTTTGAAAGTCTCAACTTTTCCATCTACACCAAGTAATCTTCTCAAGATATACTTGCTCCTGATGGGGATTTAACCCTTCAGATAAAGCAACCAAAGTCCATACTTTGTTGGTGTATAAGGATTCCATCTCAGATCACTAAGCATCCAGCCATTCTTACAGAGTCCTACTCCTGATGGCCAGCTCGAAACTAGTTGGGTCATCATCTCATGATGCAATCCTCGCTCCCACTGTCATAGAGAAACAGAAGTATCTCTCAGGTGGGTGAGAAACCCTACTAGATCGGCGGAGAGGCTGAGGTTCGTTGGTATCTACTGAATCCTTTGGTTCTACCAAATCATCTGCTGTAGTTTGTATAGTTGGAACCTTTCCAGTTCTACATGACTGACCTTGCCTCGAGCTTGTCTGGATTTTGCTTTTAGACATAGGCCGGACAACCCCAAATTTTAACTAGCTTAAGACATGGGCTCTTCCCATACCATATCTCATATGGACTGGTAGGCAACTGATTTGATTTGTACCCTATTCAATAGGTATGCAGCTTCTCAAGTGCATAACTCCCAAAAGGAAATAGGAAACTCAGTAGTACTCATCATAGAGCACACCATATCACATAGGGTGCTATTGCTCCACCCTGATATACCATCGTGCTATGGTGTTTACGGAGGAGTAATGCTGAGAGAGAATCTCATTCTCCTTTAGAAAAGTCCAGGAATTCTATGCACAAGTATTCTCCTCCGTGATCTCATCAAAAGACATAATACTTATACCCTTATTAGTTCTCTACTTCTAACTTATATTCTGTGAATATCTCAAAAGGTTCGGACTTGTGTTTCAACAGGAACATATGACTGAATCTTGAGAGATCATCAGAGAATGTGATGAAGTACAAAGAACCGGTCTTGGCATGTGTAGACAGGGGATCTTATATACATCATCATGTATCAGTCCCAAGAGTTCACTGACTCTTTCTCTGTTTCCAATAAACGGATCTATGGTCATCTAATCTTTGTGACATGACTGGCAAGTTTCATAAGATGTAAATTCAAACAGATTTAAATATGCATCTATATGTAACTTCAGCTAGTCGGGTCGCATTGATATGACCTAGTCTACAATACCTCAAGAAAGATTCGTTCATTTCTGAACTCTTACTCTTGTGTGTGTTCCGTATACTAAGAACTGTAGTTTGATTTAGAACATTAATGCTTTTAGATAACGTGCCTGAACCGATCAACTTTTGATATAGGAAATGTTCAAAACATTATCCAACAATACAAAATTATATCCTTTCTTTACTAATAAAGAGACTGATATGATTTTGTATATCAGGTTCGGTACTTAATAACATTCGTTCAGAATCAATGTATTGGTAATACAGGGTGACAGTGACCAACAGACTTGGCTGCAACACTTGCACCGTTTTCTGCCTCATGAAACTTATTACCCGTTCTCAGTTCTTTACCTATCTGTAGCCCATGTAACAAATTACAAATGAGGGATCCTGATCCGGTATCAAATACCCAGGACGTAGAGGATACAGAGAAACAGTTCTTTGTAATGAACACACCCGAAGGAGATGCATCATATGCACTTTCTTCGTTTGGGCGGCATAGGAATTCTGGTATTCCCCTATTTCCTGCTCTGTCTTATAACAATTATAAGTTGGAGCGGGACTAACGTTCCCCAGCTCAGTATAACAAGCGGGTTCGGTCAATACATCCATATTATTATCTTGATTAAGGGGTGATATGGTCGCTACCTGAAGAGAGAGAGAAGAAAACACTCTGCGTGCGCTCTTGCAAGATTAGATTGGTTATTATTTTATCTAATCAGGATGGCTCCCACTGTTTTTATCAAATCTTCCTTCAAACCCTAAAAGGAAAGACTAGCCGGGATTAATTACACACTATAAGTTCACCAATTTTTCAGCCAGGCCAGTGTCGGTACTTTGAGGGAGGTCCCCCGTGCTTTCGCACGAACCTAATTAATGTAAACCTCGTGTTCCCAGAGGCGTAACCCCGTTGACACCTTTCTAGACACCAACTTGATCGGCTAATTGTAATGTGTAAAACTCTCCCAGGAGTAACTCTTCCTCGCAGCGGGTATCGGGATCCAACTATCTCATAGAAGGTATGCAATCTCATTGCAAATTTCAACACTTGAAATTCCCGATAATATTTTGCCCCTAACGTGCTATGACCTTGACGAAAGCCAACAAACCATAGCCCGCTAGTCAAGTTCAACCCGTAAATTTCTTGATTGAATTAAACCCACCCGAATGACCCTTGACGAAAGCCAACAAAGCCGCACGACTACCCTAATCCAATCGTATCGTATGCAGCAGATAAGCAGCATATAGCTACCGCACACTACACCTTGACGAAAGCCAACAAATGTAGCACGAATACTATATACAACTTATCTGAAATGACGGAGGGCTACGACAGGTTTTTCTGAAAATCTATTGCGTAATGAACTTGATATCGTTGTAGGATCGAATGAATTTTGAAATGGAGTGTTTTTGAGGCTTTTCTAGTTTTGCTAAAGAGGTCACTCCCGGTGAAGGGATCGTCGGCCCTTTCCTCGTCGAATGAGGTGCGGGATATATCATATATATCACTATGCAAAGCAGAAACTCTAGAAGCTATCAAAAAACAAACCGAGGGTTGTAGCATCTGCCAGTTATTGCTAAAGGAGTCACTCCCGGTGAAGGGATCTCGGTCCTTTCCTCGTCGAATGAGGTGCGGGATATATCATATACATCACTGTGCAAAGCAAGAACTGTAGCTACCTGTTTTATTTTTGAAATTCGATTCCACAACATCTTTAGGTTTCTTTTACTTTCATTAATCAAATTAATGAAGTCCCATCATTTAAGTTAGCTAAACATCACAGATAAATATGACGTATACTTATGCCATCCGCATTCGCCTCGATGTCCCCTCGTGCACCGTTAGGTTAGGTAACTAACGGCAGAGCGGGGCAGGGCTAGCGCGGGTGTAAAACATAAGTAACGCCTATATAATATATCAAACATCCTATATACAGTATTTATCACAGAACATCACATGATCACATCACAGATAACGCAGCAGAAAATATCATATGAAATATTGGATATACTAGGACGTCCGTGTTTTTAATACGAGCCAGTACAAAACACGGATTCCACGGTCGCGATGAATAGCCAAACCCACACCCCTAGACCCCTACGAGAGCGGCAAGCAACCCTACCAATTCTAGAGTTAGGAGACCCGGACTCGACTCTTCGAGTTGGTCTCCCACTGGACTCCAGAACCCGGTTACTTGTGCCCTCCTCCTTAGGTCTATCCTAGTGCGGAAAAGTAAATAATATATAAATGGTGACATCTTCCGCAACCTGGAAGTGGCCCAAAAATAGAATATTACATACAAGTTTTTACATGAATGAAAATGAAAAACACTCATCTCGCATAAAAACCCCCCGGCTATTCAAACACGACGATCCAATATAACATATCCAGCAACACATAACATCACATGTCATCAACGTAAGTAAATCTGTCCATCCCAATTGTCGTTGACATATAGCAACGAAACCGGCGATATCACATATTACACTTACGGCCACAGAAAAGAAAGTGTAAAACTACAACAGTTGGAATCCGCAACCTCTTTAGACATCGCATGCCTAATCAAATGAATTCCTTAGACATCACATGCCTAACAATTATAAACCCCGCATTTTAGTCTCATTTATCGAAAACTCTTTTCAATATGAAGTCGGGCAATTCAACAAGATTCCCGGCATCCTGATCGAATGCTCGTCGCAAACTTCAGTAGACGGCTGCACCCCCGATGTCGCCGACGAAGTGCACCAAGGAGGAACACCGCTGCCGCGAGCACCCGAACAGATGCTTTCGGCGACGGGGTTCTCCTACAGTCACTTGGTCGGGGCTATGGAGTGAGGCTGTCTATTAAGTTTACCCGGCGAGTATCCGCGTACGCTACGTGATTGCGACGGACTTTTGATCACATTAAAATTCCGTGGCAACCGATCAAGTGAGACTAAACTGCTATGTTTATAACATTCATTCAGTTATCTCATAACTACTTGTGAATTCCAATTATTGTATCACATTCCAGATAAATAAAAACTGTTAAACTTTTCGATCGAACAATCAAACACCCAAATTTTCCTGAAACAGCTCAACACATGAAATAAGTTTAAGAACATCCACTTCATGCCTCAGTACCAACGGTCCAGCCGTAGAAGGGTCAAGCCAACGCCTCACATGTGGCACGCCGTACTGCCCCAAACCCTAAGGTTCAAAGGGCAGTTCAAGACGGTCACATAATCGAGTTAAGGTTTGTTGTCTTCTAGAGGGTCCATCGCGTTACTTGCATTACGTAGAACATTCTTAAACTACGGAAAAATCCAACGCTCGGAAATTTCCCGGCAGGAGAAAAAATTGGGTATTCATATCCGGTCGAACTTTTTAACAGTTTCTAAAATATCCGGAAAAACATAAACGAAGTTAAATTATCCGATCAAATTAACGAGTCCCTAATAAAACCCTAGAAAACTCAACACTTGAGTGGAATTAAAACATTCCCATAAAAAATTGCCAAGAAAGGTCCTAAGAATAAATATATGAAATTTCAGGGACTAAATCCAAATTTTGGCCGCGGAACCGCGGCCAAACCCATGGTTTCGCCGCGGTTCCGCGGTCAAATTATTGACTTAGTGGACCGTACTTCACAGTAATTCTTAGATTTTACTTCTTGTTTTTCTGAGAATTTTTAATTCACAAAAATCCACTGTTTTGAAAAATGTACAGAGAAGGGTTTTGTCGGGGTTTACGGGTTCGATCGGACTTCTAACTTCGTCTACACTTTGCCTAAAGCTCTAGCTAGGCTCTGATACCACTGTAGGGTTCCTAGGCACACTAATGAGGTTCCACAAGGCATCAACCATGCCGAATTCAAAAAATTCCGGTGCCGAGAAACCCTAAACTAGATCGTTAACTAGAGATTAGGCGAAATATGCAAGTAGTAAACAACTTTACTGCTAAGTGAAAGAGATTACAACCTTTGTAGATCCGGTCCTCCACTTCCTTAGCTCCGTGATGATGTCCCTCCACTGCGATCATCGGATCCCGGACTCTAGCGATGGTTTCATCGATGAAATGATCGGGCTAGGTAGTCGACTTTGATGCCGAAGATGATCTATGTCGAGGCAACACAAGATCAAGCTCTAACTTCACCAAGCCATGAAACTTGTGAAGAAAACACCCTATACTACTTGGCATGTGGTAGAGGATGAAGAAATAGGAAGTGGGTTCACTTTAAAATTGGATTTCTCACCCTTTTTCTCAAGTCACCATTGAAGCTAGCAAGCTTCTTTCTTCTTGAAGAAGAAGAAGAAGACGAAGAAGAAGAATATGATAAGAATAATGAATAAATGGAAAATAATGTGATTCTTATCATAATGCAACCTTGGGTTAGTTTAACAAGTGTAGAGAAAAAACTAGGGTTTAGTTGAATGGTTAGGGTTAAGGAAAAAACAAAATGGTCAAAGCTTTCAAAGCTTCATGAAGTTTCAAGAATGAAACAAATTAAGCCACCATTTTATTCTTGCCAAAATAAACAAATAAATAAATAAAATGAATAAGTGAATAATTTAAAACCCTAACCATTCAGTTAACCATGGTTTAAAGTAAACATACACCCAAGCTTGCATGTATCATCAAACATGATACAATCTAGTGCACAAAAATATATCACATATACTACTTGTGCACATCAAGTGAGAAAATCCATCTTAAGTGAACAAATACTAGTTAATGTAAAGTAATATATCAAATATATAATTATACATCAAATCATTAAATCAACACTTGATTTAATGATCCGGTCATATCGCATATAACCGACTAATATCAAGTGTATCAATGTATCAAATCAACACTTGATTCGGTAACCCTGCTATATCACATATAACCTGCCGTTGATACAAATCGTGAGAATAGAATCCAGTATCACATACTGGTATTATTCTCGGTCCCGCACATATCTCATATGCGCTCCTATTTCGTTCTTGAGCCAGGAAACCTCTGTGTAGGACTCTAAAGACTCGTCAATACGCCGGCAGCAGGTGATGATCATATCAAACACCCACAAGCCGCAAGCGGTCTGCTAAATATAATGGCCACCCGGGTATTGAGCGATCAGAAGATCGACGAGCAAGCCCGCTCATACTCCTGTGAATCCGACCAGTAACACTTACCGTACAGTCCGGTCTTGTCGTCTGATATGTCGCATATCTCGCCTAGGGGTGGTAAACGTCAGACCCCAATAGCTCGATAAGTCGTGTCGATATGAGGTCTATAACAGTTCGAGAAACTACTGGTAACACTTACCAGTAAATCTCCGCAACCCTGTCTAAGGATTTTCGGTTATAGCCAATCGAACACAGCGCAACATCAACCCCCTATAACGGGAGAGACGAATCCCCTCCTATCGCTCATTGCCTCCATGTGATTCGGGAGTGTACCCAAAAACCACCATTTTGCACACCCTCTTGGACGTGGTAAGGTGGAAATCAAAGCACAGTGGGAATCACACAAGACTCTATGACGATCTCGGGTCTACAGACTAACCTGTACCAGTGTCACCAGAGAACTGCCATCTGACGTAAGGTATAACACCATCTGGGAGTTCTCGGCGAGTCCGTCCTGTGTACCCAGTCTCCACTGAGTACCCGTATATCATCTTTGATGTCAAACACCAATGGATATGGGATCATCCATCGCCCATCTGTATGGGTCGAGAAGGTACACGCTAGTCTACTCTGGTATATCGATGCCCCGTCTCGATATACCTACGACTAGGGACTTTGAAGGATGTACTTATGGACTACCATGTCCCCACTAGTATGATCCACATCATAGTCCAGGTAGTCAAGTACACATCCTAAGGGCTTTACCAACAAGTAACAGAGAGATAATCAATGTACACGTTAAGGTAAAGTGCAACCAGATAGCATACTATCATGTCGAGCAAGAAAGTCCTCCCTATATATGTCCAAGCAACCACTACAATATACATCCTATGTATAGTAATGGCCTCTAGGGCATACATATAACTAACACGATCCGGATCTTGGTCACCTCCGCAGCCTTCTTGAGTCGAAGACGATCCACCCGAGAGTTTGTGTTCCGAGCACCACCTCAAACCGAGGTAACTAGGGCAACAAGGTTGCTAAGCTTGATGTCCTAGGTTATGTAGAAGAAGTAGATGGATGTTTTTATCAATTTACTTCCTTATTTTCACAACACATGAGATCAAAGGAAAATTCAAGAGGAGGAAGATGAAGGAGGAACCATGGAGCTTTCTCATATCAAGAGAGAGAATGAGAATAGAATTATGAACCAAAGAAAATGAACCATGGAAATAATAATGCATAAACATCGTCATTACTAATCTTTTCATGATAAAGTGGATGGCTACATTGACTTGACCATTTTCATCACAAAAATAAAATCAAAACCAAAAGAAGACTCTAGACCTCTCATGAAGATCCTAGTCAACTTTGGTCAAACGGTCAACAAAGTTAAGTATGGTCAAATGGTCAAAGCAATTAGCCATAACATAATTATCACCAAAAAGATTAGTAAATAATGTCCCCGGCTCATAATGATTTTGACCGAACCAACTGTCAAAACCCTAATGAGCCCGCCTCATAATGGTTTTGACCGAATCAACTGTCAGAACCCTAATGAAGCACCTCCTTCTTCTTCGCTCCTCACAACTGTGCATACACACCCGCATCCGCATTCCGTAGAATGTGAATGCACAGAAGACAAAACTAATCCATCTATACAATACTAGGATCCGGCTTAAACCAAAGCCCACTAGTATTGTCTGCCCGAACAGCATACGCGCACAAGTGTACGTAAGTGATCGTAGCCTTGCCGTAAAACCATACGGCCTCTACACCTTTCGCTCAGTGTAGGGAAATCTTTATGTGGGACTCTAAAGAATCGACACTACGCTGGCAGTGGGTTTAACCACAGACCGCAAGCGGCACTAGCTGTACGTAACGGTCCCCAGGTAGATGTCGATAAGAAGGCCGATGAGGTAAACCCATCCGAACTCCTACTGAGCCTGAATGTGACAATCTCCGTACTGTCCGATTTGTTCGTCTAAGAATATCGCATGGCGGGTCTAGGGGGGTGGTAAACGTCAGTCCCCTAATAGCGGTACAAGTCGTGTCGGAGTGTAGCCCAGAACACCCTGAGATAACACTAGAAACCTACCAGTATATCTCGCTTGCCCTGGCCTGGGACGACTATGTGTAATGGCTCTCCTAGACACAGCGCGATATCAACCCCCAATACCGGGAGAGATGAGTCTTGTCTAACCGTCACTGTCTCCAAGTGCTTCGGGACGGCACCCAACTACTCCCTGTTTGCACGACTCCTTTGAGCCGTGGTAGGGTAGTAATCAAAGAACGGTGGGAACACACTCGAGACGAAGGGACAGTGTCAAGTTAGCGGACTAAGCTGTACTCATGTCACCTGGGAACTGATAACTGACGATAGGTATAATACCAACTAACAGTTCCCGACGAGTCCTGTCCAGTGTACTCATAACCTAACGAGCACCCGCATACTATCTCCAGTACGACGTACTGATGGCTGTGGGACAGACCATCTCCCCTGCTGGGATGAGAAGCGCATACGCTAGTCTACTCCGGAGTATCGATGCCCCGTCTCGATAGTCCTACGACTAGGGACCTGTATAAGTATGTGCTTATAGATTACCCAGCCCCCACAAGTGTGACTGCCATCACAACGCTGGTAATCAAGCAAAGATCCTAAGGGCTCTACTAATATGTATAAGCGATATGCTAAAAGAAACACATGCACATATTAAAGAAGAAACAAACCAAGTAGCATACTACCATTTTGAGTAAGATTGTCTATACAACTGTGAATATCCCAAGCTTCCATCAAGTAATATACAAATATGATACAATAATGGCCTCTAGGGCATATACACTAACACTCATGACTACTAATTTCTTTACATGAAATTCCCTTTCCAAAAAGTGGCATGCTGAGAAACAAAACATCTTTTGTTCCTCGAAGTAGTAGAAGATATTCCCTTGCGAATGCTTGGGATATCCAACAAACTTCCACAGAACTGACTTTGCCTTGAGCTTGTCTGGATTATGCTTTTAGACATAGGCCGGACAACCCCAAATTTTAACTTACTTAAGATATGGGCACTTCCTATACCATATCACATATGGATGTAAGTCCACGTTGCCCACCCCGGTTCTTACGGGAAGGCGGAAACGGTAAAAAAAAAACGATTTTTTATGACAAGGCAACATGGACTAGATTAGAGGATCTTTGCTAAACAAAAACCTAGCAAACAAACTACGAGTTTACCTACTCGGTTAGGAGGTTATACCTTGGTCTTGAACTCCTTCTCTTCTTGCTCCTTGAGGTGGTTTGAACGGCTCCTCCTCGTAGTCTTTCTTTTGCCGAAGAAGGATCCACCCGAAGGCCACTACCTTGAGCTCCTACCTCAACCAAGAGGTAACTAAAGTGCTTGGCTTGCTAAACCTAGAACTCTAGAATGAGTAGAGAGGAGTTATGGTGGTTTTATCTCAAGAGCTCATGGTTCTCAACACATGAGAGATGAGAGCTTTGAGAGAGAGGAAGAGGATGGGCTTTGGATGAGAGAGAGAGTGATCAAGTGAGAATGAGAGAATAATTTACAACCATGCTCACAAAAGCAGGAATAATGATGATAATAATAATAATTAAGAATTGTGATGGTTAGTTTCAATGACCATTATCATTTCATGCATTTAATGCATTTTGCAAAGAACAAGAAGCATCATGGAAATGAAATGATGATGATCAACAAGACCTCAATGGTCAACCGGTCAACAAAGTCAACAAGTCAACAAAAGTCAAATGTTCAACTCAACCATGGCACAAAAATCCTTAACTAATATTATTAATCATATTTTTTATTCTCATTAGGGTTTATAAAAAGTCAACGGTCAACAACCCTAATGAGAATCCTCTGCCTCTGCCTCTGTCAACTGTGCATATACACCCGCATCCATGTTCCGAGGAACACGAATACAATGAGATAAAACCAATCCCAAAACATATACTAGGATCTGGCTTAAACCAAAGCCCGCTAGTAATAACTGCCCGGACACCAAACGTGCACAAGTGCGTGGATGTGAACGAACCCTGTCGCAAAACCGTGCGACCTCTACTCTGTTTTGCCCAAAGGCGAACATCCCTCTGTGTGGGAATCTAAAGACTCGACACTACGCTGGCAGTGGGTTTAACCACAGGCCGCAAGTGGTACTAGCTGTACGTAACGGTTCCCAGGTAGATGCCGATAAGAAGACTGATGAGGTGAACCCATCCGAACTCCTACAGAGCCTGAATGTGACAATCTCCGTACAGTCCGGTCTGTTCTTCTGAGAGTATCGCTTGTCGGGCCTAGGGGGCGGTGAACGTCAGTGCTTTAATAGCGGTACAAGTCATGTCAGAGTGTAGCCCAGAACACCCGGATATAACACTGGAAACGCTACCAGTATATCTCGCTTTCCCTGGCCAGGGACTTTGTGTAATGGCTCTCCTTGACACAGCGCGATATCAACCCTCAATACCGGGAGAGACGAATCCTGTCTAACCGTCTCTGCCTCCAAGTGCTTCGGGACTGCACCCAACTACTACCTGTTTGCACCACTCATTTGAGCCGTGGTAGGGTAGTAATCTTAGAACAGTGGGAACACACTCGAGGCGAAGTTACAGTGTCAAGTCAACGGACTATGCTGTACTCATGTCACCTGGGAACTAATAACTGACGATTGGTATACTACCAAACCAATAGTTCCCAGTGAGTCCTGTCCAGTGTACTCGTAACCTAACGAGCACCTGCATACTATCTCCAGTACGACGTACTGATGGCTGTGGGACAGACCATCTCCCCTCCTGGGATGAGAAGCGTATACACTAGTCTACTCTGGAGTATCGATGCCCAGTATCGATAATCCTACGACTAGGGACCTGTATAAGGATGTGCTTATAGATTACCCAGCCCACACTAGTGTGACTGCCATCACAACGCTGGTAATCAAGCAAAGATCCTAAGGGCTCCACTAATATGTAGGCGATATGCTAAAAGAAACACATGCACACATTAAAATAGAAACAAACCAAGTAGCATACTACTATTTCGAGCAAGATTGTCTATACAACTGTGAATATCCCAAGCTTCCATTAAGTAATATACAAACTAGTATGATACAGTAATGGCCTCCAGGGCATATACACTAACAATCTCCCACTTGCACTAAGGCCATGTACTGGCGTATCGAAGACCTATCATCTCAATCAGCCACTCGAACTGAGTCTGGGGTATGGCCTTCGTGAATGGATCTGTAGTGTTATCTTCTGTAGCAACCCTCCGAACCTCGATCTCCCGGCAATCCACGATCTCCCTGATCAGGTGATACTGCCTCAAGATGTGTTTGGACTTCTGATGGGACCTGGGTTCCTTCGCTAAAGCAATAGCCCCGTTGTTGTCACAATATAGAGGTATTGGATCAGCAATGGATGGAACCACCTGAAGTTCTGTCAAGAACTTCCTCATACAGACGGCTTCTTTTGCGGCATCAGATGCAGCGATATATTCCGCTTCCATCGTTGAGTCAGCAACGGTTTTCTGTTTGGAACTCTTCCAACACACTGCCCCTCCATTGAGGGTAAAGACATAACCCGGCATGGATTGGGAGTCATCCTTGTCATTCTGGAAGCTGGAGTCAGCAAAGGCCTCCATCTGGAGGTCTTTTCCGCCGTAAACCAAAAACATGTCCTTAGTCATTCTCAGGTACTTCAGAATGTTTATCCAATGTTTCTCCCCTGGGTCCGACTGATACCGGCTTACAACGCTCAATGCGTATGCTACATCTGGTCTGGTACACAACATCGCATACATTATAGAGCCTACCGCTGATGCGTACGGTATAAATGACATGCGAGCCCTTTCCAAATCAGTCTTGGGAGACATCTTTGGAGAGGGTGATTCCGTGACAAGCCGGTAGATTACCGCGCTTTGAATCATCCATACTGAATCGTTTCAGTATGGTGTCGATGTATCTGGACTGTGAAAGTCCCAACATCCTCTTTGATCTATCACAATAGATCTGGATCCCCAGAATGTAGTTGGCATCGCCCAGGTCCTTCATGGAGAACCTCTGTGACAAGAATCCTTTGACTGACTGTAGCATAGGAATATCATTTCCTATTAGGAGAATGTCATCCACGTACAAGATGAGAAATACCACAGTTCTCCCTACAATCTTACTGTAAATGCATGGTTCATCTCGGTTTTTGATAAAGTCGAATTCTTTGACAGTATCGTCAAAGCAGATGTTCTTACTCCGCGATGCCTGCTTCAGTCTATAGATGGATTTAAGCAACTTGCACACTTTACCTCTGCTCCCACTCTGAATGAATCCCTCCGGCTGATCCATATAGACGCACTCTTCCAAATTTTCATTTAGGAAAGTCGTCTTTACGTCCATCTGCCAGATCTCATAATCATGGAAGGAAGCAATGGCAAGAAGGATCCGAATGGATTTGAGCATAGCCATTGGAGAAAAGGTCTCGTCATAGTCCAAACCAGGTCTTTGACGAAAATCCTTTGCAACAAGTCTAGCTTTATAGGTTTCAACCTTCCCATCTACACCAATCTTCTTTCTGAAGATCCATTTGCAGCCCACAGGTTTTACCCCTTCTGGAGCAAAGTCCAAAGTCCAAACTTTGTTGGTGTACATGGACTCCATCTCGTTCCGCATTGCATCCAGCCATTTTACTGAGTCACCGCTCTGAATGGCTTGCTGGAAGATAGCAGGTTCATCATTTTCAATGACGCAATCCTCTCGATCCCCGTCTATGAGAAAACCGTAGTATCTCTCGGGCGGATGAGACTGCCTACTACTCCTGCGGAGTGGCTCTGGGATCTCCGGTTCTCCTGAAACTTCTGGTTCTTCCAGGCTTTCAGTAATAACTTGGGGTTCTGGAATTTCTTCTAGTTCTATTGCGCTCCCACTTATCTGACTTTCTAAAAATTCAGTTTCCAAGAAGAGGGCATGCTGAGAAACAAAGACCTTTTGTTCCTCTGTGGAATAGAAAAGACACCTCCTGGAGTTCTTGGGGTATCCCACAAACTTACACAGTACTAAGCGTGCCTCGAGCTTGTCCGCACGCTGCTTCTTTACAAAAGATGGACATCCCCATGTCTTAAGATACTTAAGACAGGGTTTCTTCCCACTCCACATCTAATATGGGGTGGTAGGCACAGTCTTGGTTGGAGCCTTGTTCAAAAGATATGCAGCTGTTTCTAGTGCATAACCCCAGAAAGATCGCGGTAACTCAGCCTTACTCATCATGGAACGAACCATATCCAATAGGGTTCGATTCCACCTTTCAGATATACCATTGTGTTATGGTGTGTATGGAGGAGTAAGCTGAGAGAGAATGCCATTCTCTTTTAAGTAGTCCAGAAACTCGGCACTCAAGTATTCACCACCTCGATCAGATCTCAGTGACTTTATACTCTTGCCTGTTTGTTTTTCAACTTCATTCTTGTATTCCTGAAATTTCTCAAAGGCCTCGGATTTATGCTTCATCAGGAAGACATGTCCATACCTAGAGAAATCATCCGTAAAAGTGATGAAGTATGAATAACCACTTCACGCATGTGTAGACATTGGACCACACACGTCACTGTGTATGAGTTCCAAGAGCTCGCTCGCTCTTACTCCGTGTTCAGTGAACGGAGTCTTTGTCATCTTTCCCATGAGACAAGATTCACAAGTAGCATAAGACTGATACTCGAACGGATTCAAGTATCCCTCTTTATGTAACTTTTTTAACCGTGTCTCATTAATGTGACCTAGTCTACAATGCCATAAGAAATCCTGATTTGTTTCCGGAAACTTTCTTTTAAGTGTGTTCTGGACACTGAAAATCTGAGCTTGATTTAATACGTATATCCCGTTTTCTAATGTACCTGACCCAATCAGAACTTGATTTAGGTGGATATGGACCACATCGCTTACAAAAGTAAAATCATATCCTTCCTTAGAAAGTAAGGATACAGATATGATATTACAAGTCGCACTAGGTACATACAAACAGTTACGCAGAATCAATATCTTCCCAGTTGTCAGTCCAAGATGATATTCCCCTACAGATTCAGCGTCCATGCTCATTCCGTTGGCAACCTTGAGAGTCATATCACCTATCCTGATAACTCTACGGTTTCTCAGAGCCTGTAATGAATTACAGATGTGAGATCCTGATCCGGTATCCAAAACCCAGGAAGTAGGGTTAACTGACATACAGTTTTCTACTACAAACACACCCGAAGCCGAAGCCACAACATGCTTCGAATCCTGGCTACTAGCTTTGCTAGCCCTGCAATCCTTCTGCCAATGTTCATTCCCATAACAATAGGAACGTCCCACCTTTACTACATCCAGTCCCGAAACTTTTGCCCTTCCCTTTCCTTCTGCAAGGTTCCTAGGCACTCTCAAGGGGTCTCACAAGGCATCAACTATGCCAATTTCAAATTTTACGGTGCCGAGAAATCCTAGACTACGGATCGTTAACTAGAAATTTAGGCGAAACAAGAACTAGTAAACTACTTTACTAAAGAGAACGGAAATACAACCTTTGTAGATCCGGTCCTCCACCTCCATAGCTCCATGATGAAGTCCTCTCCGCTGTCCAAATCAAATCCCGCGCTCTAGCGTCGGCTTCATCGGAGAAATGGGCGGGCAAGGTCGTCGGCTTCGTGCCGAAGATGATCTACGTCGAGGCATCACAAGATCAAGCTCCCACTTCACCAAGTCATGAAACTTGTGAAGAAAACACACTCTACTACTTGGCAAGAGGTAGAGGATGAAGAAATAGGAAGTGGGTTCACTTTAGAATTGGATTTCTCACTCATTTGCTCAAGTTGCCATTGTTGAAGCAAGCTTTCTTCAAGTGAAGAAGAAGAAGAAGATGAATATTATGTTATGATAAGTATTATCATAAAAGAAAATAATATGAATACTTATCATAATATAACCATGGTCAAGTGTAGAGAATGAATCATGGTTGAGTGGAATGGTTAGGGTTAAGCATGAGACAAAATGGTCACTAAGTCAAAACTTCATGAAGCTTCATAATACAAACAAAGAAAGCCACCATTTTCTCTTTATGCTAAATATTTTCAAAAAAGAATAAAGAATAAATAAATGAATAAGAAAACAAAAGGAAAACCCTAACCATTTCACAACCATGGTTTAATCTTTACATAAACCCCAGTGAGCATGTATCATCAAACATGATACAAACTTGTGTACAAAAGTATATCACATATACAATGTGCACAATCCAAATGAGAAAATCCATTTAAAATGAACCAATACTAGTTAATGCAAAGTAATATATCAAATATATAATTATGCATTAAATCATTAAATCAACACTTGATTTAACGATCCGGTCACATCGCATATAACCGACTAATATCCAATGTATCGACTTATCGAATCAATCGTTGATTCGATAACTAGGTTATATCGCATACAACCATATCGATACATTCATCGCGAGAATAGAATACGGTATCACATACACGCATTATTCTCGGTCCCGCACATATCTCATATGCGCTCCTATTTCGTTTCGCTTGAGCCAGGAAACCTCTGTATAGGACTCTAAAGACTCGTCAATACGCCGACAGCAGGTGATGATCATATCAAGCACCCACAAGCCACAAGCGGTCTGCTAAACGTAACGGCCACCCGAGTATTGAGCGATCAGAAGATCGACGAGCAAGCCCGCTCACACTCCTGTGAATCCAACCAGTAACACTTACCGTACAGTCCGGTTTGATCGTCTGATATGTCGCATATCTCGCCTAGGGGTGGTAAACGTCAGACCCCAATAGCTCGATAAGTCGTGTCGATATGAGGTCTATAACAGTTCGAGAAACTACAGGTAACACTTACCAGTAAATCTCGGCAACCCTGGCCAGGGATTTCCGGTTATAGCCAATCGAACACAGCGCAACATCAACTCCCTATACCGGGAGAGACGAATCCCCTCCTATCGCTCATTGCCTCCATGTGACTCGGGACTGTACCCAAAAACCACCGTTTTGCACGCCCTCTTGGACGTGGTAAGGTGGAAATCAAAGCACAGTGGGAACCACACAAGACTCTATGACGATCTCGGGTCAACAGACTACTCTGTACCAGTGTCACTAGAGAACTGCCATCTGACGTAAGGTATAATACCATCTGGGAGTTCTCGGCGAGTTCGTCCAGTGTACCCAGTCTCCACTGAGCACCCGTATATCATCTCTGATGTCAAACACCAATGAATATTGGATCATCCATCGCCCATCTGTATGAGTCGAGAAGGTATACGCTAGTCTACTCTGGTATATCGATGCCCCGTCTCGATACACCCACGACTAGGGACCTTGAAGGATGTACTCAAGGACTACCATGTCCCCACTAGTATGATCCGCATCACAGTCCAGGTAGTCAAGTACACATCCTAAGGGCTTTACCAACATGTAACAGAGAGACAATCGGTGTACACGTTAAGGTAAAGAGTAACCAGATAGCATACTATCATGTCGAGCAAGAAAGTCCTCCCTATATATGTCCCAGCATCCACTACAATATACATCCAATGTACAGTAATGGTCTCTAGGGCATACATATAACTAACAATCTCCCACTTGCACTAGGGCCATCTGTAGCAGTGGTTGTAGTATCTCATACTCAACCATCCCATAAAAGTCTCTCTTTGGGAATAGGCCTTCGTGAGTGGATCCGCCGTGTCGTCCTCTGAGTCTACTCTCCTAACCTCGATCCCTTAGAGATCAACCATCTCCATGATCAGGTGATACTGCCTTAGAATATGTCTGGATCACTGATGGGACCGGCGTTCCTTGGCATAAGCCACAACTCCATTGTCACACAATGGGAGGAACGTAGTTCATCTCATGAACCAATATACATCCAGACTGCCTCTTTGGTAGCATCTTAAGTAGTGATGTATCCAGCCTTTATCGTCTAGTATGCCACGGTATTTAGCTTGGAACTCTTCCAACATACAGTCCCTCCACTGAGGGTAAAGACAATGCCTGTGACTGACACTCAGTCGTCTTTATCACCCTGGAACCATTCCAGTGATTCTCCCCAGGATCGATTGATACCATCTCACTTCAACTAGTGAGTATCCTAACATCCATTTAGATCTATCTCATACATCCAAAACCCAGGATTTAGGAGGTATCATTTTGATCCTATATGGAGAATCATGGTGATAAGCGGAGATTGAACGAGCGTAGCATAGGAAACTCCTTCCCTATCATGAGTATGTCATCCACGTACTCTACGAAGATCATCACCATACTCCCTACTACCCTTTTGTTTATACAAGGTTCATCTACCATTTTGATGAAGTCAAACTTTTTGACTACCACATCAAAACAGATGTTCCAACTCCGCGATACCTGCTTTATCTTATAAAGCATCTTGTACACGTTTCCGCTGCTCCCACTGTCCACGAAGCCCTCTGGCTGTGTACTTATAGACATTCTCTTCTAAAACATCATTTAGAAAAGCAGTCATGACACCCAACCGCCAGATATCGTAGTCATGGTATGTAGCCGTGGCAAGTAGGATCTGGATGGACTTAAGCATAGCTCCTTAGAAAAGGTTTCATCATGATCCACGCCTGGTCGATGACGAAAAGCTTTAACAAGTCTAGCTTTGAAAGTCTCAACTTTTCCATCTACACCAAGTAATCTTCTCAAGATATACTTGCTCCTGATGGGGATTTAACCCTTCAGATATAGCAACCAAAGTCCATACTTTGTTGGTGTATAAGGATTCCATCTCAGATCGCTAAGCATCCAGCCATTCTTACAGAGTCTCACTCCTGATGGCCAGCTCGAAGCTAGTTGGGTCATCATTTCATGATGCAGTCTTCGCTCCCACTGTCATAGAGAAACGGAAGTATCTCTCAGGTGGGTGAGGAACCCTACTAGATCGGCGGAGAGGCTGAGGTTCGTTGGCATTTACTGAATCCTTTAGTTCTTTCAAATCATCTGCTGTAGTTTGCATTGCTGGAACCTTTCCAGTTCTACATTACAGACCTTGCCTCGAGCTTGTCCAGATTTTGCTTTTAGACATAGGCCGGACAACCCCAAATCTTAACTAACTTAAGACATGGGCTCTTCCCATTCCATATCACATATGAAGCGGTAGGCAACTGATTTGATTGGAACCCTATTCAATAGGTATGCAACTTCTCAAGTGCATAACTCCCAAAAGGAAAAAGGTAACCCAGTAGTACTCATCATAGAGCACACCATATCATATAGGGTGCATCTGCTTCGCCCCGATACACCATCGTGCTATGGTGTATTCAGAGGAGTAATGCAGAGAGAGAATCTCATTCTCCTTTAGAATAGTCCAGGAATTCCATGCACAAGTATTCTCCTCCCTGATCTCATCATAGGACATAATACTTATACCCGTATTGGTTCTTACTTCTCACTTATATTCTGTGATTATCTCAAAATGTTCGGACTTGTGTTTCAACAGGAACATATGTATGAATCTTGAGAGATTATCAGAGAATGTAACGAAGTACAAAGAACCAGTCCTGGCATATGTAGACAGGGGACCTTACATACATCAACATGTATCATCCCAAGAGTTCACTAACTCTTTCTCTGTTTCCAATAAACAGAGCTATGGTCATCTTATCTTTGTGACATGACTGGTAAGTTTTCATAAGATGTAAATTCAAACTCATTTAAATATGCATCTATATGTAACTTCAGCTAGTCGGGTCGCATTGATATGACCCAGTCTACAATACCTCAAGAAGAATTTGTTCATTTCTGAACTCTTCCTCTTGTATGTGTTCTGTATACCAAGAACTGTAGTTTGATTTAGAACATCAACGCTTTTAGATAACGTGCCTGAACCGATCAACTTTTGATATAGGAAATGTTCAAAACATTATCGAACAATACAAAATTTTATCATTTCTTTACTAATAAAGAGTGTTATGATTTTGTATATCAGGTTCGGTATCTAATAACATTCGTTCAGAATCAATGTATTGGTAATACAGGGTGACAGTGACCAACAGACTTGGCTGCAACACTTGCCCCGTTTTCTGTCTCATGAAACTTATCACCCGTTCTCAGTTCTCTACCTTTCTGTAGTCCTATGTAACATATTACATATCTGGGATCCTGATCTGGTATCATATACCCAGGACGTAGAGGATACAGAGAAACAGTTCTTTGTAATGAACACACCCGAAGATGATGCATCATCATGCACTCTCTTCGTTTGGGCGGCACGGGAATTCTGGTAATCCCCAATTTCCTGCTCTGTCTTATAACAATTATAAGTTGGAGCGGGACTAACGTTCCCCAGCTCAGTGTAACAAGCGGGTTCAGTCAATATTCCGTATTATTATCTTGATTAAGGCGTGATATGGTCGCTACCTGGAGAGAGAGAAGAAAACACTCAGCGTGCGCTCTTTCAAGAATAGATTGGTTATTATTTTATCTAATCAGGATGGCTCCCACTGCTTTTTATCAAATCTTCCTTCAAACCCTAAAAGGAAAGACTAGCTGGGATTAATTACACACTACAAGTTCGCCAATCTTTCAGCCAGGCCTGTGTCGGTACTTTGAGGGAGGTCCCCCGTGCTTTCGCACGAACCTAATTAATGTAAACCTTATTTTCCCAGAGGCGTAACCCCGTTGACACTTCTCTAGACACCTACTTGATCGGCTAATTGTAATGTGTAAAACTCTCCCAGGAGTAACTCTTACTCACAGCGGGTATCGGGATCCAACTATCTCATAGAAGGTATGCAATCTCATTGCAAATTTCAACACTTGAAATTCCCGATAATATTTTGCCCCGAACGATCTATGACCTTGACAAGGTCAACAAACCATAGACCGCAAGTCAAGTTCACCCCGTCATTTCTTGATTGAATCAAACCCACCCGCACGACCCTTAACAAGGTCAACAAGGCCGCACGACTACCCTAACCCAATCTGCATCATATGCATAAGCAGATAAATACTGGTTAGCTACCGCACACTGCGCCTTGACAAGGTCAACAAACGCAGCACGAATACTAAACAGGATTTATCTGAAATGACGGAGGGCTACGACAGGTTTTTCTGAAAAAAAATTGCGTAATGAACTTGATATCGTTGTAGAATCAAATGATTTTAAAATGGAGTGCTTTTGAGGCTTTTCTAGTTTTGCTAAAGGAGTCAATCCCGGTGAAGGGATCGTCGGTCCTTTCCTCGTCGAATGAGGTGCGGGATATATCACATATATCACTGTGCAAAGAAAAAACTCTTAAAAGCAATCAAAAGACAAACCGTGTGTGTAGCATCTGCCAGTTATTGCTAAAGGAGTCACTCCCGGTGAAGGGATCTCGGTCCTTTCCTCATCGAATAAGGTGCAGGATATATCATATATACCTCTGTGCAAAGCAAGAACTGTAGCTACCTGTTTTATTTTGAAATTCGATTCTACAACATCTTAGGTTTCTTTTATTTCATTAATCATATTAATGAAGTCCCATCATTTAAGTACCTAAACATCACAGATAAATACGACGTACACTTATGCCATCCGCATTCGCCTCGATGTCCCCTCGTGCACCGTTAGGTTAGGTAACTAACGGCAGAGCAGGGCAGGGCTAGCGCGGGTGTAAAACATAAGTAACGCCTATATAATATATCATATATACTATATACAGTATCTATCACAGAACATCACATGATCACATCACAGATATCGCAGCAGAAGAATCATATGAAATATTGGATATACTAGGACGTCCGTGTTTTCAATACGAGCCAGTATAAAACACGGATTCCACGGTCGTGATGAATAGCCAAACCCACACCCCTAGACCCCTACGAGAGCGGCAAGCAACCCTACCAATTCTAGAGTTAGGAGACCCGGACTCGACTCCTCGAGTTGGTCTCCCACTGGACTCTAGAACCCGGTTACTTGTGCCCTCCTCCTTGGGTCTATCCTAGTGCGGAAAAGTAAATAATATACAAACGGTGACAACTTCCGCAACCTGGAAGTGCCCCAATAAAAGAATATTACATACAAGTTTTTACATGAATGAAAATGAAAAACACTCATCACACATAAAAAACCCCGGCTATTCGAACACGACGATCCAATATAACATATCCAGCAACACATAACATCACATGTCATCAACGTAAGTAAATATGCGCATCCCAATTGTCGTTCACATATAGCAACGAAACCGGAGATATCACATATTACACTTACGGTCACAAAAAAGAAAGTGTAAAACTACAACAGTTGGAATCCGCAACCTGCATAGACATCGCATGCCTAATCAAATGAATTCCTTAGACATCGCATGCCTAACAATTATAAACCCCGCATTTTAGTCTCATTATCGAAAACTCTTTTCAATATCAAGTCCGGCAATTCAACAAGATTCCCGACACCTGATCGAATGCTCGTCGCAAACTTCAGTAGACGGCCGCACCCCTGATACCGTCGACGAAGTGCACCAAGGGCAGAACACCGCTGCCGCGAGCACCTGAACGGATGCTTTCGGCGACGGGGTTCTCCTACAGTCACTTGGTCGGGGCTATGGAGTGAGGTTGTCTATTAAGTTTACCCGGCGAGTATCCGCGTACGCTACGTGATTGCGACGGACTTTTGATCGCATCAAAATTCCGTGGCAACCGATCAAGTGAGACTAAACTGCTATGTTTATATCATTCATTCAGTTATCTCATAACTGTTTGTGAATTCCAAATGTTGTATCCCATTCCGGATAAATAGAAAATGTTAAACTTTCCGATCGGACAATCGAACACCCAAGTTTTCCCGAAACAGATCAACACTTGAAATAAGTTTAAAAACATTCACTTCGTGCCTCAGTACCAACGGTCCAGCCGTAGAAGGGTCAAGCCAACGCCTCACATGTGGCACGCCGTACTGTCCCAAACCCGAAGGTTCAAAGGGCAGTTCAAGACGGTCACATAATCGAGTTAAGGTTTGTTGTCTTCTAGAGGGACCATCGCATTACTTGCACTACTTAGAACGTCCTTAAACCACAGAAAAATCCAACACTTGGAAATTTTCCGGCAGGGGAAAAGGTGGGTATTTATATCCAGTCGAACTTTTTAACATATTCTAAAATATCCGGAAAGCCACATAGACAAAGTCTGATAATCCGATCGAATCATGTACGCTCCAAAATACCCCAGAAAATTCAACTCTTGAATTCAAATTAAAAAAAATTCCCATAAAATCCAGCACTAAAATATAGGAGTTACTGTGCAAGAATTAATGACAGATAATACAAAAGGGCCGCGGAACCGCCGCATTAGCACGCTAATGCCGCGGTTCCGCCGCACTTTTATGGAATCATGTGATAATTTTTGCACCGTAATTCTTGGTTTTTCCTACTGAATTTTTTAGCAATTTTTAATTCACAAAAATCCCAGTTTTTGGAAAAAGTCCAGAGAGCATTTTGGAATCGGGGTTTCTGTTCGATCGGGTTTCAAACTCCGTCTACGCATCGCCTAAGGCTCTAGATAGGCTCTGATACCACTGCAGGGTTCCTAGGCACTCTCAAGGGGTCTCACAAGGCATCAACCATGCCAATTTCAAATTTTACGGTGCCGAGAAACCCTGGACTACGGATCGTTAACTAGAATTTTAGGCGAAACAAGAACTAGTAAACTACTTTACTAAAGAGAACGGAAATACAACCTTTGTAGATCCGGTCCTCCACCTCCATAGCTCCATGATGAAGTCCTCTCCGCTGTCCAAATCGAATCCCGGGCTCTAGTGTCGGCTTCATCGGAGAAATGGGCGGGCAAGGTCGTCGGCTTCGTGCCGAAGATGATCTACGTCGAGGCATCACAAGATCAAGCTCCCACTTCACCAAGTCATGAAACTTGTGAAGAAAACACACTCTACTACTTGGCAAGAGGTAGAGGATGAAGAAATAAGAAGTGGGTTCACTTTAGAATTGGATTTCTCACTCATTTGCTCAAGTTGCCATTGTTGAAGCAAGCTTTCTTCAAGTGAAGAAGAAGAAGAAGATGAATATTATGTTATGATAAGTATTATCATAAAAGAAAATAATATGAATACTTATCATAATATAACCATGGTCAAGTGTAGAGAATGAATCATGGTTGAGTGGAATGGTTAGGGTTAAGCATGAGACAAAATGGTCACTAAGTCAAAACTTCATGAAGCTTCATAATACAAACAAAGAAAGCCACCATTTTCTCTTTATGCTAAATATTTTCCAAAAAGAATAAAGAATAAATAAATGAATAAGAAAACAAAAGGAAAACCCTAACCATTTCACAACCATGGTTTAATCTTTACACAGACCCTAGTGAGAATGTATCATCAAACATGATACAAACTTGTGTACAAAAGTATATCACATATACAATGTGCACAATCCAAATGAGAAAATCCATTTAAAATGAACCAATACTAGTTAATGCAAAGTAATATATCAAATATATAATTATGCATTAAATCATTAAATCAACACTTGATTTAACGATCCGGTCACATCGCATATAACCGACTAATATCCAATGTATCGACTTATCGAATCAATCGTTGATTCGATAACTAGGTTATATCGCATACAACCATATCGATACATTCATCGCGAGAATAGAATACGGTATCACATACACGCATTATTCTCGGTCCCGCACATATCTCATATGCGCTCCTATTTCGTTTCGCTTGAGCCAGGAAACCTCTTTGTAAGACTCTAAAGACTCGTCAATACGCCGGCAGCAGGTGATGATCATATCAAGCACCCACAAGCCGCAAGCGGTCTGCTAAACGTAACGGCCACCCGGGTATTGAGCGATCAGAAGATCGACGAGTAAGCCCGCTCACACTCCTGTGAATCCAACCAGTAACACTTACCGTACAGTCCGGTCTGATCGTCTGATATGTCGCATATCTCGCCTAGGGGTGGTAAACGTCAGACCCCAATAGCTCGATAAGTCGTGTCGATATGAGGTCTATAACAGTTCGAGAAACTACAGGTAACACTTACCAGTAAATCTCGGCAACCCTGGCCAGGGATTTCCGGTTATAGCCAATCGAACACAGCACAACATCAACTCCCTATACCGGGAGAGACGAATCCCCTCCTATCGCTCATTGCCTCCATGTGACTCGGGACTGTACCCAAAAACCACCGTTTTGCACGCCCTCTTGGACGTGGTAAGGTGGAAATCAAAGCACAGTGGGAACCACACAAGACTCTATGACGATCTCGGGTCAACAGACTACTCTGTACCAGTGTCACCAGAGAACTGCCATCTGACGTAAGGTATAATACCATCTGGGAGTTCTCGGCGAGTCCGTCCAGTGTACCCAGTCTCCACTGAGCACCCGTATATCATCTCTGATGTCAAACACCAATGGATATGGGATCATCCATCGCCCATCTGTATGAGTCGAGAAAGTATACGCTAGTCTAGTCTGGTATATCGATGCCCCGTCTCGATACACCCACGACTAGGGACCTTGAAGGATGTACTTAAGGACTACCATGTCCCCACTAGTATGATCCGCATCACAGTCCAGGTAGTCAAGTACACATCCTAAGGGCTTTACCAACATGTAATAGAGAGACAATCAGTGTACACGTTAAGGTAAAGAGTAACCAGATAGCATACTATCATGTCGAGCAAGAAAGTCCTCCCTATATATGTCCCAGCATCCACTACAATATACATCCAATGTACAGTAATGGTCTCTAGGGCATACATATAACTAACACCTTCTACTACCATGGTTTCCTTCAGGGTATAATTAGAGGGCAGAGACTGTAGAATCAAGTCAGTATTTGACCCATTCTTCAACGTGGTCTTCAGGTCCGTGAGCTCATCAAAATAGCTGGTCTCTGTAAGGATGTTGCACCTTACAGATGACCCAATAGCCAACCTCGATTGAAGCAATTCGTTCGAGGTCTCATATCTTGCGATACGAGATTGCTCTCCATATAAATCTTTGTTATGGAGAAAGATAGAAACTAAGTCGATCTTCTCGTGCTGCCTCTGGTATGCACCATCAACTGAGGCCAACACGAGGCACTTGGCATTCGCACAGTCTTTTTCCGATATCTTACGGATATCAATATCCGTGGCAGGGGAAACTGGCCCTGAGATGGCAGGGGTTTGATTAGTTAAGAGATGTCCCAGCTTGTCATGGGTAATAGACATCTGGACAGACTTTTGCCAATCATAACAGTCAGATTCAGTCATTTTGTTATCTAGATGTAACCTATGTGTGGTCATTGGGTCGCTGCAATTAAGAGAGAGAGAAGAAAACACTCAGCATGATGCTCTTGCAAGTTTAGATTGGTTTTTAATTTATCTAAACAGGATGGCTCCCACTGTTTCTCGAATCCTTCCTCAAACCAAAAAGGAAGAATTAGTCGGGATCAATCTCACCGTACAATTCTTGCTTAACCGTTCAGCCAGTCCAGTGTTGGTACTTCGAGGGAGGTTTTCCAACGCTTTCGCGAAGTTTCTTAATTAAATAACCTCTTTTCCCTATGGGCGTAGCCCCGCTAACACCTTTCTAGACACCTACTTGGTTTATAGCATTGATCGTTAAGTGAGAAAATTCCCGAGGAGTAGCATATACTCACAGTAGGATCAGGATCCAAATATCATCGTATGATAAAACTGAAGGAATCCTACCATAATCATCAAACTCCAAATGGTATGCAGCGCTAGCAAGTTTCAGTTTCTTTAGAAACTCCCGATGTGGATTTTTGTCCCATGCTCTTATGACCTTGACGAAGGTCAACAAATCATAAGTCACATGTCAAGTTCTATCTATCATTGTCTAGGTTAATTTGAACCCACCCGTATATACCCTTGACGAAGGTCAACAAGGTAATACGACTGTCCCAAACCAACGCATCTATCTATGATACATATGAACATCCAACAGCTACCAATCACTATGCCTTGACGAAGGTCAACAAACATAGCTTGAATACTATTGAGTATTCATATGAAATGACGGAGGGCTACGAATGGTTTTAGCTTGAATACTATTGAATATTCATATGAAATGACGGAGGGCTACGAATGGTTTTGGCGAAACCGTGAAAGTAGTGAACTTGATATAATTGAAGGAACGTGATAGCTTTTAAAAGGAGTGGTTCAAGCCCCACGTTTTAAAAGTTTTCTGTTTTGAAAAGAAACCGAGTGGTTTTGAAATTGTTCCAACGACTTTACTTTGGTTTATTTTCTTGCATTAATTTAATGCGTCCCATCATTTAATCCTACCATTGCAGAAAACAACGAAAATATGACGCACGCTTATGCCATCCGCATTCGCCATGGGGCCCGTCATTACTCTTTAGGTTACTTAACTAACGACAGAGCGGGGGCTGGACTAGCGCGGATGCAAAACATAAGCAACGCCTACTAGATATCATATATAGATATATACATTCGTCAGATGCAATGATATCCATTCCAGATCACAGATGAACACATTGGATATACTAGAAATCCGCGTTTTGTTCGATCCTGCAACGAAAGACGGATTACACGGTCGCGATGAATAGCCAAACCCCACCCTAAACCCCTACGGGTACGGTAAACTACCCGCCAAGTATCCGAAGTGAAGCAACCTCCCTCAACAACGTGAGTAGGCCACTCGGCACTTCAAGGTACCCGGTAGTTTGTGCACCCCACCTTGAGTCTATCCTAGGAGCAAAAACAGTAAAAGAAATAATATACAATGGCGGCTATAACCTCATCCCGGATGTGCGACCATAAAATAATATTACATCAATTTACATATTACATCAAATGAAAGATAAAGAAAACTCTCATCTCACAACCCCCGGCTATTCATCCGCGACAATCCAACGAGTTCATATACACAATCCATCAGCATTACAGATCACAGATATGCACAACCCCCACTAATCGACGTATAGAGATTAGTTAACGTTCAGTGCATATATCACATCACAGATATAACCCATTAGCTAAAGTCTACAGAACTTCGATCAAAAATACGGATTTGTAACTACCCTAAACACAACTTTGTTCTCTGCAAAATCTGGGCAGAAACAAAATATCCTAAAAATCCCAAAACAGAACACTGAGCAAACTGCAGCAAAGACGAGTCGCGGCCGAGTCAATTCGGCCGCGGTTCCGCGGCGGGTTGACCGTGTCAGTGGGTCGTTTTTGCTGTACGTTCTTAAAAAACCCTGAGCCAATTTTTAAGATATGTGGAATTATTTTTGGAGCAGTTTAAAAATCGGCAGATAGTTCAGTTTCCGGACGTGTTTTGCGATTTTTTCTCGGATCGAAATTCTTAATACTTTGCTAACATGCTAGTTGTTGTTTAGCTAGGCTCTGATACACTGTAAGTCCACGTTGCCCACCCCGGTTCTCACGGGGAGGCGGAAACGGTAAAAAAAACATTTTTTATGACAAGGCACCATGGACTAGAAAAGAGGATCTTTGCTAAACAAAAACCTAGCAAACAAACTACGAGTTTAGCTACTCGGTTAGGAGGTTATACCTTGGTCTTGAACTCCTTCACTTCTTGCTCCTTGAGGTGGTTTGAACGGTTCCTCCTCGTAGTCTTCCTCTTGCCGAAGAAGGATCCACCCGAAGGCCACTACCTTGAGCTCCTACCTTAACCTAGAGGTAACTAAAGTGCTTGGCTTGCTAAACCTAGAACTCTAGAATGAGAAGAGAGGAGTTATGGTGGTTTTACCTCAAGAGCTCATGGTTCTCAACACATGAGAGATGAGAGCTTTGAGAGAGAGGAGGAAGATGAGCTTTGGATGAGAGAGAGTGATCAAGTGAGAATGAGAGAATAATTTACAACCATGCTCACAAAAGCAAGAATAATGATGATGATGATAATAATTAAGAATTGTGATGGTTAGTTTCAATGACCATTATCATTTCATGCATTTAATGCATTTTGCAAAGAACAAGAAGCATCATGGAAATGAAATGATGATGGTCAACAAGTCCTCAATGGTAAACCGGTCAACAAAGTCAACAAAAGTCAAATGTTCAACTCAACCACACAAAAATCCTTCATTAATATTATTAATCATATTTCTTATTCTCATTAGGGTTTAGAAAAAGTCAACGGTCAACAACCTTAATGAGAATCCTCTGCCTCTGCCTCTGTCAACTGTGAATACACACCCGCATTCATGTTCCGAGGAACACGAATATAATGAGATAAAACCAATCCCAAAACATATACTAGGATCTGGCTTAAACCAAAGCCCGCTAGTAATAACTTTCCGGACACCAAACGTGCACAAGTGCGCGGATGTGAACGAACCCTGTCGTAAAACCATGCGATCTCTACTCTGTTTTGCCCAAAGGCGAACAACCCTCTGTATGGGACTCTAAAGACTCGACACTACGCTGGCAGTGGGTTTAACCACAGACCGCAAGCGGTACTAGCTGTACGTAACGGTCCCCAGGTAGATACGGATAAGAAGACTGATGAGGTGAACCCATCCGAACTCCTACTGAGCCAGAATGTGACAATCTCCGTACAGTCCGGTCTGTTCGTCTGAGAGTATCGCATGTCGGGCCTAGGGGGCGGTGAACGTCAGTCCCCTAATAGCGGTACAAGTCGTGTCGGAGTGTAGCCCAGAACACCCTGAGATAACACTGGAAATGCTACCAGTATATCTCACTTGCCCTGGTCAGGGACTTTGTGTAATGGCTCTCCTTGACACAGCTCGATATCAACCCCCAATACCGGGAGAGACGAATCCTGTCTAACCATATCTGCCTCCAAGTGCTTTGGGACTGCACCCAACTACTTCCTGTTCGCACGACTCATTTTATTCGTGGTAGGGTAGTAATCTAAGAACAGTGGGAACACACTTGAGGCGAAGTGACAGTGTCAAGTCAACGGACTATGCTGTACTCATGTCACCTGGGAACTGATAACTGACGATAGGTATACTACCAAACCAATAGTTCCCAGTGAGTCCTGTCTAGTGTACTCGTAACCTAACGAGCACCTGCATACTATCTTCAGTACGACGTACTGATGGCTGTGGGACAGACCATCTCCCCTCCTCGGATGAGAAGCGTATACACTAGTCTACTCTGGAGTATCGATGCCCTGTATCGATAATCCTATGACTAGGGACCTGTATAAGGATGTGCTTGTAGATTACCCAGCCCCCACTTGTGTGACTGCCATCACAACGCTGGTAATCAAGCAAAGATCCTAAGAGCTCCACTAATGTGTATAGGCGATATGCTAAAAGAAACACATGCACACATTAAAGTAGAAACAAACAAAGTAGCATACTACCATTTCAAGTAAGATTGTCTATACAACTGTGAATATCCCAAGCTTTCATTATGTAATATACAAACTAGTATGTTACAGTAATGGCCTCTAGGGCATATACACTAACAATGGAGTGGTAGGCGGCTGATTTGATTGGAATCCTATTCAATAGGTATGCAGCTTCTCAAGTGCATAACTCCTAAAAGGAAATAGGAAACTCAGTAGTACTCATCATAGAGCACACCATATCTCATAGGGTGCGATTGCTCTACCCCGATACACTGACGTGTTGTGGTGTATACGGAGGAGTAATGCTGAGAGAGAATCTCATTCTCTTTTAGAATAGTCCAGTAATTCCGTGCTCAAGTATTCTCCTCCTTGATCTCATCAAAGGACATAATACTTATACCCATTTTTGGTTATCTACTTCTAACTTATATTCTGTGAATATCTCAAAAACTTCGGACTTGTGTTTCAACAGGAACATATGTCTGAATCTTGAGAGATCATCAGTGAATGTAATGAAGTACAAAGAACCGGTCCTGGAATTTATAGACAGGGGACTTTCATACATCAGTATGTATCAATCCCAAGAGTTTACTAACTCTTTCTCTGTTTCCAATAAATGGAGCTGTGGTCATGTTATCTTTGTAACATGACTGGCAAGTTTTACAAGATGTAAATCCAAACTAATTTAAATATGTATCTTTATGTAATTTCAGCTAGTCGGGTCGCATTGATATGACCTAGTCTACAATACCTCAAGAAGGATTCGTTCATTTCTGAACTCTTCCTCTTGTGTGTGTTTTGTACATTAAGAACTATGGTTTGATTTAGAACGTCTATGCTTTTAGATAACGTGCATGAGCCGATCAACTCTTGATATAGAAAATGTTCAAAACATTATCCAACAACACAAAATTATATCCTTTCTTTACTAATAAAGAGACTGATATGATGTTGTATATCAGGTTCGGTATCTAATAACATTCGTTCAGGATCAATGTATTTTGGTAATACAGGGTGATAACTGCCAACAGACTTGGCTGCAACACTTGCATCATTTCCAACTCTCGAAACTTATCACCCGTTCTTAGTTCTCTACCTATCTGTAGCCCATGTAATAAATTACATTTGTGGGATCCTGATCCGGTATCTCATACCCAGGACGTAAAGGATACTGAAAAACAGTTCTCGGTAATGAACACACCCGAAGAAGATGCATCAGCATGTACTTTCTTCGTTTGGGCGGCACGGGAATTCTGGTAATCCCCTATTTCCTGCTCTATCTTATAATAATTATAAGTTGGAGCGGGACCAACTTTCCTTAGCGCAGGATAACAAGCGGGTTCGGTCAATTCATCCATATTATTATCTTGATTTAGGCATGACATAGTCGCTACCAGGAGAGAGAGAGAAGAAAACACTCAGCGTATGCTTTTGCAAGATTTAGATTGGTTATTAATATATCTAATCAGGATGTCTCCCACTGTTTTAGTCAAATCTTCCTTCAAACCCAAAAAGGAAAGACTAGACGGGATTAATTATACTCTACAATTTCGCCAATCTTTCAGCCAGGCCAGTGTCGGTACTTTGAGGGAGGTTCCCCGTGCTTTCGCACGGACCTAATTAAAGTAAATCTCGTTTTCCCAGGGGCGTAACTCCGTTGACACCTTTCTAGACACCTACTTGATCGGCTAATTGTAATGTGTAAAACTCTCCCAGGATTAACTCTTACTCGCAGCGGGTATCGGGATCCAACTATCTCATAGAAGGTATGCAATCTCATTGCAAATTTCAACACTTGAAATTCCCAATAATATTTTTTCCCAAGCGATTTATGACTTTGACTAAGTCAACAAACCATAGACCGTAAGTAAAGTTCAACCCGTGATTTCCCGATTGAATTAAACCCACTGGCACGACCCTTGACTAAGTCAACAAGGTCGCATGACTACCCTAATCCAATCGCATCATATGCTTTGCAGATAAGCACTAATCATCTACCGCACACTACGCCTTGACTAAGTCAACAAACGCTGCATGAATACTAAAGACTACTTATCAGAAATCACGGAAGGCTACGACAGGTTTTTAAGAAAACCCTTTGCGTAATGAACTTTATTTCGTTGTAGAATCGAGTGATTTTAAATGGAATGTTTTTGAAGCCTTTTCTAGTTTTGCTAAAGAGTTCACTCCCGGTGAAGGGATCTCGGCTCTTTCCTCATCGAATAAGGTGCATGATATTTCACAAATATCACTATGCAAAGCAAAAACTATAAAAACAATCAAAAGACAAACCGAGTTTGTAGCATCTGCTAGTTTCTCTAAAGAGGTCACTCCCGGTGAAGGGATCTCGGTTCTTTCCTTATCGAATAAGGTGCTGCATATTCTACAAGGAATACCGCTATGCAAAGCATGAACTAGAGCTACCATTTTTTTAAACAAGTTTCTACAACATCTTTAGGTTTCTTTTAGTTTCATTAATCTCATTAATGAAGTTCCATTTTAATTATGATTCACAAGCATCACATTTGAAACAAAATCAACAACATATAATATATATCTCATATATACAAAATAAACATTCGTCTCAGGCAGTAATATGATCTCATCACAGAACATTGCAGCAGAAGAACATATATGAAATATTGGATAGACTAGGAGGTCCGTATTTTTAATACGAGCATGTATAAAACACGGATTCCACGGTCGCGATGAATAGCTAAACCCACATCCTTAGACCCCTATGAGAGCGGCAAGTAACCCTGCCAGTTCTAGAGTTAGAAGACCCAATCTCGACTTCTCGAGATGGTGTCCCACTGGACCCTAGAACCCGGTTACTTGTGCTCCCCGCCATGGGTCTATCCTAATGCGGAAAAGTAAATAATATACAATGGTGACATCATCCTCAGCCCGGAAGTGCCCCAATAAAAGAATATTACATACAAATGAATTGTACATGAATGAAAAAGAAAAACTCTCATCTCACATAAAACACCCGGCTATTCAGAACACGACGATCCAATATAACATATCACATCAACACATAATATCACACATCATCAACGTAAGTAAATATGCGTATCTCAATTGTCGTTGATGTATAGCAACGAAACCGGGGATACACCACATATTACACTTACGGTCCCAGAAAAGAAAGTGTAAAACTACAACAGTTGGAATCCGCAACCTCCTTAGACATCGCATGCCTAACCAAATGAATTCCTTAGACATCGCATGCCTAACAATTATAAACCCCGCATTTTAGTCTCATTACGGAAAACACTTTTCAATAGTTAGTCAGGCAATTGAACAAGATTCCCGACAGTTTGATCGAATGCTCGTCGAAAAATTTAGTAGACGGCCGCACCCCCGATGCCGTCGACGAAGTGCACTAAGGCGGAACACCGCTGCCGCGAGCAGCCGAACGGATGCTTTTGGCGACGGGGTTCTCCTACAGTCACTTGGTCGGGGCTATTGGGCGTGGCTATCTATTAAGTTTAACTGGCGAGTATCCGCATATGCTACGTGATTGCAACGGACTTTTGATCGCATCAAAATCCCGTGGCAACCGATCATCTGAGACTAAAGTGCTAGATTTATAACATTCAAATTAGTTATCTCATAAGTACTTGTGGATTCCAAATATTGTATCACATTCCAGATAAATAGACAATGTTAAACTTTTCGATCGAATAAACAAACACCCAAGATTTCCCAAATAGCTCAACACTTGAGCGGAGTTCAAAAAGTATCCATCACATGCCACAGTACCATTGGTCCAGCCGTAGAAGGGTCAAACCAATGCCTCACATGTGGCAACGTCGTACTGCCCCAAACCCTAAGGTTTAGAGGCGGTTCAGACGGTCACATAATCGAGTTAAGATTTGTGTTCTTCTAGAGGGTCCACCGCGTTACTTGCATGATTTTCCGGAAGTTTCAAACTCGTAAAAAAATCCAACACTTGAAAATTTTCCGGCAGGGGAAAAAGTGAGTTATTGATATCCGTTCGAACTTTTAACACGTTCTAAATTATCCGGAAAAAACTTAAACGAAGTTAAACTTTCCGATCAAATCAACGAATACGAAAGATCTACAGAAAACTCAACGCTTGATTAATATAAAAAATTCCCAGAAGCATCAAGAAATACATACGGATGTTACTGTGCAAAAAGCAAACCCTAATTCCACTGTACGGCCTTTGAACCGCCGCGCAAGGCATGTTATTGCAGCGGTTCCGCGACACTTTAATGGGATTAGTGGCTTGTTTTTCACAGTAATTCTTATAATTCCCTGCTTTATTTTTTGAGTATTTTTAATACAGAAAAAATCAACATTTTAAAAAATTTCCAGAAAGGGAATAAAATGCGACGTTTCGGGGTTCGATCGGACTTTAAACTTCGTCTAGAATTCGCCTAAAGCTCTAACTTGGCTCTGATACTACTGTAGGGTTACTAGGTACAGTCACAAGGTTCTACAAGGTATCAACCATGCCAAAATCAATTTTTTCATGTGCCGAACAATCCTAACCAAGATCTTAGACTAGAGATTAGGTGAAACAAAGCAAGTAAACAACTTTACTTCTAAGAGTTAGGGATTACAACCTTTGTAGTCCATTCCTTCACTTCTAAAGCTCCGTGTTGAGGTCCCTTCGCTGCGATCATCGAGTACCCGGACTCTAGAGAGGCTCCATGAAGATAAAGATGCAAGCTTGCTTCCGATCTTCGATAACAAAGATGATCTATCTTGAAGAAACTCAAGCCCAAGCTTTTGCTTCACTAATCAAGTATTAGCAAAGCAAACACCCTAATCTAAGTGGCTAGAATAGATGAGGATGATGAAGTAGGAATTTAGCTCTCATTTGTTTTCTTTATCTCACTCATTTTCATCACTTTTGAAAAAGCTAGAAAGCTTTTCATCAAAGAGGAAGAAGAAGAAGAAGCAAAACCATTTGTGATGAATAATGAATCAAGTGAGGTTAGAAATGCAATCATGGGTTAAGTATGAAGACTTAACCCATGTAGATAATTAACTATGGTTAAAGGGTTGGGTTGGGTTAAAGAAATATCTTTGCAAAATATCACAAAATATCAAGGTCAAAGTCAAAGCTTCAAGAAGCTTCTTGAAAGCTTCATGAAAGTTTAACCCTAATCCAAACCCTAACCATATTTAAACTCCACAAATCATGTTGCATTTATAACCATAACATGTTATAATATTATATATCACATATACAATATTTATTGTAACAAATAAAATAATACAATTAACATATATCACATATATATCAATGTATTACCCGAGTGAGAAAAAGAATCTTTATGTGAGCTTATATTAGTTAATGTAATTTAATATAACAAATATATAATTATACATTAAATTATCGAATCAACACTTGATCCGATAATCCGGCTATGTCGCATATAACTGACTAATATAATCTGTATCAATTCATCGAATCAACACTTGATCCGATGACCCGGCCATATCACATATACCCGGCCGATATCTCATATCGCGAGAATCTAATACGGTATCACATACTCGTATTGTTCTCGGTCCCGCACATATCACATATGTGCTCCTACTCCGTTTTTCCTGAGCCAGGAAACCTCTGTGTAGGACTCTAAAGAATCGTCAATACGCCGGCAGTAGGTGATGATCATATCAAACACCCACAAGCTGCAAGCGGTCAGCTAAACGTAACAGCCACCCAGGTATTGAGCAATCAGAAGATCAACAAGCAAGCCTATACATTCTCCCGTGAATCCAACCAGTAACACTCCCGTACAGTCCGGTCTTTTCGTCTGATATGTCGCATATCTCGCCTAGGGGTGGTAAACGTCAGACCCCAGTAGCTTGATAAGTCGTGTCGATATGAGGTCCATAAGAGTTTGAGAAACTACTGATAACATTTACCAGTAAATCTCAGCAACCCTGGCCAGGGGTTTCCCGTTATAGCCAATCAAATACAGCGCAACATCAACTCCCTATACCGGGAGAGACGAAACCCCTCCTATTGCTCATTGCCTCCATGTGATTCGGGACTGTACCCCAAAGCCACCTTTTTGCACGCCCACTTGGATGTGGTATGATGGAAATCAAAGCACAGTGGTAATCACACAAGACTCTATGACGATCTCGGGTCTACAGACTAACCTGTACCAGTGTCACCAGAGAACTGCCATCTGACGTGAGGTATAATACCATCTGGGAGTTCTCGGCAAGTCCGTCCAGTGTACCCAGTCTCCACTGAGCATCCGTATACCTTCTCTAATGTCAAACACCAATGGATATGAGATCATTCATCGCCCATCATATGGGTCAAGAAGCGTATACGCTAGTCTACTCTGGAGTATCGATGCCCTATCTCGGTACTCCCACGATTAGGAACATTTGAAGGATGTACTTGGCGACTACACTGTCCCCACTAGTATGATCCACATCATAGTCCTATTAGTCAAGTACTCATCCTAATGGCTTTATCTACATGTAATATAGAGACAATTAGAGTACATGTTAATATAAAGTATAACCAGATAGAATACTATCATGTCGAGCAAGAAAGTCCTCCCTATATATGTCCAAGCATCCACTACAATATACAACGTATGTAGAGTAATGGCCTCTAGGGCATACATATAACTAACATACACAGTGTACCTTCTGCAACCAGTACCTTATCATGGTAAATGTTCATGATATTTCTATCAAGAACAAAGTCTTATCCATCTTTATCAAGTAAAGAAACTGATATGATGTTGCAAACCATGGAAGGTACATAGTAGCAATTATTCAAAATCATAGTATTGCCATTTGGAAACACTAGGTGATATTCACCTACGGCTCCAGCATTAACTTGTGCTCCGTTCCCTACCCTGAGGGACATATCACCAGGTCCAACTATCCTACTTTTTCTCAGTCCCTGCAATAAATTACAGATATGAAATCCTGATCCGATATCTAATACCCAGGAGGTAGGACTGACCGAAAAGCAGTTCTCAATTAAAAGAACACCTGAAGTGGATGCATTAGTATTCTTCTTCTTCATTGGGGTCTCCTTGGAATCCAGACCATCCTCTTTCCTCTGATCATACTTACGATTGCCATCATAAGTTTGAGCCAAACCGACGTTCCCCAGCCCCGAATAAGAATTCGAATCGGTCAAGCGATACATTTTATTATCTTGATTAGAGCGTGAAATGGTTGATACCTGGAGAGAGAGAAAAGAAACACTCAGCTTGCAATCTTGCAAGATTAGATTGGTTATTAATTTATCTAATCAGGATGGCTCCCACCGTTTCCTCAAATTCTTCTTCAAACCCTAAAAGAAGAACTAGTCAGGATTTAATCACACATCACAATACTTGCTTAACCTTTCAGCCAGGTTATTGTTGGTACTTCGAGGGATGTTTTCCAACGTTTTCGCGAAGTTCCTTAATTATATAACCTCTTTTCCCTGGAGGCGTAGCCCCACTAACACCGTTCTAGACACCTACTTGGTTTATAGCATTGATTGTTAAGTGAAATAATCTCCCAAAAGTAATCCAACTCATCAGTGGGATTGGGATCCAACTATCATTGTGTGATGACCTAGATGGAATCCACTCTAGTCACTACACTCTAGAAGGTATGCTAAATCTGCAAGTTTCCTGCATGTTTGAAACTCCCAATGTGGTTTTTTCCCCCAACGGTTTATGACCTTGACTAGGTCAACAAACCATAAACCGCTAGTCAAGTTCTACCCGTCATTTTCTTGGTTGCATTAAACCCACCCGTACGTGCCCTTGACTAGGTCAAAAAGGCCGCACGACTGTCCTAACCAATCGCATTTGCAATGCACGGAAAAATACTACATAGCTACTGAACACCACGCCTTGGCTGAGCACGAAATACGTAGCACGAATACTAAGCAATACCAATCCGAAATGACGAAGGGCTACGGCTGGGTTTTTGACAAAAAACCCATTAACGTAATGAACTTGATATCGTTGAAGGAACCTGAGCAATTTTGAAAAGGAGTGATTTTAAGCTCCGCCTTTTTGAAAATTTCCGGTTTTGAAGAAAAACCGAGTAATCTATAGTATAGACTTTAGCTCAAGAGGTCACTCCCCGCGAAAGGATCTCAACTCTTGCCTCGTAGAATGAGGTGTTGGATATTCATGACCGAATACCACTATACAAAGCGAAAGAATATAACTGTAGTTTTTCGAAATTTGTTCAAACAACATCTTTTAGGTTTATTTTCTTGCATTAATCAAAATTAATGCGGTCCCATCAGTTAACCTATCACATCACAAAAAGAACGAAAATACAATGTACGTATATGCCATCCGCATTCGCTACAGGGCCCCGTCATCACCCGTTAGGTTACTTAACTAACGACAGAGCGGGGGCTGGACTAGCGCGGGTGCAAAACATATACAACATCTACTAGTATATATATAAGTATATACAACATTCATCCGAGGTATGATAATAATCAACATTACAGAATCTCAGCCAATAATACAAAAAGGTGGATAATCTTGGAGCCCTGGGTTTCATTTGATCCGCAAAAAAACCCGATGTTCCCGGTCGTATGGATAGACAGTACAATGAAAACCTGGACCCCTACGAGCGTGGCAAGTTACCCGCCAATCTCAGAAGTGAGGCAGCCCCCTTCAAGAATGTGAATAGGCCACCCAGCACTTCACAGAATCCGGTAACTTGGGCTCCCATCCGTGGGTCATCCTATACTCCCTACGAGTGCGGCAAATAGCCCGCTAATTCTAGAACGAAGCCCCCTCCATCTTAACGCCATGAGATGCGGGCTTGTTGCCTTTTAGAACCCGGCTATCTTTGCACTCCACCATGGGGTAATCCTAGTACATAAAAAGAAAATAATATGTACAAATGGTGACATCGACCTAACCCGGTCGTTCCCTAATCAAATAATATACAACCTGGCAATGACGGCAGTCCACATGTCGGACGCTCGCCCCGCAAAATGAATATACAAATGAATCTTTAACTGTACCACTAACATTGCAGCACATGCTATCCACCATGATTATACAACCGCAATCACAGCACAAGCACAACACATTAACACGAATGCCACGTTCGCAAACCCGTCAAAAAGAACATATAGCAATCAGAAGAGTTTACCGATCAAATGATATTCACGGTCCCAGATAAAAGTGAATGTACTATAAACTATTAAACAGTGTCAAATATAACGACTTCGAAACACTCCAAATTGCCCCATACTAAAAACAACATAGAATGAAACTTGGGCAAAAACTAGCAAAACCTGAAACCCAAACTTCAAGAGACAAAAACACAGACCAAAACACGATGCAATCTTCCATGAAAAAACCGAGCAGGGCGGTTTTAGAGGGGTTGCGGCCGGCCAAGTTCTGGTGGAATTGACTCGTTTTTGTTCAGTGTTCATCTCACAGTGTAAATTGCAATCTGCACTTGTTTAAAAATTTTTTTGAAGCCTTTAAAAATTCAACAGAAACTGCAGTTTGGGCTTTGATGTTACGGAGCCGTTTCGGTTTCGTTGTTTTAACATTGTTTAAACTTGCTAGTGTAGGGTTTATTGGCTGGCTCTGATACCATGAAGGGTTAAGCTAGCGCCCAGGCCAACTTCCGTGGCCAAATGAGGAACAAAATTTTTATAACGATACGAAACTTGGCGCTAGAATAAACCTAAACTGGATCTTTAACCATAAACCTAACAAGCATGTTAGGGTTCTATTTACTATGATAGAAAGAATACCCAAAGAAACTAAGTCCTTCGGGACTTCGAACCTCTCCTTAAGCTCCTCGATGGAAGTTCTTGGGAATTCACCTGCGCACGCAAATGCGTATGTTATGGAAATGTGATCGTTTTATGGAAACGGAATGCACACGCGAGATCGTTCTCGTTGTAAATTTTTATAACCGCAAGTGCATGGCGCGTTGTAGCAAGCCGGCAAGCACGGGTCGATCCATAGGGATATGTGTATTAGGTATCGTGATTTAAGGGTCAACAAATTAATGTATCGGTTGGTCGTCACAAAAATATAAAGAAAACGAAAAGAAGGAAAAGCAAGAAAAGGAGTTAAGGAAGAATGGTTGTGGCTTTGGTATGGAAGGTCGAATCATGACGTTTACCTCTATATTCCCTTGTTCATGAGTTTTCCGGCCTTACCTTGATCCCGGCATGAAGCACGACTTGTCAACGCGGTTACGGAGTACAAACCGTCAAATTCCGATATTCTCCGCACAGCACGAAACGAGTCCATTTTTTTCACTTCCCGTTTGTATATCCGAGCTTGGGGTATCAACACTAAACACAAGGGTTAGCAAGCATACCGCAACAACAAAAACACAAAATAGTTAGTGAGAGCAAAAGGTTTTGGTGTTAAGTGTGCTAAGTGTTTGTGATGGTATATGATATATGAAATTAAGAGATTTGTTAAGTCCTTAATCACAACATACCATATCCAAACTTAGCAAACTTAACTCCAAAGTGATTATAACTTAAACATTGAAATGGGGAAAGGGAATGAATATGGTATATGAGGAGGTTATAAGTAACCATGTGTCAAAATACCATATCATATCAATACATTAGCAATCTTTAAGTTAGAATCTAAAATTAAGCACAATAAACAGAAACAAGAGGTGGAGGAGGCAAAGCCTTTCATCTCACTTCCTCACCCACACCACAACCAAATAAAGAGATTAGTTAAGCATGAATACGAAAAGCAAATAATAAAATGAAAGCAAGTATAAAGAAACAACAATTATATTAAGCACTTGAGAAAGAGATACAAGTTTTATGGTAACTTATTCAACCTCGTTAATGAAGCTCTCCAAAGAGAGCTTCAAGATGGAAGAAGAAGAAGATACCAATTGAAGCCCACTACACTCTCAAGCTAAACAAAAAAACAAAGAAACTATCAAAAAGTATACAAGTATATGAGAGAATGAGTGAGTCCTTCCCTTTGCTGCTGGTCTGCTTTTATAGGCACCAAAGAAAAATAAACAAATAATAAAAATGAGGTCACAAGGCAGCAAGGGAGGCTCTGTGGAAAACTGGGGTCAATTGGGCAAGGGGGCGGCCACACCGGTTTTGGGGGGCATGTGCTCGGCCAAATTCCGAGCACATGGCCTCGTGCTTGTTTTGTAGACATGTGGGCATCCCAATATCACTCTGGTGCTGTTTGTTTGGTCTAAAATAACCTGGTTTGTATGCAGAGAATTGTAGGGAACACAATGCCACACATCACATCAAATCTTTTTGCATTTATTACCCATGTCCCCCTTGTGTGCATTGGGCAGCCCCCTCTCTAGGTCCAAGCTATGTGCACACTTGTATGTGTTGGACCATTCTTGGCAAAAAGTGTGTACACAAGCATTATTTCCAAAAGAGCTCTTGGGACAGTGATCAATTTTTTTGTTCTGTTTGCAGTGTCGGCTCCCAGATGTTATATCTGTGATTTTGAGTATGTTTTCCAGTATTTGTCATGGCTACCTATAAACTGTAGTTACTGAGCAGACACTGATTAATAGTACTGATATATAGCAAAATAGATAATGAATGAAAAGGTATTAAAATGCGGTTTTCTATGGTTAACAAATACCCCCAAACTTATCTTTTGCTCGTCCCGAGCAAAACAAAAAATCCTAACCTCACTTTCGCAGGAAACACGATTGCACTGAGCACGTGCAACAAGCCGTTAAACCTCTAGGTGTCCTTAGTAGGAGGAGTGTTGTTTCCTAAGGGTTTTCAGCGGATTACACCCACAAAATCCAGTCAAGTTAGCATCGTGGAGAGACTGTTGATTCTAATATTAAGTTAGAGATCAATGTTGGAAGTTCTTTCACCCAAGTTAGAAACGTTAAACCCTATTTTTCACTCCTCACAATTTGTTTAACATAAGCTCATACGCGTCTTTACGTGATTGTGTGGATAGTGTCCATAAGGTTTTAAGAACTTGATTAGGGTCATCATGTCATAATTATAGACCAGGATAGACTTCTAAAGGATCACACGAGTTTGAAAGGAGTTATGGATTTCTCAAGTTTTATTCTCAAGTTAGGTTTCAAATTAGAATATATATCAATTTTAACAGAGAACCTAAGTCTTATACTTCACTCCACCTGTTTCACCTGTTTTTATTCATACACACCTTTCATTATCGTGCAAAATGTTTTAATAAATATACCTTCATATCTCCGCGAAAAAACTGTTTTAATAGAAAATTCGTCTCCGCCAAGATTATTCTCCCACAAAGAACCGTTAGGACTTTTAACTCGGAGTGAATACTTGCTTAGCTTGTTTTATCTGGCGATTGGAAACTTAGCGAGATTTGGGTCAATGACTCCCAAACCAGATTGTTTTAGGGCATTAGGTGTGGAGACACCCCAAGGACATAATTATCCAAGTTACCAAGGACACAAAACAAAAGACTCATTTTATTTTAAATAATTCTGCACTCAGTGAAAACGGAGATATAGCCAGCTTTTTTTTCTTTTAAATCTGAAGACGTTATATGTGGATAAGGTGTGTAATTACTCTAACAAGGTTTCAGATGGGTTATTTTCCATACTTAAAGCTTCTGTTAAAATCTCTATAAAATTCTTCATATCAACTTCAATGTATGAACTATTTTTGATATTACTGAACTCAGAACAAACCTGTTTGATTCTAAAGATGTTTATCAATTTTAAAAGTTTATAGACATGTTAGACATTCATCAAATTCTCAAAAACATACAACACGTGTAAGTGATATAAAAGACGCATATTAGCTACGGTTAAACATAAAGGAGGGTTATCTTTCGGGTCGTCAAACTCACAACAAGGATTTAGTTATTTCAAACTTATCAATCGAACCGTCAGACTTCGAATCTAAGTTCCCCCGCTAGCTAACATGACAAAGTTTTTATATTTTTCGGAATTTTTTTCAATTTTTATGGGTTTTTTAATATGTATGTAATGCAGAATATACAATATACACATGATGTAGCAAAATAAACGCAGTGCTCACCCCCAAACCTAAGTTTTACGATGTCCTCATCGTTGCCCACGGGGCCGGTAGCTAGACTTAGATATCAGGGTGAGAATTTTATTCAAAGAAAAAGAAAAAACTTAAGACTAACATTTACATGTTAAAAGATTGGGTTAGTCCAGAAATTAATACCAGCCATTTAAAGATTTTGTCTATATAATGCAATGGCTGGTAAAAGAATATGTATATACAAAAGAAAACGATAAAGAAGAGGTATATGTTAGATGTTAGTGAAGGGCATGGGCGTGTAAAAGTAGGGATTAGAAGACGTTGAAAGTGAAAATGACGTTTTGAAGAGGTCAAAGAATTGTTTTCTGAATGAATTCTGTAAGTCCACGTTGCCCACCCCGGTACTTACGGGGAGGCGGAAAACGGAATAAAAATCAAATTTTTATCAACTTAGGCAACATGGACTAGACAAAGAAGGATCTTTGCTAAACAAAAACAAGCTAAAGCTAACTAGAAACTAGCTAAGTGTTAAAAAGGTTATACCTAGGGCTTTATGTCCTTCTCTCCTTGCTCCTTGGAGTAGTGGAAAGAGGTCACCTTGGTCGTCTTCTCACGTCGAAGAAAGATCCACCCGAAAGCCTCAACCTTTGGCTTCAACTCCAAGCTAGAAGTAACTAGGGTGCAAGAAGTGCTAATCCTTAAACCCTAGATGAGAGTAGAGGTTATCAAGAAGGGGTTTTTCTCAAGCTCAAGTGTTTCTCAACACATGAGAGGGGAGAGCTTGAGGGAGAGGAAGAACAAGAGAGAGAAAGTGAATAATAGAATGAGAGAAAATATGAAGCATTCTCTCATATATGTGTGAATTATTGTAATTAGATAATTAGCTAGATAATTGTCATGGTTAATCAAGACATGACCATTATCATTTCACTTTTAATGCAATTTGCAAGGATCAAAGAGTATCTTCCAAATGAAATGATGATGGTCAGAGTGTCAACCTAGGTCAACAAGTCAAGGAGGTCAAATGGTCAACAACCATAACCATGCACAATTATTTAAACTAATATCAATTAACCATAATACACACATAAGCATTAGGGTTAATAAAATGACAATAGTCATTAACCCTAATCAAAGTCCTCTCCCTCTGTCTCAAGCAACTGTGCATACGCACCCGTATTCGTGATCCGAGGAACACGAATACAATGTGATAAAACCAATCCCAAATCATATACTAGGATCCGGCTTAAACCAAAGCCCGCTAGTATAAGCTGTCCGGACAGCAAACGTGCACAAGTGCGCGGATGTGAACGAACCCTGTCGCAAAACCATGCGACCTCTACTCATTTTGCCTAACGGCGAATAGCTCTCTGTGTGGGACTCTAAAGACTCGACACTACGCTGGCAGTGGGTTTAACCACAGACCGCAAGCGGCACTAGCTGTACGTAACGGTCCCCAGGTAGATGTCGATAAGAAGACTGACGAGGTGAACCCTATCTGAACTCCTACTGAGCCTGTATGTGACAGTCTCCGTACAGTCCGGTCTGTTCGTCTGATACATCGCATGGCAGGCCTAGGGGGCGGTGAACGTCAGTCCCCTAATAGCGGTACAAGTCGTGTCGGAGTGTAGCCCAGAACACCCTGAGATAACACTGGAAACCTACCAGTATATCTCGCTTGCCCTGGCCAGGGACAACTCGTGTAATGGCTCTCCTGGACACAGCACGATGTCAACCCCCAATACCGGGAGAGACGAATCCTGTCTAACCGTCACTTCCTCCAAGTGCTTCGGGACTGCACCCAAAAACTACCTGTTTGCACGACTCCTTTGAGCCATGGTAGGGTAGTAATCAAAGTGCAGAGGGAACACACTCGAGGCGAAGTGACAGTGTCAAGTCAGCGGACTAAGCTGTACTCATGTCACCTGGGAACTGATAACTGACGATAGGTATAATACCAACCAACAGTTCCCGACGAGTCCTGTCCAGTGTACTCGTAACCTAACGAGCACCCGCATACTATCTCAAGTACGACGTACTGACGGCTGTGGGACAGACCGTCTCCCACACTGGGATGAGAAGCGCATACGCTAGTCTACTCCGGAGTATCGATGCCCTGTCTCGATAGTCCAACGACTAGGGACCTGTATAAGGATGTGCTTATAGATCACCCAGCTCCCACGAGTGTGAGCGCCATCACAACGCTGGTAATCAAGCAAAGATCCTAAAGGCTCTACTAATAGGTATATCAGCAATATGCTAAAAGAAACACATGTACATATTAAAGCAGAGACAAACCAAGTAGCATACTACCATTTCGAGCAAGATTGTATATACAACTGTGAATATCCCAAGCTTCCATCAAGTAATATACAAACTAGTATGATACAGTTATGGCCTCTAGGGCATATACACTAACAATCTCCCACTTGCACTAAGGCCATGTACTGGCGTAACGAAGACCTATCATCTTGATCAGCCGCTCAAACCGAGTCTGGGGCAAGGCCTTGGTGAATGGATTTGCCGTGTTATCTTCTGAAGCAACCCTCTGAACCTCGATCTCCTGGCGATCCACGATCTCCCTGATCAGGTGATACCGCCTCAAGATGTGTCTGGATTTCTGATGGGACCTGGGTTCCTTCGCTAAAGCTATAGCCCCGTTGTTGTCGCAATACAGAGGTATTGGGTCAACAATGGACGGAACCACCTGAAGTTCTTTCAAGAACTTCCTCATCCAGACAGCTTCTTTTGCGGCATCAGATGCAGCGATGTATTCCGCTTCCATAGTCGAGTCAGCAACGGTTTCCTGTTTGGAGCTCTTCCAACACACCGCCCCTCCATTGAGGGTGAGGACAAAACCCGACATGGACTTGGAATCATCCTTGTCACTCTGGAAGCTGGAGTCAGTAATGGCCTCAATCTGGAGGTCTTTTCTGCCATACACCAAGAACATCTCCTTAGTCCTTCTCAGGTACTTGAGAATGTTCTTTACTGCTATCCAATGTTTCTCCCCAGGGTTTGACTGATACCTGCTTACCACACTCAGTGCATAAGCCACATCCGGTCTGGTACACAACATCGCATACATTATAGAGCCTACCGCAGATGCCTAGGGTATAATAGACATGCGATCCCTCTCCAAATCAGTCTTGGGAGACATCTCTTTGGAGAGGGTGATCCCGTGACAAGCCGGTAGATTACCGCGTTTGGAATCTTCCATACTGAATCTCTTCAGTAAGGTGTCGATGTACCTGGACTGTGAAAGTCCTAATATCCTCTTGGATCTGTCACGGTATATCCGGATACCCAGAATGTATGAGGCATCACCCAGGTCTTTCATGGAGAACCTGTGTGACAAGAACCCCTTGACAGATTGGAGCATAGGAATGTCATTTCCTATTAAGAGAATGTCATCCACGTATAAAACGAGGAATACTACAGTTCTCGCTACAAATCTACAATAGATACATGGTTCATCTGGATTTTTGATAAAGCCAAATTCCTTGACCGTCTTATCAAAACAGATGTTCTAACTCCGCGATGCCTGCTTTAGTCAATTAATGGACTTAAGCAAATTGCACACCTTTCCGCTGCTCCCACTCTGCATGAATCCCTCTGGCTGGTCCATATAGACACACTCCTCTAAATGTCCATTTAGAAAAGCTGTCTTTACGTCCATCTGCAAAATCTCATAATCGTGGAAGGCAGCAATGGCAAGAAGGATCCGAATGGATTTCAACATAGCTACTTGAGAAAAGGTTTCGTCATAGTCCAAACCAGGTCTTTGACGAAAACCCTTTGCAACCAGTCTAGCTTTATAGGTCTCAACCTGTCCATCTACACCAATCTTCCTTTTGAAGATCCACTTGCATCCTACGGGTTTTACCCCATCTGGAGCAATGTCCAACGTCCATACTTTGTTGGTGTACATGGACTCCATCTCGGTCCGCATTGCATCCAGCCATTTTACCGAGTCGACGCTCTGAATGGCTTGCTGGAAGCTAGTAGGCTCATCAAAATCTATGATGCAATCTTCTCTATCCCCGTCAATGAGAAAACCGTAGTATCTCTCGGGCGGATGAGACTGCCTAGTACTCCTGCGGAGTGGCGTGGGAATGTCTTGATCTTTCGAACCCTCTGGTTCTACTAAGCTTTCAGCAATAGCTTGTGGTTCCGGAATTTCTTCCAGTTCTATTGTGCTCCAACTTATTTCCTTTTCTATGAACTGGTGTTTCAGAAAATGGGCATTACGAGAAACAAGGACTTTTTGTTCCTCTGCGTAATAGAAAAGATACCCCCTGGAGTTCTTTGGGTATCCCACAAACTTGCACAGTACTGAGCGTGCCTCTAGTTTGTCCGCATGCTGCTTTTTGACATAAGCTGGACATCCCCAAATCTTCAAGTATTGAAGATAGGGTTTCTTCCCGCTCCATAACTCATATGGTGTGGTAGGCACAGTCTTAGTGGGAACACAGTTCAAAAGGTATGCAGCTGTTTCTAGCGCATATCCCCAGAACGATCGCGGCAACTCAGTGTTACTCATCATGGACCGTACCATATCCAATAGGGTTCGGTTCCGTCTCTCCGATACACCGTTATGTTGCGGAGTGTATGGAGGAGTAAGCTGAGAGAGAATTCCATTCTCTTTTAAGTAACCCAGGAACTCGGCACTCAAGTATTCACCACCTCGATCAGATCTTAGTGTCTTGATACTTTTGCCTGTTTGTTTTTCTACTTCATTCTTATATTCCTGGAACTTTTCAAAAGCTTCGGATTTATGCTTCATCAAGAAGACATGTCCGAACCTTGAGAAATCATCCGTAAAAGTAATGAAGTAAGAATAACCGCTTCGCGCATGTGTAGACATTGGACCGCACACGTCGCTGTGTACGAGTTCCAAGAGCTCGCTCGCTCTTACTCCGTGTCCAGTGAACGGAGTCTTTGTCATCTTTCCTTTGAGACAGGATTGACAAGTTGCATATGATTGATATTCGAAAGGATCCAAATATCCTTCTGCATGTAACTTAGTCAACCTTCTTTCATTGATGTGACCCAGTCTACAATGCCATAAGAAAGTTTTATTGATTTCTGGAGACTTTCTTTTGTGTGTATTCTGGACATTAAAAATCTGTGGTTGGTTTAATACGTATATACCGTTGTTTCAATGTACCTGACCCAATCAAAACTTGATTAAGGTGAATGTTCACTACATTACTTACAAATGCAAATTCATAACCTTCTTTAGATAATAAAGATACAGAAATGATATTACAGGTTGCATTTGGTACCTAATAACAACTACGCAAAACCAAAAAGTGTCCATCCGACAATCCCTGGTGATAGTCCCCCACGGCCTCAGCATCCATGCTAGCACCGTTTGCAACTCTGAGGGTCATGTCACCTGCCTTCAAAACTCTACGCTTTCTCAACGCCTGCAAAGAATTACAGATATGAGATCCTGATCCGGTATCCAATACCCAGGATATAGAGTTTATTGATAGACAGTTTTCAATAACATACACACCTGAAGCTGAAGCCGCAACTCGCTTCAAATCCTGTGTTCTGGCCTTCCAAGCCTTGCAATCCTGTTTCCAGTGACCACTTTTGTGACAGTATAAGCATTCTTCCTTCCCCACCAGCTTTCCCGCTACCTTTGTTGCTTTTCCTTTTCCCTTCGTATCCACTTTACTGACACCGCCTCTTGGTTTGGCGGGGGCTTTGTTCTTCTTGCACTTGGCTTTCGCCCTGGACCTAGAAGAGGAAGATCCTCCTATAAACAAAGTGGATGTCTCCCTACCCTTCTGTAGGGTGCCCTCAGCACTCCTCAACATGTTCAGGAGTTCAGAAAGTTCAACCTCCTTTCCTTGCATGTTGAAGTTAAGGATAAACTGGGCGTAAGTGGAAGGAAGGGACTAGAGAATCAAATTAGTATAGAGTTCATTCTCCAACGTGGTGCCAAGGTCCGCGAGCTCCTCTATGTAGCCAATCATCTTTAGCACGTGTTCCACTACCGAAGATCCGACGGCCAACCTTGCCGAAAACAACTTCTTCGACACTTCGTATCTTGCGATACGAGACTACTCTCCATACAGTTCTTTTGTATGAAGAAATATGGACTCTAGGTCCAAATTCTCGTGCCTCCTCTGATGTTCGTTGTCCATCGAGGCTAGTACGAGGCATCTGGCCTTCGCGCAATCTATTTCCCAGGTTTTGTAGATTTCCCTATCTACGACACTGGTTTTGGGACCTGGGACAGGGGGAGCTTTGGTGGTAAGGACATACCCCAACTTGTCGGAAGTGATTGCCATCTTGACATTCCTGAGCCAATCTTTGTAGTTTGGCCATGTCAATATGTTTTTATCTAGTAATAACTTAAGTCCGGTCATGTTGAATGGTCGCTGCAATTAGGAGAGAGAAAAGAAACACTTTAGCATGATGCTCTTGCAAGTTTAGAGTGGTTTTTAGTTTGTCTAAACTGGATGGCTCCCACTGTCTCTCGAATCCCTTCTCAAACCGTAAAGAAAGGATTAGTCAGGATCAATCTCACCGTACAATTCTTGCTTAATTGTTCAGGCAGGCCAGTGTCGGTACTTCGAGGGAGGTTTTCCAACGCTTTCGCGAAGTTCCTTAATTAAGTAACCTCTTTTCCCTATGGGCGTAGCCCCACTAACACCTTTCTAGACACCTACTAGGTTTATAGCATTGATCGTTAAGTGAGAGTTTTCCCGAGGACTAGCATATACTCACAGTAGGATCGGGATCCAAATATCATTGCGTGATAAAACCGAAGGAATCCTACCAGAATCATCACACTCCAAATGGTATGCAGCGCTAGCAAGTTTCAGTACTTATGAAACTCCCGATGTGGATTTTTGCCCCATGCTCTTATGACCTTGGCGTGAGGTCAAAATGTCATAAGTCTAATGTCAAGTTCTTCCCATCATTATCCCGGTTAATTTGAACCCACCCGTACCTACCCTTGACGTAGGCCAAAATGGCAGTACGACTGTCTCAAACCAACGCATTCTATCTATGCAACAGATAAATATCCGGCAGCTACCAATCACTATGCCTTGGCGTGAGGTCAAAATACATAGCTTGAATACTACCGAATATTTAACTGAAATGATGGAGGGCTACGGATGGTTTTGGCGAAACCGTGAACGTAGTGAACTTGATATAATCGATGGAACGAGATAGCTTTTAAAAGGAGTGGTTCAAGCTCCGGGTTTAAAAGTTTAGTTTTGAAAAGAACCGAGTTGTTTTCAAAGTGTTCCAATCGACTTTTACTTGGTTTATTTTCTTGCATTAGTTCTTTTAATGCGTCCCATCATTTAATCCTACCATTACAGAAAACAACCAAAATATGACGTACTCTTATGACATTCGCATTCGCCACAGGGCCCCGTCATCACCCGTTAGGTTACTTAACTAACGACAGAGCGGGGGCTGGGCTAGCGCGGCTGTAAAACATAAGCAACGCCTAAATAGTTATTATATATAAATATATAGCAATGATAGACATTACAGATCATAGATGAATACATTGGATATACTAGGAATCCGCAATCCGTTCGAGCCTGCAACGAAATGCGGATTACACGGTCGTGGTGAATAGCCAATACCCCACCCAAGACCCCTACGAGTGCGGCAAACTACCCGCAAAGTACCCGAAGCGAAGCAACCTCCCTCACCACCGTGAGTAGGCCACTCGGCACTTTGAGATACCCGGTAGTTTGTGCACCCCTCCGTGGGTCTATCCTAGGAGCAAAAACAGTAAAAAGAATTATACAATGACGGCTACAACCCCGACCCGGTTGTGCGGACATACAAATAATATTACATCAATTTACATGTTACAATGAATGAAAGAAAAAGAAACACACATCTCACATCCACCCCGGCTATTCACCCGCGACAAACCAACACATTCATATACACATACCATCATCAAACACAGATCACAGATATGTATAACCCCGACTAATCGACATATAGAGATTAGCCGACGTTCAATACATATAAACATCACAGATATAACCCTTTAGTCAAAGTGTAGTGAAGTTCGATAAAAAAAATACGGATTTATTTGCCCCCAAAAACAAATTTCTATTCTGGAAAATCTGGGCACATATTAACCATCTTAAAAATCCCAAAACCAAGCCAGAAAGACACTGCACCAAACTCGACCCAGAGCCGAGCCAAAACGGCCGCGGTTGAGCGGCAATAGCTTGCTATTGCCGCGGAACCGCGGCTCTTTGGTCGAATCTATGGATCGTTTTTGGTGGATTTCTTCAAAAAACCCTGAGATGATTTTTGGAGTATGATTTATTTTGTTTTGAACAGAAAAAAATTTAACAGAAACTTAGGGTTTTGAAAACTAGGTTTTTCGATTTTTTTTTTCGGTCGAACTTCCATACACTTTACTACCTAGCTAGTTTATGTTTAGTTAGGCTCTGATACCACTGTAAGTCCACGTTGCCCACCCCGGTACTTACGGGGAGGCGGAAAACGGAATAAAAATCAAATTTTTATCAACTTAGGCAACATGGACTAGACAAAGAAGGATCTTTGCTAAACAAAAACAAGCTAAAGCTAACTAGAAACTAGCTAAGTGTTAGAAAGGTTATACCTAGGGCTTTATGTCCTTCTCTCCTTGCTCCTTGGAGTAGTGGAAAGAGATCACCTTGGTCGTCTTCTCACGTCGAAGAAAGATCCACCCGAAAGCCTCAACCTTTGGCTTCAACTCCAAGCTAGAAGTAACTAGGGTGCAAGTAGTGCTAATCCTTAAACCCTAGATGAGAGTAGAGATTATCAAGAAGGGGTTTTTCTCAAGCTCAAGTGTTTCTCAACACATGAGTGGGGAGAGCTTGAGGGAGAGGAAGAACAAGATAGAGAAAGTGAATAATAGAATGAGAGAAAATATGAAGCATTCTCTCATATATGTGTGAATTATTGTAATTAGATAATTATCTAGATAATTGTCATGGTTAATCAAGACATGACCATTATCATTTCATTTTTAATGCAATTTGCAAGGATTAAAGAGTATCTTCCAAATGAAATGATGATGGTCAAAGTGTCAACCTAGGTCAACAAGTCAAGGAGGTCAAATGGTCAACAACCATAACCATACACAATTATTTAAACTAATATCAATTAACCATAATACACACATAAGCATTAGGGTTAATAAAATGACAATAGTCATTAACCCTAATCAAAGTCCTCTCCCTCTGTCTCAAGCAACTGTGCATACGCACCCGTATTCGTGATCCGAGGAACACGAATACAATGTGATAAAACCAATCCCAAATCATATACTAGGATCCGGCTTAAACCAAAGCCCGCTAGTATAAGCTGTCCGGACAGCAAACGTGCACAAGTGCGCGGATGTGAACGAACCCTATCGCAAAACCATGCGACCTCTACTCATTTTGCCTAAAGGCGAATAGCTCTCTGTGTGGGACTCTAAAGTCTCGACACTACGCTGGCAGTGGGTTTAACCACAGACCGCAAGAGGCACTAGTTGTACGTAACGGTCCCCAGGTAGATGTCGATAAGAAGACTGACGAGGTGAACCCCATCTGAACTCCTACTGAGCCTGTATGTGACAGTCTCCATACAGTCCGGTCTGTTCGTCTGATACATCGCATGGCGGGCCTAGGGGGGCGGTGAACGTCAGTCCCCTAATAGCGGTACAAGTCGTGTCGGAGTGTAGCCCAGAACACCCTGAGATAACACTGGAAACCTACCAGTATATCTCGCTTGCCCTGGCCAGGGACTACTCGTGTAATGGCTCTCCTGGACACGGCGCGATGTCAACCCCCAATACCGGGAGAGACGAATCCTGTCTAACCGTCACTGCCTCCAAGTGCTTCGGGACTGCACCCAAAAACTACCTGTTTGCACGACTCCTTTGAGCCGTGGTAGGGTAGTAATCAAAGTGCAGTGGGAACACACTCGAGGCAAAGTGACAGTGTCAAGTCAGCGGACTAAGCTGTACTCATGTCACCTGGGAACTGATAACTGACGATAGGTATAATACCAACCAACAGTTCCCGACGAGTCCTGTCCAGTGTACTCGTAACCTAACGAGCACCCGCATACTATCTCAAGTACGACATACTGACGGCTGCGGGACAGACCGTCTCCCATACTGGGATGAGAAGCGCATACGCTAGTCTACTCCGGAGTATCGATGCCCTGTCTCGATAGTCCAACGACTAGGGACCTGTATAAGGATGTGCTTATAGATCACCCAGCTCCTACGAGTGTGAGCGCCATCACAACGCTGGTAATCAAGCAAAGATCCTAAGGGCTCTACTAATATGTATATCAGCAATATGCTAAAAGAAACAGATGCACATATTAAAGCAGAGACAAACCAAGTAGCATACTACCATTTCGACCAAGATTGTATATACAACTGTGAATATCCCAAGCTTCCATCAAGTAATATACAAACTAGTATGATACAGTAATGGCCTCTAGGGCATATACACTAACAAATTGAATGTTCAAGAAGCACATGTTGAATTCCGAAGTCAGGTTCGTTTAAAAACTGAAGTTCATCCGCAAAAAGTTCGGCAAAAGAAAGGTTCTTACGATGTTCCCAAATTGATCCTGACTCAAACTCACCAAGAATATCAAGTTCATCCGCAAAAATTTTCTCAAAACTCGCTATGAAAGAATATGTTTCAATGTTGTCTTCCTCCCTATGATTTTTCACAATCCTATTCTTATCACTATGGTTCACAGACTCCCCCAATACAATATCGCCCTCATCACATTCACACATGGGTAGGTTCATGTCATCTAAAAAAGTTGGTTCCCACCCTAACGTTTCTTCCGAAACAATATCATTAGGTGATACAAAAATCGTGGGTTCCTGATCATTGATCTCTTCTGACAATCTTTCCAAACTATACTCGACAAATTCATAAGGTTCCTCCTCTAAAATTGGAATGCAAAAATTAGGCGGAGGCTTTTCTTGTGCGTCCATACAACACTTAGTCAATTCAGTTGCATCGTCTTCTATGAAATCATCAAAATTCAATTGATCGCTAATCTCACTCGGGTGACTTCCTAGATGACAGATATTAACACTATTGGGTTCCGATTGACTGTGTTCACTCCCTAGAATCCCCACAGCTAAACGTTTCGTGTGTTCCTCTATTCTAGCCAATGATTGTTCTTGAGCAAGAAACAATTGCTCAGACTGCTGTATGTACAGGGCTAGCGTAGAAGCTGTTTGATTCTCGACTGCAGTCATTACTTCAACACCTTTCTCTAGAGCAGTCAACTTAGCATCCAACTCACTATCATACCCTAATGGTGGTTCAATTGTTTTAGGTTGGAGGTTGTGTTGGTGGTGATGCTAGAACTGTCAATCTATCGACCTCTTTCTCTAAATGTTCAATCATATGGTCTATGGTTGAAGTTGAACTGGGTTCAAGAGTGTTAGGTGGGTGACCATTATCAAAAATTTAGGACGGTTGGTCACTCCCTAGAAAAGGACAAATATCATGAATGTGGGAAGAATTTTGGCAATTTAAACAAATGGATTCGGACTGAGTATAAACAAAAGAATAAGAATCGTGAAAAATCAAATTAAATTGTGTGTCACCCATATTAACAAGAATTTCACAATTGTCACAAAAATAAAGAATATAACACCCTTTACCAGTCTATATTATTCTAAGTCAACTAGACCTGCTCAAGAACCTGATTGACGAAGAAAAACCGTGTCGAGAAATAGGCTCAAGATATACTGATCAGGAAGCCAGGTAAGTGCAAGAGATAAGGGGAGGTTTTCCCACGCTTTTGTGAGGTTCCTTAATTAGATAGCCCTTTCTCTTTTGGCGGTGCACCGTGAACACTTGCCTAAATACCTCGTAAACGATATATCGTTAAGCAAAGTTCTAAACACAGTTAACTTCTCCTAATGAGCCCGAAGTTCTTAGAGTCAAAGTTTTAATTGATTTTAAATTACTAGGGTATGCAAAAATGCAGTTTTGTGATTTTTGGGCTATGGATAAAAGGTGATGAAATCCATTACTGTATCTTGTTTGGTCATTTTTGCCCTTAAAATCCGTATTAAGATACAATGCGCAATCAAATAAAAGAATTCAAGAAATTAAGCAATTTAATTCAATTCTTTAAGTAATCAGGCGCTGCAAAAAAAATACGGTTAGTTTTCTGTTCAATTCGCGGCAAAATTGTGCGAAGAATCCTGCAAAAGATAAAATATTGGAATGTGTCGGATTTAGGCGATGGTGTTAGAAAATACGTACCGAAGTGATTTGGTTTAAGAAAACCCCTTTGAAGTGATCCGAGTCCTTGAATGTTTGCTTGCGAGGGCCAAACTACCCAGATTTTTGGCACCGTCCTTTCCTAACGTCTTGCAATTGCATTTGAGCCTCGCTCTGCACGATCGCTGGTCGTAATTCCTAAAAATCTGCAAATGTCGGAAAATACGATACTTTGTGTCAAAAAGCGATATATGTGCCCCAATTCCTGCACACACAAAATTACAAAAATCAAGCAATACCAATAGAGTACCAACACTGCACTGGAGATCACCAAAAAAGAAAAAACCCAAATTCTACCAAGTAGGCCGGCGAGCTCGGAAAATGGACTGATGTCGCCGGTTTTTTTAGAAGAGTTAGGTGCAAGAAATTTTTGTGGGATCTCTAGACTATATTAGTATTCCAATGGTATAACTTGATTTTTAAACCTAAATTCATGGTGATTGCAGGTCAGAAGAATAGAGATCAAGTTAGTAAAAAATCGTATTGTCAGTTTTTGGAAAAAAGTTGAGTTAGAATTAGTGAGTTAGTAAGTACCAGAAATAACAATTCCTAATACTATCAACTCCCCGGTAACGGTGCCAAAAACATGTTGGGAATTCACCTGCACGCGCAAACGCGTATATTATGGAAATGCGATCGTTTTATGGAAATGAAATGCGCACGCGAGATTGTTCCCGTTTTAAATATTTATAACCGCAAGTGCCCAGCACGTGCTAGCAAGCCGGCAAGCACGGGTCGATCCACAGGGAATTGTATATTAAGTACCGTGATTTAAGGTTCAACAAATTAATGAATGGGTTGTCGTCACAAAAGTATAAAGAAAACGAAAAGAAGGAAAAGCAAGAAAATGAGTTAAGGAAGAATGGTTGTGGCTTTGGTTTGGAAGGTCGAATTGCGACGTTTACCTCTACGTTCCCTTGTTCATGAGTTTTCCCGCCTTCCCTTGATCCCAGCATGAAGCATGACTTGTCAACGCGGTTGCGGAGCACAAACCGTCAAATTCCGATATTCGCCGGAAAGCATGAAACGAGTCCATTTTGATCACTTCCCATTTGTATATCCGAGCTTGGGGAATCAACACTAAACACAATGGTCAGCAAGCCTACCGCAACAATAAAAACACAAAGTAGTTAGTGAGAGCAAAAGGTTTTGGTGTTAAGTGTGCTAAGTGTTTGTGATGGTATATGATATATGAAATTAAGAGATTTGTCAAGTCCTTAATCACAAAATACCATATCCAAACTTAGCAAACTTAACTCCAAAGTGATTATAACTTAAACATTGAAATGGGAAAAGGGAATGAATATGGTATATGAGGAGGTTACAAGTAACCATGTGTCAAAATACCATTTCATATCAATACATTAGCAATCTTTAAGTTAGAATCTAAAATTAAGCACAATAAACATAAACAAGAGGTGGAGGAGGCAAAGTCTTTCATCTCACTTCCTCACCCATACCACAACCAAATAAAGAGATTAGTTAAGCATGAATAAGTAAAGAAAATAAGAAAAAGAAAGCAAGTATAAAGAACAACAATTATATTAAGCACTTGAGAAAGAGATACAAGTTTTATGGTAACTTATTCAACCTCGTTAATGAAGCTCTCCAAAGAGAGCTCCAAGAGGGAAGAAGAAGAAGATACCAATTGAAGCCCACTCCACTATCAAAAAGTATACAAGTATATGAGAGAATGAGAGAGTCCTTCCCTTTGCTGCTGGTCTGCTTTTATAGGCACCAAAGAAAAATAAACAAACAGTAAAAATGAGGTGACAAGACAGCAAGGGAGGCTCTGTGGAAAATGTAGGGTTCCTAGGCACACTCAAGAGGTTCCACAAGGCATCAACCATGCCAAATTAAAAATTATATGCCGATAAACCCTAATGCTAGATCGTTAACTAGAGGTAAAGGCGAAAAGCAAGCAAGTAAACAACTTTATTGCTAAGTGAATGGAAATACAACCTTTATAGATCCGGTCCGCCACTTCTTTAGCTCCGTGTTGACGTCCCTTCACTGCGATCACCGGGATCCCGGACTCTAGCGATGGTTTCGTCGGAGAAATGAGCGGGCTAGGTCGTTGAGCCGAAGATGATCTACGTCGAGGCAACTCTAACTCAAGCTCCATCTTCACTAGCTCATGAAATTTGGAAGAAAACACCCTATACAACATGGCAAGTGGTAGAGGATGAAGAAATAGGAAGTGGGTTCACTTTGGATTTGGATTTCTCACTTGATTTCATCACTTGACAATTTTCAAGAAAGCATTTCTTTTTCTTCATGAAGAAGATGAAGAAGAAGAAGAAAGAAAAAGAATTATTGAATAATAATAAATCAAGTGTTCTTATCATAATGCAACCATGGGTGAGGCTAACTCATGTAGAGAATAAACTAGGGTTTAGGTTAATGGTTAGGTTAAGAATAAAACAAAATGGTTGAAGTTTCATGAATCTTCAAGAATAAAACAAAGAAAAGCCACCACCATTTTGTTTTTGTTTCTTGCCAAAAATAAATAAATGAAATAAATAAATAAGGCAAATAAAACCCTAACCATTAACTAAACATGATGTATAGCACACACCCAAGTTTGCATGTATCATCAAACATGATACAAACTAGTACACAAACATATATCATATATACAATGTGCACATTCAAGTGAGAAAATAATCTTAAGTGAACCAATACTAGTTAATATAAATTAATATATCAAATATATAATTATATATTAAATCATTAAATCAACACTTGATTTAATGATCCGGACATACTGCATATAACTGACTAATATCAATAGTAACAACTTATCGAATCAACACTTGATCCAATAACCCGGCTATATCGCATATAACCGATCAATGTCACAAATCGCAAGAATCGAATACAGTATCACATACTGGTATTATTCTCGGTCCCGCACATATCTCATATGCGCTCCTATTTCGTTTCGCTTGAGCCAGGAAACCTCTGTGTAGGACTCTAAAGACTCGTCAATACGCCGGGAGCAGGTGATGATCATATCAAACACCCACAAGCCGCAAGCGGTCTGCCAAAAGTAACAGCCACCCGGGTATTGAGCGATCAGAAGATCAACGAGCAAGCCCGCTCACACTCCTGTGAATCCAACCAGTAACACTTACCGTACAGTCCGGTCTGATCGTCTGATATGTCGCATACCTCGCCTAGGGGTGGTAAACGTCAGACCCCAATCGCTCGATAAGTCGTGTCGATATGAGGTCTATAACAGTTCGAGATACTACTGATCACACTTATCAGTAAATCTCAGCAACCCTGGCCAGGGATTTCCGGTTATAGCCAATCGAACACAGCACAACATCAACTCCCTATACCGGGAGAGACGAATCCCCTCCTATCACTCATTGCCTCCATGTGATTCGGGAATGTACCCAAAAACCACCGTTTTGTACGCCCTCTTGGACGTGGTAAGGTGGAAATCAAAGCACAGTGGGAATCACACAAGACTCTATGACGATCTCGGGTCAACAGACTCTTCTGTACTAGTGTCACCAGAGAACTGCCATCTGACGTAAGGTATAATACCATCTGGGAGTTCTCGGCGAGTCCGTCCAGTGTACCCAGTCTCCACAGAGCACCTGTATATCATCTCTGATTTCAAACACCAATGGATATGGGATCATCCATCGCCCATCTCTATGGGTCGAGAAGGTATACGCTAGTCTACTCTGGTATATCGATGCCCTATCTCGATACACTTACGACTTGGGACCTTGAAGGATGTACTTATGGACTACCATGTCCCCACTAGTATGATCTGCATCATAGTCCAGATAGTCAAGTACACATCCTAAGGGCTTTACCAACATGTAACAGAGAGATAATCAGTGTACACGTTAAGGTAAAGAGCAACCAGATAGCATACTATCATATCGAGCAAGAAAGTCCTCCCTATATATGTCCAAGCATCCACTACAATATACATCCTATGTATAGTAATGGCCTCTAGGGCATACATATAACTAACAATCTCCCATTTGCACTAGGGCCATCTGATAGCAGTGGTTGTAGTATCTCATACTCAACAATCCCATAATAGTCTCTCTCTGGGAAAAGGCCTTTGTGAGTGGATCCGCCGTGTTGTCCTCTGAGTTTGCTCTCCTTACCTCGATCACCATGGAGATCAACCATCTCCATGATCAGGTACACTGCCTTAGAATATGTCTAGATCACTGATGGGACGGACGTTCCTTAGCATAATCCACAACTCCATTGTCACACAATGGGAGGAACTAAGTTCATCTCATGAACAAATATACTTCCAGACAGCCTCTTTGGTAGCATCTTAAGTAGCGATGTATCCAGCCTTTATCGTCTAGTGTGCCACAGTATCTAGCTTGGAACTCTTCCAACATACCGTCCCTTTACTGAGGGTAAAGAAAATGCCTGTGACTGACTTTCAGTCGTCCTTATCACTCTGGAACCTTTCCAGCGATTCTCCCCAGGATCGATTGATACCATCTCACTACAACTAGTGAGTATCCTAACATCCAATTAGATCTATCTCATAGATCCAAAACCCAGGATTTAGGAGGTATCACTTTGATCCTATATGGATAATCATTGTGATAAGCGGAGATTGACCGAGCGTAGCATAGGAAACTCCTTTCTTATCAAGAGTATGTTATCCACGTACTCTACGAGGATCACCACCATACTCCCTACTACCTTTTTGTATATACAAGGTTCATCTACCATTTTGATGAAGTCAAACTCTTTGACTACCATATCAAAACAGACGTTCCAACTCTGCGATGCCTGCTTTATCCTGTAAAGCATCTTGCACACGTTTCCGCTGTTCCCACTGTCTACGAAGCCCTCTTACTGTGTACTTATAGACTCTCTCTTCTAAAATATTTAGAAGAGCAGTCATGACACCCAACCGCCAGATATCGTAGTCATGGCAAGTAGGATCTGGATGGACTTAAGCATAGCTACTTAGAAAAGGTTTCAACAAAATCCATACCTTGTCAATGATGCAAACCTTTAACAAGTCTAGCTTTGAAAGTCTCAACTATTCCAAGTACACTAAGTAATCTTCTCAAGATATACTTGCTCCTGATGGGGATTTAACCCTTCAGATATAGCAACCAAAGTCCATACTTTGTTGGTGTATAAGGATTCCATCTCAGATCACTAAGCATCCAGCCATTCTTACAGAGTCCCTACTCTCGATGGCCAGCTCGAAACTAGTTAGGTCATCATCTCATGATGCAATTCTCGCTCCCACTGTCATAGAGAAACAGAAGTATCTCTCAGGTGGGTGAGAAGCCCTACTAGATCGGCGGAGAGGCTGAGGTTCGTTGGTATCTACTGAATCCTTTGGTTCTACCAAATCATCAGCTGCAGTTTGTATAGCTGGAACCTTTCCAGTTCTACATAACAGACCTTGCCTTGAGTTTGTCCGGATTTTGCTTTTAGACATAGGCCGGACAACCCCAAATCTTAACTGACTTAAGAGATGGGCTCTTCCCTTACCATATCATATATGAAGTGGTAGGCAATTGATTTTCTTTGAACCCTATTCAATAGGTATGCAGCTTCTCAAGTGCATAACTCACAAAAGAAAATAGGAAACTGTAAGTCGATGTTCAACACCCCAATACTTGTGGGGAGGCGGAAATATGAATAACAATCTTGTTCTATGATCAAACATCGATTAACCGTATGAATCGTTTGCTAAACAAGTTTTAACAAAAGCTATAGAGTTCTAAACTACTATGTTAAGAGATTATACCAAACGGTTATAGTCCTTCGTCTTAATGTTATCTACGGCCTCTTTGGATCTCCACGTCGTCTTCGGCTTTCTTCCGTGATAGACGATCCACCCGAGAACCCTAATCCAAGCTATAACCTCTAAACTTGTGGTTACTTAGTTTCTCTAGTTGCTAAATAGAGTAGCTAAGGTGATGTAGAGATAGGTTATGGAGTAATTAGTCTTTCCTAATCCTTGTTCTCAACTCATGAGGGGTAGGATTAGGCTTGGTGAAGGAGAGAGAACTTGAAGAGAAAGAGTGAGAAGATGATAATGATAATAATAATGATAATGAAAAAGCTTCTCACTTGATATATGAAACATAATGAATAAGAAAGAAATGAATAATATGAGATTATTCATCATGTTTCATTAATGCAAGTGGGTGATTCATTATGTGAGTCATTAAGCATTTAATAATGCATTAATGAGATGATGAATCACTCACAATGAGTCACTAATTCATTAAATGAAAATGCCACCTCTCTCTCCATGTCACATCCTTCTAGAAGCTTCTCGGAAAATTACGAGAACGCCCTTCTCATCCGTGAAAACACGGAAAAACTTTAGACTGTATAAATCCAATAACCTGATACTAGAATCTGGCTTAAACCAAAGCCGACTAGTAAAAACTGTCCGAATGTCGTACGTGCGTTCAAACACGTATGCGTCCGAACCTTTGTCGTAAAACCATACGACTTCTATATCTTTTCGCCTGGGTTTGGGAAATCTCTGTGTGGGACTCTAAAGACTCGACTACTACGCTGGCAGTGGGTTTAACCGCTGACCGCAAGCGGCACTAGCTGTACGTAACGGTCCCCAGGTAGTTGTCGATAAGAAAGCTGATGAGGTAACCCATCTGAAATCCTACTGAGCCTGTCTGTGACAATATCCGCGCAGTCCGGTCTGTTCGTCTAAGAGTATCGCATGTATGGTCTAGGGAGGTGGTGGACGTCAGACCCCTAATAACCGTACAAGTCGTGTCGGTATGGTTCAAGACCACCCGAGAATCTACTGATCCTTCCATTAGTAATTCTCAATCAGCCCTGGCCAGGGACTTATGGTAATGACCAAACGACCACAGTGCGATATCAACTCCCTATACCGGGAGAGACGAATTCCTAACAGTCGCTCACTGCCTCCATGTGGCTCGGGACTGTGCCCAACTTAAACCTGTTTGCACGACTCATTTGAGCCGTGGTAGGGTAATAATCAAAGCACAGTGGGAACTCACACGAGACAAATGATGACCTTAAGTCAACGGACTATCTGCACACATGTCACCTGAGAACTGCTATCTGACGTTAGGTATAATACCATCCAGTCAGTTCTCGGTGGGTCCTGTCCGGTGTACTCACACCCAGTGAGCATCTGTATACAATCTTAGGTAAACACCACCAATGGTTACGGGACCAATCCATCGCCCCTCGTCAGGGTCTAGATATGTATACACTAGTCTACTCCGGAGTATCGATGCCCAATCTCGATACTCCTGCGACCAGGGACATCTAAGGGTGTGCCTATTGACTATCCAGCTCCCACTAGTATGACTGCCATCACAACGCCGGTAGTCAGACAAACACCCTATGGGCTTTATCGACATATATATATAAATACCAAGTAAAATATATTATATGTTAAGACAAAGTCAAACCAAATAGCGTACTATCATATCAAGCAAGACTGTCATGTACATACATATCCCAAGCATCCTATACAATGTAGGCCTCTAGGGCATATATATCCAACAATCTCCCACTTGCACTAAGGCTTATAATTGGCGCAATGAGTACCCACTGTCTCTACCAGATCCAGTTGCTTGCGTACCGCATGCCTAACATCTCAAAAAGCCTCTCGAACTATACTTGAGGAATGGCCTTGGTGAATGGATCTGCCGTGTTGTCTTTTGTGTCTACTCTCCGTATCTCGATCTCCCGACGATCCACGATCTCCCTGATCAGGTGAAACCGCCTTAAGATATGCCTGGATTTCTGATGGGACCTTGGTTCCTTCGCTAAAGCTACAGCGCCATTGTTATCGCAATACAAAGGTATTGGATTGGCAATGGACGGAACCACCTGAAGTTCAGAAATGAACTTCCTCATCCAGACAGCCTCTTTTGCGGCTTCACTAGCAGCTATATACTCAGCCTCCATAGTTGAGTCTGCAACGGTATCTTGTTTGGAACTCTTCCAACATACCGCTCCTCCATTGAGGGTAAACACAAAACCCGAAATGGATTTAGAATCATTCTTATCACTTTGGAAGCCGGAGTCGGTAAAAGCCTCAACCTGGAGGTCTTTATTACCGTAAATCAAGAACATCTCCTTAGTCCTTCTTAGGTACTTGAGAATGTTCTTCACCGCTATCCAATGTTTCTCACCTGGGTCAGACTGATACCTGCTTACCACACTAAGTGCGTAAGCTACATCCGGTCTGGTACATAACATCGCATACATTATTGATCCTACCGCCGAAGCGTAGGGTATAATGCCCATGCGAGCCCTCTCTTCATCAGTCTTTGGAGACATCTCTTTGGAGAGGGTGATTCCATGACAAGCGGGCATATTGCCGCGTTTGGAATCTTCCATACTAAATCTCTTTAGTATAGTGTCTATATACCTGGACTGTGAAAGTCCCAATATTCTATTAGATCTATCTCGATAGATCTTAATGCCCAGAATGTATGATGCATCTCCCAAGTCTTTCATAGAGAATTTCTGTGACAAGAAGAGCTTTACTGATTGTAGTATAGGGATATCATTCCCTATCAGTAGTATGTCGTCGACGTATAAAACGAGGAAGACTACTGCTCCTTCTACAATCTTCCTATAAATACATGGTTCATTTACATTTTTGATAAAGTCAAATTCCTTGACTGTTTCATCAAAGCAGATGTTCCAACTCCGCGATGCTTGCTTTAACCCATAAATGGATTTAAGCAATTTGCACACTCTTCCGCTGCTCCCACTGTCTAAGAAACCTTCTGGTTGATCCATGTAAACACTCTCTTCTAGATGTCCATTTAGAAAAGCTGTTTTTACATCCATTTGCCAGATTTCATAGTCATGGTAGGCAGCAATGGCAAGCATGATCCGAATGGATTTAAGCATAGCTATTGGTGAAAAAGTTTCATCATAGTCTAATCCTGGTCTTTGACGAAAACCTTTTTCTACTAGTCTAGCTTTGTAGGTTTCCACTTGTCCAAATGTACCAATCTTCTTTTTGAAGACCCATTTGCACCCAACTGGTTTTACCCCAGGAGGAGCAACTTCTAAAGTCCATACTTTATTGGTGTACATGGATTCCATTTCGGATCTCATTGCATCTAGCCACTTCACTGAGTCGCTACTCGTGATAGCCTGCTGAAAACTAGTAAGCTCATCATCATCGATGATGCAATCCTCTCGATCCCCATCAAGAAGAAAACCATAATATCTTTCAGGAGGATGAGAAAGCCTACTAGATCTGTGGAGTGGCGTTGGTTCGTCATGTTCTATTGAAATCTGAGATTCTTCTAAGTCCTCGGTTGCAGTTTGAGGTTCTGGAATTTCTTCCAGTTCTACCGCGCTCCCACTAATTTCTTTTGCAAGAAATTCGCTTTCTAAGAAGACAATGTGACGAGCGACAAACACCTTTTGTTCTTCAGTGTGGTAGACCATGTACCCCCTTGAATGCTTGGGGTATCCTACAAACTTGCATAAAACCGATCGTGCTTCGAGCTTGTCCGGATTATGCTTTTTAACATATACCGGACACCCCCATATCTTGATATACTTGAGATATGGTCTCTTCCCACACCACATTTCATATGGAGTGGTAGGTACAGACTTAGTTGGAACACTATTTAATAGATATGCGGCTGATTCTAGAGCAAATCCCCAGAAGGAAAGTGGCAACTCAGCACTACTCATCATTGAACGCACCATATCTAATAGCGTGCGATTCCTTCTTTCTGATACACCATTATGCTGAGGTGTATAAGGTGGAGTAAGCTGAGAGAGAATTCCATTTGCTTTCAAGTATTCAAGGAAACTGGTACTTAAGTATTCTCCACCTCGATCAGATCGAAGTGTCTTGATGCTTTTACCAGTTTGTTTCTCTACTTCATTTTTATACTCCTTAAACTTCTCAAAAGCCTCGGATTTATGCTTTATTAAGAACACATGTCCATACCTAGAGAAGTCATCAGTAAAAGTGATGAAGTAGGAGTGACCACTTCATGCATGTATAGACATCGGACCACATACATCACTGTGTACTAGTCCCAAGAGTTCAGTGGCTCTTTCTCCGTGTCCGGTGAACGGAGATTTGGTCATTTTTCCTTTGATACATGATTGACAAGTTGGATATGATGAATATTCAAACGGATCTAGATATCCATCTTTATGTAACTTAGTCAACCTTGTTTCATTTATATGACCAAGTCTACAATGCCATAGGAAGGCTTGATTCGAATCTGGAGCCTTTCTTTTACGCGTGTTTTGAATATTGAAAATTTGTGGTTGATTAAGTATGTATATGCCGTTTTCCAATGTGCCAAACCCAATCAGTTCTTGATTTAGGAAAATGTTCATGACATTTCTTTCAAGCACAAAATTATATCCTTTATTAGACAACAAAGATACTGATATAATATTACACAACATACTGGGAATACAAAAACAGCTATACAATACCAAAATGTGTCCACTATTCAACCCTAGGTGATATTCCCCTATTGCAACTGCATCTACATGCATTCCATTGCCCATCCGGAGAGTCATATCACCTGCCCCCAGTACTCTACTATTTCTCAGATCCTGCAAAGAATTACAGATGTGAGAACCAGAACCGGTATCAAGTACCCATGAAGTAGAGTTAACTGAAAGACAATTTTCGATTACGAACACACCTGAAGCAGAAGCAACATCTTGCTTCATGTCCTTGGCTTTAAAGGCCAAACAGTCCTTCTTCCAGTGCCCTTGCTTGTGACAATAGAAGTACTCGTTCTTTTCTGCCTTCACCCTTCCTGCCTTGTTCGTTCCCTGCACCTTCTTGACCCCACCCTTCGGTTTGGTGGCTTTCATCTTCTTCTTCCCTTTAGCTTTCGCTTTAGATTTAGAAGAAGATGATTGGCCAACATACAGAACGGGGGTCTTCTCCTTTTTCAAAGAGGTCTCTGCTACCCTCAACATATTGAGGAGCTTTGGAAGATCCGCTTCCATTTCGTGCATGTTGAAGTTCAGCACGAACTGAGAGAAGGTGTGGGGAAGGGACTGCAAAATCAAGTCAATATACAAATCATTCTCTAGCACGCATCCCAGGTTTGCGAGTTCCTCAATGAGGGTGATCATTTTGAGGACGTGCTCTCCAACAGGCGATCCTGGAGCTAACCTCATCTGGAAGAGTTTCCTTGAGGTTTCGTACCTCGCGATACGGGAGTGTTCACCATACAATTCCTTGCAATGGAGGAATATGGATACAATATCCATACTCTCGTGCTGTTTCTGGAGTTCATTATTCATGGACGCCAGCACGATACACTTAGCTCGCTCACAGTCTAGATCCCAGGTTTTACGAACTTCCTTGTCCGCAACTGAGGAATCTGGTCCTGGGATAAGGGGAGGAACAGCGGTGGTAACGTATGCAACTTTGTCATAAGTCAGCGCAATATTGACGTTTCTTAGCCAATCTTTATAGTTCTGCCCGGTCAGTATATTCTTTTCAAGTAATAGTTTTAGTCCAGTCAGGTAGCTGCCAGAGAGAGAGAAAAGAAAACACTCAGCATATGCTCTTGCAAGTTTAGATTGGTTAATATTTTATCTAAACAGGATGGCTCCCACTGTTTCCTCAAATCCTTCTTCAAAACCTAAAAGAAGAACTAGTCAGGATTTAATCACACGTCACAATTCTTGCTTAACCTTTCAGCCAGGCTGGTGTTGGTACTTCGAGGGAGGTTTTCCAACGCTTTCGCGAAGTTCCTTAATTAAAGAACCTCTTTTCCCTGGAGGCGTAGCCCCTCTAACACCTTTCTAGGCACCTACTTGGTTTATAGCATTGATTGTTAAGTGAGAGAAATTCCCGAGAGTAATCCTACTCATCAGTGAAATCGGGATCCAACTATCATTGCATGATGCCCTAGATGGAAGCCACTCTAGTCACCACACTCCAGAAGGTAAGCTAAATCTGCAAGTTTCCTTTATGTTTGAAACTCCCGATGTGATTTTTACCCCAAGCTCTTATAGACCTTGACGTAGGCCAACAAGTCATAAGACGCAAGTCAAGTTCTACCCGTCGTTGTCCTGATCAATTTAAATACATCGTACAAGCCCTTGACGTAGGCAATCAAGGTGTACGTCTGTATTAAACTAATGTATCTATCTATGCAACAAATAGGCACACACACTGCTACCATTCACTATGCCTTGACGTAGGCCAACAAGCATAGCATGAATACGATGTGCTGTCTATCAGAAACGACGGAGGGTTACGGCTGGTTTTTGGCAAAAAACCGTTAACGTAGTGAAGAAACTAAGATAGCTTTTGAAAGGAGTGGTTTAAGCTCCGTATTTAAAATTTTGCTTTTTCAAGAAAACCGAGTGGTTTTTAGAAATTGTTCCAACGATTCAGTTTAGGTTTTATTTTCTTTGCATTAATAATAATGCGTCCCATCTTTAACCTATCATTACAGATAACAACGAAAATACGACGTCCTCTTATGCCATCCGCATTCGCCACGGGGTCCCGTCATCACCCGTTAGGTTACTTAACTAACGACAGAGCGGGGGCTGGGCTAGCGCGGGTGTAAAACATAAGCGACGTCTAAATAGCTATCATATATATAGATATTTTACATTCGTCTGACGCAATGATATTCATTCCAGATCACAGATGAACTTAATTGGATTTGCAAGCAATCCGTGTTTGTTTTGAGCCTGCAACAAAATACGGACTACACAGTTGTGATGAATAGCCATTACCCTACCCACGACCCCTATGGGTGCGGCAAACTACCCGCCCGGCAGTTTGTGCACCCCACCTTGGGTCTGTCCTAGGAGCAAAAACATTAAAATGAAATAATACAACGGTGGCTACAACCGCAACCTGGAAGTGCCCCGCAAAATAATATTACAACAAATTACTTTTACATCAAATGAATTAAATAATAACCCATCACATAACCCCGGCTATACATCACAACAGTCCAACACAGTTCATATGCACAAACAGATAAAATCCATTTCAGAAATGTGCAACCCTCTGCCAACTGACATACTAGCAGTTAGGGGAGGTTTACGAACACATTATACAATCACAGATATAATCCAACAAGCAAATACTGTATAATTTCGATCGATTAAATACTTTTAATCTTGCTCCAATACTTCTCTGCAAATCTGAAACCTGAGCAAAAATTAAATATTCCAGAAAATCCCAAATATTACAGAGAACCAACACAAGAAAAATGGGTCCCTGGATCGTCAAATCGGCGGCGGAAGCGCGGCGGGATCAGTGCTATCCGCTGCGGTTCCGCGGCGCCGTAGGCGATTCAGGGGACCAAATTTTTTGTGTGTTCTACTAATGTCATTTTAAGCTTTCTGAACATCCCTGAAAAATTTTTGGACTTCATTTAAAAATCGACAGAAACTGATATTTTCGGGCTTTTCCGGTTTCGTTTTTTCCGTTCGAAATTCATAAAAATTTGCAAGTAAGTTAAAAACTATTTAGCGAGGCTTTGATACCACTGTAAGTCGATGTTCAACACCCCAATACTTGTGGGGAGGCGGAAATATGAATAACAATCTTGTTCTATGATCAAACATCGATTAACCGTATGAATCGTTTGCTAAACAAGTTTTAACAAAAGCTATAGAGTTCTAAACTACTATGTTAAGAGATTATACCAAACGGTTCTAGTCCTTCGTCTTAATGTTATCTACGGCCTCTTTGGATCTTCACGTCCTCTTCGGCTTTCTTCCGTGATAGACGATCCACCCGAGAACCCTAATCCAAGCTATAAACTCTAAACTTGTGGTTACTTAGTTTCTCTAGTTGCTAAATAGAGTAGCTAAGGTGATGTAGAGATAGGTTATGGAGTAATTAGTCTTTCCTAATCCTTGTTCTCAACTCATGAGGGGTAGGATTAGGCTTGGTGAAGGAGAGAGAACTTGAAGAGAGAGAGTGAGAAGATGATAATGATAATAATAATGATAATGAAAAAGCTTCTCACTTGATATATGAAACATAATGAATAAGAAAGAAATGAATAATATGAGATTATTCATCATGTTTCATTAATGCAAGTGGGTGATTCATTATGTGAGTCATTAAGCATTTAATAATGCATTAATGAGATGATGAATCACTCACAATGAGTCACTAATTCATTAAATGAAAATGCCACCTCTCTCTCCATGTCACATCATTCTAGAAGCTTCTCGGAAAATTACGAGAACGCCCCTCTCATCCGTGAAAACACGGAAAAACTTTAGACTGTATAAATCCAATAACCTGATACTAGAATCTGGCTTAAACCAAAGCCGACTAGTAAAAACTGTCCGAATGTCGTACGTGCGTTCAAACACGTATGCGTCCGAACCTTTGTCGTAAAACCATACGACTTCTATATCTTTTCGCCTGGGTTTGGGAAATCTCTGTGTGGGACTCTAAAGACTCGACTACTACGCTGGCAGTGGGTTTAACCACAGACCGCAAGTGGCACTAGTTGTACGTAACGGTCCCCAGGTAGTTGTCGATAAGAAAGCTGATGAGGTAACCCATCTGAAATCCTACTGAGCCTGTCTGTGACAATATCCGCGCAGTCCGGTCTGTTCGTCTAAGAGTATCTCATGTATGGTCTAGGGAGGTAGTGGACGTCAGACCCCTAATAACCGTACAAGTCGTGTCGGTATGGTTCAAGACCACCCGAGAATCTACTGATCCTTCCATTAGTAATTCTCAATCAGCCCTGGCCAGGGACTTATGGTAATGACCAAACGACCACAGTGAGATATCAACTCCTTATACCGGGAGAGACGAATCCCTAACAGTCGCTCACTGCCTCCATGTGGCTCGGGACTGTGCCCAACTGAAACCTGTTTGCACGACTCCTTTGAGCCATGGTAGGGTAATAATCAAAGCACAGTGGGAACTCACACGAGACAAATGATGACCTTAAGTCAACGGACTATCTGCACACATGTCACCTGAGAACTGCTATCTGACGTTAGGTATAATACCATCCAGTCAGTTCTCGGCGAGTCCTGTCCGGTGTACTCACACCCAGTGAGCATCTGTATACAATCTTAAGTAAACACCACCAATGGTTGCGGGACCAATCCATCGCCCCTCGTCAGGGTCTAGATATGTATACACTAGTTTACTCCGGAGTATCGATGCCCAATCTCGATACTCCTACGACCAGGGACATCTAAGGGTGTGCCTATTGACTATCCATCTCCCACTAGTATGACTGCCATCACAACGCCGGTAGTCAGACAAACACCCTATGGGCTTTATCAACATATATATATAAATACCAAGTAAAATATATTATACGTTAAGACAAAGTCAAACCAAATAGCGTACTATCATATCAAGCAAGACTGTCATGTACATACATATCCCAAGCATCCTATACAATGTAGGCCTCTAGGGCATATATATCCAACAGAAACTCAGTAGTACTCATCATAGAGCACACCATATCATATAGGGTGCTATTGCTCCGCCCCGATATACCAACGTGCTCTGGTGTATACGGAGGAGTAGTGCTGAGAGAGAATCTCATTCTTTTTTAGGACAGTCCAGAAATTCCGTGCTCAAGTATTCTCTTCCTTGATCACATCAAAGGACATAATACTTATTCCCGTATTTTGGTTCTCTACTTCTAACTTATATTTTGTTAATATCTCAAAAGCTTCGGGCTCATGTTTCAACAGGAACATATGGCTGAATCTTGAGAGATTATCAGAGAATGTAATGAAGTGCAAAGAACCGATCCTGGCATGTGCAGACGGGGACCTTACATACATCATCATGTATCAGTCCCAAGAGTTTACCAACTCTTTCTCTGTTTCCAATAAACAGAGATATGGTCATCTAATCTTTGTGATATGACTGGCAAGTTTCATAAGATGTAAATTCAAACTGATTGAAATATGCATCTAAATGTAACTTTAGCCAGTCGGGTCGCATTGATATGACCTAGTCTACAATACCTTAAGAGGAATTCATTCATTTCTGAACTCTTCCTCTTGTGTGTGTTCTGTATACTAAGAACCGTAGTTTGATTTAGAACATTAATGCTTTTAGATAACGTGCCTGAACCGATAAACTTTTGATATAGGAAATGTTCAAAATATAATCCAACAATACAAAATTATATCCTTTCTTTATTAAATAAAGAGATTGATATGATTTTGTATATCAGGTTCGGTATCTAATGTCATTTGTTCAGAATCAATGTATTTGGAAATACAGGGTGACAATGACCAACAGACTTGGCTGCAACGCTTGCACCATTTTCTGTCTCATGAAACTTATCATCCGTTCTCAGTTCTTTACCTATCTGTAGCCCATGTAACAGATTACATATGCGGGATCTTGATCCGGTATCACATACCCAGGACGTAAAGGATACTGAGAAACAGTTCTCTGCAATGAACACACCCGAAGATGATGCATCAGTATGCACTTTCTTCGTTTGGGCGGCACGGGAATTCTGGTAATCCCCTAATTCCTACTCGATCTTATAACAATTATAAGTTGGAGGGGGACCAACATTCCCCAGCTCAGTATAACAAGCGGGTTCGGTCAATAATCCGTATTATTATCTTGATTAAGGCGTGATATGGTCGCTACCTGGAGAGAGAGAGAAGAAAACACTCAGCGTGCGCTCTTGCAAGATCAGATTGGTTTTTATTTTATCTAATCAGGATGTCTTCCACTGTTTTTTATCAAATCTTTCTTCAAACCCTAAAAGGAAAGACTAGCCGGGATTAATTACACACTACAAGTTCGCCAATCTTTCAGCCAGGCCAGTGTCGGTACTTTGAGGGAGGTCCCCCGTGCTTTCGCACGAACCTAATTAATGTAAACCTTATTTTTCCAGAGGCGTAACCTCGTTAACACCTTTCTAGACACCTACTTGATCGGCTAATTGTAATGTGTAAAACTCTCCCAGGAGTAACTCTTACTCGCAGCGGGTATCGGGATCCAACTATCTCATAGAAGGTACGCAATCTCACTGCAAATTTCAACACTTGAAATTCCCGATAATTTTGCCCCAAACGATCTATGACATTGATAAGGTCAACAAACCATAGACCGTAAGTTAAGTTCAACCCGTCATTTCTTGATTGAATTAAACCCACCCGCACGACCCTTGACAAGGTCAACAAGGCCGTAGGACTATCCTAACCCAATCTGCATCATATGCATAAGCAGATAAATACTGGTTAGCTACCGCACACTGGGCCTTGACAAGTTCAACAAACGCAGCACGAATACTAAGCAGGACTTATCTGAAATGACGGAGGGCTACGACAGGTTTTTCTGAAAACCTATTGCATAATGAACTTGATATCGTTGTAGAATCAAATGATTTTAAAATGGAGTGTTTTTGAGGCTTTTCCAGTTTTGCTAAAGGGGTCACTCCCGGTGAAGGGATCGCCGGCCCTTTCCTCATCGAATAAGGTGCAGGATATATCATATATACCGCTGTGCAAAGCAAAAACTATTGAAGCAATCAAAATACAAACATAGGGTTGTAGCATCTGCCAGTTATTGCTAAAGGGGTCACTCCCGGTGAAGGGATCGTCGGCCCTTTCCTCATCGAATAAGGTGCAGGATGTTCTACAAGAAACACCGCGATGCAAAGTAAGAACTGTAGCTACCTGTTTTTGAAAATTCGATTCCACAACATCTTTAGGTTTCTTTTTCTTTCATTAATCATATTAATGAAGTCCCATCATTTAAGTCACCTAAACATTACAGATAAATACGACGTACACTTATGCCATCTGCATTCGCCTCGATGTCCCCTCGTGCACCGTTAGGTTAGGTGACTAACGGCAGAGCGGGGCAGGGCTAGCGCGGGTGTAAAACATAAGTAACGTCTATATAATATATCATATATACTATATATAATATCTATCTGAACATATCACATGATCACATCACAGATCATGCAGCAGAAAATATCATATGAAATATTGGATATACTAGGACGTCCGTGTTTTCAATCTGAGCCAGTATAAAACACGGATTCCACGGTCGCGATGAATAGCCAAACCTACACCCCTAGACCCCTACGAGAGCGGCAAGCAACCCTACCAATTCTAGAGTTAGGAGACCCGGACTCGACTCCTCGAGTTGGTCTCCCACTGGACTCCAGAACCCGGTTACTTGTGCCTTCCTCCTTAGGTCTATCCTAGTGCAGAAAAGAAAATAATATACATCAACGGTGACATCTTCCGCAACCTGGAAGTGCCCCAATAAAAGAATATTACATACAAGTTTTTACATGAATGAAAAAGAAAAACACTCATCTCACATAAAAAAAACCCCGGGCTATTCAAACACGACGATCCAATATAACATATCCAGCAACACATAACATCACATGTCATCAACGTAAGTAAATATGCGCATCCCAATTGTCGTTGACATATAGCAACGAAACCGGCGATATCACATATTACACTTACGGTCGCAGAAAAGAAAGTGTAAAACTACAACAGTTGGAATCCGCAACCTTTTTAGACATCGCATGCCTAATCAAATGAATTCCTTAGACATCGCATGCCTAACGATTATAAACCCCGCATTTTAGTCTCATTATCAAAAATTCTTTTCAATATCTAGTCGGGCAATTCAATAAGATTCCCGGCATCCTGACCGAATGCTCGTCGCAAACTTTAGTAGACGGCCGCACCCCCGATACCGTCGACGAAGTGCACCAAGGCGGAACACCGTTGCTGCGAGCACCCGAACGGATGCTTTCGGCGACGGGGTTCTCCTACAGTCACTTAGTCGGGGCTATGGGGAGTGGCTATCTATTAAGTTTACCGGCGAGTATCCGCGTACGCTACGTGATTGCAACGGAGTTTTGATCGCATCAAAATTCTGTGGCAACCGATCAAGTGAGACTAAACTGCTATGTTTATAACATTCATTCAGTTATCTCATAACTACATGTGGATTCCAAATATTGTATCACATTCCAGATAAATAGAAAATGTTAAAATTTCCGATCGAATAATCAAACACCCAAGTTTTCCCGAAATAGCTCAACACATGAAATAAGTTTAAAAACATTCACTTCATGTCTCAGTACCAACGGTCCAGCCGTAGAAGGGTCAAGCCAACGCCTCATATGTGGCACGCCGTACTGCCCCAAACCCTAAGGTTCAAAAGGCAGTTCAAGACGGTCACATAATCGTGTTAAGGTTTGTTGTCTTCTAGAGGGACCATCGCGTTACTTGCACTACTTCGAACTTTCTTAAACTACGGGAAAATTCAACACTTGGAAATTTCCCGTTAGGGGAAAAAGTGGGTATTTTATCCGGTCGAACTTTTTAACGTATTCTAAAATTACCCGGAAAAACACATAGACAAAGTTAAACAATCCGCTCGAATCACCGAGTCCCCAAAACAACCTAGAAAACTCAATTGTTGAGTATATATTAAAAGTACCCAGAAACATCAGGAAACACATACGGAGGAAACTGTACAAACTAGAAACCCTAACTCAATAGTTTAGCTGCGGAACCGCTGCAAATGGCATGTCATTGCCGCGGTTCCGCGGCCGTTCAAGTGACTTAGGATCTCGTTTTGCACATGGGTCCATAGAATTCCCTGCTGATTTTTCTGCATATTTTTAATATGGAAAAATCCACTGTTTTCAAAAATGTACAGAGAAGGGTGAAATCTAGGGTTTCGGGGTTCGATCGGGTTTCTAACTTCGTCTACACATCGCCTAAGGCTCTAGCTAGGCTCTGATACCACTGTAGGGTTCCTAGGCACACTCAAGAGGTTCCCCAAGGCATCAACCATGCCAAATTAAAAATTATATGCCGAGAAACCCTAATGCTAGATCGTTGACTAGAGGTAAAGGCGAAAAGCAAGCAAGTAAACAACGTTATTGCTAAGTGAATGGAAATACAACCTTTGTAGATCCGGTCCACCACTTCTTTAGCTCCTTGTTGACGTCCCTTCGCTTCGATCACCGGGATCCCGGACTCTAGCGATGGTTTCGTCGGAGAAATGAGCGGGCTAGGTCGTTGACTTCGATGCCGAAGATGATCTACGTCGAGCCAACTCTAACTCAAGCTCCATCTTCACTAGCTCATGAAACTTATGAAGAAAACACCCTATACAACATGGCAAGTGGTAGAGGAAGAAGAAATAGGAAGTGGGTTCACTTTGGATTTGGATTTCTCACTTGATTTCAGCACTTGACAATTTTCAAGAAAGCTGTTCTTTTTCTTCATGAAGAAGATGAAGAAGAAGAAAGAAAAAGAATTATTGAATAATAATAAATCAAGTGATCTTATCATATTGCAACCATGGGTGAGGCTAACTCATGTAGAGAATAAACTAGGGTTTAGGTTAATGGTTGGGTTAAGAATAAAACAAAATGGTTGAAGCTTCATGAATCTTCAAGAATAAAACAAAGAAAAGCCGCCACCATTTTGTTTCTGTTTCTTGCCAAAAATAAATAAATGAAATAAATAAATAAGGCAAATAAAACCCTAACCATTAACTAAACATGGTGTATAGCACACACCCAAATTTGCATGTATCATCAAACATGATACAAACTAGTGCACAAACATATATCATATATACAATGTGCACATTCAAGTGAGAAAATAATCTTAAGTGAACCAATACTAGTTAATGTAAGGTAATATATCAAATATATAATTATACATTAAATCATTAAATCAACACTAGATTTAATGATCCGGTCATACTGCATATAACCGACTAATATCAATAGTAACAACTTATCGAATCAACACTTGATCCAATAACCCGACTATATCGCATATAACCGATCAATATCACAAATCGCAAGAATCGAATACAGTATCACATACTGGTATTATTCTCGGTCCCGCACATATCTCATATGCGCTCCTATTTCGTTTCGCTTGAGCCAGGAAACCTCTGTGTAGGACTCTAAAGACTCGTCAATACGCCGGCAGCAGGTGATGATCGTATCAAACACCCACAAGCCGCAAGCGATCTGCTAAATGTAACGGCCACCCGGGTATTGAGCGATCAGAAGATCAACGAGCAAGCCCGCTCACACTCGTGTGAATCCAACCAGTAACACTTACCGTACAGTCCGATCTGATCGTCTGATATGTCGCATACCTCGCCTGGGGGTGGTAAACGTCAGACCCTAATATCTCGATAAGTCGTGTCGATATGAGGTCTATAACAGTTCGAGATACTACTGATAACACTTACCAGTAAATCTCAACAACCCTGGCCAGGGATTTCCGGTTATAGCCAATCGAACACAGCGCAACATCAACTCTCTATACCGGGAGAGACGAATCCCCTCCTATCGCTCATTGCCTCCATGTGATTCGGGACTGTACCCAAAAACCACCGTTTTGCACGCTCTCTTGTATGTGGTAAGGTGGAAATCAAAGCACAGTGGGAATCACACCAAACTCTATGACGATCTCGGGTTAACAGACTACTCTGTACCAGTGTCACCAGAGAACTGCCATCTGACGTAAGGTATAATACCATCTGGGAGTTCTCGGCGAGTCCGTCCAGTGTACCCAGTCTCCACTGAGCACCCGTATATCATCTCTGATGTCAAACACCAATGGATATTGGATCATCCATCGCCCATCTGTATGGGTCGAGAAGGTATACGCTAGTCTACTCTGGTATATCGATGCCCCGTCTCGATACACTCACGACTTGGGACCTTGAAGGATGTACTTATGGACTACCATGTCCCCACTAGTATGATCTGCATCATAGTCCAGATAGTCAAGTACACATCCTAAGGGCTTTACCAACGTGTAACAGAGAGACAATCAGTGTACACGTTAAGGTAAAGAGCAACCAGATAGCATACTATCATGTCGAGCAAGAAAGTCCTCCCTATATATGTCCAAGCATCCACTACAATATACATCCTATGTATAGTAATGGCCTCTAGGGCATACATATAACTAACAGAAAACTGGGGCCAATTGGGAAAGGGAGGCCGGCCACACCGGTTTTGGGAGGCATGTGCTCAGCCAAATTTCGAGCATATGACCTCGTGCTTGTTGTGTAGACATGTGTGCATCCCAATATCACTCTGGTGCTATTTGTTTGGTCTAAAATAACCTGGTTTGTATGCAGAGAATTGGAGGGAACACAATGCCACACATCACATCAAATCTTTTTGCATTTATTACCCATGTCCCCCTTGTGTGCATTGGGCAGCCCTCTCTCTAGGTCCAAACTATGTGTACACTTGTATGTGTTGGACCATTCTTGGCAAAAAGTGTGTACACAAGCATTATTTCCAAACGAGCTCTTGGGACAGTGATCGGTTTTCTGTTCTGTTTGCAGTGTTGGCTCCCAAATGTTATATCTGTGATTTTGAGTATGTTTTCCAGTATTTGTCATGGATACCTATAAACTGTAATTACTGAGCAGACACTGATTAATAGTACCGATAAATAGCAAAATAGATAATGAATGAAAGGTATTAAAATACAGTTTTCTGTGGTGAACAGAAGTATGGATCGTGCTTGAACTTCGGCCTCCTTGTGTCAATGATGATCCACCTGAGAGTTCCAACCTTGAGCTAATCCTCCAAGTTGAGCTAACTAGAATACTTAGCTTGCTAATCTAAGTATACTAGAGTGAGTAGAGTGTGATTTGAGTGTCTTAGTCTCACTAACCCTTGATTCTCATCTCATGAGGCACTAGGGTTTGAGAGAGGAAGAAAGAGAGAGCAAGCTTGAGGAAAGAGAAAGTATTTGTGATAATGATAATAAAAAATAGAATGGCTAACTTATATATGACCATAAGCATGGCAAGGAATATCTCATCAAAATATCTAGAGCCAAAAATATCTCACAAAAATATCTAAGGTCAAAAAGTCAATCCAAGTCAAATGGTCAACATAAGTAGCCATGCCACTAAATTATCATTTACCAAAAATAATAAAACCTTTTCTCCACCTCATATTTGTTTTGACCAAGTCAATGGTCAAAACCCTAATGAGGTGTCTCCTTCTATACCCCCTCTCATCCGTATATACATACCCGCATCCGTGTTCCGAGAAACACGAATACTATGAGACGAAGCTAATCCAATAATCAAATACAAGGATCCGGCTTAAATCAAAGCCCACTAGTATTTTTCGCTCGAACACCACATGCGCATAAGTACACGTATATGATCGAACCCTGTCGTAAAACCATACGACCTCTACTACGTTTCGCCCGAAGTTGGGAAACCTTCTGTATGGGACTCTAAAGAATCGACAGTACTCTGGCAGTGGGTTTAACCACAAACATGTCAGCGGCACTAGCTGTCCGTAACGGCTACCTAGGTATCTATCGTTAAGAAGGTCGACGATCAAGCTCATCCAAACTCCTACTGAGCCTATCCGTGACAATCTCCGTACAGTCCGGTCTGTTCGTCTAAGAGTATCACATATCGGGCCTTGGGGGCGGTAAATGTCAGACCCCTAATAACATTATAATTCGTGTTGGAGTGTATCCCAAAACACCCTGAGAAACTACTGGAATACCTACCAGTAAATCTCACTTGCCCTGACCAGGGACTTTGTGTAATGGCTCTCCAAACACAGCGCGATATCAACCCCCAATACCGGGAGAGACGAATCCTATCTAACCGCCACTGCCTCCAAGTGCTTCGGTACTGCACCCAACTTCTACCTGTTTGCAAGACTCAATAGAGCCATGGTAGGGTAGCAATCTAAGAACAATGGGAACACACTTGAGGCGAAGTAACAGTGTCAAGTCAATAGACTAAGCTGTACTCATGTCACCTGGGAACTGCTACCTGACGATATGTATAATATTAACCAGCAGTGCCCTACGAGTCCGTCTAGTGTAACTCATATCCCAATGAGCACCTGCATACTATCTCCAGTACGACGTACTGATGGCTGTGGGACAGACCATCTCACCTGCTGGGATGAGAAGCGTATACAATAGTCTACTCTAGAGTATCGATGCCCTGTCTCGATAATCCTACGATTAGGGACCTGTATAAGGATGTGCTTATAGACTACCCAGCACCCACTAGTGTGACCGCCATCACAATGCCGGTAGTCAAGCAAAGATCCTAAGGGCTCTATCAATATGTATTAGCGATATGTTAAAAGAAACATATACACATATTAAGATAGATACAAACCAAGTAGCATACTACTATATCGAGCAAGACTATCATAAATCCGTGTATATATCCCAAGCTTCCAAAATGTAATATACAAACAAGTACTATACAATAATGGACTCTAGGGCATACATATCCAACAGTAAATACATAGAATGAAAAGCAATGCCAAAACCGTGGCATAACAGAAATGAAAAGTACTGAAAGTAAATGTGTACGAGGAATCTAAAACTCTGGATCGTAATCTAGCTGGTCCAAATCCTCGCTGGTGGGCTCGATCTCCTGAAGATCCGAATCACCTGACAATATTCAAAGAAGAAAGAGAAGGAATGTCATCAGCGAACAATCGCTCGGTAAGTCCCAAAGATAAGGGAGAAGTAGAATAGGCAGAGAGAGAGAGGGTGAGTATCTTTTATGGTTGTATTATATTGTTATACTGTTGTATTTAGTGTTAATGTTGTTGTTAACGTAAGTTCAAGGGTGAATGTCAACCAATCTCAAGAGTGTTCTCGATCCCAACAGGCTGTAATCCAGGGGTAGGGAACCACGGGCCCGAATCAAATGTTAGTAATGAGACTTCAGCCTAGTGTTGAAGTATTCCAAACTCAACAGGTTGTAATCCAGGAGTAAGAAAACACGGGCCCTCATGATAGCTTGCTTGTGTTAGTAGACATGGATTCATGATCTAGGGGGACTCTTGAGATTTTGTTGGATTCACGCATGAACTATCCCAACATACCGTGTATTTATTGTATTGATAGAAATGATTGTACTGATGGTATTGTATTATAGTGTATTGTCTTGTAAATTGAATTGCATAAATGGATGACTTGCTGAAACCATGATATCGTATAAATGGAAATGGAGGTACTGGATAATCATGTAAAAGGAATATATCCATTATTCTATTCAGTCAAGTTATATAGATTGAACAGATTGAATATATGGATTCATAGATTCAAGTTGAATTGTTATATATATATATATATATATATATATAGACACACACACACACACACACACTTGAATCTTATTCAAGTCAGATTGATTATAATAAGACTCAGTCTGAGTCAGACGATTAGAAAAGAAATTGAAATCCTGAATTAAGTTTTTATGTTATCGGTAACCGCTGCACATGGATGACAGGATTTGTGTCTTTTTCAAAGACGATTACCGTGTTGATAACACCGTTTGTTAAGTTGTCTACCTTAAATAGTCAAGCACCCATATCTCCGGCTCTCTTAGATTCAAGAGACTGGTCCTGCTTAAACCTATATTTACTAGGGTCCTTATTGTAATTTATAAAACATGAGGGGGTTTTTTATATGAAAATAATTTTGTATAATTTTCAAAATACACCTCAAGTATTTTATTATCGTATTTAAAGTTTTCATTTATGTATTATTATCATTGTTACATTTCTAGTAAATAAACCTATTTTCCATAATATATGGTATTTAATTGTAAAATATTGAACTTGAATAGAATTGCATGGTATTTTCATGTAAAATGATTCCTTTTGATTTAGAAAAATTGGAATATTTATACTATATCAAAAATAGATATTTTGATGATACATGTTTATATTTATGAAAATAATTTAATTTATTTTTTTCTAGAAATCTCATTTTCTTTAGATATTTGTATTTTAAAATCTTTCAAGACCGTATGCTCTTTGCGGAGGTCTGCATCTCGCACTACTAAGCCCAAGGATGTGCGATAATCCGCACCATCCCGTACGGGTTCCCCAAATGGGTTGAAGCGGCGCTTTGCAAAGATTTGTTTAAAATACATAATCTTGTAGAAAAGGGTTTTTATATAAGTCGATGGTAGTTTTATGTAAAACCGTATTTTCCCAAATCTATGTTTCCCAATATTATCGTGCTATGTTACATATGAGTGTTGTGAAAAGGTAGGTCATTACCTTGTGAACTATCTAAAGGTATAGCAATGAACTATGATATTTAATGTCAAAACTAAAGTATATGGTATTTTTCTGAAAAGGTGCGATATGAATTCTTTTCCTATGAAACTTGTTCAATATGTTTTGTTAATTTTTAATGGTCATAATGTGCAAGTTTGGTATCACTGTATTAAATAAAATTGGAACTTTTTAAAGAAAACCGAAACGGAAGTCGGATTAACTCCGCTTCCGTCAGGTTTTAGAATTATGAGTTTTCAGAAGAGAAAAGAGAAGAGGGAGGAGGGACTTATAGGATTGTAGGTTAGAGGGGAGGAAAAGGAAGTGGTAGGAGGTGCCGGTGCATCGTTTCGTCGCTGGGAGCTCCTAGAGTCATCGTCGGAAATTCGTCGGAGTTGTTAGTTATATGTATGCCCTAGAGGCCATTACTATACATAGGGTGTATATTGTAGTGGATCCTTGGACATATATAGGGAGGACTTTCTTGCTCGACTTGATAGTATGCTATCTGGTTGCACTTTACCTTAACGTGTACACTGATTGTCTCTCTGTTACATGTTGGTAAAGCCCTTAGGATGTGTACTTGACTACCTGGACTATGATGCGGATTATACTACTAGGGACATGGCAGTCCATAAGTACATCTTTCAAGGTCCCTAGTCGTGGGTGTATCGAGACAGGGCATCGATATACCAGAGTAGACTAGTGTATACCTTCTCGACCCATACAGATGGGCGATGGATGATCCCATATCCATTGGTGTTTGACATCAGAGATGATATACGGGTGCTCAGTGGAGACTGGGTACACTGGACGGACTCGCCGAGAACTCCCAGATGGTATTATACCTCACGTCAGATGGCAGTTCTCTGGTGACACTGGTACAGAGTAGTCTGTTGACCCGAGATCGTCATAGAGTCTTGTGTGATTCCCACTGTGCTTAGATTTCCACCTTACCACGTCCAAGAGGGCGTGAAAAACGGTGGTTTTTGGGTACAGTCCCGAATCACATGGAGGCAATGAGCGATAGGAGGGGATTCGTCTCTCCCGGTATTGGGAGTTGATGTTACGCTGTGTTTGATTGGCCATAACCGGAAATCCCTGGCCAGGGTTGCTGAGATTTAATGGTAAGTGTTACCAGTAGTTTCTCGAACTGTTATAGACCTCATATCGACACGACTTATCGAGCTACTAGGGTCTGACATTTACCACCCCTAGGCAAGATATGCGACATATCAGACGAACAGACCGGACTGTACGGTAAGTGTTACTGGTTGGATTCACAGGAGTATGAGCGGGCTTGCTCGTTGATCTTCTGATCGCTCAATACCCGGGTGGCCGTTACGTTTAGCAGACCGCTTGCGGCTTGTGGGTGTTTGATATGATCATCACCTGCTGCCGGCGTATTGACAAGTCTTTAGAGTTCTACACAGAGGTTTCCTGGCTCAAGCGAAATGAAATAGGAGCGCATATGAGATATGTGAGGGACCGAGAATAATACCAGTATATGATACTGTATTCTATTCTTGCGATTTGTATCATTGGACGGTTATATGAGATATAGCCGGGTTACCGAATCAAGTGTTGATTCGATATATTGATACACTTGATATTAGTCGGTTATATGCAGTATGACCGGATCATTAAATCAAGTGTTGATTTAGTGATTTAATGTATAATTATATATTTGATATATTACTTTACATTAACTAATATTGGTTCACTTAAGATTATTTTCTCACTAGATTGTGCACATTGTATATATGATATATTTTTGTGCACTTGATTGTATTATGTTTGATGATACATGCAAACTTGGGTGTGTGTATGCTTTGAACCATGTTTAGGTAAATGGTTAGGGTTTTAATTTATTTATTCTTTTTGGCAAGAAATAAAATGGTGGTTTTCTTTGGATTTTATTTGAAGATTCATGAAGCTTTGAAAAGTTCAACCATTTTGGTTTTTTCTTAACCTAACCATTTTGCCTAAACCCTAGTTTATTCTCTACATTAGTTACACTAACCCATGGTTGCTAGATGATAAGTATTCACTTGAATTTTATTTTCAAGAATTCAATTTCATTTTCTTTCTTCTTCTTCATCTTCTTCAAGTGAAGAAAAGAAAAGCTTTCTTGAAATTTCCAAGTGATGAATCCAAGTGAGAAATCCAAATCTAAAGTGAACCCACTTCCTATTTCTTCATCCTCTACCACTTGCCATGTAGTAGAGTGTGTTTTCTTCACAAGTTTTATGACCTAGTGAAGATGGAGCTTGAGTTAGAGTTGTCTCGACGTAGATCATCTTCGGCATCGAAGTCAACGACCTAGCCCGTCCATTTCTTCGATGAAACCGACGCTAGAGTCCGCGATCCCGGTGATCGCAGCGAAGGGACGTCATCACGGAGCTAAAGAAGTGGAGGACCGGATCTACAAAGGTTGTATTTCCATTAACTTAGTAGCAAAGTAGTTTGCTTGCATTTCTTTTTCGCCTTACCTCTAGTAATCGATCTTGTTTAGGGTTTCTCGGCACCGGAAAATTTGAATTTGGCATGGTTGATGCCTTGTGGAACCTCATAAGTGTACCTAGGAACCCTACAGCGGTATCAGAGCCTTGTTAGAGCCTTAGGCGAAGTGTAGACGTTGTTAGAAATCTGTAGCGCCTTGAAATGTCGTTTTGGTGTTTTCCCGATAATCAGTGAAAATGTGGTATTTTTCCGTAAATCGTCTTTTTGTTATTTTGCAGTTTAGGACTAATTATGCCTAATTTGGATAGGTAATTGCTTGTTTTTAGTAGCAAATGAGTTACTTATGAAATTCTGGTCGTTTAAAAATTTTCCCTAATTTTCCCAAATTTTTCAATTTTTTTAATATTATTTTAAGCCGGTAAGAAAATACAATAATTAGCGATAAATACAAATTTAATTGGGCTAAATTTAAGCTTTAAAATCATGTTAATTAAAATCTAGTTGTAACCTAAATTTTTAGTAATTTATTTTAAGTTTTAACTAATTTTTATTATGGAAAACGAAATTTATGGAATTTAAGCTAAAACTTGCAATTTTGGACTTGTAGGGGGTCTTTTTGCATAAAATTTCTTTTGTAAAACCCCATTCACCCTTCCCTCACTCCCTTGGCCGGCCCCACCTCCTACTGCAGCACATTTTCCCCCCTTCCAAATTGTATTCTTCAACTCCTTTTAAATTGTTTAAAAAGGGTTTAAAATGTGGTAATGGGTGGGGGTATTATGGTATTTTTGTGGGGGGGGGGGGGCTTTGACTTAGACTTTTACACCATCCCTTCACATCCCCCATCCCTTTCCTCTCAGCAGAAAATCCTGCACCAACAGCCCCAAATATTTTCCCCATTTCTTCTTCTCTTTTGCTTCATTTTCATCTAAAAAATTCAACAAAATCCACAATTTCCTTCACAAAACCATATTCCATCTCTTCTCCAACCTAATTTGGTTCAAATCAAGAAGAAAGGAGGTGTCTTGGGAGGCTTGAGCAAGCTTAGGATTGAACTTTTGAGGTATAATTTCTAATCAAATGGTTAAATTGTAGCTTAAGTGTGCTAAACTAGAACCTTGAAATTTGTTTACTGTTAAATTTAGTGTTAGTTTCTAATCTATTTTTTTAAGAGACTAGTTTGTTTAAACTAGGTTTTTTTTTAGCACCATTGATTAGTTAATTAAGTTATCTTGTTTTCCAGTTATTATACAAACCTAATTTATGAGATTACTTTGCTTATGTAGGCATTGATATGTGTTAATTTATGTTGTTCAAGTGTGAATTTGGATTTAATTGATGGTTATAAAAATCAAGAGAGAGTCGTTTATGGAAAATTATGATTTGAAGCATTGTAATGTGTTATAATTAAAGTGACTGTGGTTAACTAGTTATGCGGTTGGATGTTCTTGCTAGTTTGTGTTAACTTTATCGCTAATTGTCGATGTTTGCACCAAATTGCAAATTTCTAGCTTACTAGTTTTGTTATAAAATATTGTGGTGAATTATTTGCAATATCTTGATGATATTTTTGGCATATCCTATGACATTTAGGATGTGTGAGTGCGGATTTTTTGAGTGTTCGGGTTTTAGTTTTTCCGGGCGACCAAATCGACGTTTTAGTTAGTTTTTGCGATTTTCGCGTGTGTTCCGCGCACCTTGTGCACGTTGTACCTAGCTTGTGAACGTTAGTATTTTCGTTTGGGTTTTGCGTCGTTCTCGATACGTAACCTTATGTTTGGTATTGATGTAAATTCCAGGTTCGGTCGCGGAGACGTCAGACGCGGCACGAAAGGGGAAAGCGGTGATTGGACGTGACTAGCTAAGGATTCCGGTGAGTAGATGTAACATCTACGGGGGACTATCGTTGGATGGCGCAAGTCGCCCGATAGTTTTAGTAACTTAAAAGATTCTTAGTAATGTTAGTAATTAGGGGTGTAATACTTGTATGATTATTTGCTACATTCATGCCTTATATTGACATACATATGCGAACCCATTTTATAGGACACCTGCACCATTGCCAGGGTTTTTATATGCAGCACGAGCACTATTCATGCTTACACCCACGCCCTGGTGATTGCCATGCCACCACACTAGATAACCTTTAAATTGAAACCTTTTACTATAATTGATACTTAAACTTGTGCTATTGCCTTTAATTCCTTAAAATGAAATCGTAGGATTGCTATTCAGGTGCATGTACCTCATCATATTATTTGTTCATGCTTAGTCTATTAATCACACATCGCAACTTGATTATTGATACCATATGCATTCATTATCATTGACATATGCACTTATGAGGGTTTCTTGAGATTTTATGATATTTCTGGATTTCGGGGGAAAGGCGCAAAATTTCTAAACTTATTATATTTTTAAAATATGTAAATTGCGGTTTTCTAGTGATGTAAGTGTCGTCCACCATGAGTTTGCTGTGGTTTTCGAGACCCGTTTCGAGGAGTTGGATGAACCGTCTCGGGTACATGGTGGGCCCGGTAAGGTACCCCGGGGCAAGAAGCTCGTGGTGCTGATGATGAGCCTGGCAGGGGGCGGATTACCTACCGGTGACTGTTTGGGACGGCGGATATCCAGAGGATACCGACCGTGGCCGCGAGTTGATGAGATGTTGATATTGAGATGGGTCAGCCGGATGGCTGAGGCCAGAGATACTATGACATGGATATATGAGATTTGTGATAGTTTTGAGGTGTCGTTGCTGGACACCGATTCTTATTGATTCTATTGGTATTGTGCTGGTATTTCAAAAGAGATTCGTAAAGGAAAAACAAGATTCTTATACTTACACATTCATATCATGAGTTGATTCGCATTGCATTCATACCTGCTAGTATATTCATATTGCATACATACCTGCTATTATGTCCTGCCTTACCTGTATTTTAGATGCTCGGATGCTTGTGTGCATGCATTCGATAGCCTGTGTAGATGTTATTTATTACTCACGAGTTGGCAACTCACCCCCGTTGTGCCACAGCCTTTTGCAGGTCCGCTCCGTCAGTACAGTAGCGGCAGGTGCACTTGCTTCTTTTGCCTCTTTTGCCTGGACTCGAGGTTTTGCTCTTAGGTGGGTTATATTATTATTTTTGTACCACCTTCTATATTCTTTGTATCTAGTGTACTCCATCTACTGTACCTACCAGTATTGTTGTATATTGACCTAGAGATGAGACTGTGAGATTTGTGGACTTTTTGCTGTATTTTGGGGTCGAGCTCACTTGAGTCGACGTGCGGTTTTCTCATGCTTCTTTATGATTATTTTGCATGTTGTTGTTTTATATTGCGTTGGATTTGTGACCGCCTTGTGGCGAAGAGCTAGCTCCCGCTTGGGGATGCCATATTTATTGGATTCATATATATTCTTATTGTACCCATTTTGGGGGCCAGTATTTACAAAGGAGACTCTGCCGAAATTTTCGGAAAAATTGATATTGTTTTTAAAAAGGCTTGATGTGACTCATTTGATAAACTCGCTTTCAATTGATTGATTTTCCTTTATTCTTTTGCTTATTTGGTTTTGGTTTCTGGGCTTTGGCTTACTTATTTTACGGATGTCTTGAGACGTTTCGTAACTTAAGTGCCAGTCACGTTCCGTACCCTGCGGGTCATGACAAAATCCGATCGAGTCACGAAACCCTAATCATTAACCCTCTCTGTACATTTTCTGTAAATATGGATTTTTGTGAATTAAAAATTGTCAAAAAATTCAGCAGGGTTTTATAGGAGTTACTGTGCAGCACGTGAGCATAAATCGACTAAAGCGCCGTGGATACTCGGCCCCACCCTGGCTTGCGCGGCGGTTCCGCGGCTATATTAGTGAATTGTGACACGTGGTTTGCACAGTAATCTCTCTCTGTAAGTGCTGTGTTTTATGGGAATTTTTAACTTATATTCAACAGTTGAATTTTCTGGATTGTATTGGGGATTCGATGATTCGATTGGAAACTTTAACTGCGTCTAAGTGTTTTTCCGGGGATTTTTAGAATATGTTAAAAAGTTCGACCGGATATAAACACCCAATTTTTCCCCTGCCGGGAACTCTCCAAGTGTTGGATTTTTCCGTGGTTTAAGAACGTTCTAAGTAGTGCAAGTAACGCGATGGACCCTCTAGAAGACAACAAACCTTAACTCGATTATGTGACCGTCTTGAACTGCCTTTTGAACCATAGGGTTTGGGGCAGTACGGCGTGCCACATGTGAGCCGTTGGCTTTGTTAGTGTATATGCCCTAGAGGCCATTACTGTATCATACTAGTTTGTATATTACTTAATGGAAGCTTGGGATATTCACCTTGTATATACAATCTTGCTCAAAATAGTAGTATGCTACTTGGTTTGTTTCTACTTCAATGTGTACATGTGTTTATTTTTGTATATCGCCTATACACATTAGTGGAGCCCTTAGGATCTTTGCTTGATTACCAGCGATGTGATGGCCGTCACACTAGTGGGGCTGGGTAATCTATAAGCACATCCTTATGCAGGTCCCTGGTCGCAGGACTATCGAGACAGGGCATCGATACTCCGGAGTAGACCAGCGCATGCGCTTCTCATCCCAGTATGGGAGACGGTCTGTCCCACAGTCGTCAGTACGTCGTACTTGAGATAGTATGCGGGTGCTCGTTAGGTTACGGGTACACTGGACAGGACTCGTCGGGAACTGACTAGTTGGTATTATACCTATCGTCAGTTTTCAGTTCCCAGGTGACATGAGTACAGCTTAGTCCGCTGACTTGATACTGTCACTTCGCCTCGAGTGTGTTCCCACTGTACTTTGATCACTACCCTACCACGGCTCAAAAGAGTCGTGCAAACAGGTAGTGGTTGGGTGCAGTCCCGAAGCACTTGGAGGCAGTGACGGTTAGACAGGATTCGTCTCTCCCGGTATTGGGGGTTGACATCGCGCTGTGTCTAGGAGAGCCATTACACGAGTAGTCCCTGGCCAGGGCAAACGAGATATACTGGTAGGTTTCCTGTGTTATCTCAGGGTGTTTTGGGCTTCGTTCCGGCATGACTTGTACCGCTATTGGGGGACAGACGTTTACCGCCCCCTAGGCCCGCCATGCGATGTATCAGACGAACAGACCGGACTGTACGGAGAATGTCACACTCAGGCTCAGTAGGAGTTCAGATGGGTTTCGCCTCGTCGGTCTTCTTGTCGGCATTACCTGGGGACCGTTACGCACAGCTAGTGCCGCTTGCGGTCTGTGGTCAAACCCACTGCCAGCGTAGTGTCGAGTCTTTAGAGTCCCACACAGAAAGCTTTTCGCCTTTAGGCAAAAGAGTGGAGGTCGCATGGTATTGCGACAGGTCGCATGGTTTTGCGACAGGGTTCGGTCACATCCGTGCACTTGTGCACGTACAGTGTCCGGACAGTATACACTAGCGGGCTTTGGTTTAAGCCAGATCCTAGTGTACCTTATGGGATTGGATTTATCCGGTTTGCATTCGTGTTCCTCGGAACGCGGATGCGGGTGTGTATGCACAGTTGACAGGGAGGCAGAGGCAGCGGATTCTCATTAGGGTTGTTGACAGTTGACCGTTGACAATTTGACTTTTTGCTCAACCCTAATGAGAATTTGATATGTGATTAACTATTATATTAATTAAGTATTATGGTGACATGGTTGTTGACTTTTGTTGACTTTGTTGACTTGTTGACTTGTTGACTTTTGTTGACTTGTTGACTTTGTTGACCGGTTGACTAGGCTTGACTAGTTGACCATCATGATAACCATAGCCATCATTTCATGGCAAAGACTTTTGTTTACTTGCTCATTTATGTAAAATGAGTGCATGAAATGATATGGTTATGGTTGCTTCAACCATCACATAAGACTTTTGTTAGTATGATGAGTTATGATTGCTTTGGATTATGAGAGGGTGAAAGGAAAAAGAGAGCCTCATTCTTTCTTGCTGATTCTCTCTCTTGTTCTTGAGCTCTCCTTTTGCTCTCACCCTCAACCTCTTGCTCCCTCTCTTGATCCTATGGTTCTATTGTCTCATGAGTTGAGAATCAAGAACCATTGATAAAATCCCATTCTAATTCTTCTCTACTCATTCTAGTTCACTAGGTTTAGCAAACCAAGTGAACTAGTTTCTTCAAAGAACGAAGAAGGAGCTAAAGGTTGGAGCTTTCAGGTGGATCTATCTTCGGCGTACGGAGACGACGAGAAGAAGCCAATCGGACCACCATCGGAGCTTGAAGACGAAGGAGTTCAAGACAAGCAAGGTATAACCCCCTAACCGAGTAGCTAGAAACTCTTAGTTAGGATGTTAGATAGATGTTTAACCAAGATCCGGGTTTTAGGTCCATGTTACCACCTCCGTAAAAATCGTTTTTTACCATATTCCGCATTCCCGAAAGTACCGGGAGAGGTAGCATGGACTTACAGTGGTATCAGAGCCTTGTTAAACTCTATCTAACTTGTTAGCAAGTAACTAGAAGATCGATCAAAGAAAAAGTCCCGAAAACGAACCCCGAAAATTTGCAGTTTCTGTCGATTTTATTACTGTTCAAAAGTTGATTATTTTAACACCTAAAATCGGCTCAGGGTTTTTAGATGACACTGTAGAAAAATCACCAACCGATCCCTCTAAACGACCGCGGAAACGGGCAATAGCTTTCTATTGCCGCGGTTCCGCGGCTTCCTTGGCGCCTCTCTGGTGTTTCTTTGCTACAGTGTGCATCTGGGGGTATTTTGGGATTTTTAGTACATGTATTTTCAACCCAGATTTTCCAGAACGAAAATTTTATTTTGGGGTCCCGAAAATCCGTATTTTTGATCGAACTTCTAAAAGACTTAAGCTAACGGGTTTTTCTGTATTGTGATATTTGTATTGAACGTCTACTAATCGCTATATGTCGATTAGTGGGGGTTATACAAATCTGTGATCTGTAATGTACTGGAATGTGTATATGAAAATGTTGGATTGTCGTGGATGAATAGCCGGGGCTTGTGAGACGAGAGTTTTCTTTTCTTTCAATTCATGTAAATTTGTAAATTGATGTAATAATTATTTGTATGGCCGCACAACCGGGTCGGGGTTGTAGCCGTCATTGTATAATTTCTTTTTACTGTTTTTGCTTCTAGGATAGACCCATGGAGGGGGTGCACAAACTACCGGGTATGCCGAAGTGTCGAGTGGCCTACTCATGGAGATGAGGGAGGTTACTACGCTTCGGGTACTTGGCGGGTAGTTTGCCGCACCCGTAGGGGTCTTGGGTGGGGTTTTGGCTATTCACCGCGACCGTGTAATTTGTCTTTCGTTACAGGCTCGTACGAATTACAGATTCCTAGTATATCCAATGTATTCATCTGTGATCTGAAATGTTTATCATTGCAGTATATCTATATATGATATTATTTACGCGTTGCTTATGTTTTACAGACACGCTAGCCCAGCCCCCGCTCTGTCGTTAGTTAAGTAACCTAACGGGTAATGACGGGGCCCCGTGGCGAATGCGAATGGCATAAGCGTACGTCATATTTTGGTTGTTTTCTGTAATGGTAGGATTAAATGATGGGACGCATTAAAAGAACTAATGCAAGAATATCACGCATTAAAAGAACTAATGCAAGATAATAAACCAAGTTAAGGTCGTTGGAACACTTTCGAAAAACCACTCGGTTCTTTTCAAAAACAACTTTTAAATGCGGAGCTTGAGCCACTCCTTTTAAAAGCTATCTCGTTCCATCGACCAAATCAAGTTCACTACGTTCACGGTTTTGCCAAAACCATCCGTAGCCCTCCGTCGTTTCACATGAATAGTCAATAGTATTCAAGCTGTGTTTGTTGGCCAAAGTCAAGGCACAGTGATTGGTAGCTATTGGGTATTCATGTGCAGCATAGATAGATGCGTTGGTTTGGAACAGTCGTACTGCCTTGTTGGCCAAAGTCAAGGGTAGGTGCGGGTGGATTCAAATTAACCTGGAGAACGACGGGTAGAACTTGACATGTGACTTATGATTTGTTGGCCAAAGTCAAGGTCATAAGAGCATGGGGAAAAAATCCACATCGGGAGTTTCATAAGTACTGAAACTTGCTAGATTTGCATACCATTTGGAGTGTGATGATTCTGGTAGGATTCCTTCAGTTTCGTAACGCAATGATATTTGGATCCCGATCCTACTGTGAGTATATGCTACTCCTTGGGAAATTTCTCACTTAACGATTAATGCTATAAACCTAGTAGGTGCCTAGAAAGGTGTTAGCGGGGCTACGCCCCCAGGGAAAAGAGGTTCTTTAATTAAGGAAGTTCGCGAAAGCGTTGGAAAACCTCCCTCGAAGTACCGACACCGGCCTGGCTGAACGGTTAAGCAAGTATTGTGCGGTGGGATTGATCCCGACTAATTCTTCCTTTATTGTTTGAGGAGGGATTCGAGAAACAGTGGGAGCCATCCTGTTTAGACAAACTAAAAACCACTCTAAACTTGCAAGAGCATCATGCTGAGTGTTTCTTCTTCTCTCTCCTAATTGCAGCGACCAATCGACATGACTGGACTTAAGTTACTCCTAGATAAAAACAAACTGACAGGGCCAAACTACAAAGATTGGCTCAGGAATGTCAAGATAGCAATCACTTACGACAAGCTGGGGTATCTTCTTACCACCAAAGCTCCCCCTGTCCCTGGTCCAACTTCCAGCGTCGCGGATAAGGAAATCCGCAAGACTTGGGAGATTGATAGAGCGAAGGCCAAATGCCTCCTGCTTGCCTCGATGGACAACGAACATCAGAGGAGGCACGAGAATATGGAAATGGAGTCCATATTGCTTCATACAAAAGAACTGTATGGAGAGCAATCTCGTATCGCAAGATACGAAGCGTCGAAAAAGTTATTTTCGACAAGAATGGCCGTCGGATCCTCAGTAGCCGAGCACGTGCTAAAGATGATCGGCTACATTGAGGAGCTCGCTGACCTAGGGATCACATAGGAGAGTGAGCTATATACGGATATAGTTCTCCAGTCCCTTCCTTCCACTTACGCCCAGTTTATACTGAACTTCAACTTACAAGAAAAAGAGGTTGAACTTTTAGAGCTCCTCAACATGCTGAGGAGCGCAGAGGGCACCCTACAGAAAGGTAGGGAAACATCCACTTTGTTTGTAGGAGGATCATCTTCTTCTAGGTCCAAGGCGAAAGCCAAGGGAAAGAAGAAGAAAGCCCCCGCCAAACCAAGGGGCGGTGTTAGTAAAGTGGATACGAAGGGAAAAGCAAAAGCAACAAAGATAGCGGGGAAGCTTGTGGATAAGGAAGAATGCTTCTATTGTCATAAGAAATGACACTGGAAGAATGATTGCAGGGCCTGGAAGGCCAGAACACAGGAATTGAAGCAGGTTGCAGCTTCAGCTTCAGGTGTGTATGTTATTGAAAACTGTATTTCAATAAACTCTACTTCCTGGGTATTGGATACCGGATCAGGATCTCATATCTGTAATTCTTTGCAGGCGTTGAGAAACCGTAGGGTTTTGAAGGCAGGTGACATGACCCTCAGAGTTGCGAACGGAGCTAGCATGGATGCTAAAGCCGTGGGGGACTATCACCTGGGAATGTCAGATGGACATGTTTTGGTTTTGCGTAATTGCTTTTTTGTACCCAACGCAACTTGTAATATCATTTCTGTATCTTTAGTTTCTAAAGAAGGTTATGAATTTGCGTTTGTAAGTAATGTTGTAAACATTCACCTTAATCAAGTTTTGATTGGGTCAGGTACATTGAGTAATGGTATATACGTGTTAAACCAACCACAGATTTTTAATGTCCAGAATACACACAAAAGAAAGTCTCCAGAAATAAATCAGACTTTCTTATGGCATTGTAGATTGGGTCACATCAATGAGAGAAGTTTGACGAAGTTACATACAGAAGGGTATTTGAATGCGTTCGAGTATCAATCGTATGCCACTTGTCAATCTTGTCTCAAAGGAAAGATGACAAAGACTCCGTTTACTGGACATGGAGTAAGAGCGAGCGAGCTCTTGGGACTCGTACACAGTGACGTGTGCGGTCCAATGTCTACACATGCCCGAAGCGGACATTCTTACTTCATTACTTTTACGGATGACTTCTCAAGGTACGGTTATGTCTTCTTAATGAAACATAAGTCCGAGGCCTTTGGAAAATTCCAGGAGTATAAGAATGAAGTAGAGAAACAGACCGGCAAAAGTATTAAGATTCTAAGATCGGATCGAGGTGGAGAATACTTAAGTGCCGAGTTCCTGGACTATTTAAAAGAGAATGGAATTCTCTCTCAGCTTACTCCTCCATACACCCCGCAACATAACGGTGTATCGGAGAGACGGAACCGCACCCTATTGGATATGGTGCGGTCCATGATGAGTAACGCTGAGTTACCGCGATCATTCTAGGGATATGCGCTAGAATCAGCCGCATACCTTTTGAACCGAGTTCCTACTAAGACCGTGCCTACTACACCATATGAGATGTGGTGTGGGAAGAGACCCTATCTTAAGCATATTAAGACATGGGAATGTCCAGCTTTTGTCAAAAAGCAGCATGCGGACAAGCTCGAGGCACGCTCAGTACAGTGCAAGTTTGTGGGATATCCAAAGAATTCCAAAGGATATTTCTTCTACTGTGAAGAGGAACAAAAAGTCCTTGTTTCTCGTCATGCCTACTTCTTGGAAACTGAGTTTTTGGAAAACCAGATAAGTGGGAGCACAATAGAACTGGAAGAAGTTCCAGAACCACAGACTGTTACTGAAAGCTTAGTGGAACCAGAGGGTTCAACAGAACAGGACATTCTTACGCCGCTCCGCAGGAGTAGTAGGCAGACTCATCCGCCCGAGAGATACTACGGTTTTCTCATAGACGGGGATAGAGAGGATTGCATCATAGATTATGATGAGCTTACTAGCTTCCAGCAGGCCGTTCAGAGCGTTGACTCGGTGAAATGGCTGGATGCAATGCGGACCGAAATGGAGTCCATGTACACCAACAAGGTATGGACGTTGGACATTGCTCCAGACGGGGTAAAACCCGTAGGATGCAAGTGGATCTTCAAAAGGAAGATTGGTGTAGATGGACAGGTTGAGACCTATAAAGCTAGGCTGGTAGCAAAGGGTTTCCGTCAAAGACCTGGCTTGGACTATGACGAAACCTTTTCTCTAGTAGCCATGCTGAAATCCATTCGGATCCTTCTTGCCATTGCTGCCTTCCACGATTATGAGATCTGGCAAATGGACGTAAAGACCGCTTTTCTAAATGGAAATTTAGAGGAGTGTGTCTATATGGACCAACCAGAGGGTTTCATTCAGAGTGGGAGCAGCGGAAAGGTGTGCAAGTTGCTTAAGTCCATCTATGGACTAAAGCAGGCGTCGCGGAGTTGGAACATCTGCTTTGATGAGACGGTCAAAGAATTTGGCTCTATCAAAAATCCAGATGAACCATGCATCTATAGTAGATTTGTAGCGAGAACTGTAGTATTCCTCGTTTTATACGTGGATGACATTCTCTTAATAGGAAATGACATTCCTATGCTACAATCTGTCAAGGGGTTCTTGTCACACAGGTTCTCCATGAAAGACCTGGGTGATGCCTCGTACATTCTGGGTATCCGGATCTACCGTGACAGATCCAAAAGGATATTAGGACTTTCACAGTCCAGGTACATCGACACTATACTGAAGAGATTCAGTATGGAAGATTCCAAGCGCGGTAACCTACCGGCTTGTCACGGGATCACCCTCTCTAAAGAGATGTCTCCCAAGACTGATTTGGAGAGGGATCGCATGTCTATTATACCCTACGCTTCTGCGGTAAGCTCTATAATGTATGCGATGTTGTGTACCAGACCGGATGTAGCTTATGCACTGAGTGTGGTAAGCCGGTATCAGTCAAACCCTGGGGAGAAACACTGGATAACGGTAAAGAACATTCTCAAGTACCTGAGAAGGACTAAGGAGATGTTCTTGGTGTATGGCGGAAAAGACCTCCAGATCGAGGCCTTTGCTGACTCCAGCTTCCAGAGTGACAAGGATGATTCCAAGTCCATGTCGGGTTTTGTCTTTACCCTCAATGGAGGGGCGGTGTGTTGGAAGAGTTCCAAACAGGAAACCGTTGCAGACTCGACGATGGAAGCGGAATACATCGCTGCATCTGATGCCGCAAAAGAAGCTGTCTGGATGAGGAAGTTCTTGAAAGAACTTCAGGTGGTTCCGTCCATTGTTGATCCAATACCTCTGTATTGCGACAACAACGGGGCTATAGCTTTAGCGAAGGAACCCAGGTCCCATCAGAAATCCAGGCACATCTTGAGGCGGTATCACCTTATCAGGGAGATCGTGGATCGCCAGGAGATCGAGGTTCGGAGAGTCGCTTCAGAAGATAACACTGCAGATCCATTCACCAAGGCCCTGCCCCAGACTCAGTTCGAGCGGCTGATCGAGATGATAGGTCTTCGATACGCCAGTACATGGCCTTAGTGCAAGTGGGAGATTGTTAGTGTATATGCCCTAGAGGCCATTACTGTATCATACTAGTTTGTATATTACTTAATGGTAGCTTGGGATATTCACCTTGTATATACAATCTTGCTCAAAATAGTAGTATGCTACTTGGTTTTTTTCTACTTCAATGTGTACATGTGTTTATTTTTGTATATCGCCTATACACATTAGTGGAGCCCTTAGGATCTTTGCTTGATTACCAGCGATGTGATGGCCGTCACACTAGTGGGGCTGGGTAATCTATAAGCACATCCTTATGCAGGTCCCTGGTCGCAGGACTATCGAGACAGGGCATCGATACTCCGGAGTAGACCAGCGCATGCGCTTCTTATCCCAGTATGGGAGACGGTCTGTCCCACAGCCGTCAGTACGTCGTACTTGAGATAGTATGCGGGTGCTCGTTAGGTTACGGGTACACTGGACAGGACTCGTCGGGAACTGACTAGTTGGTATTATACCTATCGTCAGTTTTCAGTTCCCAGGTGACATGAGTACAGCTTAGTCCGCTGACTTGACACTGTCACTTCGCCTCGAGTGTGTTCCCACTGTACTTTGATCACTACCCTACCACGGCTCAAAGGAGTCATGCAAACAGGTAGTGGTTGGGTGCAGTCCCGAAGCACTTGGAGGCAGTGACGGTTAGACAGGATTCGTCTCTCCCGGTATTGGGGGTTGACATCGCGCTGTGTCTAGGAGAGCCATTACACGAGTAGTCCCTGGCCAGGGCAAACGAGATATACTGGTAGGTTTCCAGTGTTATCTCAGGGTGTTTTGGGCTTCGCTCCGGCACGACTTGTACCGCTATTGGGGAATGACGTTTACCGCCCCCTAGGCCCGCCATGCGATGTATCAGACGAACAGACCGGACTGTACGGAGAATGTCACACTCAGGCTCAGTAGGAGTTCAGATGGGTTTCGCCTCGTCGGTCTTCTTGTCGGCATTACCTGAGGACCGTTACGCACAGCTAGTGCCGCTTGCGGTCTGTGGTTAAACCCACTGCCAGCGTAATGTCGAGTCTTTAGAGTCCCACACAGAAAGCTTTTCGCCTTTAGGCAAAAGAGTGGAGGTCGCATGGTATTGCGACAGGTCGCATTGTTTTGCGACAGGGTTCAGTCACATCCGTGCACTTGTGCACGTACAGTGTCCGGACAGTATACACTAGCGGGCTTTGGTTTAAGCCAGATCCTAGTGTACCTTATGGGATTGGATTTATCCGGTTTGCATTCGTGTTCCTCGGAACGCGGATGCGGGTGTGTATGCACAGTTGACAGGGAGGCAGAGGCAGCGGATTCTCATTAGGGTTGTTGACAGTTGACCGTTGACTATTTGACTTTTTGCTCAACCCTAATAAGAATTTGATATGTGATTAACTATTATATTAATTAAGTATTATGGTGACATGGTTGTTGACTTTTGTTGACTTTGTTGACTTGTTGACTTTTGTTGACTTGTTGACTTTGTTGACCGGTTGACTAGGCTTGACTAGTTGACCATCATGATAACCATAGCCATCATTTCATGGCAAAGACTTTTGTTTACTTGCTCATTTGTGTAAAATGAGTGCATGAAATGATATGGTTATGGTTGCTTCAACCATCACATAAGACTTTTGTTAGTATGATGAGTTATGATTGCTTTGGATTATGAGAGGGTGAAAGGAAAAAGAGAGCCTCATTCTTTCTTGCTGATTCTCTCTCTTGTTCTTGAGCTCTCCTTTTGCTCTCACCCTCAACCTCTTGCTCCCTCTCATGATCCTATGGTTCTATTGTCTCATGAGTTGAGAATCAAGAACCATAGATAAAATCCCATTCTAATTCTTCTCTACTCATTCTAGTTCACTAGGTTTAGCAAACCAAGTGAACTAGTTTCTTCAAAGAACGAAGAAGGAACTAAAGGTTGGAGCTTTCAGGTGGATCTATCTTCGGCGTACGGAGACGACGAGAAGAAGCCAATCGGACCACCATCGGAGCTTGAAGACGAAGGAGTTCAAGACAAGCAAGGTATAACCCCCTAACCGAGTAGCTAGAAACTCTTAGTTAGGATGTTAGATAGATGTTTAACCAAGATCCGGGTTTTAGGTCCATGTTACCACCTCCGTAAAAATCGTTTTTTACCATATTCCGCATTCCCGAAAGTACCGGGAGAGGTAGCATGGACTTACAGGCTTGACCCTTCTACGGCTGGACCGTTGGTACTGTGGCATGAAATGGATGTTTTTAGACTTATTTCATGTGTTGAGCTGTTTCGGGAAAACTTGGGTGTTTGATTGTTTGATCGGAAAGTTTAACATTTTCTATTTATCTGGAATGTGATACAATATTTGGAATCTACAAGTAGTTATGAGATAACTGATTTGAATATTATAAACATAGCAGTTTAGTCTCAGTTGATCGGTTGCCACGGGATTTTGATGTGATCAAAAGTCCGTCGCAATCGCGTAGGGTACGCGGATACTCTCCGGTAAACTTAATAGATAGCCACGCCCCATAGCCCCGACCAAGTGACTGTAGGAGAACCCCATCGCCGAAAGCATCCGTTCGGGTGCTCGCTGGCAGCGGTGTTCCGCCTTAGTGCACTTCGTCGACGGTATCGGGGGTGCGGCCGTCTACTAAAGTTTGCGACGAGCATTCGGTCAGGATGCCGGGAATCTTGTTGAATTGCCCGACTTGATATCGAAAAGTGTTTTCGATAATGAGACTAAAATGCGGGGTTTATAATTGTTAGGCATGCGATGTCTAAGTAATTCATTTGATTAGGCATGCGATATCTATGGAGGTTGCGGATTCCAACTGTTGTAGTTTTACACTTTCTTTTCTGCGACCGTAACTGTAATATGTGATATCGCCGGTTTCGTTGCTATATGTCAACGACAATTGGGATGGGCATATTTACTTACGTTGATGACATGTGATGTGTTGCTGGATATATTATATTAGATCGTCATGTTTGAATGACCGGGTTTTTTTATGTGAGATGAGTGTTTTTTATTTTCATTCATGTAAAAAACTTGTATGTAATCTTCTTTTATTGGGGCACTTCCAGGTTGCGGAAGATGTCACCGTTGATGTATATTATTTACTTTTCCGCACTAGGATAAACCCAAGGAGGGGAGCACAAGTAACCGGGTTCTAGGCTCCAGTGGGAGACCATCTCGAGGAGTCGAGTCCGGGTCTCCTAACTCTAGAATTGGTAGGGTTTCTTGCCGCTCTCGTAGGGGTCTAGGGGTGTGGGTTTGGCTATTCATCATGACCGTGGAATCCGTGTTTTATACAGGCTCGTATTGAAAACACGGACGTCCTAGTATATCCAATATTTCATATACGATTCTTCTGCTGCGATATCTGTGATGTGATCATCTGATGTTCTGTGATAGATACTGTATATAGTATATATGATATATTATATAGACGTTACTTATGTTTTATACCCGCGCTAGCCCTGCCCCACTCTGCCGTTAGTTACCTAACCTAACGGTGCACGAGAGGACATCGAGGCGAATGCGGATGGCATAAGTGTACGTCGTATTTATCTGTGATGTTTAGGTTATTAAATGATGGGACTTCATTAATGTGATTAATGAAAGAAAAGAAACCTAAATATGTTGTGGAATCTAATTTTCAAAAACAGGTAGCTACAGTTCTTGCTTTGCATCGCGGTGTTCCTTATAGAACATCCTGCACCTTATTCGATGAGGAAAGGGCCAAGATCCCTTCACCGGGAGTGACCCCTTTAGCAATAACTGGCAGATGATACACACTCGGTTTGTCTTTTGATAGCTTCTATAGTTTCTGCTTTGCACAGTGATATATATGATATATCCCGCACCTCATTCGACGAGGAAAGGGCCGACGATCCCTTCACCGGGAGTGACCCCTTTAGCAAAACTAGAAAAGCTTTGAAAACACTCCATTTTAAAATCATTTGATTCTACAACGATATCAAGTTCATTACGCAATAGGTTTTCAGAAAAACCTGCCGTAGCCCTCCGTCATTTCAGATAAGTCCTACTTAGTATTCGTGCTACGTTTGTTGACCTCCGTCAAGGCGTAGTGTGCGGTAGCTAACTAGTATTTATCTGCTTATGCATATGATGCAGATTGGATTAGGGTAGTCGTGCGACCTTGTTGACCTCCGTCAAGGGTCGTGCGGGTGGGTTTGATTCAATCAAGAAATGACGGGTTGAACTTGACTAGTAGCCTATGGTTTGTTGACCTCCGTCAAGGTCATATGGTGCTAGGGGCAAAAATATTATCGGGAATTTCAAGTGTTGAAATTTGCAATGAGATTGCATACGTTCTATGAGATAGTTGGATCCCCATACCCGCTGCGAGTAATTGTTACTCCTAGGAGAGTTTTACACATTACAATTAGCCGATCAAGTAGGTGTCTAGAAAGATGTTAACGAGGTTACGCCTCTGGGAAAATGAGGTTTACATTAATTAGGTTCGTGCGAAAGCACGGGGGACCTCCCTCAAAGTACCGACACTGGCCTGGCTGAAAGATTGGCGAACTTGTAGCGTGTAATTAATCCCGGCTAGTCTTTCCTTTTAGGGTTTGAAGGAAGATTTGATAAAAACAGTGGGAGCCATCCTGATTAGATAAAATAATAACCAATCTATTCTTGCAAGAGCGCACGCTGAGTGTTTTCTTCTCTCTCTCTCCAGGTAGCGACCATATCACGCCTTAATCAAGATAATAATACAGATATATTGACCGAACCCGCATGTTATACTAAGCTGGGGAACGTTGTTCCCGCTCCAACTTATAATTGTTATAAGACAGAGCAGGAAATTGGGGAATACCAGATTTCCCGAGCCGCCCAAACGAAGAAAGTGCATGCTGATGCATCATCTTTGGGTGTGTTCATTACATAGAACTGTTTCTCAGTATCCTTTACGTCCTGGATATGTGATACCGGATCAGGATCCCGCATATGTAATCTGTTACATGGGCTACTGATAGGTAGAGAACTGAGAACGGGTGATAAGTTTCATGAGACAGAAAACAGTGCAAGTGTTGCAGCCAAGTCTGTTGGTCACTGTCACCCTGTATTACAAGAATACATTGATTCTGATTAAATGTTATTAGATACCGAACCTGATATACAAAATCATATCAGTCTCTTTATTAGTAAAGAAAGGATATAATTTTGTATTGTTGGATAATGTTTTGAACATTTCCTATATCAAATGTTGATCCGTTCAGGTACGTTATCTAAAAGCATTGATGTTCTAAATCAAACTACAGTTCTTAGTATACGGAACACACAAAAGAGGAAGAGTTCAGAAATGAACGGATCCTTCTTGAGATATTGTAGACTAGGTCATATCAATGCGACCCGACTAGCTAAGTTGCACATAGATGCAAATTTAAATCTGTTTGAATTTACATCTTGTGAAAACTTGCCGGTCATGTCACAAAGATAAGATGACCACAGCTCTGTTTATTGGAAGCAGAGAAAGAGTTAGTGTACTCTTGGGACTGATACATGATGATGCATGAAGGTCCCCTGTCTACACACGCCAAGACCGGTTCTTTGTACTTCATTACATTCTCTGATGATCTCTTTAGATTCAGACATATGTTCTTGTTAAAACACAAGTCCGAACCTTTTGAGATATTCACAGAATATAAGTTAGAAGTAGAGAACCAAAACGGGTATAAGTATTATGTCCTTTGATGTCATCAAGGAGGAGAATACTTGAGCACGGAATTCTTAGACTTTTCTAAAGGAGAATGAGATTCTCTCTCAGCATTACTCCTCCGAATACACCACAGCACGTCAGTGTATCGGGGCAGAGCAATCACACCCTATATGATAAGGTGTGCTCTATGATGAGTACTACTGAGTTACCTATTTCCGTTTGGGAGTTATGCGCTTGAGAAGCTGCATACCTATTGAATAGGGTTCCAATCAAATCAATTGCCTACTACTTCATATGTGATATGGAAAGGGAAGAGGCCGTATCTTAAGATGGTTAAGATTTGGGGTTGTCCGGCCTATGTCTAAAAGCAAAATCCGGACAAGATCGTGGCAATGTCAGTTCTGCAGAACTGGAATGGTTCCAGCTATACAAACTGCAGCTGATGATTTGACAGAACCAAAAGATTCAATAGTCCCCGACGAACCTCTGCCTCTCCGCCGATCTAGAAGGGTTCCTCATCCTCCTGAGAGATACTTCGGTTTCTCGATGACAGTGGGAGCGAGGAATGCATCATGAGATGATGACCGAACTAGTTTCGAGCTGGCCATCAGGAGTGGGACTCTGTAAGAATGGCTGGATGCTTAGCGATCTGAGATGGAATCCTTATACACCAATAAAGTATGGAATTTGGTTGCTTTATCTGAAGGGTTAAATCCCCATCAGGAGCAAGTATATCTTGAGATGATTACTTGGTGTAGATGGAAAAGTTGAGACTTTCAAAGCTAGACATGTTAAAGGTTTTCATCATCGACCAGGCGTGGATAATGATGAAACCTTTTTCAGAGGCTATGCTTAAGTCCATCCAGATCCTACTTGCCACGGCTACATACCATGACTACGATATCTGGCGGTTGGGTGTCATGACTGCTTTTCTAAAATGATGATTTAGAAGAGAGCATCTGTAAGTACACAGCCAGAGGGCTTCGTAGACAGTGGGAGCAGCGGAAACGTGTACAAGATGCTTTATAAGATTAAAGCAGGCATCGCGGAGTTGGAACGTCTATTTTGATGTGTTAGTCAAAGAGCTTGACATCATCAAAATGGTAGATGAACCTTGTATAAACAAAATGGTTGTAGGGAGTACGGTGGTGATCCTCGTAGAGTACGTGGATGACATACTCTTGATAAGAAAGGAGTTTCCTATGCTACGCTCGGTCAATCTCTACTTATCACAATGATTCTCCATATAGGATCAAAGTGATACCTCCTAAATCCTGGGTTTTGGATCTATGAGATAGATCTAATTGGATGTTAGGATACTCACTAGTTGTAGTAAGATGGTATCAGTTGATCCTGGGGAGAATCACTGGAAAGGTTCTAGAGTGATAAGGACCACTGAAAATCAGTCACAGGCATTGTCTTTACCCTCAGTAAAGGGACGGTATGTTGGAAGAGTTCCAAACAAGATACCGTGGCAAACTAGACGATAAAGGCTGGATACATCGCTACTTAAGATGCTACCAAAGAGGAAGTCTGGGTGTATATTAGTTCATGAGATGAACTTCGTTCCTACCATTGTGAGACAATGGAGTTGTGGCTTATGCCTAGGAATGCCCGTCCCATCAGTCATCCAGACATATTCTGAGGCAGTGTCACCTGATCATGGAGATGGTTGATCTCCAAGGGATCGAGGTCAGGAGAGCAGACTCAGAGGACAACACGGCGGATCCACTCACAAAGGCCTTTTCCCAAATAGAGACTTTTATGGGATGGTTGAGTATGTGATACTACAACCACTGCTATCAGATGGCCCTAGTGCAAGTGAGAGATTATTAGTTATATGTATGCCCTAGAGGCCATTACTATACATAGGATGTATATTGTAGTGGATGCTTGGACATATATAGGGAGGACTTTCTTGCTCGACATGATAGTATGCTATCTGGTTGCACTTTACCTTAACGTGTACACTGATTGTCTCTCTGTTACATGTTGGTAAAGCCCTTGGGATGTGTACTTGACTACCTGGACTATGATGCGGATCATACTAGTGGGGACATGGTAGTCCATAAGTACATCCTTCAAGGTCCCTAGTCGTGGGCGTATCAAGACAGGGCATCGATATACCAGAGTAGACTAGCATATACCTACTCGACCTATACAGATGGGTGATGGATGATCCCATATCCATTGGTGTTTGACATCAGAGATGATATACGGGTGCTCAGTGGAGACTGGGTACACTAGACGGACTCGCCGAGAACTCCCAGATGGTTTTATACCTCACGTCAAATGGCAGTTCTCTGGTGACACTGGTACAGAGTAGTCTGTTGACCCGAGATCGTCATAGAGTCTTGCGTGATTCCCAGCGTGCTTTGATTTCCACCTTACCACGTGTAAGAGGGCGTGAAAAACGGTGGTTTTTGGGTACAGTCCCGAATCACATGGAGGCAATGAGCGATAGGAGGGGATTCGTCTCTCCCGGTGTAGGGAGTTGATGTTGCGCTGTGTTCGATTGGCTATAACCGGAAATCCCTGGCCAGGGTTGCTGAAATTTACTGGTAAGTGTTATCAGTAGTTTCTCGAACTGTTATAGACCTCATATCGACACGACTTATCGAGCTACTAGGGTCTGACGTTTACCATCCCTAGGCAAGATATGCGACATATCAGACGAACAGACCGGACTGTACGGTAAGTGTTACTGGTTGGATTCACAAGAGTGTGAGCGGGCTTGCTCGTTGATCTTCTGATGGCTCAATACCCGGGTGGCCGTTACGTTTAGCAGACCGCTTGCGGCTTGTGGGTGTTTGATATGATCATCACCTGCTGCCGGCGTATTGACGAGTCTTTAGAGTCCTACACAGAGATTTCCTGGCTCAAGCGAAACGAAATAGGAGCGCATATGAGATATGTACGGGACCGAGAATAATACCAGTATATGATACTGTATTCTATTCTCGCGATTTGTATCATTGGACGATTATATGAGATATAGCCGGGTTACCGAATCAAGTGTTGATTCGATACATTGATACACTTGATATTAGTCGGTTATATGCAGTATGACCGGATCATTAAATCAAGTGTTGATTTAGTGATTTAATGTATAATTATATATTTGATATATTACTTTACATTAACTAGTATTGGTTCACTTAAGATTATTTTCTCACTAGATTGTGCACATTGTATATATGATATATTTTTGTGCACTTGATTGTATCATGTTTGATGATACATGCAAACTTGGATGTGTGTATGCTTTGAACCATGTTTAGGTAAATGGTTAGGGTTTTAATTTATTTATTCATTTATTCTTTTTGGCAAGAAATAAAATGGTGGTTTTCTTTGGATTTTATTTGAAGCTTCATGAAGCTTTGAAAAGTTCAACCATTTTGTTTTTAGCTTAACCTATCCATTTTGCCTAAACCCTAGTTTATTCTCTACATTAGTTACACTAACCCATGGTTGCTAGATAATAAGTATTCACTTGAATTTTATTTTCAAGAATTCAATTTCATTTTCCTTCTTCTTCTTCATCTTCTTCAAGTGAAGAAAAGAAAAACTTTCTTGAAATTTCCAAGTGATGAATCCAAGTGAGAAATCCAAATCTAAAGTGAACCCACTTCCTATTTATTCATCCTCTACTACTTGCCATGTAGTAGAGTGTGTTTTCTTCACAAGTTTTATGACCTAATGAAGTTGGAGCTTGAGTTTGAGTTGCCTCGACGTAGATCATCTTCGGCATCGAAGTCAACGACCTAGCCCGCTCATTTCTCCGATGAAACCGATGCAAGAGTCCGAGATCCCGGTGATCGCAGCGAAGGGACGTCATCACGGAGCTAAAGAAGTGGAGGACCGGAACTACAAAGGTTGTATTTCCATTCACTTAGTAGCAAAGTAGTTTGCTTGCATTTCTTTTTCGCCTTACCTCTAGTAATCGATCTAGTTTAGGGTTTCTCGGCACCGGAAAATTTGAATTTGGCATGGTTGATGCCTTGTGGAACCTCATGAGTGTGCCTAGGAACCCTACAGGAGTTTCGCCCTTCGCTAACTCCACTTGTACACTATTGAACTTAGAATTTTCTTGAGAGTTTTGGACAGAGATTGTGAGTGAGTGGGTGTGGAATGGAGTGGTATTTATAGGAAATGATTAGGGTTAAGGTAGATGAAAGGATGTATTGAAAATTGTATTAAAAAATGGATTAATTGTGTTTTATAATGGTTCTGTTACGGTGCAGAGGAAATGAACCATTCATGGGTTATAAGAAGATCAAAAGGCAGAGAAGCCATGAACGGCAAATTGGGTTTGGGGGTGAATAGGCCGGCGGCGGCGGCCGATTCGGCCGAGTCGCCGACCGATTCAGGCCGAGTCGGGCCCCCTGATGCTACGTGTTCATTGCCGATTTGTCTACCCCCTGGGCCAGTTTGTTTTATTTGTGACTTTTGGTTTTTACGAGTTATGCACGTGTAGGCTCTTGGGCTTCTAAAAATTTAAAAATAATGTGGCTAATGGGATTTGAATTCTGGTGCTTTGGTTCAGCAGTGCAAGGTCATACCAATGAGCTACAAGCCCCTTCTTGCTATTAAAAGCAAAACAAATTTATAACTTGTACTCAGGCTTAAGTACACCTTTCTGTACTTTTTAAAAAATTTGTACAGAAAGTTGTACAGAAAGTTTTGGGTTGTTACATTCTACCCTCCTTATAAAAATTTCGTTCTCGAAATTTGTAAATGAAAAGTGTAACAGATTCAAGAAAAGTTTGTTGATAGAAGTACTTGATAGTGTATGAATAATTTCAAAGTGATGCAAAAGTTTGAAAAGGTTGAAGAGAATTACCAGGGTTACCTTGGACAACCGTCCCAGCTTCTACGGCCGTCAAAGTGTAAGCCTGGCGTCTCGACATATTTCTTCGTGCACGCTGGTACATCGCTGGTTGTCGAGGTAAAGGTAGTCCATGTGGAGGTGATGCAGGAAGAGCTAACCGAGTAGGTGGATCCTGGAGAGCTGGTCTAGCTGCGGAATTAGGGTCAGTTCGGTTGTGTGGGCAAGTTCCTATGGTATGTGAGGATGATTCACATATCAGGCAAAGACCGTTTGCTCGTCGGCAATCTTCCATCAGATGTCCAGCTCTCTTGAAATAGGTACAAAAGGATGGGCTGGGCCTGTTGATTGGTACTCCCGGTCTCCTTGGTACAAATGGTGGTCTCGATAAGGCTCCTCTTTCCATTTGATTGGCAGGGCACTTCACTCCGGCAGATTGAGGTCAGCCTCTCATCTTTACCACAGCCTTATAACGGCGGGCAGCTTTAAGAGCAGATTCGTGAGTCGGAAAATCTCCCGTGGCTAGTACAGCCTGGATCTCCGAATCAAAACCTTGTTGAAATTGACGGGCTCTGATCTCATTCGTCAGTATCAGGTGTGCCGCAAATCTGTTAAAGTATTGTGTTAGCTGTGTATTATGTGATTTAAAATCGAATATTGAGACATATCTTACCGACCGAGCTTGGTGAACTCAGCGTCATATTCATCTACTGACTTGGTCCACAATGAACCTTGTTGCAGATGTATGAACTGCTGTTCCATATCAAAGCGGGCAGTCTCTTGGAAGTACTTTGCATCGAACATGTCGTGGAAAGTCTTCCATTCAATAGGTTGGTCAAGACGGCTTTCTTCCGCCTTCCACCATACCCGTGCGTTGTCCGTGAGTAGCAGTTTCGCAACACGGACCCAATCTATCTCTGGCATTTGTGCCGCTGCCAGATCGTCCTCGATACTCTGATCCCATTCCTCCGCTTCCAAAGGGCTCTCCTTTCCTGCAAACTGTTTGGGATGCAAAGCCCTGAATTACTTCACCCCAGGTGCTTCTGCCTCGGGACGGTTCATCAAAAGAGCAGTCTGCTGCTGCTGTCCTGCGGATCGCCTCAAGCAGAACCGTCTGCTCGTTGATCGAAGCAGGGACGACAGGTGTGACTGGTAGTGGTAGGGGAGTGTTGTTGACATTTGTGCTGGTGTTGTTTGGGGAATCCATAACCTTGAAAGAAAATAGGGTTAGGATAGATTCAAAATATATGATTCAAAGAATATGAATGATAAGATTCAAGGAGTATGGATTGTAAAGAATGTTTTTTGTTGCTGGTTCTTGTGTTTTATATTGCTTAGGTTGTCAACACAGTGCTGAACTGCATGGTGAGGTTCCATACAGCTCGGACCTGCATGGTAGGGTTCCATACAGCTCTGACCTGCATGGGTCGCCAACAAAACCTGCCACGCCCCGCTTCCCGGCGTACGGCGAAGGGGACGCGACTGGCCCGCTACGTATTTACTCAGAAGTAAATATGCTAAGCGTAACTAAGCAATATAGAAGAAATATACACAAGAGACAAATGTAATGAACAACAACTTTATTTATTAACATTCTTTTACAGTACATGGAAAAGTAAATACATAGAATGAAAAGCAATGCCTAAACAGTGGCATAACAGAAATGAAAAGTACTGAAAGTAAATGTGTACAAGGAATCTACAACTCTGGGTCGTAAGCTAGCTGGTCTAAATCCTCGCTGGTGGGCTCGATCTCCTGAATATTCGAATCACCTGACAACATTCCAAAGAAGAAAGAGAAGGAATGTCTTCAGTGAACAATCGCTCGGTAAGTCCCAAAGATAAGGGAGAAGTAGAATAGGCAGAGAGAGAGTAGCTTTTAAGGTTGTATTATATTATTATAATGTTGTATTTAGTGTTAATGCTGTTGTTAACGTAAGTCCAAGGGTGAATGCCAACCAATCTCAAGAGTGTTCTCGAACCCAACAGGCTGTAATCCAGGGGTAGGGAACCACGGGCCCGAATAAAATGTTAGTAATGGGACTTCAACCTAGTGTTGAAGTATTCCAAACTCAATAAGCTGTAATCCAGGAGCAAGGAAACACGGGCCCCTATGATAGTTTGCTTGTGTTAGTAGACATGGATTCATGATCTAGGGGGACTCTTGAGATTTTGTTGGATTCACGCATGAACTACCCCAACACCCCGTGTATTTATTGTATTGATAGTAATGATTGTACTGATGGTATTGTATTCTAGTGTATTGCCTTGTAAATTGAATTGTATAGATGGATGACTTGCCGAAACCATGATATCGTATAAATGGAAATGGATGTACTGGATAATCATGTAAATGGAATATATCCATGGTTCGGTTCAGTCAAGTTATATAGTTTGAACAGATTGAATATATGGATACATGGATTCTTGTTGAATTGTTATATATATACTTGAATCTTATTCAAGTCAGATTGATTATAATAAGACTCGGTCTGATTCAGACAATTAGAAAAGAAATTGAAATCCTGAATTATATTTTGATGTTATCGGTAACCGCTGCACATAGCCGGTAGGATTTGTGTCTTTTTCAAAGACGATTACCGTGTTGATAACACCATTTGTTAAGTTGTCTACGGTTAATAGGCAAGCACACATATCTCCGGCTCCCTGAGGCTCAAGAGTCTGGTTCCGCTTAAACCTATATTTGCTAGGGTCCTTACTGTAATTTATAAAACTTGAGGGTTTTTTTTATGTGAAAATAATGTTGTATAATTTTCAAAATACACCTCAAGTATTTTATTATCGTATTTAAAGTTTTCATTGATGTATATTTTAGCATTGTGCCATTTCTAGTGAATAAACCTATTTTCCAAAATATATGGTATTTAATTGTAAAGTATTGAACTTGTATGGAATTACAAGGTATTTTTATGTAAAGTGATTCCTTTTGATTTAGAAAAGTTTGAATATTTATACTATATCAAAAATAGATATTTTGATGATACATATTTATATTTATAATAATAATTTAATTTATTATTTTTCAAGAAATCTCATTTTCTTTAGATATTTGTATTTTTAAATCTTTCGAGACCGTATGCTCCTTGCGGAGGTCTGCATCTTGCACTACTAAGCCCGAGGATGTGCGATAATCCGCACTATCCCGAACGGGTTCCCCAAATGGGTTGTAGCGGCGCTTTGCAATGATTTGTTTAAAATACATAATCTTGTAGAAAAGGGTTTTTATATAAGTCGATGGTAGTTTTATGTAAAAACGTATTTTCCCAAATCTATGTTTCCCAATATCATCGTGCTATGTTACATATGAGTGTTGTGAAGAGGTAGGTCATTACTTCGTGAAATACCTAAAGGTATTACAATGAACTATGATGTTTAATTTCAAAACTAAACTATATGGTATTTTTCTGAAAAAGTGCAATATGAATTCTTTTGCTATGAAACTTGTTCAATATGTTTTGTTAATTTTTAATGGTCATGATGTGCAAGTTTGGTATTGTTGTATTTAAAAAAATTCAAACTTTTAAAGAAAACCGAATCGGAAATGGGATTAACTCCGATTCCGTCAGGTTTTAGAATTACGAGTTTTTAGAATAGAAAAGAGAAGAGGGAGGAGGGACTTATGGATTGTAGGTTAGAAGGGAGGAAAAGGAAGTGGCAGGAGGTGCCGGTGCGTCGTTTCGTCACCGGGAGCTCCTAGGGTCGTCGTCGGAAATTCGTCGAAGCTTCGCCCTTCGCTAACTCCATTTGTACACTATTGAACTTAGAATTTTCTTGAGAGTTTTGGAAAGAGATTGTGAGTGAGGGGTGTGTGGAATGGATTAGTATATATAGGAAAATATTAGGGTTAGGGTAGATGAAAAGATGTATTGAAAATTGTATTAAAAAATGGATTAATGGTGTTTTATAATGGTTCTGTTACTGTGCAGGGGAAATGAACCATTCAGGGGTTATAAGAAAATCAAAAAGCAGAGAATCCATGAAGGGCAAATCGGGTTTCGGGGTGAATCGGCCGACCCTGATGCCACGTGTTCATTGCCGATTTGTTTACCCCCTTGGCCAGTTTGTTTTATATGTGACTTTTGGTTTTTACGAGTTATGAAAGTGTAGGCTCTTAGGCTTTTAAAAATTTAAAAATAATGTGGTTAATGGGATTTGAACTCTGGTGCTTTGGTTCAGCAGTGCAAGGTCTTACCAATGAGCTACATGCTTCATCTTGCTATTAAAAAGCAAAACAAATTTATAACTTGTGCTCATGCTCAAGTACTCCTTTCTGTATTTTTGAAAAAATTTGTATAGAAAATTGTACAGAAAGTTTAGGGTTGTTACATTCTACCCTCCTTATAAAAATTTCGTCCTCTAAATTTGTAAAAGAAAAGTGTAATAGATTCAAGGAAAGTTTGGTGATAGAAGTACTTGATAGTATATGAATAATTTCAAAGTGATGCAAAAGTTTGAAATGGTTGATGAGAATTACCAGGGTTACCCTGGCCAACCGTCTCAACTTCTACGGCCGTCAAAGTGTAAGCCTGGCATCTCGGCACATTTCTTCGTGCATGCTGGTACATCGCTGGTTGTCGAGGTAAAGATGGTCCACGTAGAGGTGGTGCAGGAAGAGCTAACCGAGTAGGTGGAGCCTGGAGAGCTGGTCCAGCTGCGGAATCAGGGTCAGTTCGGTTGTGTGGGAAGTTCCTATGGTATGTGAGGATGATCCACATATGAGGCAAAGACCGTTTGCTCATCGGCAATCTTCCATCAGATGTCTAGCTCTCTTGTAATAGGTACAAAAGGCTGGGTTGGGCCTGTTGATTGGAACTCCCGCTCTCCTTGGTACAAATAGTGGTCCTGATGAGGCTCCTCCTGCCATCTGATTGGCAGGGCGCTTCACTCCGGCAGATTGAGGTCTGCCTCTCATGTTTACCACAGCCTCATAACGGCGGGCAGCTTTCAGAGCCGATTAATGAGTCGGAAAATCTCCTGTGGCTAGTGCATCCTGGATCTCCGAATCCAAACCTTGTTGAAATCGACGGGCTCCGATCTCATCCGTCGGTATCAGGTGTGCCGCAAATCTGTTAAAGTATTGTGTTAGCTGTGTAGTATGTACTTTAAAATCAAACATTGAGACATATCTTAACGACCGAGCATGGTGAACTCAGCGTCATATTCATCTACTGACTTGGTCCACATTGAACCTTGTTGCAGATGTATGAACTGTTGTTCCATATCAAAGCAGGCAGTCTCAGGGAAGTACTTTGCATCGAATATGTCGCGAAAAGTCTTCCATTTGATAGGTTGGTCAAGACGGCTTTCTTCCTCCTTCCACCAAACCCTTGCATTGTCCGTGAGGTGCAGTTTCGCAACACGGACCCAAGCTAACTCTAGCACTTGTGCCGCTGTCAGATCGTCCTTGATACTCTGAGCCCATACTTCCGCTTACAGAGGGCTCTCCTTTACTGCAAACTGTTTGGGGGTGCGAAGTCATGAATTGTTTCACCCCAGGTGCTTCTGCCTCGGGATGGTTCATCAAAAAAGCAGTCTGCTGCTGCTGTCCTTCTAGGAGGCTGCGGATCGCCTCAAGCAGAACCGTCTGCTAGTTGATCGGAGCAGGGACGGCAGGTGTGAGTGGTAGTGGTGGGGGAGTGTTGTTGACATTTGTGCTGGTGTTGTTTGGGGAATCCATAATCTTGAAAGAAAATAGGGTTAGGATAGATTCAAAATATATGATTCAATGAATATGAAATGATAAGATTCAAGGAGTATGGATTGTAAAGAATGTTTTTAGTTGCTGGTTCTTGTGTTTTATATTGCTTAGGTTGTCCACACAGTGCTGAACTGCATGGTAGGGTTCCATACAGCTTGGACCTTCATGTTAGGGTTCTATACAGCTCTGACCTGCATGGGCCGCCAATAAAACATGTCACGTCCCGCTTCCCGGTGTACGGCGAAGGGGACGCGACTGGCCCGCTACGTATTTACTCAAAAGTAAATATGCTAAGCATAACTAAGCAATATAAAAGAAATATACACAAGAGACAAATGTAAAGAATTTATTTATTAACATTCTTTTATAGTACATGGAAAAGTAAATACATAGAATGAAAAGCAATGCCTAAACAGTGGCATAACAGAAATGAAAAGTACTGAAAGTAAATGTGTACAAGGAATCTAAAACTCTGGGTTGTAAGCTAGCTGGTCCAAATCCTCGCTGGTGGGCTCGATCTCCTGAAGATCCGAATCACCTGAAAACATTCCAAAGAAGAAAGAGAAGGAATGTCGTCAGCGAACAACCGCTTGGTAAATCCCAAAGATAAGGGAGAAGTAGAATAGGCAGAGAGAGAGAGAGTGAGTAGCTTTTAAGGTTGTATTATATTGTTATATTGTTCTATTTAGTGTTAATGCTCTTGTTAACATAAGTTCAAGGGTGAATGTCAACCAATCTCAAGAGTGTTCTCCAACCGAACATGCTATTATCCAGGGGTAAGGAACCACGGGCCCGAATGAAATGTTAGTAACGGAACTTCAACCTAGTGTTGAAGTATTCCAAACTCAACAGGCTGTAATCCAGGACCAAGGAAACACGGGCCATCATGATAGCTTGCTTGTGTTAGTAGACATGGATTCATGATCTAGGGGGACTCTTGAGATTTTGTTGGATTCACGCATGAACTATCCCAACATCCCATGTATTTATTGTATTGATAGTAATTATTGTACTGATGGTATTGTATTGTAGTGTATTGTCTTGTAAATTATATAGTATAGATGGATGACGTACCGAAACCATGATATCGTATAAATGGAAATGGAGGTACTGGATAATCATGTAAATGGAATATATCCATGGTTCGGTTCAGTCAAGTTATGTAGATTGAACAGATTGAATATATGGATTCATGGATTCATATTGAATTGTTATATATATACTTGAATTTTATTCAAATCAGATTGATTATAATAAGACTCAGTCTGAGTCAGACAATTAGAAAAGAAATTGAAATCCAGAATTAAGTTTTGATGTTATCAGCAACCGCAACACATGGACGGCAGGATTTGTGTCTTTTTCAAATATGATTACCGTGTTAATAACACCGTTTGTTAAGTTGTCTTCCTTAAATAGGCAAGCACCCATATCTTCAGCTCCCTGAGGCTCAAGAGACTTGTCCCGCTTAAACCTATATTTACTGGGGTCCTTATCGTAATTTATAAAACATGAGGGGGTTTTATGTGAAAATAATTTTGTCTAATTTTCAGAATACACCTCAAGTATTTTATTATCGTATTTAAAGTTTTCATTGATGTATATTTTATCATTATGACATTTTTAGTGAATAAACCTATTTTCCATAATATATGGTATTTAATTATAAAGTATTGAACTTGTATGGAATTGCATGGTATTTTCATGTAAAGTGATTCCTTTTGATTTAGCAAAGTTTGAATATTTATACTATATCAAAAATAGATATTTTAATGATACATATTTATATTTATAAAAATAATTTAATTTATTATTTTTCTAGAAATCTCATTTTCTTTAGATATTTGTATTTTTAAATCTTTCGAGACCGTATGCTCCTTGCGGAGGTCTGCATCTCGCACTACTAAGACCAAGGAAGTGCGATAATCCGCACCATCCCGAACGGGTTCCCCAAATAGGTTGTAGCGGTGCTTTGCAAAGATTCTTTTAAAATACATAATCTTGTAGAAATGAGTTTTTATATAAGTCGATGGTAGTTATGTAAAACCGCATTTTCCCAAATCTATATTTCCCAATATCATGGTGCTATATTATATATGAGTGTTGTGAAGAGGTAGGTCATTACCTCGTGAACTATCTAAAGGTATAGCAATGAACTATGATGTTTAATGTCAAAACTAAACTATATAGTATTTATCTGAAAAAGTGCGATATGAATTCTTTTGCTATGAAACTTGTTCAATATGTTTTTTTAATTTTTAATGGTCATGATGTGGAAGTTTGGTATTGTTGTATTTAAGAAAATTGGAACTTTTTAAAGAAACCGAATCGGAAGTCGGATTAACTCCGCTTCCGTCGAGTTTTAGAATTACGAGTTTTCAGAATAGAAAAGGGAAGAGGGAGGAGGGACTTACGGGATTGTAGGTTATAGGGGAGGAAAAGGAATTGGTAGGAGGTGCCGGTGCGTCGTTTCATCGCCAGGAGCTCCTTGGGCCGTCGACGGAAATTCGTCGGAGCTTCGCCCTTCGCTAACTCCACTTGTACACTATTGAACTTAAAATTTTCTTGAGAGTTTTGGACAGAGATTGTGAGTGAGGGGTGTGTGGAATGGAGTGGTATTTATAGGAAAAGATTAGGGTTAGGGTAGATGAAAAGATGTATTGAAAATTGTATTAAAAATGGATTAATAGTGTTTAATAATGGTTATGTTACTGTGCAGAGGAAATGAACCATTCAGCGGTTATAAGAAGAACAAAAGGCAGAGAAGTCATGAAGGGAAAATCGGGTTTGGGGGAGAATCGGCCGGCGGTGCCGGTCGATTCGGCCGAGTCGGGCCCCCCCTGATGCCACGTGTTCAATGCCGATTTGTCTACCCATAAGCCAGTTTGTTTTATAAGTGACTTTTGGTTTTTACGAGTTATGCACGTGTAGGCTCTTGGGCTTCTAAAAATTTAAAAATAATGTAGCTAATAGGATTTGAACTCTGGTGTTTTGGTTCAGCAGTGCAAGGTCTTACCAATGAGCTACAAGCTCCTTCTTTCTATTAAAAAGCAAAACAAATTTATTACTTGTGCTCAGGCTCAAGTACTCGTTTCTGTATTTTTTAAAAAAATTGTATAGAAAGTTGTACAGAAAGTTTAGGCTTTTTACAATCTCTATCACCATCAATTATAAATGTAACATTTCAAAAAAATAAAATATTATTTTTGGGAATTTATATAATTAAAATAATAAATATTATGAATATTTTAATGATATGGTATAATTATATACCAATAAATTGGAAAATATTGGAAAAAAAATAATATACCTTGGTTGTTGATTTTTAATGAATTTATATGATTTAGAAATTTTTATTAATTTTATACAATTAATTATATACAAGTTTATGTTTAATTTTGATTAATATCTACTAACGTTGCATTAAGTATATTTATGTGCATGACATGCACCACAACTTGTTACATTATCCTTTCATGAACCATGTCTTCAACTTAATTATTTTAGTGTCTTTGTTTTTTTTGAATGAAAAGAAAAGACAAGGGGAAAAAAGTAAATGAAAAGAAAGAAAAGAAAAGAAAAGAAAGATGAAGAGAGTGAGAGAGAACTCTAGAAAATACTAAGTCCTTTGACCTTGGCTCACTTGTCTTCACTCCATCCTCTTCATTATTTTCTCTCATCTCCCTCACTATGGCTACCCTCACTCCTCCCTCTCTTCTACCTCTTCATTTCACCACAAAAACCACATCAAAAACATGCTCTCTCTTCACAAAAATTGTGCACAACTATGCTACAAAGACCATGATGTGATCAAGTTGAGGTTTTGAAGAACTTGTGCAACTCAAGAAAATTCTTGAGTTGCGAAATGAGGTAATCCTTTCACCAATTATGTAGTATTTGATTTCCTTTATGTAGGGTTAGTATAGAACCTTATGAAGGTTTAGGAAGGCATCACACATGCCATATTGAAATTTTTGGGGTGCTAAACAAACCCTAACCAAGATCTTAACTAGAGAATTAAGCAAACAAGCATGTTAAACACTTTAACATCTAAGAGTTAGGGATTACAATCTTTGTAGTCCGCTCCTTCACTTCATAAGCTCCGTGTTGCGGTCCCTTCACTGTGATCATCAAGTATCCGGACTCTAGAGAGGCTCCATGAAGAGAAATATGCAAGCTTGTTTCCGATCTTCAACAACTAAGATGATCTACCTTGAAAAAACTCAAACCCAAGCTCTTGCTTCACTAATAAAGTATTAGCAAAGCAAACACCCTAATCTAAGTGGCAAGAATAGATGAGGATGATGAAGTAGGAATTTAGCTCTCTTTTGTTTTCAATTTCTCACTCATTATCATCACATGTCAAAAAGCTAGAAAGCTTTTCAAGGAGGAAGAAGAAGAAGAAATCTATTTGTGATGAATAATGAAATCATTGTGTGTGAGGTTAGAATTGCAACTATGGGTTAAGAATCATGACTTAACCCTTGTAGAGAATTAACTACGGTAAAGGGTTTGGGTTAATAAATATCTACATAAAATATCATAAGTCAAAGTCAAAGTTTCAAGAAGCTTTTTGAAAGCTTCATGCAAGCTTAACCCTAATCCAAACCCTAACCACATTTAAACTCCACAAAACATGTTGCATTTGTAACCATAACATGTTACAATATTATATATCACATATACAATATTTATTGTAGCAAAATAAAATAATACAATTAACATATATCACATATATATTGATGTATTATCCAAGTGAGAAAAAGAATCTTTAAGTGAGCTAATATTAGTTAATGTAATATAATATATCAAATATATATAATTATAAATTCAATTATCGAATCAACACTTGATCCGATAATCCAGCTATTTCATAAATAACCGACTAATATAATTTGTATCAGTTCATCGAATCAACACTTGATCCGATGACCCGACTATATCACATATACCCGGCCGATATCACATATCGCGAGAATCTAATACGGTATCATATACACGTATTGTTCTCGGTCCCGCACATATCACATATGTGCTCCTACTCCTTTTTGCCGGAGCCAGGAAACCTCTGTGTAGGACACTAAAGAATTGTCAATACGCTGGCAGTAGGTGATGATCATATCTAACACCCACAAGCTGCAAGCGGTCAGCTAAACGTAACAGCCACCCAGGTATTGAGCGATCAGAAGATCAACAAGCAAGCCTGTACATTCTCTAGCGAATCCAATCAGTAACACTCCCGTACATTCCGGTCTCTTCGTCTGATATGTCGCATATCTCGTCTAGGGGTGGTAAACGTCAGATCCCAGAAGCTTGATAAGTCGTGTCGATATGAGGTCCATAACAGTTTGAGAAACTACTGATAACACTTACCAGAAAATCTCAGCAACCCTGGCCAGGGATTTCCATTTATAGCCAATCGAACACAGCGCAACATCAACTCCCTATACCGGGAGAGACGAAACCCCTCCTATCGCTCATTGCTTCCATGTGATTCGGGACTATACCAAAAAGCCACATTTTGCATGCCCTCTTAGACGTGGTATGATGGAAATCAAAGTACAGTGGGAATCACACAAGACTCTATGACGATCTTGGGTCTACAGACTAACTTGTACCAGTGTCACCAGAGAACTGCCATCTGACATGAGGTATAATACCATCTGGGAGTTCTCGGCGAGTCTGTCCAGTGTACCCAGTCTACACTGAGCACCTGTATACGTTCTTTGATGTCAAACAACAATGGATATGGGATCATCCATCGCCCATCATTTGGGTCATGAAGCACATACGCTAGTCTACTCTGGAGTATCGATGCCCTGTCTCGGTACTCTCACGACTAGGAACATTTAAAGGATGTACTTAGCGACTACATTGACCCCACTAGTATGATCTGCATCATAGTCCTGGCAGTCAAGTACTCATCCTAAGGGTTTTATCAACATGTAACATAGAGATTATCAGAGCACATGTTAAGATAAAGAGCAACCAGATAGCATACTATCATGTCGAGCAAGAAATTCTTCCCAATATATGTCCAAGCATCCACTACAATATACATCGTATGTACAGTAATGGCCTCTAGGGCATACATATCACTAACAATCTCCCACTTGCACTAGGGCCATCTGTTGCGGTATGGCGTATCCAACAATCAGCCGTGGTTGAAGTATCTCATACTCAACCATCCCATAAAAGTCTCTACTGGGAAATAGGCTTTTGTGAGTGGATCCGCGCTGTTGTCCTTTGTGTCTACTCTCCTAACCTCAATCTCCCTGGAGATCAACCATCTCCATGATCAGGCGATAGTGCCTGAGAATATGTCTGGATTTCTGATGGGACGGGGGTTCCTAGGCATGAGCCGCAACTCCATTGTCACACAATGCTAGGAACGAAGTTCATCTCATGAACTCATATATATCCAGACTGCCTCTTTGGTAGCATCCTTGGTAACGATGTATCTTGCCTTTAATCGTCTAGTAAGTCACGGTATCTAGCTTGGAACTCTTCCAACATACCGTCCCTCCACTGAGGGTAAAGACAATGCCTGCGACTGACATTCAGTCGTCCTTATTACCCTGGAACCTTTCCAGTGATTCTCCCCAGGATCGATTGATACTATCTCACTACAACTAGTGAGAATCCTAACATCCAATTAGATCTATCCCATAGATCCATAACCCATGATTTAGGAGGTATCACCTTGATCCTATATGGAGAATTCATATGATAAGAGGAGATTGACCGAGCGTAGCATAGGAAACTCCTTCCCTATCAAGAGTATGTCATCCATGTACTATACGAGGATCACCACCATACTCCCTACTACCTTTTTGTATATACTTAGTTCATCTACCATTTTGATGAAGTCAAACTCTTTGACTTCTACATCAAAGTAGACGTTCCAACTCCGCGATGCCTGATTTATCACATAAAACATCTTGCACACGTTTCCGCTGCTCCCACTGTCTACGAAGCCCTCTGGCTGTGTACTTATAGACGCTCTCTTCTAAATCATTATTTAGAAAAGCTGTCATGACACCCAACCTCCAGATATCGTAGTATTGGTATGTAGCAGTGGCAAGTAGGATCTGGATGGACTTAAGCATAGCTTTGAAAGTCTCAACTTTTCTATGTATACCAAGTAATCTTCTCAATATATACTTGCTCCTGATGGGGATTTAACCCTTCAGATAAAGCAACCAAAGTCCATACTTTGTTGGTGTATAAGGATTCCATCTCAGATCGCTTAGCATCCAGCCATTCTTATAGAGTCCCACTCTTGATGGCCTGGTCGAAACAAGTTGGGTCATCATCTCATGATGCAATCCTCGCTCCCACAGTCATAGAGAAACCGAAGTATCTCTCAGGTGGATGAGGAACCCTACTAGATCGGTGGAGAGGCTGAGATTCGTTGGAAACTATTGAATCCTCTAGTTCTACCAAATCATCAGCTGAAGTTTGTTTTAGCTGGAACTACTTCCAGTTCTATCTTATGACCACTAATTTCTTCACAATTAATTCCCTTTCCCAAAGGTGGCATGCTGAGAAAACAAAACATCTTTTGTTCTTCAGTTTGGTAGAGGATATTCCCTTGCGAATGCTTGGGATATCCAACAAACTTCCACAGAACTGACCTTGTCTCGAGCTTGTCCGGATTTTGCTTTTGACATAGGCCGGACAACCCAAAATCTTAACTTTCTTAAGAGATGGGCTCTTCCCATACCATATCACATATGGAGTGGTAGGCATCTGATTTGGTTGGAACCTTATTCAATAGGTATGCAACTTCTCAATTGCATAGCCCCACAAGAAAATAGGCAACTCAGTAGTACTCATCATAGAGCACACCATATCATATAGGGTGCGATTGCTCTGCCCCGATACACCGACGTGCTGTGGTGTATTCGGAGGAGTAATGCCGAGAGAGAATCTCATTCTCCTTTAGAATAGTTCAGGAATTCCGTGCTCAAGTATTCTCCTCATTGATCTCATCAAAGGACATAATACTTTTACCCGTTTTTGGTTCTCTACTTCTAACTTATATTCTGTGAATATCTCAAAAGCTTCGGACTTCTGTTTCAACAGGAACATATGTCTGAATCTTGAGAGATCATCAGTGAATGTAATGAAGTACAAAGAACCGGTCCTGGCATATGTAGACAGAGGACTTTCATACATCAGCATGTCTCAATCCCAAGAGCTCAGTAACTCTTTCTCTGTTTCCAATAAACGGAGCTATGGTCATCTTATCTTTGTGACATGACCGGCATGTTTCACAAGATGTAAATTCAAACTGATTTAAATATACATCTTTATGTAACTTTAGCTAGTTGGGTCGCATTGATATGACCTAGTTAACAATGCCTCAAGAAGGATTCGTTCATTTCTAAACTCTTCCCCTTGTGTGTGTTTTGTACGTTAAGAACTGTGGTTTGATTTAGAACGTCTATACTTTTAGATAACGTGCCTGAACCGATCAACTCTTGATATAGGAAATGTTCAAAACATTATCCAACAATACAAAATTATATCCTTCTTTACTAATAAAGAGACTGATATGATGTTGTATATCAGGTTCGGTATCTAATAACATTCGTTCAGAATCAATGTATTCTGGTAATACAGGGTGATAACTGCCAACAGACTTGGCTGCAACACTTGCATCATATCCAACTCTTGAAACTTATCACCCATTCTCAGTTCTCTACCTATCTGTAGCCCATGTAATAAATTACATTTGCGGGATCCTGATCCGGTATCTCATACCCAGGACGTAAAGGATACTGAGAAAAAGTTCTCGGTAATGAACACACCCGAAGAAGATGCATCAGCATGCACTTTCTTCGTTTGGGCAGCACGGGAATTCTGGTAATCCCCTATATCCTGCTCGGTCTTATAACATTTATAAGTTGGAGCGGGACCAACGTTCTCTAGCGCAGTATAACAAGCGGGTTCGGTCAATTCATCCGTATTATTATCTTGATTAAGGCGTGACATGGTCGCTACCTGGAGAGAGAGAGAGAAGAAAACACTCAGCGTATGCTCTTGCAAGATTAGATTGGTTATTAATATATCTAATTCAGGATGTCTCCCACTGTTTTAGTCAAATCTTTCTTCAAACCCTAAAAGGAAAGATTAGCCGGGATTAATTACACCATACAAGTTCGCCAATCTTACAGCCAGGCCAGTGCCGGTACTTTGAGGGAGGTTCCCTGTGCTTTCACATGGACCTAATTAAAATAAATCTCGTTTTACCTGGGGCGTAACCCCGTTAATACCTTTCTAGACACCTACTTGATTGGCTAATTGTAATGTGTAAAACTCTCCCAGGAGTAACTCTTATTCATAGCGGGTATCGGGATCCAACTATCTCATAGGAGGTATGCAATCTCATTGCAAATTTCAACACTTGAAATTCCCGATAATATTATACCCCTTGTGACTTATGACCTTAACTATGGTCAACAAATCATAAGCACTAGTCAAGTTCTACCCGTCATTTCTTGATTAATTTAGACCCACCCACATGACCCTTAACTATGGTCAACAAAGTCATATGACTGTCCTAATTAATCACAACATACGTTATATAGGAAAACATCACTCAGCTACCGTACACTGCGCCTTAACTATGGTCAATAAACGCAGCATGAATACTAAGTACTCTATTTCATAAAATGACAGAGGGTTAAGACAGGTTTTTCAGAAAACCTTTTGCATAATGAACTTGATATCGTTGTAGATACAAGTGATTTTTAAAAGGAGTGTTTTTGAGGCTTTTCTAGTTTTGCTAAAGAGATCACTCCCGGTGAAGGGATCGTCGGCTTTCTCCTTATCGAATAAGGTGCAGGATATTTCATAAATACCACTATGCAAAGAAAAAACTATAAAAGCAATCAAAAGACAAACCGTGTTTGTAGCATCTGCTAGTTTTCACTAAAGATGTCACTCCCGGTGAAGGGATCTCGGCTCTTTCCTTATCGAATAAGGTGCTGGATATTCTATAAGGAATACGCTATGCAAAGCAAGAACTAGAGCTACCAGTTTTTAAACAAGTTTCTACAACATCTTTAGGTCATTTATTTCATTAATCTCATTAATGAAGTCCCATTTTATTATGCTTCACAAGCATCACATTTGAAACGAAATCAAGAATATATAATATATATCTCATATATATAATATAAACATTCGTCTCAGGCAGTAATATGATCTCATCACAGAACATTGTAGTAGAAGAACATATATGAAATATTGGATATACTAGGGAGTCCTTGTTTTATATCAATTCAGTATAAAACACGGATTCCACGGTCGCGATGAATAGCCAATCCCACACCCCTAGACCCCTACGAGAGCGACAAGCAACACCGCCAATTCTAGGGTTAAGTTACCCGGTCTCGACTCCTTGAGATGGTCTCCCATTGGACCTTAGAACCCGGTTACATGTGCTCCCCGCCTTGGGTCTACCCTAATGCGGAAAAGTAAATAATATACAATGGTGACATCATCTACAACCCGGAAGTGCCCCAATAAAAAAATATTACATACAATTGAATTTTACATGAATTAAAAAGAAAAAACTCTCATCTCACATAAAACCCCCGGCTATTCAGAACGCGACGATCCAATATAACATATTACAGCAACACATAATATCACATATCATCAACGTAAGTAAATATGCGTATCCCAGTTGTCGTTGACATATAGCATCGAAAACCGGCGATACACCACATATTACACTTACGGTCGTAGAAAAGAAAGTGTAAAACTACAACAGTTGGAATCCGCAACCTCTTTAGACATCTCATGCCTAACCAAATGAATTCCTTAGACATCGCATGCCTAACAATTATAAACCCCGCATTTTAGTCTCAATATCAAAAACACTTTTCAATATCAAGTCGGGCAATTCAACAAGATTCCCGACATCCTGATCGAATGCTCGTTGGAAACTTTAGTAGACGGCCGCACCCCCGGATGCTGTCGACGAAGTGCACTAAGGCGGAACACCGCTACCGCGAGCACCCGAACGGATGCTTTTAGCGACGGGGTTCTCCTACAGTCACTTGGTCGGGGCTATAGGGCGTGGCTATCTATTAAGTTTACTCGACGAGTATCCACGTACGCTACGTGATTGAGAAGGACTTTTGATCACATCAAAATCCCGTGGCAACCGATCAAATGATTCTAAAAACTGCTAGATTTATAACATTCAATCTAGTTATCTCATAACTACTTGTGGATTCCAAATATTGTATCACATTCCAGATAATTAGACAATGTTAAACTTTTCGATCGAATAAACAAACACCCAAGATTTCCCTTTAGTTCTCAACACTTGAAATTAGTTTAAAATCATCCATCACATTGCACAGTACCAATGGTCCAGCCGTAGAAAGGTCAAACCAACGCCTCACATGTGGCAACGCTGTACTGCCACAAACCCTAAGGTTTAGAGGCGGTTCAAACGGTCACATAATCGAGTTAAGGTTTTAGTTCTTCTAGAGGGTCCACCGCGTTACTTGCACGACTGTGAATGTTCTTTAACTAAGGAAAAAATCCAACACTTGGAAATTTTCCGGTAGGGGAAAAAGTGAGTAATTAATATCCGTTCGAACTTTTTAACACGTTCTAAATTACCCGGAAAACTAAACGATGTCAAACTTCCGATCGAATCAACGAATTTTATAGATCTCCAGAAAACTCAACACTTGAGTAAAATTAAAAATTCCCAACAGCTTGTAGTAATACCTACGGATGTTACCTAGAAGTATCTGTCCCTAATACCCAAGTACGGCCGCGGAACGGCCGCGCAAAGCATGGTATTGCCGCGATTCCGCGGCGACTTAAGGGAATTAGGAGCTCGTATTTCACAGTTATCCATAGAATCACCTGCTTAATTTTCTGAGTATTTTTAATATGAAAAATTTCAACTTTTGAATTTTTTTCCAGAAACAAGGATTTATCGGGGTTTCGGAGTTCGATCGGACTTCAAACTTCGTCTAGACAGCGCCTAATGCTCTAGCTTGGCTTTGATACCACTGTAGGGTTAGTATAGCACCTTGTAAAGGTTTAGAAAAGTATCACACATGCCATATTGAAATTTTTGGGGTGCTAAACAAACCCTAACCAAGATCTTAACTAGAAAATTAAGCAAACAAGAATGTTAAACACTTTAACATCTAAGAGTTAGGGATTACAACCTTTGTAGTTCGTTCCTTCACTTTATAAGCTCCGTGTTGCGGTCCGTTCGCTGCGATCATTAAGTACCCTGACTCTAGAGAGGCTCCATGAAGAGAAAGATGCAATCTTGCTTCCGATCTTCAATAACTAAGATGATCTACCTTGAATGAAACTCAAACCAAAGCTCTTGCTTCACTAATCAAGTATTAGCAAAGAAAACACCCTAATCTAAGTGGTAAGAATAGATGAGGATGATGAAGTAGGAATTTAGCTCTCTTTTTTTTCAATTTCTCACTCATTATCATCACATGTCAAAAAGCTAGAAAGCTTTTCAAGGAGGAAGAAGAAGAAGACATCTATTTGTCATGAATAATGAAATCATTGTGTGCGAGGTTAGAATTGCAATCATGGGTTAAGAATCAAGACCTAACCCTTATAGATAATTAACTATGGAAAAGGGTTTGGGTTGGATTAATAAATATCTACACAAAATATCATAAGTCAAAGTCAAAGAAGCTTCTTGAAAGCTTCAAGAAGCTTCTTGAAAGCTTAACCCTAATCCAAACCCTAACCACATTTAAACTCCACAAAACATGTTGCATTTATAACCATAACATGTTACAATATTATATATCACATATACAATATTTATTGTAACAAAATAAAATAATACAATTAAAATATATCACATATATATCAATGTATTATCCAAGTGAGAAAAAGAATCTTTAAGTGATCTAATATTAGTTAATGTAATATAATATATCAAATATATATAATTATACATTTAATTATCGAATCAATACTTGATCCGATAATCCAGCTATTTCACAAATAACCGACTAATATAATCTGTATCCGTTCATCGAATCAACACTTGATCCGATGACCCGGCTAAATCTCATATACCCGGCCGATATCACATATCGTGAGAATCTAATACGGTATCACATACACGTATTGTTCTGGGTCCCACACATATCACATATATGCTCCTACTCCTTTTTGCCTGAGCCAAGAAACCTCTGTGTAGGACTCTAAAGAATCGTCAATACGCCGGCAGTAGGTGATGATCATATCAAACGCCCACAAGCTGCAAGCGGTCTGCTAAACGTAACAGCCACCCAGGTATTGAGCGATCAGAAGATCAACAAGCAAGCCTGTACATTCTCTTGCGAATGCAATCAATAACACTCCCGTACATTCCGGTCTCTTCGTTTGATATGTCGTATATCTCGCCTAGGGGTGGTAAACGTCAGACCCCAGTATCTTGATAAGTCGTGTCGATATTAGGTCCATAACAGTTTGAGAAACTACTGATAACACTTACCAGTAAATCTCAGCAACCCTGGCCAGGGATTTCCATTTATAGCCAATCGAACACAGCGCAAAATCAACTCCCTATACCGGGAGAGACAAAACCCCTCCTATCGCTCATTGCCTCCATGTGATTCGGGACTGTACCCAAAAACCACCGTTTTGCACGCCCTCTTGGACGTGGTATGATGGAAATCAAAGCACAGTGGGAATCACACAAGACTCTATGACGATCTCGGTGTTAGTTATATGTATGCCCTAGAGGCTATTACTGTACATTTGATGTATATTGTAATGGATGGTTGGACATATATAGGGAGGTCTTTCTTGCTCGATATGATAGTATGCTATCTGGTTGTACTTTATCTTAACATGTACTCTGATTGTCTCTATGTTACATGTTGATAAAGCCCTTTAGGATAAGTACTCGACTACTGGGACTATGATGAGATCATACTAGTTGGGCCACGGTAGTCGACGAGTACATCCTATAACTGTTCCTAGTCGGGCGTGTATCGAGACAGGGCATCGATGCACCAGAGTAGACTAGCGTATACGCATCTTGACCCATATGATAGGCGATGCATGATCCCATATCCATCGATGTTTGACATCAAGGATGCTGTACGGGTGCTCAGTGGAGACTGGGTACACTGGACGGACTCGCCGAGAACTCGCAGATGGTATTATACCTCACGTCAGATGGCAGTTCTTCGGTGACACTGGTACAGAGTAGTCTGTGTAAGTCCACGTTGCCCACCCCGGTACTTGCGGGGAGGCGGAAAACGGAATAAAAATCGAATTTTTATGAGCTTAGGCAACATGGACTTGACTATGAAGGATCTTTGCTAAACAAAAACAAGCTAAAGCTAACTAGAAACTAGCTAAGTGCTAGAAAGGTTATACCTTATGCTTTATGTCCTTCTCTCCTTGCTCCTTGGAGTGGTGGAAGGAGGTCACCTTAGTCGTCTTCTCACGTCGAAGAAAGATCCACCCGAAAGCCTCGACCTTTGGCTTCAACTCCAAGCTAGAAGTAACTAGGGTGCAAGAAGTGCTAATCCTTGAACCCTAGATGAGAGTAGAGATTATCAAGAAAGGGTTTTTCTCAAGCTCAAGTGTTTCTCAACACATGAGAGGGGAGAGCTTGAGGGAGAGGAAGAACAAGAGAGAGAAAGTGAATAATAGAATGAGGGAAAATATGAAGCATTCTCTCATATATGTGTGAATTATTGTAATTAGATAAGTAGCTAGATAATTGTCATGGTTAATCAAGACATGACCATTATCATTTCATTTTTAATGCAATTTGCAAGGATCAAAGAGCATCTTCCAAATGAAATAATGATGGTCAAAGTGTCAACCTAGGTCAACAAGTCAAGGAGGTCAAATGGTCAACAACCATAACCATGAACAATTATTTAAACTAATATCAATTAACAATAATACACACATAAGCATTAGGGTTAGTAAAATGACAATAGTCATTAACCCTAATCAAAGTCCTCTCCCTCTGTCTCAAGCAACTGTGCATACGCACCCGTATTCGTGATCCGAGGAACACGAATACAAAGAGAAAAACCAATCCCAAATCATATACTAGGATCCGGCTTAAACCAAAGCCCGCTAGTATAAGCTGTCCGGACAGCAAACGTGCACAAGTGCGCGGATGTGAACGAACCCTGTCGCAAAACCATGAGACCTCTACTCATTTTGCCTAAAGGCGAATAGCTCTCTGTGTGGGACTCTAAAGACTCGACACTACGATGGCAGTGGGTTTAACCACAGACCGCAAGCGGCACTAGCTGTACGTAACGGTCCCGAGGTAGATGTCGATAAGAAGACTGACGAGGTGAACCCCATCTGAACTCCTACTGAGCCTGTATGTGACAGTCTCCGTAAAGTCCGGTCTGTTCGTCTGATACATCGCATGGCGGGCCTAGGTGGCGGTGAACATCAGTCCCCTAACAGCGGTACAAGTCGTGTCGGAGTGTAGCCCTGAACACCCTGAGATAACACTGGAAACCTACCAGTATATCTCGCTTGATCTGGCCAGGGACTACTCGTGTAATGGCTCTCCTGGACACAGCGCGATGTCAACCCCCAATACCGGAAGAGACGAATCCTGTCTAACCGTCACTGCCTCCAAGCGCTTCGGGACTGCACCCAAAAAACTACCTGTTTGCACGACTCCTTTGAGCCGTGGTAGAGTAGCAATCAAAGTGCAGTGGGAACACACTCGAGGCGAAGTGACAGTGTCAAGTCAGCGGACTAAGCTGTACTCATGTCACCTAGGAACTGATAACTGACGATAGGTATAATACCAACCAACAGTTCCCGACGAGTCATGTCCAGTGTACTCGTAACCTAACGAGCACCCGCATACTATCTCAAGTACGACGTACTGACGGCTGTGGCACAGACCGTCTCCCACGCTGGGATGAGAAGCGCATACGCTAGTCTACTCCGGAGTATCGATGCCCTGTCTCGATAGTTCAACGACTAGGGACCTGTATAAGGATGTGCTTATAGATCACCCAGCTCCCACGAGTGTGAGCGCCATCACAATGCTGGTAATCAAGCAAAGATCCTAAGGGCTCTACTAATATGTATATCAGCGATATGCTAAAAGAAACACATGCACATATTAAAGCAGAGACAAACCAAGTAGCATACTACCATTTCGAGCAAGATTGTATATACAACTGTGAATATCCCAAGCTTCCATCAAGTAATATACAAACTAGTATAATACAGTAATGGCCTCTAGGGCATATACACTAACAATCTCCCACTTGCACTAAGGCCATGTACTGGCGTATCGAAGACCTATCATCTCGATCAGCCGCTCGAACTGAGTCTGGGGCAAGGCCTTGGTGAATGGATCTGCTGTGTTATCTTCTGAAGCAACCCTCCGAACCTCGATCTCCTGGCGATCCACGATCTCCCTGATCAGGTGATACCGCCTCAAGATGTGTCTGGATTTCTGATGGGACCTGGGTTCCTTCGCTAAAGCTATATCCCCGTTGTTGTCGCAATACAGAGGTATTGGGTCGACAATGGACGGAACCACCTGAAGTTCTCTCAAGAACTTCCTCATCCAGACAGCTTCTTTTGCGGCATCAGATGCAGCGATGTATTCCGCTTCCATAGTCGAATCAGCAACGGTTTCCTGTTTGGAGCTCTTCCAACACACCGCCCCTCCATTGAGGGTGAACACAAAACCCGACATGGACTTGGAATCATCCTTGTCACTCTGGAAGCTGGAGTCAGCAAAGGCCTCAATCTGGAGGTCTTTTCCGCCATACACCAAGAACATCTCCTTAGTCCTTCTCAGGTACTTGAGAATGTTCTTTACTGCTATCCAATGTTTCTCCCCAGGGTTTGACTGATACCTTCTTACCACACTCAGTGCATAAGCCACATCCGGTCTGGTACACAACATCGCATACATTATAGAGCCTACCGCAGAAGCGTAGGGTATAATAGACATGCGATCCCTCTCCAAATCAATCTTGGGAGACATCTCTTTGGAGAGGGTGATCCCGTGACAAGCCGGTAGATTACCGCGCTTGGAATCTTCCATACTGAATCTCTTCAGTATGGTGTCGATGTACCTGGACTGTGAACGTCCTAATATCCTCTTGGATCTGTCACGGTAGATCCGGATACCCAGAATGTATGAGCCATCACCCAGGTCTTTCATGGAGAACCTGTGTGATAAGAACCCCTTGACAGATTGTAGCATAGGAATGTCATTTCCTATTAAGAGAATGTCATCCACGTATAAAATGAGGAATACTACAGTTCTCGCTACAAATCTACAATAGATGCATGGTTCATCTGGATTTTTGATAAAGCCAAATTCCTTGATCGTCTTATCAAAACAGATGTTCCAACTCCGCGATGCCTGCTTTAGTCCATAAATGGACTTAAGCAACTTGCACACCTTTCCGCTGCTCCCACTCTGAATGAAACCCTCTGGCTGGTCCATATAGATACACTCCTCTAAATGTCTATTTAGAAAAGCTGTCTTTACGTCCATTTTCCAAATCTCATAATCCTGGAAGGCAGCAATGGCAAGAAGGATCCGAATGGATTTCAGCATAGCTACTGGAGAAAAGGTTTCGTCATAGTCCAAACCAGGTCTTTGACGAAAACCCTTTGCAACCAGTCTAGCTTTATAGGTCTCAACCTGTCCATCTACACCAATCTTCCTTTTGAAGATCCACTTGCATCCTACGGGTTTTACCCCATCTGGAGCAATGTCCAACATCCATACTTTGTTGGTGTACATGGACTCCATCTCGGTCCGCATTGCATCCAGCCATTTTACCGAGTCGACGCTCTGAATGGCTTGCTGGAAGCTAGTAGGCTCATCAAAATCTATGATGCAATCTTCTCTATCCCCGTCAATGAGAAAACCGTAGTATCTCTCGGGCGGATGAGACTGCCTACTACTCCTGCGGAGTGGCGTGGGAATGTCTTGATCTTTCGAACCCTCTGGTTCTACTAAGCTTTCAGTAATAGCTTGTGGTTCCGGAATTTCTTCCAGTTCTATTGCGCTCCCACTTATTTCCTTTTCTATGAACTGGTGTTCCAGAAAATGGGCATTACGAGAAACAAGGACTTTTTGTTCCTCTGCGTAATAGAAAAGATACCCCCTAGAGTTCTTTGGGTATCCCACAAACTTGCACAGTACTGAGCGTGCCTCTAGTTTGTCCGCATGCTGCTTTTTGACATAAGCTGGACATCCCCAAATCTTCAAGTATTGAAGATAGGGTTTCTTCCCACTCCATAACTCATATGGTGTGGTAGGCACAGTCTTAGTGGGAACACGGTTCAAAAGGTATGCAGCTGTTTCTAGCGCATATCCCCAGAACGATCGCGGCAACTCAGCGTTACTCATCATGGACCGTACCATATCCAATAGGGTCCGGTTCCGTCTCTCCGATACACCGTTATGTTGCGGAGTGTATGGAGGAGTAAGCTGAGAGAGAATTCCATTCTCTTTTAAGTAACCCAGGAACTCGGCACTCAAGTATTCACCACCTCGATCAGATCTTAGTGTCTTGATACTTTTGCCTGTTTGTTTTTCTACTTCATTCTTATATTCCTGGAATTTTTCAAAAGCTTCGGATTTATGCTTCATCAAGAAGACATGTCCGAACCTTGAGAAATCATCCGTAAAAGTAATGAAGTAAGAATAACCGCTTCGCGCATGTGTAGACATTGGACCGCACACGTCGCTGTGTACGAGTCCCAAGAGCTCGCTCGCTCTTACTCTGTGTCCAGTGAACGGAGTCTTTGTCATCTTTCCCTTGAGACAGGATTGACAAGTTGCATACGATTGATATTCGAACGGATCCAAATATACTTCTGTATGTAACTTAGTCAACCTTCTCTCATTGATGTGACCCAATCTACAATGCCATAAGAAAGTTTTATTGATTTCTGGAGACTTTCTTTTGTGTGTATTCTGGACATTGAAAATCTGTGGTTGGTTTAATACATATATACCGTTGTTCAATGTATCTGACCCAATCAAAACTTGATTAAGCTGAATGTTCACTACATTACTTTCAAATGCAAATTCATAACCTTCTTTAGATAATAAAGATACAGAAATGATATTACAGGTTGCATTTGGTACATAATAACAACTGCGTAAAACCAAAATGTGTCCATCCGACAATCCCAGGTGATAGTCCCCCACGGCCTCAGCATCCATGCTAGCACCGTTTGCAACTCTGAGGGTCATGTCACCTGCCTTCAAAACTCTACGCTTTCTCAACGCCTGCAAAGAATTACAGATATGAGATCCTGATTCGGTATCCAATACCCAGGATGTAGAGTTTATTGATATACAGTTTTCAATAAAATACACACCTGAAGCTGAAGCTGCAACTCGCTTCAAATCCTGTGTTCTGGCCTTCCAAGCCTTGCAATCCTGCTTCCAGCGACCACTTTTGTGACAATAGAAGCATTCTTCATTCCCCACCAGCTTTCCCGCTATCTTTGTTGCTTTTCCTTTTCCCTTCGTATCCACTTTACCGACACCGCCTCTTGGTTTGGCAGGGGCTTTCTTCTTCTTACCCTTGGCTTTCGCCCTGGATCTAGAAGAGGAAGATCCTCCTACAAACAAAGTGGATGTCTCCCTACCCTTCTGTAGGGTGCCCTCAGCACTCCTCAACATGTTCAGAAGTTCGGAAAGTTCAACCTCCTTTCCTTGCATGTTGAAGTTAAGGATAAACTGGGCGTAAGTGGAAGGAAGGGACTGGAGAATCAAATCAGTATAGAGTTCATTCTCCAACGTGGTCCCAAGGTCCGCGAGCTCCTCTATATAGCCAATCATCTTAAGCACGTGTTCCGCTACCGATGATCCGACGGCCAACCTTGCCGAAAACAACTTCTTCGACACTTCGTATCTTGCGATACGAGACTGCTCTCCATACAGTTCTTTTGTATGAAGAAATATAGACTCTAGGTCCATATTCTCGTGCCTCCTCTGATGTTCGTTGTCCATCGAGGCTAGTACAAGGCATCTGGCCTTCGCGCAATCTATTTCCCAGGTCTTGTAGATTTCCCTATCTACGACACTGGTTTTGGGACCTGGGACAGGGGGAGCTTTGGTGGTAAGGACATACCCCAACTTGTCGTAAGTGATAGCCATCTTGACATTCCTGAGCCAATCTTTGTAGTTTGGCCCTGTCAATATGTTTTTATCTAGTAATAACTTAAGTCCGGTCATGTTGAATGGTCGCTGCAACTAGGAGAGAGAAAAGAAACACTTTAGCATGATGCTCTTGCAAGTTTAGAGTGGTTTTTAGTTTTTCTAAACTGGATGGCTCCCACTGTCTCTCGAATCCCTTCTCAAACCGTAAAGAAAGGATTAGTCAGGATCAATCTCACCGTACAATACTTGCTTAACCGTTCAGCCAGGCCAGTGTCGGTACTTCGAGGGAGTTTTTCCAACGCTTTCGCGATGTTCCTTAATTAAGTAACCTCTTTTCCCTGTGGGCGTAGCCCCGCTAACACCTTTCTAGACACCTACTAGGTTTATAGCATTGATCGTTAAGTGAGAGTTTTCCCGAGGAGTAGCATATACTCACAGTAGGATCGGGATCCAAATATCATTGCGTGATAAAACCGAAGGAATCCTACCAGAATCATCACACTCCAAATGGTATGCAGCGCTAGCAAGTTTCAGTACTTATGAAACTCCCGATGTGGATTTTTGCCCCATGCTCTTATGACCTTGGCGTGAGGTCAAAATATCATAAGTCACATGTCAAGTTCTTCCCATCATTATCCCGGTTAATTTGAACCCACCCATACCTACCCTTGACGTAGGCCAAAATGGCAGTACGACTGTCTCAAACCAACGCATTCGATCTATGCAACAGATAAATATCCGTCAGCTACCAATCACTATGCCTTGGCATGAGGTCAAAATACATAGCTTGAATACTACCGAATATTTAACTGAAATGATAGAGGGCTATGGAAGGTTTTGGCGAAACCGTGAACGTAGTGAACTTGATATAATCGATGGAACGAGATAGCTTTTAAAAGGAGTGGTTCAAGCTCCGCGTTTAAAAGTTTAGTTTTGAAAAGAACCGAGTGGTATTCAAAGTGTTCCAATCGACTTTTACTTGGTTTATTTTCTTGCATTAGTTCTTTTAATGCGTCCCATCACTTAATCCTACCATTGCAGAAAACAACCAAAATATGACGTAGGCTTATGCCATTCGCATTCGCCACGGGGCCCCGTCATCACCCGTTAGGTTACTTAACTAACGACAGAGTGGGGGCTGGGCTAGCGCGGCTGTAAAACATAAGCAACGCCTAAATAGTTATCATATATAAATATATAGCAATGATAGACATTACAGATCACAGATGAATACATTGGATATACTAGGAATCCGCAATCTGTTCGAGCCTGCAACGAAAAGCGGATTACACGGTCGCGGTGAATAGCCAATACCCCACCCAAGACCCCTACGGGTGCGGCAAACTACCCGCCAAGTACCCGAAGCGAAGCAACCTTCCTCACCACCGTGAGTAGGCCACTCGGCACTTCGAGATACCCGGTAGTTTGTGCACCCCCTCCATGGGTCTATCCTAGGAGCAAAAACAGTAAAAAGAATTATACAATGACGGCTATAACCCCGACCCGGTTGTGCGGCCATACAAATAATATTATTACATCAATTTATATATTACAATGAATGAAAGAAAAAAAAACACTCATCTCACATCCACCCCGGCTATTCACCCCCGACAATCCGACACATTCATATACACATACCATCATCAAACACAGATCACAGATATGTATAACCCCGACTAATCGACATATAGCGATTAGCCGACGTTCAATACATATAAACATCACAGATATAACCTTTTAGTCAAAGTGTATTGAAGTTCGGAAAAAATACGGATTTATAGGCCCCCAAAAACAAATTTCTATTCTGGAAAACCTGGGCACATATAAACCATCTTAAAAATCCTAAAACCAATCCAGAAATACACTGCACCAAACTCGACCCAGTGAAGAGCCAAGACGGCCGCGGTTGCGCGACAATAGCTTGCTATAGCCGCGGAACCGCGGCTCTTTGGTCGAATCACTGGATCGTTTTTGGTGGCTTTCTTCACAAAACCCTGAGATGATTTTTGGAGTATAATTTATTTTGTTTTGAACAGAAAAAAAATTAACAGAAACTTAGGGTTTTGAAAACTCGGTTTTTCGATTTTTCCGATTCGAACTTCGATACACTCTACTACCTAGCTAGTTTATGTTTAGTTAGGCTCTGATACCACTGTAAGTCCACGTTGCCCACCCCGGTACTTGCGGGGAGGCGGAAAACGGAATAAAAATCGAATTTTTATGAGCTTAGGCAACATGGACTTGACTATGAAGGATCTTTGCTAAACAAAAACAAGCTAAAGCTAACTAGAAACTAGCTAAGTGCTAGAAACGTTATACCTTGGGCTTTATGTCCTTCTCTCCTTGCTCCTTGGAGTGGTGGAAGGAGGTCACCTTAGTCATCTTCTCACGTTGAAGAAAGATCCACCCGAAAGCCTCGACCTTTGGCTTCAACTCCAAGCTAGAAGTAACTAGGGTGCAAGAAGTGCTAATCCTTGAACCCTAGATGAGAGTAGAGATTATCAAGAAAGGGTTCTTCTCAAGCTCAAGTGTTTCTCAACACATGAGAGGCAAGAACTTGAGGGAGAGGAAGAACAAGAGAGAGAAAGTGAATAATAGAATGAGAGAAAATATGAAGCATTCTCTCATATATGTGTGAATTATTGTAATTAGATAATTAGCTAGATAATTGTCATGGTTAATCAAGACATGACCATTATCATTTCATTTTTAATGCAATTTGCAAGGATCAAAGAGCATCTTCCAAATGAAATGATGATGGTCAAAGTGTCAACCTAGGTCAACAAGTCAAGGAGGTCAAATGGTCAACAACCATAACCATGCACAATTATTTAAACTAATATCAATTAACAATAATACACACATAAGCATTAGGGTTAATAAAATGACAATAGTCATTAACCCTAATCAAAGTCCTCTCCCTCTGTCTCAAGCAATTGTGCATACGCACCCGTATTCGTGATCCGAGGAACACGAATACAAAGAGAAAAACCAATCCCAAATCATATACTAGGATCCGGCTTAAACCAAAGCCCGCTAGTATAAGCTGTCCGGACAGCAAACGTGCACAAGTGCGCGGATGTGAACGAACCCTGTCGCAAAACCATGCGACCTCTACTCATTTTGCCTAAAGGCGAATAGCTCTCTGTGTGGGACTCTAAAGACTCGACACTACGCTGGCAGTGGGTTTAACCACAGACCGCAAGCGGCACTAGCTGTACGTAACGGTCCCAAGGTAGATGTCGATAAGAAGACTGACGAGGTGAACCCCATCTGAACTCCTACTGAGCCTGTATGTGACAGTCTCCGTACAGTCCGGTCTGTTCGTCTGATACATCGCATAGCGGGCCTAGGGGGCGGTGAACGTCAGTCCCCTAATAGCGGTACAAGTCGTGTCGGAGTGTAGCCCAGAACACCCTGAGATAACACTGGAAACCTACCAGTATATCTCGCTTGCCCTGGCCAGGGACTACTCGTGTAATGGCTTTCCTGGACACAGCGCGATGTCAACCCCCAATACCGGGAGAGACGAATCCTGTCTAACCGTCACTGCCTCCAAGCGCTTCGGGACTGCACCCAAAAAACTACCTGTTTGCACGACTCCTTTGAGCCGTGGTAGGGTAGCAATCAAAGTGCAGTGGGAACACACTCGAGGCGAAGTGACAGTGTCAAGTCAGCGGACTAAGCTGTACTCATGTCACCTGGGAACTGATAACTGACGATAGGTATAATACCAACCAACAGTTCCCGACGAGTCCTGTCCAGTGTACTCGTAACCTAACGAGCACCCGCATACTATCTCAAGAACGACGTGATGACGGCTGTGGGACAGACCGTCTCCCACGCTGGGATAAGAAGCGCATACGCTAGTCTACTCCGGAGTATCGATGCCCTGTCTCGATAGTCCAACGACTAGGGACCTGTATAACGATGTGCTTATAGATCACCCAGCTCCCACGAGTGTGAGCGCCATCACAACGCTGGTAATCAAGCAAAGATCCTAAGGGCTCTACTAATATGTATATCAGCGATATGCTAAAAGAAACACATGCACATATTAATGCAGAGACAAACCAAGTAGCATACTACCATTTCGAGAAAGATTGTATATACAACTGTGAATATCCCAAGCTTCCATCAAGTAATATACAAACTAGTATGATACAGTAATGGCCTCTAGGGCATATACACTAACAGTCTGTGGACCCGAGATCGTCATAGAGTCTTGTGTGATTCCTACTGTGCTTTGATTTCCATCATACCACATCCAAGCGGGCGTGCAAAAAGGTGGCTTTTGGGTACAGTCCCGAATCACATGGAGGCAATGAGCGATAGGAGGGGATTCGTCTCTCCCGGTATAGGGAGTTGATGTTGTGCTGTGTTTGATTGGCTATAACCGGAAATCCCTGGCCAGGGTTGCTGAGATTTTCTAGTAAGTGTTATCAGTAGTTTCTCGAACTGTTATAGACCTCATATCGACACGACTTATCAAGCTATTGGGGTCTGACGTTTACCACCCCTAGGCGAGATATGCGACATATCAGACGACGAGATCGGACTGTACGGGAGTGTTACTGATTGGATTCACAGGAGAATGTACAGGCTTGCTTGTTGATCTTCTGAGCGCTCAATACCTGGGTGGCAGTTACGTTTAGCTGACCGCTTGCAGCTTGTGGGTGTTTGATATGATCATCACCTACTGCCGGCGTATTGACAATTCTTTAGAGTCCTACACAGAGGTTTCTAGACTCAGGCAAAACGGAGTAGGAGCACATATGTGATATGTGCGGGACCGAGAATAATGTGGTATGTGATACCGTATTGGATTCTCGCGATATGAGATATCGGCCGGGTATATGTGATATAGCCGGGTCATCGTATTAGTCGGTTATATGCGATATAGCCGGATTGTCGGATCAAGTGTTGATTCGATAATTTAATGTATAATAATATATATGATATATTAAATTACATTAACTAATATTAGCTCACTAAAAGATTCATTTTCTCACTCGGGTAATACATTGATATATATGCGATATATGTTAATTGTATTATTTTATATTGTTACGATAAATATTATATATGTGATATATAATATTGTAACATGATATGATAACTAATGCAATATGATTAGTGGAGATTAAATAAGGTTAGGGTTTGTTTTGGGTTAGTTCCTTCTTGATGATTCTAGAAGGTTTCTTTTTCTTTTGTGCAAGATATTTTCAAATGACTCATGCTTAACCCAACCCAAATCCTAGCCCTTGGTTAATTCTCTACAAAGGTTTAGCAACCATGATTGCATTATTCATCATTATCTTCTTTACATTATTCATCACAAAAGGATTAAGGGCTTCTTCTTCTTCCTTCTTCTTTTCATGGAAAAAGCTTTCTAGCTTTTTTCCAAGTGATGAAAATGAGTGAGAATAAGAAAATAAAAGAGAGAAAAAATCCTACTTCATCATTCTCATCTATCCTTGCCCTTTAGGTGAGAGTGTTCACATCATTTAGTGAGTGTTAGCTTGTGTTAATGAAACTTCAAGGTAGATCATCTTTGTTATCGAAGATCGGAAGCAAGACTGCATCTTTCTCTTCGTGAGGCCTCTCGAGAGTCCGGAACACGATGATCGCAGCGAAGGGACCTCAACACGGAGCTTAAGAAGTGAAGGACCGGATCTACAAAGGTTGTAATCTCTCTCACTTAGTGTTAAAGAGTTTAACATGCTTATTTTCGCCTAAACTCTAGTTTAAAAATCCGGCTTCGGGTTGTTCGGCACGGCTAATTTTTAAGTCGGGCATGGTTGATGCTTCGTAGAACCTTGTGCGTGTGCCTAGCAACCCTACACTCGGGTCTACAGATTAACCTGTATCAGTGTCACCAGAGAACCGCCATCTGACGTGAGGTATAATACCATCTGGGAGTTCTCGGCGAGTCCGTCCAGTGTACCCAGTCTACACTGAGCATCCGTATACCTTCTCTGATGTCAAACACAAATGGATATGGGATCATCCATCGCCCATCATATGGGTCAAGAAGCGCATACGCTAATCTACTCTGGAGTATCGATGCCCTGTCTCGGTACTCCCACGACTAGGAATATTTGTAGGATGTACTTAGCGACTACACTGTCCCCACTAGTATGATCTGCATCATAGTCCTGGTAGTCAAGTACTCATCCTAAGGGCTTTATCAATATGTAACATACTGACAATCAGAGCACATGTTAAGATAAAGAGCAACCAGATAGCATACTATCATGTCGAGCAAGAAACTCCTCCGTATATATGTCCAAGCATCCACTACAATATACATCATATGTACAGTAATGGCCTCTAGGGCATACATATCACTAACACTTTAGCCTCTAAATTAGTTTAGAATCCATTAAGTGTAGTTTTGTGAGCTTTGAAAATTCTTAGATGTGGATTAGGTATTCTTGAGTTGTGAGGATGCAATTGAGTTGTAATTGGTGACCTTAAACCCATTTAGGGTTTAGTTACCAAATCAAACATAGTCTAGACTATACAATTGAACTAGACGTTTCGATATCGGTTTTTTGTGAAATTGGTGACTACAGGAAATCTGGAGTGAACCGAGAACCTTTTAGGAAAATCAAACAACCTCAGAGACCTAGTTAAACCAATAGGAGACCACCACGAGAAGACGAACCCATTCCAAGCCTATAGGGCCGGCGAGCTCAGATCTGGGGCCAATGTGGCCAGCCACTTGGTGGAGTCTGCTGCTAATATTTGTTCTGTAGCATATATGCCCCCTATATAGCACCCTAGTACTGTTTGATTAACTTAGTTTCACCAGAACTAAAATCTGGAATAAGTTTTCAAAGTTGCTGTTTCGATTTCGTGAATTTCGATAATTTGGTTTTGGTATTCGAACTCTGGATTTAGTCGTCGGACGTTTGTACGTCGACGACGAGGGTTATTTGGATGTTTTTGCTTGCGTAAGCTATAGGTTTTAACCTATAGGCCACTCGCGTGTCGTTTTGATTTTTTAATCGGATTTTAATACGATACAATATGTTATGACGTATAGGTACCTCCACGTGAACTTCGGGACGACAAGCAAGTGCACGGCGACATCGGCTTCGGCAAGCATGGACCAAGGTGAGTAGATGTATATCTACGGGGGAAGTCGGGTGGATGGCGTATAGCACCCCCGCAAACATAAAATAAGGATATTATGTAATATTATTAAGAAGTCAGACGTGACCTTAGATTTTTGGCGAGTAGCTTACTATTGAAGACTTTAAGTTGGATTAGACTGATTTAGAAAGAATTAACCAGAGGATGATTGCCTTGGAGGGAATTCGTAGGTTTCATGTAGACACACACACACACACACACACAAACTTGACTTAGTGTATGTGTGTGTGTGTGTGTGTGTGTGTGTGTGTGTGTAGGAATGTGTGTAGGTATACACACACACACACACAACATATACATGTGATATGAGGATGTTGTATGATACTTGGGCAATGAGAAGATATATACCTATATGATGAAATGTGTGATGAGATTGTCATGTATGAGACATAAATCAGTAACTACATCATGATATTGTTTGACGATGATACCATATGAATGATGATATATATATAGATATGATAGTTGACAATTGATCGAGATGTGATATGAGATATGGTATGATATTTATAACAGATCGTTTGGGCGATGTGCGTTCATATATGATGATTTGTGTTGATGACATCGGATTATACGAGACTTTAGAATAGTACCTAGATTGTGATATTGATTGATGATGATACCTAAATGAATGACCTATATATGATTGCTGACCCGTACCCCGATTTTGGGATGCCGTACGATGGATTTTGCCGCACGAAGTATAAATATGATGATTGATCGACAATCTTGACTCGAGGAAGTCATACTTTGTACGTGACGCTATTGAGACTGGATCGTCGACTACTAAAGATATCGACTCAGACTTTAGGAGGAGTCTTCTTACCTTTCGACAAGTCTCTTTAGTTTAGTCCTTTAGTTGGTTAGGTAAATGTTAGTTTAGGCTCGAGTCATACTTATTTTAAAAACTAACGAATCGTGCTCATTTTTAAAGACCCTGAGGGATACTACGGATTTTTCAAAGGACATATCTTTTCTTAAAAACCCCGTAGCCCTACTTTTCTAAAAACCACGATTCATGCTTTTTCAAATAACAAACCGTATGACTCGTAATTAGTATGTATACTCTAATTGTGCGTTTACTACATATTCACCGCTATCCTCATGTTGTATTTATCGCATTGCATGTTCATACATATGTTTCCTTGCTAATATGAAACCCTGCTTGTTAGGACACCAGCACCATTACCGATGATGTTCATGTTCCACGTACACTTATTTGCCGGCTCACACACATCATCATCGTTAATTTCCATGTCACGTACACTTTAGAACATGTTATTTTTTTATTGATATTATCAGCTAAATGCTAGTCCAACATAATATTGTGTAATTACCTTCATGTGATAGTTTAGACATTGCATATATTAGTTAGACACTTCATGCATTTACATATTCATATTATCTTGTAGTATTGCAGGGTTTATACCGATACTCATTATTTACTTACATATGATTTTGGGATTTTGGATTTTCTATGAGATATCTGGATTTTGGGGAAAACAGCAACACTTTCAAAACTTGTTATTATTTTAAAAAGCAAAACTGCGGTTTTCTCATAATGTGATGTGTGTGCTGTCCACAATGAGTTTTCTCGGTTCTTGAGCAGTATTATATACCCGATTCGACGAGGGGGATGCACCGTCTACGGGTACATGGTTGGCCCGGTATGGTACCCCGGTGCAAGAAGATCGCAGATGATGGCGTTGAGGCCGGCAGGGGAGCATTACCTACCGATTATTTATGACACGGCGGATATCCGGAGGATACCGACCGTAGTCGTGTGATTTGATGATATGGGCCGATCCGGACTGCCAGAGCCTGAGATATTGAGATTTGAGATACAGAGATATGAGATTTGTGATACAGAGTCATGAGATTGAGATACAGAGATATGATGTATTGAGACTTTGAGATTTACATGTTTTGTGTCGATGCTTGACACGGATTTCCAAGGTTTCATTGATGATACTGCAGTTATTTCGGAACATTTTATCATGATAAAAGTAAAGATTTCTTATACAGATATATCCAGATTTCATGGTTGATTATTTTACATTCAAGATGCATGCATACCGATTCGTATGACATGTTACTACTTGAGGCGCTGACACGAGCACCGAGTATTGCACTTACGCATAAATTATTACCCTGTCACTACTAGATGTCTAGTGTTATATAAGTATCTTATTATGACCTAGGAGATCGTCGTGCATGCGATTTCTACTCGTAGATGTCTTCTACTCACAAGTTGACAACTCACCCCCGTTGTGCCAAATTTTCTTACAGGTTTCGATGTACAGGTTTCCTGGGCGGCTTGCTGGTACACCTTTTCATTCAGGGTGATTGCTTGATAGGTTGGTTCACTTGTATCGGGACCGCCGTTGTACTTTTATTATTTCATTTGTAAGCTCCATCAATCAGACTTGTATTACGTGATAGATTTAGAAGACCAGTTGTTTATTCTTTCGACCTTAGAGTCGCGCTTGTGTTATTATGGTTTTCTGGTGGATTTGTTTTTTTTAGTTTTGATCCTCGCCCTTCGGCATTGTATATTATATTTCTTGCGTGGTTGTGACCGCCAATTGGCGAAGAGTTAGCTCCCACTTGGGGATGCCTTTTATTGTTGCTTTTGTACATAATCTTGTTTGTACCCGTTAGGGGCCATTTTTTACAAAGGAATCTCTGCCGAAATTTTTGACAAAATTTGATGTTGCTTTTAAACTTGTTTTCCTACACTTCTTCTTTTAAATGGTTTAGATTTCTGGGCTTCGGCTTGCTTAGATTACGTTACGCCTTTAGACGTTTCGTAATTTAAGTGCCGGTCACGTTCCATACCTTCGGGTCGTAACAAAGTTGGTATCAGAGCGCTAGGTTTAACCTTTGTCCGAGTCTAGGTTGACCTTGGTTGATGGAGTAGGTAACTTAGGTAGAGTGACGTACCATGGGTATGATCCGCGACATACTTACGATACGCTACTCCACTTAAGAAACCATAGGATGTATATTTCTTTGCACCATATCCTATTCATTCCTATGATCTATCTTCATCAATGTCGGATGGTGGTTTCTATTACCACGGTTGCACGGGCAGAGAGCGAGCTACAGCTAGAGTTGCGGTCAGCATGGTCGTTTCGATATGTCGCTTACTATGTTTTCTCGTGGACGCGAGCGTTTGATATCTGCACCATGTGATCGGGCCACTGCTAGAGACCGGCTAGAATGTGATGACCGTTAATTGTATCGTCTATTCTGGAGGATTGAAGCATTGTTTAGCGTGCGGACGAAGGGTATTCACTTGTCATTTAGGCGAAGTAAAAAGGTTCGAACGAATGTCAGAAACCCATTTTTCCAAGATTAAGGTATTCGGAAGAACATGTAGATAATTCTATGGATTCTCTAGAAGAATGAAACCCTAACTCGACATAATGACCATGAGAACGCCTTTGAACCTTCGGATTTGCAGCAGTTCCGCGGTGCCATTAGTGAGGCTTGGGTTTGCCTTTCTACGGCTGGTTCGCAGGTGCTGTGGCATGTACTGGATATTTTTAAACTGTATTCAAGTGTTGAGCTCTAGGGGAATTATGGGACTTTGATTAATCGAACGAAAAGCTTAACGTAGTCCAGATATCATGTGATGAGATACATTACTTAGGAGACTCTAAATATGAGTATAGCCGTTTGTAGCATCGTCAGCATAGCTATGAAGAGACGAGTTTGAATCAGTCGACATTAGAAAAGGAGCACATCGATGATTGTAACGTTTTGAAAATCGTTTCGGTGAAATTTCGAAAAAACGGTAAAATAATGGGGTTTTCTGTAAAAAGTCAAAATACAAATATCTTTATTATAAAATTAAATATACATATTCTAGCTATGTAATTGCTAGTATTTGGTGTTTATTGACCCACTGGTGAAATTTCAAATTTTCTGAAAAATTTTCCGAAATTAATTATTTTAATATTATTTTAAGCTGTCACTAATATATTTAACTAGGGAAAATTACAAATTGGAATGAGTTGAAATAAATTTTGTGCATCATAAAACTTTAAATAAAATTTTATCATGTGGTTTTTGAAACGAAATCGTTTGCCAAAACGGTTTAGAAAATATCGAAGAAAAAGGCTTTTTTTATAGTGTAAATGGATGTTTGGGTATTGTATTTATCATTTTCCATCATCCCACACCCATACCCACACTCACACACCCCCATTTACTTCTCCCCTTGGCTGAATTCAGCAGCCCCCACCCTTTTCCCCACTTGAATTTCAAAGAAAAGAAAAGAAAGAAAAGAAAAGAAAGGAAATAAGAAAATAGTAAAAAGAGTATGGTCTTTTGTTGACTTGGTCTTCTTTTCTCCCCTTGACTTCACCCACCCCCACAACAACACCTCACCCCTCTCCTCTCTTGGCCGAAACTGATCTCTTGGCAGCCCCTCCATTTTCTTCAATTCTTCATCTTCCTTCACCTCCAAATTCATTCAAAAATCAACCAAAATCAACACAAATCAAAGCAAACTCAAAAATCTAATCCTTACCCATTATTCCTTTGCCATTCAAGCTTGGATCTTGGTGAAGAGAGAGCATTTTGGGAGGCTAAATTTCATGTGAGATCAATAAAATTATGGATGTATAATTTTAACCTTATAGTTAATTGTTGATTATTGCTTATGTTAGCTTAATTAAGTGTTTAATTAGGTGTTAACTTGGTTTACCCTTCAAGTTGAAATTGTAAGGAATTGGGTTTGGATCAAGATAAGGGTTTTGATAAATTGTTCATGCTTTAATTGTGTAGTTGAACCTCTTAAGGTTTGGAAAACCTAATCTTGTTGCTATTATGTAAATTGTTGCATTTAATTTGTCCAAATCAAGTTTTTTAAGCAAACTAGGTTTTTGAATTTTGATTAAATAATGGAGACAAAAATCTAATTAGGGTATTCATGGAATTATTAACATTTTAAAGTGTAGTTTAATACTTTAGTTCATGAAAATCCAAGCTAGATTGTAGTTTGTGCATTTTTGCTATAAAATTGTTAAAATTTAGGTATTTTGTAAACTAGAATTTTAGGGTTTTTGGAATTTAACGAAATTAAATTATGGGAATTGTTTTTACGACTTATTTAAGATATTTAGTGAATATTGTGGCCACTAGATTCGTTTATACATCGAGTTTTGTACTAAAACGGTGATTTGTGCTTGCTAGATTTTCGGAAAAATGACTTTTTCAGTGAAATTGGGGTTTTTGTGAATTTTAAGCTATTTTTTATTATAATTAGTGCTTGTAATTTTACAAATGAGTGTGTTGGGAGTTTTCTCGATGGTTTGGCGTTTGTACGCCGACGTCGAGGGTTTTTTGGTTGATTTGTGAAGGCAACCATAGGTTTTGACCTATGTGGGATTCACGTGTCGTTTTGGGTCATGAGTCGGATTTTAATACGACGCGGTGAATTATGATACATAGGTACCCCATGTGGACTTCGAGACGACAAGCAAGCGCGTGGCGACGTCGGCACCGGCTAGCGAGGACCAGGTGAGTAGATTTATATCTACGGGGAGAAGTCGGGTGGATGGCGTATAGCACCCCCGCAGTCCGTAGTGTAGCTTATATATGTTGGAGATAGTGCCCTCAGAGTCAATTATTAGGTCACAGGTACGTGATTGTAATGATTGAGGGAGGACCTATCCCGGTAGGACAGTCTTACTCGAGATGATAGAATGCTATCTGGTTTACCTTTATCATCGTGTACTGTTTTAAGTGACCTGACACGTCGCTATTACACGTTGATAGAGCCCCTAGGATTCTTGCTTGACCACCAGCAGTATGAGGGCGATCATATAAGTGGGAGCTGGGGGTCTATAAGCATATCCTTAAAAGGTCCCTAGTCGTGAGAGATTCGAGACAGGGCATCGATTCTCCATAGTAGACTAGTGTATACAGTCGAGACCCCGACGAGGGACGGTGGCCGGTCTCACAAGCCACTGGTGTCAGTTGGATCACCTAAGATGTATACAGGTGCTCATTGGGTTATGAGTATACCGGACAGGACTCGCCGGGAACATGCTAGTTGGTCATATACCAGACGTCAGATGGCAGTTCCCTGGTGACATGTGTGCAGGTTAGTTCATCGACCTGGGGATCGTCATTTGTCTCGTGTGAGTTCCCACTGTACTTTGATTACTACCCTACCACGGCTCAAAGGAGTCGTGCAAACAGGTTTTAGTTGGGTACAGTCCCGAGCCACATGGAGGCAGTGAGCGTATCTTCAGGGGTTCGTCTCTCCCGGTATTGGGGGTGAGGTCGTGCTGTGTCTAGGAGAGCCATTACACAAAAGTCCTTGGCCAAGGCAAGGAGATTTACTGGTAGGTATTCCAGTAGTATCTCAGGGTGTTCTGGGCTACACTCCGACACGACTTGTACCGCTTTTAGGGGTCTGACTTTTACCAACCCCCTAGGCCCGCCATGCGATACTCATAGACGAACGGACCGGACTGTACGGATATTGTCACTGACAGGCTCAGTAGGGTTGTCAGGCTGAGTTCACTCACAGACGTCCCTTTTAGTCAATACTTGGTAGCCCGTTACGTATTGGCTTATACCTCTGACGTGCTAGTGGTTAAATCCACAACCGAGGTGTTGACGAGTCTTTAGAGTCCCCCACATTCAGTTACTCAGCTTTCGGGCGAAAGGTTGTAGAGGCCGTATGGAGATATGGCAAGGTCCGATCAGATACGTGCGGTATTGCACGGATCAGGATCGGACAGTTTGTACTATAGGCCGTATGGTTATATGGCAGGGTTCGATCAGATACATGCGGTATTGCACGGATCAGGATCGAACAGATATTACTAGCCGGCTTTGGTTTAAGCCGGATCCTAGTATAGTACAGTGTAGATTTTGTCTCATTGCATTTGTATTTCGGTCGAAATACAGATGCGGGTGTGTATGCACAGTATCGGGGTTTTCCTGTAATTTATTACGGGACCAGTTTTCTGGAGTTGCCAGTTTGCTTTCCGTTTCGGCCGATTTCCATTGTTCCGTTCATTGGCCGAAGATTGGTGGAGGAGGGCTTATTTGCATTGTTGCAAATAAGTTTTTTGGAAGGGGGTCCTTTGCATATTATTTGTATCATGATGGTTTTCATGATATGCACCATTCCTTGACCTTGACCTCTTCATGATGGCTTGACTTTTTGAAGTCATCATGCTTGATGATTGTTGATGATGGGAGATGGTATGGTTGTTGAGTGAGGACTTTTCTTGGTGATCATTATTTTCCTTATGATAGCTTTCTCTCTCTCCATTGCATTATTGGATGGCTCTCTCATTTTCTATCACACTCTCCCTCATTCTCACTCACTCCCCCTTGTAGTGGCCGGCCATTCCTCTTGAGGGGCTGTCCCATTTTTTACATGAGGGGATTACACTCATTTGGCTTTGGAAAATTCATACAAGTTCCATCTCCAAACTCCATTGTTCATCCCTCCACCAAAAGGCAATTCCTACAACCCCAAAAGTGAGACTTGAGGACTACATATTCTACAGCGAACCTTGGGCACGTCGAGTAGCCGGCTTCGTGCCCGAGTTGCCTCGGCATTGAGGTGGGAGCCCGTAAACAAAGTAGGCGATGTGGTGCACTTCCGGCGACGAGGAGGAGACAGGACTTTCCGCAGGAGATCGGGACCATGACGAGAAGACCGGAGGACTTGGATCGTCGGTATATCTCTATTCCCTTTCTTGTAGTTAGCTAGGACTAGTTAATGGTTCGATCCGGGTAGTAGTGCGCGGCGGTTTGCCAGTTTAAGAAAATTTAAAGTTTATCACCGCTTCCGCTTTTGGCCGTCGGATTGACGGCCGGGGCGCCGCCGTGCACTTACAGTGGTATCAGAGCCTCGCCATTAACTTAGTCTAGCTTGGTGTAGTGTGTTTTTCTGTTTCGATCGATCGAATGTTCCAAAACTACATTTTTGTTAGCATCAGTTTTCTGTTGGAAATTTTTGGTGTCGAAAATTTTTTCAGGTTGTAAAATATTGATGTACTGGAAAATCTAAGAACTCTGTAAAATTTCGATGAAGTGAATCCACAGTGGGAGCGCGGAACCGCCGCATATACCCCCATTCCGCCGCTCTTCCGCCGCACACTGTGGAGATCACTTCACCAATTTTTTCCAGAGGCTTTCTGGGATTAAAATATGGGTTTTGGAATATTAAAATTGGGCCCAGGTTTTCTGTGAGTGCTACAGTTTTGATTGGGGGCCCACTTGTTAATTTTTGATCGATCGGATATTTTAAACACATTTTTCAAAGTATTTACATTATATCTGCGACCGTGAATGTCACTTGATCGGTAAATCCGGTCTAACTGCTATAGCCCGGTTAGACGGATTTGCGAACGTGACTTTCACGTTGATGTTTTGTTTTTACTGTGATGTTGCGGATCGGTCGTGGGGGATAGCCTGGATGCAATGCTAGTACAGTTTAGTTGTATTATGTACATTTGATATTGCGGGGCGAGCGTCCGACATGTGGACTGCCGTCACTGCCTGTTTGTACTATTCTTTTGGGGCACGACCTGGTTGCGGTCGATGTACCCGGTGAATGTATATTTTATTTTCTGTACTAGGATTGCCCCGCGGAGGGGTGCACGGATAGCCTGATTCTGGAGGGCAACAAGCCCGCATCTCATGGCTTTGAGACGGAGGGGGCTTCACTCTAGGATTGGCGGGCTATTCGCCGCACTCGTAGGGGGTACAGGTTGACCCAGGAGGGGTGCCCAAGTTGCCGGATTCCGTGAAGTGCCGGGTGGTCCATTCACGTCGTTGAAGGGGGCTGCCTCGCTTCAGGTTTTGGCGGGTGACTTGCGGCGCCCGTAGGGGTCTAGGTTCTCATTGCACAGGCTATCCACACGACCAGGGGAACGTCGGGTTTCAGCGGCTCTGTGAAACCCGGGGATCCCAGATATCTGTATTGTTCTGTGATGCTGTTCATTCTCTGTGATGTTGCATTTTATTCACGCCTTGAGCGAATATAATATATTGGTATATATATTAGTAGATGTTGTATATGTTTTACATCCGTGCTAGTCCAGTCCCCGCTCTGTCGTTAGTTAGCTAACCTAACGGGTAATGACGGGACCCAGTGGCGAATGCGGATGGCATATACGTACATCAGTATATTTTCGTTCTTTTTGGTGTGATCAATTGATGGGACTGCATTGATTCGGATCAATGCAAGTTAAAACAAACCTAATCTGATGTTGTTGGAACACTTTTCAAAAAGCTGTTATTGCAAGGACGTTTACTTTTGTTTTGCATCGTGGTATTCATTGGAATATCCTGCTCCTCAGTCGACGAGGCAAGGGCCGAGATCCCTTCACCGGGAGTGACCCCTTGGACAGAAGTTTGCGTCAGGGCATTAACTTCACTATAGCCGATTACTTTTGCTTTGCATCGCGGTATTAATTTGGAATATCCTGCACCCCATTCTACGGGGAAAGAGCCGAGATCCCTTCACCGGGAGTGACCTCTTTAGCAAAGGTTTTGGTCACTATATTTTTAAAAAGCTATCCGTTCCTTCAACGATATCAAGTTCATTACGTTAAAGGTTTTCGCCAGAAACCATTCGTAGCCCTCCGTCGTTTCATATGGATAGTCAGTAGTATTCAAGCTGTGTATGTTGGCCAAAGTCAAGGCACAGTGTTTGGTAGCTATTGGTTATTCATATGCAGCATAGATAGATGCGTTGGTTTGGAACAGTCGTACTGCCATGTTGGCCAAAGTCAAGGGTATGTACGGGTGGATTCAAATTAACCTGGAGAATGACGGGTAGAACTTGACATGTGACTTATGATATGTTGGCCAAAGTCAAGGTCATAAGAGCATGGGGCAGAAATCACATCGGGAGTTTCAAAAGAACTGAAACTTGCCAGATATGCGCATACCTTCTGGAGTGTGATAGCGTGAGCGGATTCCGTCACGTTATCATGCAATGATAGTTGGATCCCGATTCCCACTGATGAGTTAGTTTACTCCTCGGGTAACCCCGACTAATTCTTCTTTCAGGTTTGGAGGAGAATTTGAGGTACAGTGGGAGGTTTCCAGATTAGATAAATTGGTGACCATTCTGATCTAGGTTAGAGTGCACGCTGAGTGTTTCTTTTCTCTCTCTCTTTGGCAGCGACCATTGACCCGACCATAAGACTTTGACTCAGTGACCAAGTTGACCGAACTTTCTTAAACACCGGCTTTTGGATTGTCAGAGTTGCAAACCTCATTGCCACTCCTACTTTTACCCTTTTCTCCAGGACACCCCGTTTTACTACGAACGTCCACTTCCATTGGACAAAACCATCGTATGGTTAGATACGAACTCGAAAGAATTTATTCGAGGATGGTTTCCGGTTCTGGAGAAAACGGATAGGATTATTCAGTTGTCTTTTCCTTTTACCCTCTCTCAGGTTACGAGTACTCCTTGGTTTAGGGGTAGTACACCTATTATGCAAATTGGATTGTCTTCTTCCAAACCTTAGGCTGGTGCCGACCGGTAGGGAATGAAGAAAACCAATTAGCATAACGATGGTGTGCAGAAGGTATTAAGTTCAGACAAAGCAAGGGATTAGTAAGAGGGCAAAGTAAATTGCAACAGATATTCACGACCAAACCAAATATTTCGTTACCACTCCCACATCACCTTTGTATTTCTCCAGGACACTCCGTATCACTACGAAGATCCACAGTTTATTTGGATACTCCATCGTATGGTTATATACGAACTCGAATGGAACTGGTTCCAGTTCGGGGATGGATTCTGGTTCAGGAGAAATAGGAATAAGGTTTATTCGGTTGTCTTTTATCTTCACCCTCTCTCATTGCGAGTGTTCCTAGGATTGGGACAGTACACCCATTATGCTTATTGGATAGTCTTCTTCCAAACCATAGGCTGGTGCCGAACGGTAGGGAAGGAAGAAAACCATTTGGCCTAAAAGAGTGTGCAGAAGGTAAAGACTAAAGACATATGAAGGGATTTGGAGAGGTGGCAAAGAACTATACGGTTACAGTCGTGAATCTGGAAGAGGCATTACTAGGAATACCAGAATACCCCATCGGAACATTTCAATGTTTCAGTTTCACTGTGTAATGTTAAAGGAAAACTGATTTCCCGATTAGATACTTACTCCAGGGTATGTATTTACCAGGTACGATTCTCACATCTGTATGGTTTTACAGATGATGAGTGGGAGTAAGTTATTGGGAATTGGGTGATTATCCTCATTATATCGGGATTCGTTGTAATCAGTGATATTTGAGGAAATCACCTGGGCTGTTTGCCGGTCGGCAAATATTTGGTTTTGAATATCCGCAGTTATGCACCAATTTCAAATTGATATATCTGTACGTCTATTTTCATAGAGTGAGATATACCTTTCTGAAATTATGTCTACGACATTTACCTATATCAGTGGATGGTTAGGTAAGGAGCATTAAACAGCGGTGTAATTCTTCTTAACCATAAGTACAGTTTTCAACCTACGACACACAGTGAATGAGTTATCAGACTCAAGGGACTTATACAAAGGATTGTATGTTGTCCAGGGTCCATCAGGACAGAGGGGTTGGTCCTCGTACTATATTCGGTTTACTTATGACTTCTCTAGTTTTTAGACAGGTGTTTCGTGGAAACACAGGGTCCAAATTTTGAGAAGTTATAGGTATTTGAATAGAGTAGAGAACCAGGTATAGCAAGTATCGGGATTCTTCAAAGAGATCGAAGATGTAGGTACTTGTGTATGGTATTCAGTTGATAGTAATGATAAAGAGATCTTGCTTCTCTTTCAGGTTACTCATAATTGGAAGTATTCCTAAGTTGAGTAACGCTGATCGGCCTCCTTCCATTTAGTTGACATGCGCTGGGGACAGCTGCATGATTTGAATCTGGTTCAATTAAATCAGTGCCTCTGTTTCTATATTGGATATAGAACAGTTCATATCTTAACGATATTAAGGTACGGGGAGTTGTCCGGTTTATGATTAAAACCAGACACTGGACAACTCAAGGCACGTTTCTGTAATGGCTGTTTGTGGGTTGACCCAGGCTATGACGAGGGTTGACTTTCTACCATCTGGATGAACAATAGCGATATTGTTCTAGACTCGCCACAGTTTTATTAAAAATGGATTTTTTCAGAAAACAGTAGTGGGAGTATGGTAGAACTGGAAGTGATTCCAGAACCACAAACGATTACTGAAGATTTGATAAGGAACCTAAAGATTCAATCTGGATTGACATTCCATTGGCCACTCCGCAGATAAGGTGGGTAACTTCAGGCACCCGAGAGGCACTACGGTAGCCTCAAGGACGGTGACAGGGAAGTTCTTGTTTACCCACAATTGCCATTGCTGTTGTTCCAGGTTACGAGACCCGGCGGGAGGATGAGTATAGCGTCGTTCTAAACCAGTTTTAGAAGTGTACGTCTATATGACTCTGCCAGAGGGTTGTCGTAGTCAGTGGGAGCAGCGGAAGCATTGGTGGACAGGTTGCTTATTTCTATTTATAGACTAGAGCAGATGTAGCGGAGATAGATCATCAATTTCTGATATGACAGTCATGGGTTTGGCTTCATCAGAATAGGGGATGGATCAGTTGAGAAGGTAGTAGGGTGTGATGTCATGGTGTTTGGATGACATACACAGAGTAGGAAAGGAAACTCCTACACTACGATCGGTTATACTTTGGTCGTCACACAGTTGTTTCTCCACAAAGGAAATGGATTTTATATCAGACATACTGGTTACTAGATCTATGGTCTTAGATCTAGATTTGGGTGGTTTCCCAATCAGGGTACTTGACTGCATTCTAAGAGTATTTAGGATGGACGACTCCTGGCACGGTAGTGTACCTGCAGGTAATGGAGTCACCCTCTCCAAAGGTGTCTTACAGACTAAAGGGGAGAGGGACGGGCATGATTGGCAGATCACTTGCTCAGGCAATTGAGTCAATCGTGAGATGTCAAGTACCACACCAGATGTTGTTCTTGCACTAGATGCAATAAGTTGACATTAATCCAATCCTGGAGAAACAGTCGGAAGCAGTTTTAGAACATAAGTGGATGTTCTAGGGAGATGATAACGACAGCCTCATTCAGGAGACAGTTATCATTCCAGGCTTCCAAGGTGACATGGACGACAAGGAAGTTGTCAGAGTTATAGTTTTTCCTTCTGATGAGGGACAGTATTTTGGACAGGTGGTCCAAGGCAATACTGAGGGTGGCATGGCGCAGGATACTGATTAAGTTCAGTTGACGATACAGTCTAAGAAGTTTGGATTTGGAGTTCATTTATGAGCTAGGTCCCATCAGACATCCAGACATATTCTGAGACAGGTATTGCTCTTTTCGGGAGATGGGTTTCTCCGCGAACTTGAGATATAGAGAGACATAGAAAGAAACAACTAAGCGGATCCACTCACTGAGGCTATTCCTCGAACGCAACAGTTCCGCAAACGAGCTTTGTGAGACTGACTAGTAGAGGAGTTGGATGTTCGGTATCACACGGGCTGTGAGTATGCGACATCGCAATAATTAGCCTTGAGTGCAAGTAGGAGATTGTTGGAGATAGTGCCCTCAGAGTCAATTATTAGGTCACAGGTACGTGATTGTAATGATTGAGGGAGGACCTATCCCGGTAGGACAGTCTTACTCGAGATGATAGTATGCTATCTGGTTTACCTTTATCATCGTGTACTGTTTTAAGTGACCTGACACGTCGCTATTACACGTTGATAGAGCCCCTAGGATTCTTGCTTGACCACCAGCAGTATGAGGGCGATCATATAAGTGGGAGCTGGGGGTCTATAAGCATATCCTTAAAAGGTCCCTAGTCGTGAGAGTTTCGAGACAGGGCATCGATTCTCCATAGTAGACTAGTGTATACAGTCGAGACCACGACGAGGGGCGGTGGCCGGTCTCACAAGCCACTGGTGTCAGTTGGATCACCTAAGATGTATACAGGTGCTCATTGGGTTATGAGTACACCGGACAGGACTCGCCGGGAACATGCTAGTTGGTCATATACCAGACGTCAGATGGCAGTTCCCTGGTGACATGTGTGCAGGTTAGTTCATCGACCTGGGGATCGTCATTTGTCTCGTGTGAGTTCCCACTGTACTTTGATTACTACCCTACCACGGCTCAAAGGAGTCGTGCAAACAGGTTTTAGTTGGGTACAGTCCCGAGCCACATGGAGGCAGTGAGCGTATCTTCAGGGGTTCGTCTCTCCCGGTATTGGGGGTGAGGTCGTGCTGTGTCTAGGAGAGCCATTACACAAAAGTCCTTGGCCAAGGCAAGAAGATTTACTGGTAGGTATTCCAGTAGTATCTCAGGGTGTTCTGGGCTACACTCCGACACGACTTGTACCGCTTTTGGGGGTCTGACTTTTACCAACCCCCTAGGCCCGCCATGCGATACTCATAGACGAACGGACCGGACTGTACGGATATTGTCACTGACAGGCTCAGTAGGGTTGTCAGGCTGAGTTCACTCACAGACGTCCCTTTTAGTCAATACTTGGTAGCTCGTTACGTATTGGCTTATACCTCTGACGTGCTAGTGGTTAAATCCACAACCGAGGTGTTGACGAGTCTTTAGAGTCCCCCACATTCAGTTACTCAGCTTTCGGGCGAAAGGTTGTAGAGGCCGTATGGAGATATGGAAAGGTCCGATCAGATACGTGCGGTATTGCACGGATCAGGATCGGACAGTTTGTACTATAGGCCGTATGGTTATATGGCAGGGTTCGATCAGATACGTGCGGTATTGCACGGATCAGGATCGAACAGATATTACTAGCCGGCTTTGGTTTAAGCCGGATCCTAGTATAGTACAGTGTAGATTTTGTCTCATTGCATTTGTATTTCGGTCGAAATACAGATGCGGGTGTGTATGCACAGTATCGGGGTTTTCCTGTAATTTATTACGGGACCAGTTTTCTGGAGTTGCCAGTTTGCTTTCCGTTTCGGCCGATTTCCATTGTTCCGTTCATTGGCCGAAGATTGGTGGAGGAGGGATTATTTGCATTGTTGCAAATAAGTTTTTTGGAAGGGGGTCCTTTGCATATTATTTGTATCATGATGGTTTTCATGATATGCACCATTCCTTGACCTTGACCTCTTCATGATGGCTTGACTTTTTGAAGTCATCATGCTTGATGATTGTTGATGATGGGAGATGGTATGGTTGTTGAGTGAGGACTTTTCTTGGTGATCATTATTTTCCTTATGATAGCTTTCTCTCTCTCCATTGCATTATTGGATGGCTCTCTCATTTTCTATCACACTCTCCCTCATTCTCACTCACTCCCCCTTGTAGTGGCCGGCCATTCCTCTTGAGGGGCTGTCCCATTTTTTACATGAGGGGATTACACTCATTTGGCTTTGGAAAATTCATACAAGTTCCATCTCCAAACTCCATTGTTCATCCCTCCACCAAAAGGCAATTCCTACAACCCCAAAAGTGAGACTTGAGGACTACATATTCTACAGCGAACCTTGGGCACGTCGAGTAGCCGGCTTCGTGCCCGAGTTGCCTCGGCATTGAGGTGGGAGCCCGTAAACAAAGTAGGCGATGTGGTGCACTTCCGGCGACGAGGAGGAGACAGGACTTTCCGCAGGAGATCGGGACCATGACGAGAAGACCGGAGGACTTGGATCGTCGGTATATCTCTATTCCCTTTCTTGTAGTTAGCTAGGACTAGTTAATGGTTCGATCCGGGTAGTAGTGCGCGGCGGTTTGCCAGTTTAAGAAAATTTAAAGTTTATCACCGCTTCCGCTTTTGGCCGTCGGATTGACGGCCGGGGCGCCGCCGTGCACTTACAATATATATATGTTTATATAGGTGTTTTATGATACGAGAATGTTTATTCATGTTATGATTATGTGTTCATGGATTAGCTTTGGGTTAGTTGCGAAACCCTAGAGTAGTTGTTATACCCATATACGCACACACAGACTTGCATACTTTAATTTCTTGTACGCAGATTGGGATGTGTATACATGTATATATGCGTGGGTATGGGACTATGCATATGTACATTCATATACGCATGCATGGATGATGATGATAGTACTTGGGATTTATGATGAGTCGATGAGATTTGATTTGAGGCCGTGAGATCGGTGATATAGCAGGGTTCGTATTTGAGATACGACATGACGTTGTAGCGGGTCCTTGACGTAGTGTTTCACACACGTGCATGCATACTTAGGCGGTATCAGTATTGTACTAGACGTAGATCAGTACCCCGATCATGATATTTGATAGAGAGGATACTAGGTGAATAGTATGATGAATGTGATATTAACCCGTACCCAGATTTGGGGATGCCGTACGACGGATTTACGTACGAGCTATATTTTGATGATTGATCCACACTCTTGACTTGGGATGCCTGCTTATAGATATGGTATCGGATATGATATTATTGAGGCGGGATCACCGACTAATATATATACAGGTATGTATATGGATCGACTCAGATGTTAGGCGGTTTCCTTACCTGTAGTCCAGCTTGTTAGCTTAGCCCTTTAGTTTAGTTTAGTTGTTAGATTAGATTCGATTCTTACCTATTTCAAAAACTAACGAATCGTGGGTATTTTAAAAGACAGCCCAAGGGATCCTATGGATATTTCAAAAGACGTATCTTTTCATAAAAACACCGTAGCCCCTATTTTCAAAACCCCATGATTCGTGTTATTTCAAAAGGCACCATTTGTAGGACTTATATTAGATTAATACAGATTAGTTATAGTTGCGTCTAGTATTCAGCTCCCGCTCATTATTGTGGTTCGCTTCGCATCGTATGCTTATATTATGTTTCATACTCCATTATTGATATCATGCTGTTAGGACACCAGCACCATTACCGATGATGTGTATGTACCACGTACACTTGCTTGCCGGCTCACACACATCTTCATCGGTAATTGCCATGTCACGTACACCTTAGAAAATATTATTGCTTGACATAGCCTGTTAGCTAATAGTTTAGACATGATATTAGTGTACTTGCCTTATATGTTAGTTTAGATATTGTAGTTATTACCTGCTACTTCATGCATACTGTTATTCATTGTTATGCCGCATTCATGGATTCTCAAGCATATATTCACTTTTTACGTGCTATTGAGGTTTTGGATTCGGATTTCCATGAGATTTTCTGAATTTGGGGAAAACCGCAAAACATATACAAACTTCTTCTTTCTCTTTTTAAATGAAAAGCGCGATTTTTCCCATGATGTATGAGTCGTCCACCATCAGTTTGCTGATGGATTTCGAGACCCGATTCGAGGAGTTGGATGAACCGTTTCGGGTAAATGGTGGACCCGGTAAGGTACCCCGGGGCAAGAAGCTCGTGGTGATGACGATGAGCCTGGCAGGGGGAGACTACCCACCGGTGATTTTACCCGACGCGTCGGATATCCGGAGGATACCGTCGTGGTCTTGAGATGGATGGTAGGGGCCGGTCTGGACTGACGGCGCCCTAGATATTGAGATTGAGACATTGAGATTTCGAGATATTGAGGTACTGAGATTTGATGATACAGGCCAGTCCGGATAGCCGGAGCCTGAGGCTTTGAGACATTGAGATTTATGTTTTGTGTCGATGCTAGGCACTGTTGATGCTGATTTCATTTATGATACCTCATTTTAAAAATACAAAGGAAATCTCACTAATTTATGAAAACAGTTTCTTCATTTACATGTATTCTGTTTTCATGCATTCATACCTCATTCGTATGATATATTGCTACCTGAGGCACTGACACGGGCACATGAGATCACACTCGGGTTAGATATTACCCTAGCCATTGTTATAGGTTGCATGTTATTCATATATTTGAGGATATATTATGATCATTGACCTAGGTTGCGTTATTTATGCGATTTCTGTGCGTAGATGTTTTTCTATTCACGAGTTGGCAACTCACCCCCGTTGTGCCCCAGTTTCTTGCAGGTTTTGCCGTACAGGTTTCATTACGGCTTTGCTGGCACTACTTCCTTTTCCGGGTGATTTGCTATTAGGTGGGTTTATTTGTATCGTACCCCCCCATTGTATATCTTGTATATCATTATTCTGTTGTATCTAGAAGTTCCATCAACCAAACATGTATTTATTTTGAGATAGAGACCAGTGATGTTATTCCTTCGACCTTAGAGTCGCGCGTTATATTTCTGTGGTTTTCTTATGGTTTTGAGTTCCCTTTTGAATTTTGATCCTCGCCGTTGGCGTTGTATATTATATTGCTTGTGTGGTTGTGGCCGTCGATTGACGAAGAGCTAGCTCCCGTTTGGGGATGCCTTTTTATTGATTTCGTATACTATTCATGTTGTATCCCGTTTGGGGGCCAGTATTTACAAAGGAGACTCTGCCGAAATTTTCAGGAAATTTTTGATGTTTTTAAAAACCGCATAATTCGGCTTATGCTATTGAAACTACTTGCTTTAAGTTGGTTTTTCCTGCACTCTACATCTTTTCTTGGTTTGGATTTCTGGGTTTTTGGTTTACTTGGATTACGTACGCCTCGAGACGTTCGTAGTTTAAGTGCCGGTCTTGTTCCGTACTTTCGGGTCGTGACAAAGGTGGTATCAGAGCGTTAGGTTTTACCTTCGGAGCGTAGGATGACCCTTGGTTGATGGAATAGGTGACTAAAGTAAAGTGAGGAACCGTTGGTATGTTCCGCGGCATACTTACGATACGCTACTCCACTTAAGAAGCCTTAGGATGTACTTTTCTTTGCTCAGTATTATATTCATTCCGATCTAGTCTCATCAGTACCAGTTATGGTTTTGCTGCCACGATTACGGGCAGGGAGAGCTACGGCTAGAGTTGCGGTCAGCACGAGCTCGTCACGAACGAGGACTGACCAGGGCGAAATTCCGGCGACACACGATTGCGGAGATGTGTCTTTTTATTGTGTTTTCGTGCCACGAGCGTTTGGCGGATCGCCTTTATGAGGTTACTCGGATATGCTGATCGACACTAGAGGATTGAGCCAATGATAGAGGCCAGCAGATTTTGATGACCGTTGGTGTATTGCTTATTCATGATGGTCGAGGCACTGTTCATCATGCAGACGAGCGAGCCAGCTATTGCTGCGAACGACGAGATATCGTCCCATATTTTGGAGCTATTGCAGTACAGGTTGTACTAAGAGATGATCGAAGGTCGCTAGTCACCCGAGGATGAATGACTAGGACATGTGGTTATTTCGCCTACCCGATGAGAGGTCATCAGATAGATTGATTCCAGCTAGAGACGACTTCACGCGGAGACGTTGGGAGTCGACGGAGACGTTGGGAGTCGACAGAGACGATCGAATGTCAGAAACCTATTATTCTAAGTTTAAAGTATTTGGAAGGGCATGCAGGCAATTCTATGGACCCTCTAGAAGAATGAAACCCTAACTCGACTTAATGACCGTATGAAATCCTTTGAACCTTCTGGTTTGCGGCAGTTCTACGGCGCCATTAGTGAGGCTTGGGTTTGCCCTTCTACGGCTGGACCGCCGATGCTGTGGTGCCCAAGATGTTGAGCCCTTGGGGGATTATGAGGTTTTGACGAATCGATCGAATGGTTCGACTTCATTCGGATGCTAGGTGGTGAGATGCATTCTTGGGAGACTCCAGATACAAGGATAGTCGTTGGAGCTCAGTCCATGCAGCCACGACGAGACGAGTCCAGAGCAGTCGACATTAGAAAAGTGGAGTAAGAGGTTCATACGAGATCTTGATGAAATGACGTTACACTCCGCCGACATCAGAGATGCGATGCGCATGCCGAGGCATGGTACTTGGATTTACCTTCCAGAAGGAGTCGCGAGGAGTATGCAGTCGTTCCAGAGCAAGATGCAGATATAGGAAAGGATGATGACTTCCAGACAGTTGGCAGAGACGAGACATGGAAGAGACCATGAGCAGGATTCCTTCCAGAACACTGGTGCAATGATACTTGCACCAGGATCAGATGTGTCACGTACAATTAGAGAGCCAGAGACCGACGCCAGTGATATGCTGTCTTACGAGTGGTCGCGATGATTGACCGAGAGATGACCAAAGAAGTGCCAGAACGGAATCATCCCCGTTAGCACATCTGACAGGGCCGATGAACCGATGGACCGAGAGATTGGTAATTCACAGTGAAGACCTTGACCCAGGAGTGGTCATTGTTACGCACACCAGAAGGCCAGAGTTCATGATTATCGATGAGACGTCCCACTAGTGACCGCGACAGTTGGCCCGAGATTCTTAGAGGATGCATTTGAGCGGTATTATTCCGCCATTATTGATTTTGATGTTTTGGGTGATTTATTCGCATGATTTGATTTTGATGATTGATGATTTACGATCTTTGCACAGTGTTGCACTTGATATCGTTTTCGTGCTTTGGTTTCACATGTTTGTGATTTTACGGTTTTAGACATTTGAGTTGATTTTGTGCGTATGCACGCACACGATTTGGTTCCTGCACTCTGTATAGTTTATATATGCTTGCAGTGCAGTGATACGCCTTTTGTGCACTTAGATGCACTGGACTTCGATTTCGATTGTGATACTCGATATTTGTTTTGTGCACCTTGTGCACCTGATTTGATTTTGCGCATGTTCGGCGCTTGATATTAGATTTCATGATTTCGTGCATGATGGATGCACCTGCCTTGGATTTTCGCACATGTTGAGCGCATGTTTGAGATGTGATTTTTGTGCATACCAGATGCACTAAATCGAGATTTTTCGTGCATGTCAGATGCACCTGATTTTGCTGTCAGGCACACACGTTGCCTATGGCAGATGCTTTGTGCACACCCGATGCACTTAGATCTTGTTTCTGTGCACTTATATGGCACGTATATGGATTTTGATTGTCGTGCGCACCAGACGCACGTAGTATTCATACGCGTATTTTGGGATTCATTTCTTATAGAGCAGTACGTTTTTTTTATGATAATTGCAATGTGTTTTCGTACTAAGCAGGACTAGTCAGAGAACAGTACCTGAATGTATTTTGCATGCATTGATAGTTATTTAAGGGATTTCCAAAAAGCGAGCTATAGCCTCAGTATTTACCTACGTGTCTGATATGACACGAAATGTTTAAAACAAGGAGACCCTTCTAAATTGTTTCCAAAACGGCGGAACGTACATTTCAAACAAAGGTATATATGTATATAGTTATTTTCTTATGATAGACGTCCGCCACTGTGCAGTGTTATACGCGTTGCACAGCGACTTAAAGAGATTTGGCCTGCATTTCCTTCAGATACATACATATATAAATTCGATATTTACATTTATAGTTTCGAGTTATATCATATTGGTTTTGCTTTGGATTTGGCATTGATGTCTTCCCCATGACTCCGATGATTGCGGGATGCTTGACGGAGTTTTGATTTGAGTTATATGCTCATTTTTCATGCGCATGCGCATGCGCTGCGCTACGATTTGTTTTATGTATTTACAATTTCGGAGCCCCGGCGACTTGATGGTTTTGGTTTAGATGTTTTAGTATTTGGGGGGAGTTTTAATTTAAATTCGGGGACCGAATTTCTTTAAGGGGGGAAGATTTTAACGTTTTGAAAATCGTTTCGGTGAAATTTCGAAAAAACGGTAAAATAATGGGGTTTTCTGTAAAAAGTTAAAATACAAATATCTTTATTATAAAATTAAATATACATATTCTAGCTATGTAATTGCTAGTATTTGGTGTTTATTGACCTACTGGTGAAATTTCAAATTTTCTGAAAAATATTCCGAAATTAATTATTTTAATATTATTTTAAGCCGTCACTAATATATTTAATTAGGGAAAATTACAAATTGGAATGAGTTGAAACAAATTTTGTGCATCATAAAACTTTAAATAAAATTTTATCATGTGGTTTTTGAAACGAAATCGTTTGCCAAAACGGTTTAGAAAATATCGAAGAAAAAGGCTTTTTTTTATAGTGTAAATGGATGTTTGGGTATTGTATTTATCATTTTCCATCACCCCACACCCATACCCACACTCACACACCCCCATTTACTTCTCCCCTTGGCTGAATTCAGCAGCCCCCACCCTTTTCCCCACTTGAATTTCAAAGAAAAGAAAAGAAAGAAAAGAAAAGAAAGGAAATAAGAAAATAGTAAAAAGAGTATGGTCTTTTGTTGACTTTGTCTTCTTTTCTACCCTTGACATCACCCACCCCCACACCACACCTCACCCCTCTCCTCTCTTGCCCGAAACTGATCTCTTGGCAGCCCCCCTATTTTCTTCAAGTCATCGTCTTCCTTCACCTCCAAATTCATTCAAAAATCAACCAAAATCAAAGCAAACTCAAAAATCTAATCCCTACCCATTATTCCTTTGCCATTCAAGCTTGGATCTCGGTGAAGAGAGAGCATTTTGGGAGGCTAGATTTCATGTGAGATCAATAAAATTATGGAGGTATAATTTTAACCTTATAGTTAATTGTTGATTATTGCTTATGTTAGCTTAATTAAGTGTTTAATTAGGTGTTAACTTGGATGATGATGATAGTACTTGGGATTTATGATGAGCTGATGAGATTTGATTTGAGGCCGTGAGATCGGTGATATAGCAGGGTTCGTATTTGAGATACGACATGACGTTGTAGCGGGTCCTTGACGTAGTGTTTCACACACGTGCATGCATACTTAGGCGGTATCAGTATTGTACTAGACGTAGATCAGTACCCCGATCATGATATTTGATAGAGAGGATACCAGGTGAATAGTATGATGAATGTGATATTAACCCGTACCCAGATTTGGGGATGCCGTACGACGGATTTACGTACGAGCTATATTTTGATGATTGATCCGCACTTTTGACTTGGGATGCCTGCTTATAGATATGGTATCGGATATGATATTATTGAGGCGGGATCACCGACTAATATATATACAGGTATGTATATGGATCGACTCAGATGTTAGGCGGTTTCCTTACCTGTAGTCCAGCTTGTTAGCTTAGCCCTTTAGTTTAGTTTAGTTCTAGATTAGATTCGATTCTTACCTATTTCAAAAACTAACGAATCGTGGGTATTTTAAAAGACAGCCCAAGGGATCCTATGGATATTTCAAATGACGTATCTTTTCATAAAAACACCGTAGCCCCTATTTTCAAAACCACATGATTCGTGTTATTTCAAAAGGCACCATTTGTAGGACTTATATTAGATTAATGCAGATTAGTTATAGTTCCGTCTAGTATTCAGCTCCCGCTCATTATTGTGGTTCGCTTCGCATCGCATGCTTATATTATATTTCATACTCCATTATTGATATCATGCTGTTAGGACACCAGCACCATTACCGATGATGCGTATGTACCACGTACACTTACTTGCCGGCTCACACACATCTTCATTGGTAATTGCCATGTCACGTACACCTTAGAAAATATTATTCCTTGACATAGCCTGTTAGCTAATAGTTTAGACATGATATTAGTGTACTTGCCTTATATGTTAGTTTAGACATTGTAGTTATTACCTGCTACTTCATGCATACTGTTATTCATTGTTATGCCGCATTCATGGATTCTCATGCATATATTCACTTTTTACGTGCTATTGAGGTTTTGGATTCGGATTTCCATGAGATTTTCTGGATTTGGGGAAAACCGCAAAACATATACAAACTTCTTCTTTCTCTTTTTAAATGAAAAGCGCGGTTTTTCCCATGATGTATGAGTCGTCCACCATGAGTTTGCTGATGGATTTCGAGACCCGATTCGAGGAGTTGGATGAACCGTTTCGGGTACATGGTGGACCCGGTAAGGTACCCCGGGGCAAGAAGCTCGTGGTGATGACGATGAGCCTGGCAGGGAGAGACTACCGACCGGTGATTTTACCCGACGCGTCGGATATCTGGAGGATACCGTCGTGGTCTTGAGATGGATGGTAGGGGCCGGTCCGGACTGACGGCGCCCTTGATATTGAGATTGAGACATTGAGATTTCGAGATATTGAGGTACTGAGATTTGATGATACAGGCCAGTCCGGATAGCCGGAGCCTGAGGCTTAGAGACATTGAGATTTATGTTTTGTGTCGATGCTAGACACTGTTGATGCTGATTTCATTTATGATACCTCATTTTAAAAATACAAAGGAAATCTTACTAATTTATGAAAACAGTTTCTTCATTTACATGTATTCTGTTTTCATGCATTCATATCTCATTCATATGATATATTGCTACCTGAGGCACTGACACGGGCATATGAGATCATACTCGGGTTAGATATTACCCTAGCCATTGTTATAGGCTGCATGTTATTCATATATTTGAGGATATATTATGATCATTGACCTAGGTTGCGTTATTTATGCGATTTCTGTGCGTAGATGTTTTTCTATTCACGAGTTGGCAACTCACCCCCGTTGTGCCCCAGTTTCTTGCAGGTTTTGCCGTACAGGTTTCATTACGGCTTTGCTGGCACTACTTCCTTTTCCGGGTGATTTGCTATTAGGTGGGTTTATTTGTATCGTACCCCCCGTTATATATCTTGTCTATTATTATTCTGTTGTATCTAAAAGTTCCATCTACCAAACATGTATTTATTTTGAGATAGAGACCAGTGATGTTATTCCTTCGACCTTAGAGTCGCGCGTTATATTTCTGTGGTTTTCTTGTGGTTTTGAGTTCCCTTTTGAATTTTGATCCTCGCCGTTGGCGTTGTATATTATATTGCTTGTGTGCTTGTGGCCGTCGATTGACGAAGAGCTAGCTCCCGCTCGGGGATGCCTTTTTATTGATTTCGTATACTATTCATGTTGTATCCCGTTTGGGGGCCAGTATTTACAAAGGAGAATCTGCCGAAATTCTCAGGAAATTTTTGATGTTTTTAAAAACCGCATAATTCGGCTTATGCTATTGAAACTACTTGCTTTAAGTTGGTTTTTCCTGCACTCTACATCTTTTCTTGGTTTGGATTTCTGGGATTTTGGTTTACTTAGATTACATACGTCACGAGACGTTCGTAGTTTAAGTGCCGGTCATGTTCCGTACTTTCGGGCCGTGACAATGATAGTGTTTTACGATTTGAGATTTGGAGATTTGAATGCCACATTTCTGATTGTTTGGATTTTGGAAACTTGAGGATTTCGTTTTACAATTAGTCTTTTTATGTACTCATTCTTTGCACTCGATTAGTGTTCCGTGTATCAGTTGTTTTGATGCTCGTTTTGTGCATATCCATTGCACCTGATTTGATTCTTATATACATTATGAGATGTTTGATTTTGATTTCATACACCTGGATTTAATTGATTTAATTTCGTGAATATAGGTTGCACATGATTTTGGATTTCTTCTTTCAGTATAGTTTTCATGCACTTTTCGTACTTTTATTTGGTTTTGTGCCAACTGTTGCATGTGGTTGTAAGTTTATCTATCGCGGTATACTTGATTTTGATTCGGTGTGTGTCGTATACCGCTGATTTCGATTTTGATATTTGATTTATGTTATCGTGCACCATATGCACTTGATTGAGATTTTTGCGCACACTTAGCGCACTTGATGCGATTTCGTGCACACCAGATGCACTAAATCGGGGTTTTGTGCAGATTAGATGCACCTGGTATTGTTGTCGTGCACGCCCGTTGCACTTGACAGATATTTTTGGTGCACACCCATTGCACTCAATTTTGTTTCTGTCCATAGTCATGGAATCTGTATTTGATTTCGATTTTCGTGCGCACCGGACATACGTGGTATTGTTGTATGCTGAATTTGAGATTAATTTCATTTTGGACAGTATGTTTTTATAATATTTACTATTTGGTTTAGTAGCCGAGCAGGACTGTTATGAGACTAGTACCAATGTATTTTTGCATGCATTGATAGTTACCGAAAGGATCTCCAAAATGAGCTATAGTCTCATTACTTTCCTATGTGTCTGAGATGTCACGAAAATTTTTACAAATGAAACTCTTCTAAATTATTTTCAAAATGGCGGGACGTGTATGCTAAATAAAGGATATATATGTATAGCTATTTTTAAAAAAATGAATGACCGCTACTTATGCCATGATACGCGCATCGCACAGCGATTTGAAAAGGGTTTTGCATGCATTTCTTTTCCGATGATTGGACAATTTTACTACGATACGTACTCTATACAGGTTTTAGTTTTGATATATATCATGTTGGTTTTCGTATTGGACTTTGACATTGTATTTTCACCACAACTCCGATGATTGCGTGATGTTTGACGGAGTTTTACTTTTGAGTTATATACTCGTGTTCATGTGCAAGCATTGCGCTACGACATGTTTTATGTATTATGATTTCAGAGCCCCGACGACTTGATTCTTTTTACTGAAATGTTTTAGTATTTGAGGGGTTTAAATTTAAATTCGGGGACCGAATTAATTTAAGGGGGGAAGACTGTAACATTTCAGAAAAATAAAATATTATTTTTGGGAATTTATATAATTAAAATAATAAATATTATGAATATTTTAATGATATGGTATAATTATATACCAATAAATTGGAAAATATCGGGGGGGGGGGAGAGGGGGAATACCTTGAATGTTGATTTTTAATGAATTTATATGATTTAGATATTATTATAAATTTTATACAATTAATTATATACAAGTTTATGTTTAATTTTGGTTAATGTCTACTAATGTTGCATTAAGTATATTTATGTGCATGACATGCACCACAACTTGTTACATTATCCTTTCATGAACCATGTCTTCACCTTAATTATTTTAGTGTCTTTGTTTTTTTTGAATGAAAAGAAAAGACATGGGGAAAAAAGAAAACGAAAAGAAAGAAAAGAAAAGAAAAAAAAAGAAAGATGAAGAGAGTGAGAGAGAAATCTAGAAAATTCTAAGTCCTTTGACCTTGGCTCACTTGTCTTCACTCCATCCTCTTCATTATTTTTTCTCATCTCCCTCTCCATGGTTGCCCTCACTCCTCCCTCTCTTCTACCTCTTCATTTCACCATAAAAACCACATCAAAAACATGCTCTCTCTTCACAAAATCTGTGCACAACCATGCTACAAAGACCATGATGTGATCAAGTTGAGGTTTTGAAGAACTTGTGCAACTCAAGTAAATTCTTGAGTTTCCAAATGAGATAATCCTTTCACCAATTATGTAGTATTTGATTTCTTTTAGCCTCTAAATTAGTTTAGAATCCATTAAGTGTAGTTTTGTGAGCTTTGAAAATTCTTAGATGTGGATTAGGGATTCTTGAGTTGTGAGAATGCAATTGAGGTATAATTGTGACCTTAAACCCCCTTAGGGTTTAGAAACCAAATCAAACAGAGCCTAGACCATACAATTGAACTAGACGTTTCGATATCGGTTTTGTGTGAAATTGGTGCCTACAGGAAATCTGGAGTGAACCGAGAACCTTTTAGGAAAATCAAACAACCTCAGAGACCTAGTTAAACCAATAGGAGACCCCCACGAGAAGACAAACCCATTCCAAGCCTACAGGGACGGCGAGCTCGGATCTGGGGCCAATGTGGCCGGCCACTTGGTGGAGTCTGCTGCTAATATTTGTTCTGTAGCTTATATGCTCCCTATATAACACCCTAGTACTGTTTGATTAACTTAGTTTCACCAGAACTAAAATCTGGAATAAGTTTTCAAAGTTGCTGTTTTGGTTTCGTGAATTTCGATAATTTGGTTTTGGTATTCGAACTGTGGATTTGGTCGTCGGACGTTTGTACGTCGACGACGAGGGTTATTTGGATGTTTTTGCTTGCGTAAGCTATAGGTTTTAACCTATAGCCCACTCGCGTATCGTTTTGATTGTTTAATCGGATTTTAATATGATACGATATGTTATGACGTATAGGTAACTCTACGTGAACTTTGGGATGACAAGCAAGAGCACGGCGGTATCGGCTTCGGCAAGCACGGACCAAGGTGAGTAGATGTATATCTACGGGGAAGTCGGGTAGATGGCGTATAGCATCCCCGCAAACGTAAAATAAGGATATTATGCACTATTATTAGGAAGTCAGACGTGGCCTTAGATTTTTGGCGAGTAGAGTACTATTAAAGACTTTAAGTTGGATTAAACTGATTTAGAAAGACTTAACCAGAGAATGATTGCCTTGGAGGGAATTCGTAGGTTTCATGTAGACACACACACGCACACACATAAACTTGACTTGGTGCATATGTGTTTGTCTATATATATATATATATATATATATATATAGACACACACACACACACAACATATACATGTGATATGAGGATGTTATATGATACTTGGGCAATGAGAAGATATATACGTATACGATGAAATGTGTGATGACATTGGCATGTATGAGACTTAAATCAGTAACCAGATCATGATATTGTTCGACGATGATACCATATGAATGATGATATATATAGATATGATAGTTGATAATTGATCGAGATGTGATATAAGATATGGTATGATATTTATAATGAATCGTTTGGGCGATGTGCGTTCATATATGATGATTTGTGTTGATGACATCGGATTATACGAAACCTTAGAATAGTACCTAGATTGTGATATTGATTGATGATGATACCCAAATGAATGACCTATATATGATAGCTGACCCGTACCCCGATTTTTGGATGCCGTACGAAGTCTAGATATGATGATTGATCCACTCTCTTGACTCGAGAAAGTCGTACTATGTACGTGACGCTATTGAGGCTGAATCGCCGACTACTAGAGATATCTATTCAGACTTTAGGAGGATTCTTCTTACCTTTCGACTAGTCTCTTTAGTTTAGTCCCTTAGTTAGTTAGGTAAATGTTAGTTTAGGCTCGAGTCATACTTATTTTCCAAACTAACGAATCGTGCTCATTTTTAAAGACCCTGAGGGATACTACGGATTTTTCAAAGGACGTCTTTTCTTAAAACCCCACAGCCCTACTTTTCTAAAAACCACAATTCGTGCTATTTCAAATAACAAACTGTATGACTCGTAATTAGTATGTATACTCTAATTGTGCGTTTACTACATATTCACCGCTATACTCATGTTGTATTTATCGAATTGCATGTTCATACATATGTTTCCTTGCTAATATGAAACCCTGCCTGCTAGGACACCAACACCATTACCGATGATGTTCATGTTCCACGTACACTTATTTTCTGGCTCACACACATCATCATCGATAATTACCATGTCACGTACACTTTAGAACTTGTTTTTTTTATTGATATTATCAGCTAAAAGCTAGTACAACATAATATTGTGTAATTACTCTCATGTGATAGTTTAGACATTGCATATATTACTTAGACACTTCATGCATTTACATATTAATATTATCAAGCAGTATTGCGGGTATTATACCGATACTCATTATTTACTTACTCATGATTTTTGGATTTTGGATATTCTATGAGATTTCTGGATTTTGGGGAAAACCGCAACACTTTCAAAACTTGTTATTATTTTAAAAAGCAAAACTGCGGTTTTCTCATGATGTGATGTGTGTGATGTCCACCATGAGTTTTCTCGGTTCTTGAGCAGTATCATATACCCGATTCGAGGAGGGGGATGCACCTGTACATAGTGGGCCCGGTATGGTACCTCGGGGAAAGAAGATCGCAGATGATGGCGTTGAGCCCGGCAGGGGTGTATTACCTACCTGTTATTTATGACGCGGCAGATATCCGGAGGATACCGACCGTAGTCGTGTGATTTGATGATATGGGCCGATCCGGACTGCCGGAGCCCGAGATATTGAGATTTGAGATACAGAGATATGAGATTTGTGATACAGAGTCATGAGATTGAGATACAGAGATATGAGGTATTGAGACATTGAGATTTACATGTTTTGTGTCGATGCTTGACACGGATTTCCATGGTTTTATTGATGATACTTCAGTTATTTTGGAACATTTTATCATGATAAAAGTAAAGATTTCTTATACAGATATATCCAGATTTCATGGTTGATTATATTACTTTCATGATGCATGCATACTCATTCATATGACATGTTACTACTTGAGGCACTGACACGAGCACCGAATATTGCACTTATGCATAGATTATTACCCTGTCACTACTAGATGTCTAGTGTTATATAAGTATATTATTTTGACCTAGGAGATCGTCGTGCATGCGATTTCTACTCGCAGATGTCTTCTACTCACGAGTTGGCAACTCACCCACGTTGTGCCAAATTTTCTTACAGGTTTCAATGTAGAGGATTCCTTGGCGACTCTGGCACACCTTTTCATTCTGGGTGATTGCTTGGTAGGTTGGTTCACTTGTATCGGGACCGCCGTTGTACTTTTATTATTTCATTTGTATCTAGTAAGCTCCATCAACCAGACTTGTATTACGTGATAGATTTAGAAGACCAGTTGTTTATTCTTTCGACCTTAGAGTCGCGCTTGTATTATTATGGTTTTCTTTTGAGTTTTGATCATCACCCTTCGGTGTTGTATATTATATTGCTTGCGTGGTTGTGACCGCCAATTGGCGAAGAGATAGCTCCCGCTTAGGGATGCCTTTTATTGTTGCTTATGTATATATTCTTGTTTGCACCCGTTTGGGGCCAGTTTTTACAAAAGAGACTCTGCCGAAATTTTTGAGAAAATTTGATGTTGCTTTTAAACTTATTTTCCTACACTTCTTCTTTTAAATGGTTTAGATTTCTGGGCTTCGGCTTGCTTAGATTACGTTACGCCTTTAGACGTTTCGTAATTTAAGTGCCGGTCACGTTCCGTACCTTCGGGTCGTGACAATAAAACCGTAGTATCTATCAGGTGGGCGAGAAGTCCTACTAGATCTACAGAGTGGCTGAGGTTCGTTAGGTTCTATTGAAACCTCAGGTTCAACCAAATCATCGGTATTTGTTTGTGGATCTGGAATTTCTTCCAGTTCTGCTGTGTTGCTAACAGTATCATTTGTAAAAAATTCATTTTCTAAAAATATGGCATTCTGAGAAACAAACACCTTTTGTTCCTCCTTGTGGTAGAAAAGATATCCATACGAATGTTTTGGATATCCCACAAATTTACACAAAAAAGACCGTGTCTCGAGTTTTTCAAGATTCTGCTTTTTCACAAAAGCCGGACAACCCCATATCCTAACTCTTTTAATCGATGATCTTTTCCCATACCATATCTCATATGGAGTGGTAGACACGGTTTTGGTTGGAACCCTATTCAATAGATAAATCGCAGTCTCTAATGCGTGCCCACATAATGAAAGTGGTAACTCAGCATCACTCATCATTGAGCGTACCATATCTAATAGGGTACAATTCCTCCGTTCCGACACACCGTTGTGCTGTGGTGTGTACGGAGGAGTGAGCTGAGAGAGAATCCCATTCTCTTTAGGAAATCTAGAAACTCTGAGCTTAGATTCTCACCTCCTCGATCCGATCGAAGTTTCTTGATACTCAAGCCTGTTTGTTTTTCTACTTCAGATTTATACTCCTTGAATTTTTTTAAGGCTTTAGACTTATGTTTCAACAAGAACACGTGTCCTAATCTTGAGAAATCATCAGTAAAAGTTATGAAGTACGAAAAACCACCTCTCTCATGTGTAGACATTGGTTCACATACATCACTATGTATGAGGCCTAAGAGTTCAGTAGCTCTCTCTCCGTGTCCAGTAAACGGAGTTTTGGTCATTTTACTTTTGATACAAGGCTGGCAAGTCGCATAAGATTTATATTCAAAAGATTTTAAATATCCATCATTATGTATCTTGGTTAGTCACTTTTCATTAATATGACCAAGTCTACAATGCCAAATGAAAGCTTCATTTATGCCTGAAATCTTCCTTTTGTTTGTCTGTTGTATATTGAAAACCGTGTGCTGGTTTAGGACGTATATCTCGTTATTTAATGTACCATACCCAATCAACTCTTGATTAAGGTTAATGTTCATAACATTAGATTGTAATACAAAATTATATCCAGCATTGTCCAACAACGATACAGATATAATATTACATAACATTGAAAGTACAAAATAACATGGGTTCAAAACCAATATACAACCCGACGGCAAAACAAGGTGAAACTCTCCTACTGCTACAGCATGTACAGAGGAACCATTCCCAACCTGGAGAGTGTGATCACCTTTCTTCAAAAACCTGCTATTTCTCAGCCCCTGCACACAATTGCAGATGTGAGATCCTGACCTGGTATCTAATACCCAGGAAGCAGAGTTAATTGAAAAATAGTTTTCTGTTATAAACACACCTAAAGTGGATGCATCACCATGCTTCTTCTCTTGAGGACGACCAGGTATCCAACGCAGTTTCTCTTCCAGTGTCCAGTCTCGTGGTAGTGGAAGCATTCCCCTCGTCCTGTCGTAGCAGCCCCTATCCTGTCCTTTCCTGGTGCCTTTTTCACTCTTCCTCTCGGGTTGATGGGATTCTTCTTCTTCTTTCCATTGGCCTTGGCTTTCGGGATGGAAGAGGAAGATGGCCTAGCAATTAGAGCAGGAGTTTTCTCTACCTTTAGCGTGCTCTCTGCACTCCTCAACATATTGAGGAGTTCAGGTAATGACTTCTCCATGTTGTGCATGTTAAAGTTTACAATGAACTGAGCGAAGGCAGGGGGAAGGGACTGTAGAACAATATCAACATACTGTTTTTTCTCCATGGTCCAACCCAGGTCCTCTAGTTCTTCGATAAGTCCAATCATCTTCAATACATGGTCACCTATAGACGTACTAGCAGCCAACTGCATCTGAAACAACTTTCGAGATGCCTCGTATCAGAGAGTACGAGATTGCTCTCTATACAACTCCTTTGTATGGATAAAGATGGATTGTACATCCATCTTCTCGTGCTACTTCTGATGTTCATTGTTTATAGAAGCAAGCGCGAGGCACTTGACTGTTGCACAGTCTATATCCTATGTCTTGTGGATTTCTTTATCCGCAACTGAAGAATCAGGGCCTGGGCTAGGAGGGGCTGGAGTAGTCAGGACGTATTCGACCTTATCATAGGTCGGGGAAATATTTACGTTCCTTAGCCAATCTTTTAATTCGGTCCCGTGAGTTTATTCTTGTCTAATAAAAGCTTAAGTCCCGTCATAGGTATCTGCCATTAGGAGAGAGATAAGAAGACACTCAGCGATTGCTCTTGTATAATTATATTGGTTATTAATCTTATCTAATCGATATCTCCAACTGCTTTTTTATCAAATTTTCCTTCAAACCATAAAAAAAAAATGAGCCTGGATTAATTGCATTCTACAAGTTTGCTAACCGGTTGGCTAGGCCTGTGGCGGTACTTCGAGGGAGGTTTCTCGTGCTTTCGCACTGACCTAATTAAAATAAATCTCGTTTTCCTAGAGGCGTAACCCCATTGACACCTTTCTAGATACCTACTGGATTAGCTAATTGTAAAGTGCAAAACTCTCCCGGGAGTGACTTTTACTCACAGTGGGATCGGGATCCAACTATCAAATAGAAGGTATGCAATCTTATTGCAAATTTCAACTCTTGAAATTCCCGATATGATTTTTACCCCTAGTGTCTTATGACCTTAACTATGCTCAACAAATCATAAGCACTAGTCAAGTTCTACCCGCCATTTCGGGATTGATTTAGACCCACCCGCATGACCCTTAACTATGGTCAACAAAGTCATACCAATGTCTTAATCGATCGCATCAAATTATTTGTAGGAAGACATCACTTGGCTACCGTACACTACGCCTTAACTATAATCAACAAACGTGGCACGAATACTAAGTACTCTGCTTCCTAAAATGGCAGAGGGCTACGGATGGTTTTTATGAAAACCCTTAACGTTTTGAACTTAATATCGTTGTAGAATCTAGTGAAAAGGGTGGTTTAATCTCCAGTTTTAAAAGTCGAATGGTTTTGTAGCATCTTTCTAATTTTGCTAAAGAGGTCAGTCCCGGTGAAGGGATCTCGGCTCTTTCCTCATCGAATGAGGTGCTAGATATTCATGAATAGCACAATGCAAAGAAAAAGTTAGATCAACTATAAAAGCAATCGAGTGCTTTTTAATATTTTCTAGTTTCGCTAAAGGGGTCACTCCCGGTGAAGGGATCTCAGCCCTTTCCATATCGAATGAGGTGCTGGATATTCATCAAGGAATACCACTATGCAAAGCAAAAACTAGAGTTACCCATTTTAAAAAGTTTGATTCTACAATATCTTTAGGTTTCTTTTAATTAACATTAATCACATTAATGTTGTCCCATCATTTACGTTTCCTAAACATCACAGAAAAGAAACGAAAATAGAGCGTGCGCTTATGCCATCCGCATTCGCCACGGGGCCCCGTCATGCACCGTTAGGTTACTTAACTAACGGCAGAGCGGGGGCTGGAATAGCACGGGTGCAAAACATAAGCAACGTTTATTATATATCTCATATATAAATAGCCATACGTCGCACGCAATTATAAACATTCCAGATCAGAGATGAATACATTGGAAATACTAGGAATTCCGTATTTCATTTAAGCCCTTAATGAAATACGGGTTCCACGGTCGTGATGAATAGCCAAACCCCACCCTAGACCCCTACGGGTGCGGCAAACTACCTGCCAAATTCCCAAAGTGAAGCAACCTCCCTCAGCAAAGTGAGTAGGCCACTTGGCACTTCGAGAACCCGGTAGTTTGTGCACCCCATCTTGGGTCTATCCTAGGAGCAAAAACAGTAAGAAGAAAATATACAACGTTGGCTACAACCTCAACCCGGATGTGCCCCGCAAAATAATATTACATTTCTTTTTACAAATTACATGAATGAAAGAAAAACGCTCTTCTCACATTCCCGGCTATTCATCACGACGATCCAACATATTCATATACACATACCATCACATGATATCAATACAGATGTGTGCAACCCCGACTAATCGTCGTATAACAATTAGTCAATGTTTCAAAACACACATACACATCACTAAGCTTGTATAGTAACCATGACATTAGAATTCCGCCCGAGATTAGCAAACTAAATCAATTTTCCAACTCTTGAAAAAAAATCCAGTGAGCTGGTTTTCAAAAACCGATCTTTTAAGACAATCCGGGAGTCGAAACGAACTAGAAACCAGCCCGAATATTCACAAGGGTGAAGAAAACGAAAAATACTATCGAATAGGGGGCCTCAAGGGGTGTACTTACCTTTAGGGGCTACCTCGAGGTGGCCGCAAGAGGTTGGCAGACCCGAGAGCACCCTAATGGGGTGCCCTCGGGTCACCCACCCCAAGGCCACCTTGAGGTGGTCTTAGGGTGTGGGCCCGGCCTCTGGTCCCTCCCGGTGTGCATGCGCTCCACCCCACGGCTTCTCGGTTCAAACTGTGACCCCGCGGGGTGTGCAAACAACTCAAAACTTCGATTTTCAAAACTGTTTTTTCGGCAGTTTTTGCGCCACAAAAAACGGCGGAATTCTAACGTTGCTACAAGCTATTTAAGGTTTAGGAGAGGCTCTGATACCATGTTAGTGGATGTTGCACACCCTCACAACATTTTTGAGGATGCGGAAGTGGCAAACGAAAAATTTCTTGCATGCAACACCCATATAAAAACAAGATCTTATGCTTAAACCTTAACTAGCAAACCCTATCTAGAGTTCTTAACTACTATGAAAGGGTTATACCTAATGAACCGGTCCTTCGGGTCTTCTTTTTGATGCAACTCCTTGGCTCCTTCGGATGCATGCGATGTCCTCGATCTCCAGCCACCTCAAGACGTAGACGATCCACCTGAGAGCTATGGAACAAGTTTCAAACTCTTCTCAAGAGTTAACTAAGAGATCAAGTGTGCTAGAAGTGATCGCTTAGATGAAGTAGAGATCAAGTAGTGGATTATATTTTAGCTCTAAGCTTTTGATTTACAACTCATGTGAAGGTTAAAGCAAAGAGGAAGAAGAAGGAGATAATGAGGAAAGAGAAGATGAAAGTGATGAATGAAAAATCAAGCATGGAAAAAATGATATGGTTCAAATGAAAATAATTGAAGCATGCAATAAAATAATGCACCATGCTTCAATAGTAACTTCAAATGAATATAAAATGAATTTATCCATGCCATCACCCATGCTTAGACTTTCTCCAAATTCCACCTCATTGTTTTATTTTCACAAAATAAAAACCTATTTATGAGGTGTCTCCTTCTAGAATGTATTCTTGTAACAATTACAAGAATACCCCTCACCGTATACCGTACAAGTACACCCGTATCCGAATTCCAAAAAATACGAATACAAATAATCCAATAGTATAATACCGGTATGCGGCTTAAACCAAAGCCTACCAGTATTAACCTTCCAATCATTATTCCTGTAAAGATTACACGAACATGATCGAAACCTTGCCGTAACAACTTACAGCCTCTACATCTTTTGCCTAAACCAGGAAACCCTCTGTGTAGGACTCTAAAGACTTGACAGTACACCGACAGTAGGTTTAACCACAAGCACGTCAGCGGCACTAGCTGTGCGTAATGGCTACCCAGGTACATGACGAAAAGGTGGCCGACGAGCGAACTCATCAGAACCCTAACGAGCCTGTAAGCAGCACTTACCGTACAGTCCGGTCTCTTCGTCTGATACATCGCATATGAAGTCTAGGGGTGGTAAATGTCAAACCCCAGTAACTTTATAAGTCATGTTGATTTACGGCCCATAACGGTTTGAGAAACTACTGATAGCTCTTATCAGAAAATTTCGAGACCCTGGCCAAGGATTTGCTGTTATGGCCGATCAAGCATAGCGCGACATCAACTCCTTATACCGGGAGAGACGAAACCCCTCCTATCGCTCACTTCCTCCATGTGATTCGGGACTGTATCCAAAATCCACCTATTTGCACGACTCAGTAGAGCCGTGGTAGGGAGGAAATCAAAGCACAGTGGGAATCACACAAGACACTATGATGATCTCTGGTCTACAGACTAACCTATATAAGAGTCACAAAAGAACTGCTATATGAAAATTGGTATATATGCCATCTAGGAGTTCTCGGCGAGTCCTGTTCGGTGTACTCATTCTCCAATGAGCACCTGTGTACAATCTTTGATGTCAAACACCAATGGTTGTGGGATCAACCATCGCCCCCAAGGTCAAGAAACGTACACACTAGTCTACTCTGGTAGTATCGATGCCCTGTCTCGTTATACCCTCGACAAGGAACTATTAAAGGATATGCTTATAGACTGCCCAAGCCCCACTAGTATGATCTACTTCATAATCCTGGCAGTCAAGCATGATCCTCAGGGGTTCATCAACATGTATATAAAGATATGAAATACAACACATCACACGTTAAGATGAAGATAAACCAGATAGCATACTATCATTTCAAGCAAAGATTGTTTCTGTACATATACATGCCTAGCATCCTATACAATACAGGCCTCTATGGCATACATATCTAACAATAACCGCCTCCTGAAGGAGGCTGTCATTACCATATACCAATAACATTCTCTTATGTTTATAACTTCTTCCTAATGTTTCTCCAGAATTGGATTAATGTATGCTTATTGCAACCAGTGCAAAAGCAGTATCTGGTGTGGTACTTGACATATCATGATTGACTCAATTACCTAAACAAGAGATATGTCAATCATGCAAGTCCTTCTTCTCATTAGTCTAAAAGACATCTCTTTAGAGAGAGTGACTCCATCACCTGCGGGTACACCACCTCGCCAGGAGTCATCCATTCTAAAACACTTTAGAATGGTGTCAAAATACCTGAATTGGGACACTTCCTAAATTTAGATCTAAAACTATAGATCTAGTTACCAAAATCCCTGATATTTTATCTAGATCCTATGTGGAGAAACACCTTGTGACAACCGCAGTATAACTGATCATAGTATAGGAAGATCATTTCCTATCAGGAGTATGTCATCCAAATACCAAGACATCACACCCTACTAATTTCTTACCAGGTTCATCTGTTATTCTGATGAAGTCAAACTCTATGACCGTCACATAAAAAATAGATGATCTATCTACGCTATACTTGCTTTTGTTTACAAATAGACATAAGCTATTTGCCCACCATGCTTCCGTTGCTCCTACTGACTACAACAACCCTCTGGCAGAGTCATATACATGTGCACTTCTAAAGCTAATTTAGAATGACGTTATACTCATCTACCTGCCAGATTTCATAGTCTAGGACAACAGTAGTAGCAAGCTTGGGTCATTAAAACCTCCATGTCACAGTCTTTGAGGAGACCAAAGTACCTCTCGGGCGACTGAGGTTACCTACCAATTCTACGGAGTGGCTAATGAATTGTCGAATCCAATTGAATTTTTAGGTTCTACTAAATTTTCAGTAACCGTTTGTGGTTCTAGAATAACTTCCAGTCTACATACTCCTACAAATGTTTTCTGAAAAGAATTTATTTTACTAAAACGGGTGGTGAGTCAAGAACAATATAACTATTGATCCTCCAAATGGTAGAATGTTAACCCTCGTCAATGCCCGGGATAACCCATAATCTGCTATTACTGAAACGTGCCTTAAGTTTATCCAGATTCTGGTTTTAAGCTTAAGCCGGACTACTCCATATACCTTAACATCGTTAAGATATGAATCCATTCTATATCCAATATAGAAACAAATGCACTAATGTAATTGGAACCAGATTCAAAAATCAAGCAGCTGTTTCCATTGCATATCGACTAAATGTGTAACACCTTAGAATGCGATTAGTGTTAATTAAGCGATAATGCGGGATTTTAGTAAAAAGTTAACTAAAATAGTTTTCATATATTTTATAAAAATTAATTAATATTTTATTATTATTTTTTTTGGCCTGCACACACATGTTCATGTTAATCTAGGGTTAATTAGTGTTAATCATGTTTAAGTAGCCATGGAACATTAACCCTCATTCCATTAAGTTGTATGTAATTATTTAAATTATTTAGTTTTTAGTAAAGGGTTTGAATTAGGTTGACTTGAGAGAGAGAGGGAGAGAGAGGGTTGACATGGAAATGATGAGGCATGGCAAGCATGGGGTGCATTTAATGAGTAGAGAGAAGGGGGCATGGCTCACTCTAACCCCACACCCTCATTTCCCCCATCCCTCACTCACACACTCCCTCATTCTCACCTCACTCTCTCATTCACACATTATTTTCTCCTTCCCATTTTCCTCATCCCCTCAACTGAAACCCTACCCTGTTCTTCACAAAATCAAGCAAAAACCATCACTAAACCTCACTAAAACCCTTCAAAAGCCTAGTTAGGCCACTAAAGATGACTTGGAGCATGGAAAGCTAGGGTTTTGGAGCAAGTGTGGAAAGGTAATGATCTCTATCTATTAATTAGGATGTTAGGATGTTGTGTTGCCTAGTAGTTGCTGTTTAGAACACTAAAATTATAGTTTTGTGCTAATATAGTATTTTTGGTTAAGACCGTGTCTCGGGTGAATCTGCTATCGAACCAGGAATTTGTTGGAGAAGTTGCCATCATAGAGACCTAGAAGCTACCCTGAAAACTTGAGACCATTCCCCACAATGTTGGCTGCAAATTTATTGATTCTGGACGCAATTTGCGGCCAGACTGGTGATTGGTGTCTCGAGTCTTGGTTGTGGGGTCTCTGGGGTTGTTTGTGGTCTCGTGGAACTTGCAACTTTCACTAAATGTTTGTGTAGCAAAATCTGGGACCACTTAGCTAATTTTAGGTGTTTCGGCAAAGTGCGATACGATTAATCCGACGTAGTTTATATGTTTCTGGTAGCTTGCAGTCGTGGATTTATTTTGATGATTCCGCTGTACACGTTTAGCCGCTAAGCGAACCCTTTTGTAGCTTAAGGGAACCGATTCGTTAATTGGAGTTGTGTTCGTTTATTATTGGGTTGTTTTCTTAATCCATGCATTATTGTGTTGTGTGTTAATAGGATCGCAGGAGGGGACTTCGGACGCTGTGAAGAAGGGAAAACAAGTGGTTGTATTTACCTAGCTCGAGATCATTGGTGAGTAGATTTAACAACTATGGGGAAATCGCCTGTATGGCGTTAAGCGTCGAGGGCTAGGTATGATATTATAGCCACATGTTATATGCATATGAGTTGATTGTGCATGAGCATCATTGTATACCATTACTTGTTGTGCCTTGACTTAGTACCTATTAGACACTGCACCATTACTGACGGTTCATATTGCACGAACACTAAATTATATGCTACACACACACAGTTGGTAATTGCCATGACACGCACAACATATACACCTATGTGGTATTGTATTCATTATTGACATCGAGACATTGATTCTTGTTCCATTGCGCATATGAAATACATCATGCATGCATACCTACATGCATATGCACATACTTTGCTATAGCTACATGTACACCTTTATATGATGTTGCATTTGATTATGGAGAAATTGGGAACCGCGTGATATTATTAAAAACGTGATTCGTTTAAAAGAGCTGTTTACCCTTGATATGCTCATATTATTGCTCTATGTTGCATACATTATATTTCATGGATTTACGCATTGAGATATGGATTTCATGTGATTTATGGATTTGAGAACCGTGGTGATATTTCAAGAAAGTATGCATTGTTTTGAAAACCCGGTTTCTCTTGATATGATATTTCGATTCGTCCACCATGAGTTTTCTCGGTTCTAAGATTGGTGTTAGATACCCTATTCGAGGAGATGGATGATCCATTTGCTGGTTCATGGTGGACCCGGTATGGAATCCCGGGGCAAGAAATTAATGTTGTGCAGTAGACGATGAGCCTGGCAGAGGGACTACTACCTACCGGTGATAGTTTGGACCCAGCGGTTATCCGGAGGATACCGGCCGGAGTCGTGAGATGGATATAGGCCGATCCGGACTGACGAAGCCCATGGGCCGATCTGGACTGACGGAGCCCGAGTTATATGGATTTACGTGTCGATATTGGACACGGGTTTTCATGATGTTTCGAGTGTCGATGTTAGGCACTCAGGTTCCATGAGATTTATGGATTGAGGGCCGATCAGAGTGACAGCGCCTGAGGTATTGGGATTTGGGGTGTCGTTGATGGACATCGGGATTTTCCACGATGATGATTCATTGATGATGTTATGTTTTATCCCACCCACAGGATTTATTAGATATGCATTATATCATATAGTAGTAGTACCCTGATGGTGTACCTTGATCATGATTGCTGCATATCCATATTGCCATAATTATGCTATCAGATTGCATGTTATAGATTATCACTGTTCGTGCATACCTGCAATTATCTGTATGATGTTACTGTTGGATATAGTGCCCTCAAAGTCAATTATTGGATTACAGATACATGATTGCAATGATTGAGGTAGGACCTATACCGATATGAAAGTCTTGCTCGAGATGATAGTATACTATCTGGTTTGTCTTTATCATCGTTTACATTCTTTAGTTCTCTATTGCATATTGATAGAGCCCATAGGATTCTTGCTTGACTGCCAGCAGTATGATGGCGATCATATACGTGGGAGCTGGGGCCTGTAAGCACATCCTTAAAGTGTCCCTAGTTGTGGGAGTTTCGTGACAGGGCATCGATACTCCAGAGTAGACTAGTGTATACGGTCGAGACCCTGACGAGGGGCGGTGGCCGGTCTCATAAGCCATTGGTGTCAGCTAGTTCACCTAAGATGTATACAGGTGCTCATCTTGTTATGAGTACACCAGACAGGACTTGCCGGGAACATGCTAGTTGGTATAATATATATCGTTAGATAGCAGTTCCCTGGTGATATGTGTACAGGTTAGTTTGTCGACCTGAGATCGTCACTTGTCTCGTGTGAGTTCCCACTGTGCTTAGATTACTACCCCACCACGCTCAAAGGAGACGTGCAAACAAGTTTTAGTTGGGTACAGTCCCGAGCCACATGGAGGCAGTGAGCGGATCGTCGGGGATTCTTCTCTCCCGGTATTGGGGGTTGATGTCGCACAGTGCATGGGTGGCCATCACTAGAAATTCTCGGTCGAGGTAGTGGAGAATTACTGATTTGGATCAGTAGTTTCTCAAGAGGTGATGGGCTTCATACCGACACGAATTATCGTGTTATTAGGGGTCTGACTTTATCCACCCCCCTAGACTCGATATGTGATACTCTTAGGCGAACGGACCGGACTGTATATACATTGTCACTGTCAGGCTCAGTAGGGTTTCTGGATGAGTTCGCTCGTCAGCTTCCCATCCAATCAATACATAGGCAACCGTTACGTACAGCTTGTACCTCTGACGTGCTAGTGGTTATACCCAGTGCCAGTGTATTGATGAGTCTTTAGAGTCCCCCACAGACCGTTTCCCAAGTTCGGGCGAAACGTTGTAGAGGCCGTATGGTTTTATGGCAGGGTTCGGAAAATGCACGTGCGTTTACGCACGTGTCATATTTCGGGCAGATAATACTGGTGGGCTTTGGTTTAAGCCGGATCCGAGTATTATACTGTGTAGATATAATATCTTTGTCTCAGTTGCATTTGTATTCGGTCGTAATAAAAATACGGTTATGTTTATACTGTTACGGGGTTATCCTGAAATTCGTTTCGGGATCGCTTTTGGAAGTTGCCAGTTTCCAGTTTTCTATTGCCCGTCTTTAACATTCGGTTAAAGACGGATTTATCTTTTCTTGATGAGTGTGGAAGGTTCTAGAAGCATCTAGATGATGACTAGGATGATGAGATGGCTTGTGACTCATTAATGCATTGATTGTGCATTTAATGAGTTGATGACTAGGTAATGGTGATTCATTAGTTCATTAATGATTATGCTAGGTGTTCTATACGACTCATAGATTTGTTTTAGTGCTAATGGTCACCATTTTGAATCCTACACTCACCTCCCTCATCCTATATCATGGCCGGTCCCTCTTGCAAATGGGTGATTGATTCATTTTGGGAAAAGATAAGGAAATTTGCTTCATGAAATTTCATTTGCCCATTTCTCATTTCACCCGATCCAAAAGGCAACTTCATTTACCGTTCGTCCACAGCTTTGGACGTAACGAGACAAAGTGTTCTACTCATTCTCTACATCAATCTTGGTCATCTCTTTTAGCAAACTTGATGATCAAGTTGCTTCGGTTCAGAGGTGGGACCCCGTTTAAAGAACCGTCGACGTGGTGCCACCTAGACGAGAAGACTGGAGATTCAGGAGATTGGCGCAGCCGCAACAAAGCGTGGGATGATGGTTGAAGACCGAAGGACTCGGATCGTTCGGTATAACATTTCTACCCACTTTGTAGTTTGTTAGTTTAGCTTTAATGGCAGATCCGGGTTATAGTATATGATAGCGCCAGTTAAAAAGTTTTTGTTCCGCATTTGGCGTCTGTTAGACAGCCGGGGCGCTACCATGTACTTACAGTGGTATCAGAGCCTCACCATTAAGCTTCACTAACTTGTGCTAACGCGTTTGAAATATCGATCGAACGGATTTTCAAAAACTGCAATTTTTAGTGTTAAAGTTTCTGTTGATTTTAAATATGGTCCAAAAATCATTTTGACTATACCAGAAAATTAAGCAGGCTTTTTATAGAACACTGCAGAAAAATGACCCATTGTTTCGACCGTACGGCCGCTGAAACGCGGTCAACTCCTTGCTTTGACCGCAGAACCGCGACCGTCTTAGTGAATCAATGGGTAACTTTTCTTCTAGGGGTTCTACATGATAAATTGTGGTTTATGGTACTGTTCATTTGGGCCCAGATTTTGTTACTGTACACCAGATGTACGTGGGGCCCACTTCGGGAAGTTTTGTCGATCGAAATTTTAAAGTTGTTAGTATGCAGTAATTACATTATATCTTCGACCGGGAATGTCATTCGAGCGGTAAATTGCGTCTAATTGCTATAGCTCTTTTAGACGGATTTGCGAACGTGATATTCGCGTTGATGTTCTGTGTTGTGATGTTGCGGATTTGTCGTGGTGGATAGCTGTGTGCAATGGTAGTGCAATTTGAATTTATTTGTATATTTGATATTCCGGGGCGAGCGTCCAACATGTGGACTGCCGTCACCGCCTGTTTGTATAATATTCTTTTGGGGCACGACCGGGCAGAGGTCGATGTTCCCGTTGTACATATTTTTATTTCTGTACTAAGTTTACCCCACGGCGGAGTGCACTGATAGCCGGGTTCTGGAGGGCAACGGGTCCGTATCTCATTGCTTTGAGAGGTAGAGAGGCCTCACTCTAGAATTGGCAGATTATTCGCCGCACTTGTAAGGGGTACAGGTCGACCCAAGGAGGGGTGCTCAAGTTACCGGATTCCGTGAAGTGCCAGGTGGTCCATTCATTTTGCTGTAGGGGCTGCCTCGCTTCAGGTTTTGGCGGGTAACTTGCCGCACACGTAGGGGTCTAGGTTTCATTGCACAGGCTATCCATACGACCAGGGGAACGTCGGGTTTCAGTAGCGGCTCTGTGAAACCTGGGGATCCCAGATTATCTGTATTGTTCTGTGATGCTTATTACTTTTCTGTAATGTTGCATATTATCACGCCTGGAGCGATTATTGTATATTGGTATATATACTATTAGATGTTGTATATGTTTTACACCCGCGCTAGTCCAGTCCCCGCTCTGTCATTAGTTAAGTAACCTAACGGGTGATGACGGGACCCAGTGACGAATGCGGATGGCATATACGTACATTTTATATTTTCGTTTTTTTCTGGTGTGATTAATTGATGGGACTGCATTGATTCTTATCAATGCAAGGATAAAACAAACCTATATTTGATGTTGTTGGAACAAATTTTAAAAGGTGTTATTACAAAGACGTTTCCTTTTGTTATGCATAGCGGTATTCAGTTAGAGTATCCTGCACCTCATTCGACGAGGCAAGGGCTGATATCCCTTCACCGGGAATAACCCCTTTGGCAGAAGTTTGTGTCAGGGTAATAACTTCACTATAGTCGATTACAAGTTGCTTTGCGTCATGGTATTCAGTTGGAATATCCTGCACCTCATTCCACGAGGAAAGAACCGAGATCCCTTCACCGGGAGTGACCTCTTTAGCAAAGGTTTTCGCCACTATATTTTTATAAAAAGCTATCAGGTTCCTTCAGCGAGATCAAGTTCATTACGTTAAAGGTTTTTCGCCCAAAGCCAGCCGTAGCTCTCCGTCGTATCTTATGGATGGTTAGTAGTATTCAAGCTATGTTTTTTTGGCTTTCATCAAGGCATAGTATTTGGTAGCTGCTGGGGTATTCATTTGTAGCATAGATAGATGTGTTGGTTTGGGACAATCGTATTACCTTGTTGGCTTTCGTCAAGGGTATGTACGGGTGGGTTCAAATTAACCTGGATAATGACGGGCATAACTTGACATGTGACTTTTGATTTGTTGGCTTTCGTCAAGGTCATAAGAGCATGGGGCAAAAATCACATCGGGAGTTTCAAACATACAGGAAGCTTGCCAGGCATGCGCATACCTTCTGGAGTGTGATAACCTGAGTGTCTTCCATCAAGTTATCATGCGATGAGAGTTGGATCCCGATTCCCACACATGAGTTGGTTTACTCTTCGGGTGGTCCCGATTGATTCTTCTTTTAGGTTTGGCGGAGAATTTGACGGTACAGTGGGAGATTTCCTGATTAGATAAAGTGATAACCATTCTGATCTAGGTTAGAGTGCACGCAGAGTATTTCTTTTCTCTCTCTCTTTGGCAGCGACCTTTGACCGACCCTAGACTATCACTCAATGACCAAGTTGACCAAACCTTCTTAAAATACTAGCTTTTGAATTGTCTAAGTTGCATAAGTCATTGCCACTCCTTCTTTTACCCTTTGTATATCTCAGAACACCCCGTATTACTACGGATATCCACTTCCATTGGATAGATCCATCGTATGGTTATATACGAACTCGAAGGGACTTCTTCGAGGATGGATCCAGGTTCAGGAGAAATAGAATTGGTTTATTCAGTTGTCTTTTATTATCACCTTCTCTCAGGTTGCGAGGGCTCCTTAGTTTAGGAGAGTACACCTATTACGCTTATTGGATAGTCTTATTCCAAACCATAGGCAGGTGCCGAAAGGTAGGGAATGAAGAAAACCAATTAGCCTAAGTAGGGTGTACAAAAGGTAATAACTAAAGACAAAATAAAGGGATTAGAAAGTGGGCAAAGTAAATTGCGACTGTTATCATTCACGACCAAACCGCGTACTTCATCGCCACTCCTATTTCACCTTTAAAAGAATAAGGTATTATTCAGTTGTCTTTTATCATCACCTTCTCTCAAGTTGCGAGTACTCCTAGGATTAGGAGAGTACACCCATTATGCTTACTGGATAGTCTTCTTCCAAACCATAGGCTGGTGCCGAACGGTAGGGAAGGAAGAAAACCACTTAGCCTAAAGGGGTGTACAGAAGGTAATGAATAAAGACAAATAAAGGGATTTGGGCAGAAGGCAAAGAAATATACGGTTAAAATCATGAATTGGATTTTGGAAGAGGCTTTACTAGGAATACTAGGATACCCATACGAAACATTTTAATGTTTCAGTTTAACTGTGCATTGTTAAAAGAAAACTGATTTCCCGATTAGATACTTACTCCAGGGTATGTATTTACCAGGTATGATTCCCACATCTGTATGGTTTTACAAATGATGAGTGGGAGTAAGTCATTGGGAATTAGGAGATCATCCTCATTATATCGGAATTTGTTGTAATTGGTGATATTTGAGGAAATCGACTGGGTACAGTTTTCCACCTATGATGCACAGGTTTTGAGTTATTCAACTCAGCGGACTTATACAGAGTATTGTATGTTGTCCAGTGTCCGTCAGGACAAAAGGGTAGATCCTCATACTATATTCTGTTTACTTATGACTTCTCTAGTTTTTAGACAAGTGTTCCGTAGAAATACAATGTCTATGTTTTGAGAAGTTGTGGGTATAAGAATAAAGTAGAGAACCAGGTGTCACAAGTATCAGGATTCTTCAAAGAAATCGAAGATGTGGATTCTTGTGATTGGTATTCAGTTGATAGTAACGATTTTGAGAAACTTGTTTCTCTTTCAGGTTACTCATAATTGGATGGATTCCTAAGTTGAGTAATGTTGATTAGCCTCTCTTCATTAACTTGATATGCACTGCATACAGCTGCATGATTTGAATCTGGTTCCAATTAAATAAGTGCCAAAGTTTCTATATTGGATATAGAATGCTTCAGATCTTAACGATGTTAAGGTAAGGGGGTTGTCCTGCTTATGCTTAAAACCAGGCACTGGATAACTCAAGGCACATTTCTGTAATGGCAGTTTGTGGGTTGTCCCTGGCTTTGACGAGGGTTGACTTTCTACCATCTGGAAGATCAATAGTGATATTGTTCTTGACTCGCCACAGTTTTTGTAAAATGGATTTTTTCAGAAAATAGTAGTGGGAGTATGGTAGAACTGGAAGTGATTCCAGAACCGCAAACGATTACGGAAAATTTAATAGGACCTATATATTCAATCAGGTTTGACATTCCAATAGCCACTCCGCAAACATGGTGGGTAACCTCAGACACCCGAGAGGTACTCCGGTAGCCTCAAGGACGGTGACAGGGAGGTTCTTGTTTACCCAGACTTGACACTATTGTTGTTCCAGACTATGAGACCCGGCAGGATGATATGTATAGCGTCGTTCTAAACTAGCTTTAGAAGTGTACGTATATATTATTCTGCCAGAGGGTTGTCGTAGTCAGTGGGAGCAGCGGAAGTATAGTGGACAAATAGCTTATGTCTATTTATAAGCTTGAGCAGATATAGCGGAGATAAGATCATCTAATTTTGATGTAATAGTCATGGCTTTGACTTCATCAGAATAGAAGATGGATCTGTTAAGAAGGTAGTAGGGTGTAATGTCCTGGTATTTGGATGACATACACAGAGTAGGACGAAAAATTCCTATACTACAATCGGTTATTTTGTGGTTGTCACACAGTTGTTTCTCCACAAAGGACATGGATATAATATCAGACATTCTGGTTACTAGATCTATGGTTTTAGATCTAGATTTGGGTAGCTTCCTAATGTGGGTACTTTGACAGTATTCTAATAGAATTTTAGAATAAATGACTCCTGGCATGGTGGTGTACCTGCAGATGACGGAGTCACCCTCTCTAAAGGTGTCATACTGACTAAAGGGGAGAGGGATGTGCATGATTGGCAGATCACTTGCTTAGGCAATTGAGTCAATCGTGAGATGTCAAGTACCACACCAGATGTTGTTTATGCACTAGATGAGATAAAAATATATTAAACCATCCTGGAGAAACATTTGGAAGCAGTTTTAGAACATGAATGGATGTTCTATGGATTTGATAATGGCAGCCTCCTTGGGGAGACGGTTATCATTCCAGGCTTCCAAGGTGACCTGGATGACAGAGTGATTGTCGAGTTATAGTTTTCCCTTTGACGAGGGACAATATTATGGACAGGTGGTCCAAGAGGATACTGTGGGAGGCATGGTGCTGGATACTGATTAGGTTCAGTAATCACTACAGTCTAAGAAGTTTGGATTTGAAGTTCATTTATGAACTAGGTCCCATCAGATATCCAGACATATTCTAAGACAGGTATTACTCGATTTGGGAGATGGCTTTCTCTGCGAACTTGAGATTAAGAGAGACATAGAAAGAAACATCAGGGCGGATCCACTCACTGAAGCTATGAGTATGCGATATCGCAATAATACCCTTAAGTGCAAGTGGGAGATTGTTGGATATAGTGCTCTCAAAGTCAATTATTAGATTACAGATACATAATTGCAATGATTGAGGGTAGACCTATACCGATAAGAAAGTCTTGCTCGAGATGATAGTATACTATCTGGTTTGTCTTTATCATCGTTTACATACTTTAGTTATCTATTGCATGTTTATAGAGCCCATAAGATTCTAGCTTGACTGCCAGCTGTATGATGGCGATCATATACGTGGGAGATGGGGTCTGTAAGCACATCCTTAAAGTGTCCCTAGTCGTCGGAGTTTCGAGACAGGGCATCGATACTCTAGAGTAGACTAGTGTATACAGTCGAGAACCCGACGAGGGGCGGTGGCTGGTCTCACAAACCATTGGTGTCAGTTAGTTCACCTAAAATGTATACAGATGCTCATCTCATTATGAGTACACCGGACAGGACTTGTCGGGAACATGCTAGTTGGTATAATATATATCGTTAGATAGCAGTTCCCTGGTGACATGTGTACAGGTTAGTTTGTCGACCTGAGATCGTCATTTGTCTCGTGTGAGTTCCCACTGTGCTTAGATTACTACTCTACCACGCTCACAGGAGACGTGCAAACAGGTTTTAGTTGGGTACAGTCCCGTGCCACATGGAGGCAGTGAGAGGATCGTCGGGGATTCATCTCTCCCGGTATTGGGGGTTGATGTCGCACAGTGCACGGGTGGCCATCACTAGAAATCCTCGTCCGAGTTAGTGGAGAATTACTGATTTGGATCAGTAGTTTCTCAGGAGGTGATGGGCTTCATACCGACATGAATTATCGCGTTATTAGGGGTCTGACTTTATCCATCCCCTAGACTCGATATGCGATACTCTTAGGCGAACGGATCGGACTGTATATACATTGTCACTGTCAGGCTCGGTAAGGTTTCTGGATGAGTTCGCTCGTTAGCTTCCCTTCCAATCAATACATAGGCAACCGTTACATACAGCTTGTACCTCTGATGTGCTATTGGTTATACCCAGTGCCATTATATTGATGAGTCATTAGAGTCCCCCACAGAACGTTTCCCAAGTTCGGGCGAAACGTTGTAGAGGCCGTATGGTTTTATGGCAGGTTTCGGAAAATGCACGTGCGTTTACGCACGTGTCATATTTCGGGCAGATAATACTGGTGGGCTTTGGTTTAAGCCGGATCCAAGTATTATACTGTGTAGATATAATATCTTTGTCTCAGTTGCATTTGTATTCGGTCGTAATACAAATGCGGGTATGTTTATACTGTTATGAGGTTATCCTGAAATTCATTTCGGGATCGCTTTTGGAAGTTGCCAGTTTCCAGTTTTCTATCGCCCTTCTTTAACATTCGGTTAAAGATGGATTTATCTTTTCTTGATGAGTGTGGAAGGTTCTAAAAGCATCTAGATGATGACTAGGACGATGAGGTGGCTTGTGACTCATTAATGCATTGATTGTGTAGTTAATGAGTTGATGACTAGGTAATGGTGATTCATTAGTTCATTAATGATTATGCTAGGTGTTCTATATGACTCATACATTTGTTTTAGTGCTAATGGTCACCATTTTGAATCCTACACTCACTTCCCTCATCCTATATCATGGTCGGCCCCCTCTTGCAAATGGGTGATTGATTCATTTTGGGAAAAAGATAAGGAAATTTGCTTCATGAAATTACATTTGCCCATTTCTCATTTCACCCGATCCAAAAGGGAACTTCATTAACCGTTCGTCCACAGCTTTGGACGTAACGAGACAAAGTGTTCTACTCATTCTCTATATCAATCTTGGTCATCTCTTTTAGCAAACTTGATGATCGAGTTGTCTCGGTTCAGAGGCGGGAGCCCGTTTAAAGAACCGTCGACGTGGTGCCACCTAGACGAGAAGACTGGAATTCAGGAGATCGGAGCAGCCACAATAAAGCGTGGGATGATGGTTGAAGACCGAAGGACTCGGATCGCTCGGTATAACATTTCTACCCACTTTATAGTTTGTTAGTTTAGCTTTAATGGCAGGTCCGGGTTATAATATACGATAGCGCCAGTTAAAAAGTTTTTGTTCCGCATTTGGCGTCTGTTAAAAGGCCGGGGCGCTACCGTATACTTACAGTTACTTACTATTCACGAGTTAGCAACTCACCCCCGTTGCCACAGTGTTTTGCGTGCTTGACCCTCAGAGTAGTCGAGGCAGAGCTCCTTATTGTATCTTTTTCAGCAGATACCGCTACGGTTGGCTGTGAGACCTTCTTGCTGTACGTGGGTTTGCGGTTATCTGATTATATCCATTGTATATCATATTGTATCTAGTAGTCTCCATTTACCATTTTCATTTATTGACTTAGAGACGAGTTATGAGGATCGATATTGTATATTTTGTTACTCTGGGTGTCGTGCTCGCGTGAGCCGGCTTTTATTATGCAGTCTTACCACTTTTTGCCGTTTTTCATTTATATTGTCTATTTCTTCGCTACGGCGTCGTATATATGCTTGTGGTGGTTGTTTCCGCCTTTGGGCGTGATTTACTCCCGTTTGGGAATTCTTTATTTATATCCTGTGTTTGTACACATTTCGGGGCTAGTTTTTACAAAGGAGGTGCTGCCGAAATTTTTAAGAAAATAAACTTAAGCTTCAAGATTTTTACTTGAGATTTCCAAATGTTTTTAACAATGTTTTATCACTTACTACTTTTTATGGTTTAGATATCTGGGTTTTCGACTTACTTAAATTGCGTTACGCCTGTTGACGTCACGTGGTTTAAGCACCAGTCACGTGTCTAACTTTGGGTCGTGACAAAATGGAAGAAGGCCATGCAATATTACACATCAAGGAGCACACCCACGGATGAGTAACCTGAAAGAGAAGCAAGTTTTCAAATATATTACTTATGACGGAGTAACCTGAAAGAGAAGCAAGTTTTTACTCGAAGAATCCTGATATTTGCAACATATGGTTCTCTACTTTATTCTTATACCTATAACTATTCAAAATTTTGACTTTATATTTCAACGAAATGCGTGTCTAAAACGAGAGAAGTCATAAGTAAACGGAATATTGTACGAGTACCAACCCCTTTGTCCTAATGGACATCGGACAACATACAATACTTTGCATAAGTCCTCTGAGTTTAATAACTCAAACCTTGTGCGTCGTATGTTGAAAACTGTGCTATAGTTAAGAAGAATTACACCGTTGTTGAATGCACCTTACCTAACCATCAACTGATATAGGTAAATGTCATAAACATAATTTCAAAAAATTATATCCCACTTTATATATAAACATACAGATATATCAGTTTGAAATTGGTGCATAACAACGGATATTCAAAACCAAAAATTTGCCGTTAGGCAAAACCCAGGAGATTTCCTCAAATGTCACCAATTACAAAGAATTCTAATATTGAGAATCTAATCACCAAATTCCTAATATCTTACTCCCACTCAGTATCTGTAGCGCCATACAGATATGAGAATCAAGTCTGGTAAATACACACCCTAGAGTCAGAATCTAATTTGGAAAACAGTTTTTGATTAACACCGCACAGTAAATCTGAAACATGAAAATGTTTCGAAGGGGTGGCGGATATTTTTAGTTGTTGGATATGTATGCCCTAGAGACCATTATTGTATATGTATAAATGTAGATGCTTGGACATATGTATGTATAGGACAATCTTGCTTGATATGATAGTATGCTATCAGGTTTGTCTTTATCTTGACATGTGCATATGTTTTACTTGTTATTACGTATCATCTATATATGTTGATAAAGCCCGTAGGATCATTGCTTGCCTACCTATGTTGTGATGACGATCATACTTATGGGAGCTGGGTAGTCGATAAGCACATCTTTAAAAGGTCCTTAGTCGTAGGAGTACCGAGACTGGGCATCGATATTCCGGAGTAGAATAGTGTATACGTTTTCAGACCCCGACGAAGAGCGATGCTTGGTCCCGCAGCCATTGGTATTTTGCACCTAAGATCGTATATAAATGCTCACTGGGGGTGAGTACATTGGACGAACTCGCCGAGAACTTCTAGATGGTACTATACCTATCGTCAGATAGCAGTTCTCAGGTGACATGAGTACAGGTCAGTCTTCAGACATAAGATCGTCATTTATCTCGTATGAGTTCCCGCTGTACTTTGATCACTGCCTTACCACGGCTTTACTGAGGCGTGCAAACTGGTTTTGGTTGGGTACAGTCCCAACCCACATGGAGGCAGTGAGTGATTGTTAGGGATTCGTCTCTCCCGGTATTGGGAGTCGATATCGCCCTGTATTCGATTGGGTAGGACCATAAGACCCTGGCCTAAGAAGGATGGGATTTACTGATAGGTTGATAAGTAGTTTCTCGGATTGGTCCTGAGCTGCATCAGCACGAATTATAGGGTTATTAGGGTCTGACGTTTACCACCCCCTAGACCCGGTATGCGATACTCTCAGACGAAGAGACCGGACTGTATGGAGATTGTCACAGATAGGCTCAGTAGGGATCCGGATGAGTTTGCTCATCGGCCTTCCTTTTCGACAGGTACTCGGGTAGCCGTTACGTACAGCCAGTGCCGCTGACATGCTTATGGTTATAGATTTATCCAGTAACTCACTGCCGACGTACTGTCGAGTCTTTAGAGTCCTACATAGAGCGTTTCCTTGGTTCAGGAGAAATGATATAGTAGCCGTATTGGATACGTGCAGGGTTTCGATCGATCGATTATACTATGTACCCGGACTTTTGATCGGACAATTGATAATACTAGCCGGCTCGTGATTGAGCCGGATTATTATATTAGGTATTGATTTAATAATTTACATATATGTATTTCGATATGTATATTCTAGTATTATGTTCTTTGTGTTATTCTATCTCTTTGTGTATTCCAATTTTTATACGAATACAGGTATGTATATACTGTAGACTGTAATCCGTATTTATACGGAAAACATTCTAGAAGGTGGACACCTCATTTTAGTCTTTTCCATTTATCTTTAAATGGAAAAATGAGGTGTAAATAAGGTGAGGGGAGTATGGTGAGAACCATGCTTCAATAGTATTGACAAATGAATTTTTAATTCATTTGTGCAAACTATTGAAGCATGGTTGCTTTTTATATTTGTAAAAATATATTTTACAAAACCAAGCTTGAGCTTTTCTCTCTCATGCTTGATTCATTTTTCCCACTCACCATTTTTCTTCACTCTCCTCACTTGTTTCTTGATCTTCTCCACCTTTGTCTTCAACCTCCTCTCTGCACTCTCATGTGTTGAGAATCAAGAGAGGAGGTGAGATAGAAACACATATTGAACTTCATACTACATCCTAGACTCTTTAGATTAGCAATATAAAGCCTCTAGTTGCTCCATTTGACACTTAGTGTGGAGCTAGAGCCATGGACTACATTCCTCGGGTGGATCATCTTCGATGGAGGGAGACCGATGAACAAGCGCGATCTAGGAGAACCGAATTAGAAAGGAAAGAAGAACAAGCTCGATCAAGGAGATCACTAGGAGCACAAGAGGATAGAAGATCGAAGGACCCGGATCTTTGGGTGGGACACATCTATCATAGTAGATAGATATCCTCTTAGTTAGCTAGTTTAGGTTTATGGTAGATCCGACATCGGGTTATTCTAGCGCCATTTTTTAAACCGTAGAAAAAATTTTGTTCCGCAAACGGCCACGGTAGATAGCCAGGGCGTTAGTATAACCCAACATGGTATCAAAGCTACTAGGCAGGGATGCCGACCTATGAGGGGTTCTCACTGTGGCGAAGCACATACTCTTACCACCAGGGTACCCCGTGCGGTTATATGGTCTGGCTGGTTGTAGTCCGTCGCGAGGGGATTACATAAGAAGTAGCTGTTGAGGGACCTATGTGCACCACATCCAGTTTCTGCTGCGCTGACTGACCCAACATGGTATCAGAGCCATCCCATAAACCCTTAACTAGCAGTTCAAACGATGTTTAAAATTATGAAACCGAAATAACTCCTAAACTATGAAACCGAAATCCAGTTAGGAATATGTATGACCTAGAGGCCATTATTGTATGATATAGTGGATGCTTAGACATATATATAGAGGACTTTCTTGCTCGACATGATAGTATGCTATCTGGTTGCTCTTTATCTTAACATGTACACTTCTATTATTATACTGTCTCTCGATACATGTTGATAAAGCCCTTAAGATGTTTGCTTGACTTCCAGGACTATGATGCGGGTCATACTACTAGGACTTGTGTAGTCCAAAAGCACATCCTTCAATTGTTCCTAGTCGAGGGAGTATCGAGACCGGCCATCGATATTCCAGAGTAGACTAGTGTGTACGTTTCTTGACCATGTAGGGGGTGATGGTTGATCCCATAACTATTGGTGTTTGAAATCAAAGATTGTATACAGGTGCTCATTAGAGAATGGGTACACCGAGCATGACTCGCCGAGAACTCCTAGATGGTACCATACCTATCGTCAGATAGCAGTTCTCTGGTGACACTGGTACAGGTTAGTCTGTAGACCCGAGATCGTCATAGTGTTTTGTGTTGTTCCTACTGTGCTTTGATTTCCTCCTTACCATGGCTCAAAGGAGTCATGCAAGCAGGTGGATTTTGGGTACAGTCCTGAGTCACATGGAGGCAGTGAGTGATAGGAGGGGTTTCGTCTCTCCCGATATATGGAGTTGATGTTGCGCTATACTTGGTTGGCTATAACAGTAAGTCCCTGGCCAGGGGTGATAAGATTTACTGGTAAGTATTATCAGTAGCTTATCGATCTGTTATGAGCCATACATCGGCATTACTTATCAAGTTACCGGGGTCTGACGATTCCACCCCTAGATTTGATATGCGACATATCAGACGAAGAGACCAGACTGTACGGTAAGTGTTACTTATAGGCTTCATGAGAGTTTGGAAAAGCTTGCTTTCTGATCTTCTAATCGCTCAATATCTAGGTAGCCGTTACGTCCAGCTAGTACCGCTGATGTCTTGTGGGTAACTGATGTGATCATTACGTACTGCTAGCGTATTGACGAGTTTTTAGAGTCCCACACAAAGGTTTCCTAGTTCAAGCGAAACGAAGTAGGACACAATGCTGATATGTGCGGTTGCCTGATTAAATACGAGTATGTGATACCGTATTCTAATCTGGCGACATTTAATATCGGTTAGATTACATGTGATATAACCGGATTATTGAATCAAGTGTTGATTTGATAATGTGATATACAGATAAATGATATTAGATGGTTATATATGATCTAACCGGATTATTAAATCAAGTGTTGATTTAATAATTTGATATATATTTATATTTGATATAATTATATATTAACTAATATTAATGCTCACTAATTATTTTCTTCTCTTAATATGTATATATATATATATCTGTGTGTGTGTGTGTGTGATCTCTCTCTCTCTATATATATATATATTTGGATTTTCTATTTTGAGAAAATAGAATAAAGAGGTGAAAATTGGAGAGATATTTGTGGTATGGTGTAAAGCATGGCTTGGTCATTATTTTATTCATTTGCATTTACTGTTGAAGTATGGTTGGATTTTATTATTGTGAGAAATAATCCATGCTTCAATAAGTGAGATGAATGAGAGAGCCATTCTTCACTTGATCATTTTATGCTACCTCATTTGCTTAGCTCTATTCATTTTAATTTTCATCTTCCTCCAAGCTCTAACCCTCACATGAGTTGTGAACCCTAGGGCTTGTGAGAATTCTTAGTGAGCTAAAACACCCAGTTCATCATCCTACTCTAGATTAGCCATTTAGATTAGGGTGTTTGCTTCACTAATGCATGATTAGTGAAGAGGTAGCATGACCTAGAGAAGTTTCAAGGTGGATCTGTTAGGAATATGTATGCCCTAGAGGCCATTATTGATGATATAGTCAATGCTTAGACATATATATAGAGGACTTTCTTGCTCGACATGATTGTATGCTTTCGGGTTATCTTTATCTTAACATGTAGACTGGTATTTATACTGTCTGTCTATTACATATTGATAAAGCCCTTAGGATATGTACTTGACTACAAGGATTATGATGAGATCATAGTAGTGGGGCCAGGGTGGTCCAAAAGCACATCATTTAATCAGTTCCTGGTCGTAGGAATATTGAGATCAGGGCATCGATATTCCAGTGTAGACTAGTGTGTACGTTTCTTGTTCCTTAGAAGGCGATGGTTGATCCCATAACTATTGGTGTGTGACATCAAAGATTGTACACAGGTGCTCATTGGAGTATAGGTACACCGAACATGACTCGCCGAGAACTCCTATATGGTAGTATACCTATCGTTAGATAGCAGTCCTCTGATGATACTGGTACAGGTTAGTCTGTAGACCCAAGATCGTCATAGAGTCTTGTGTGGCTCCCACCGTGCTTTGATTTCCTCCCTACTATGGCTCAAAGGAGTCGTGCAAACAGGTGGGTTTTGGGTACAGTTCCGAGTCACATGGAGGCAATGAGCGATAGGAGGGGTTTCGTCTCTCCCGGTATTGGGGGTTGGTGTTGCGCTATGCTCGATTGGCTATAACTGGAAGTCCCTGGCTAGGGCTGCTACCGAGATTTACTGATAAGTATTATCAGTAGTTTCTCAAACCGTTATAGGCCAGACATGGGCATGGCTTATCACGTTACTGGGGACTGACGTTTACCACCCCTATACATGATATGCGATATATCAAACGAAGAGACCGGACTGTATGGTAGTGTTACTGATAGGCTTCATGGAGAGTATAGACAGGCTTGCTTGTTGATCTTCATATCGCTCAATACCTGGGTGGCCGTTACGTCCAGCTAGTACCGCTGACGGCTTGTGGGTCACTGATTTGATCATCACATACTGCTGGCGTATTGAACAGTCTTTAGAGTCCCACACAGAAGTTTCCTGGTTCAAGCGAAATGAGGTAGGACACATATGTGATATGTGTGTGGGCCTGATTAAATACATGTATGTGATACCGTATTGTAATCTGGCAGTTATCTGTTATCGGTTCGGTTATATGTGATATAACCAGATTGTCGAATCAAGTGTTAATTTGATAATGTGATATTGAGATAAATGATATTAGTCGGTTATATGTAATATAACCGGGTTATTATATCATTTGTTGATTTAATAATGTGATATAATTATATCTTAACTAATATCAGTAGCTCACTAATTATTCTTCATAATATATATATTAATATATATATATAATAATAATAATAATAATAATAATAATAATAATAACAATAATAATAATAATAATAATGAAGCATTGCATAAAATTCTATTTTTTGAAAATAGAAATGAGGTGGAAAACGAGAGCATGGTTGCAAGCATGGGATTTATTTTGGTTTATTCATCTTGACTCACTATTCAAGTATGGTTGCAATTTTATATTGAAAAATTTCATGCTTGAATGAGTGAGGGTCAAGAATTGTCATTCATTCTTTGCTCATTCTCAACACTTAGCCATTTTGCTTGCTTTGCTCCCATGGTTGCTCTTTAGCTTCTTCTTCTTCCTCAATCCCATGCTTCAAGCTTCAACCCTCACATTTGATGTGAACCATGAAACTTGAACACAAACTTATGAGCAAATTAAACCCCTACTTCACCATCACACACTTTAGATTAGCAATTTGATGTGGACTGTTGCGTTCACTAATGAGATTAGTGAAGAGTTAGCTTGAGCTTGCAGACTTCGGGTGGATCGTCTTTGGCGTGAAGATCAGGAAGGACGTTTGTTCAACTCGAAGAGGAGCCTAGTAGAGTCGCGTGGACTTCAACCCTGAGCTATTGAAGAGAAGGAATCCAACCACAAAGGATGTATGCTCTTTTCTTCTCTTTATGTTCATCACATCATGTCACGACCCGAAAAGTACGGAACATGACCGGCACTTAAATTACGAAACGTCTCGCAACATACGTAACCTAAGTAAGCCCAAAACCCAGAAATCCAAACCAAGTAAAGGAGTATAGTGAAGGAAAACCATTTTAAAAGCATGAAGTTTAACAACATAAGCCGAAATATGCATTTTTAAAATATCAAGTCTTTTCTAAAAATTTCGGCAGAGTTTCTTTTGTAAAAACTGACCCCAAATAGGTATAAACCTGATAAAGCATATATAATGAATAAAGGCATCCCCAAGCGGGAGCTAGCTCGTCGCCAACCGGCGGACAAAACCACACGATGTAATATAATATACAACGCCGAAGGGTGAGGATCAAAACTGAAAAGGAAACTCAAAACAATATGGAATCCATAATAATACAAGCGTGACTCTAAGGTAGAAATAATATACACTGGTCTTCTATGTCTATCAAATATACAAGTCTTGTTGATAGAGTTTTAACTAGATACAACTGAAATAACAAATATACAATGTTGGTCCTGATACAAAAGAACCCACCTACCAAAGCAATCACCCGGAAGGGACAGTGTGCCAGCAAAACCGCAATGAAACCTGTGCGGCAAAACCTGCAAGAAACTGTGGCACAACGGGGGTGAGTTGCCAACTCGTGAGTAGAAAACATCTACGAGTAGAAATCGCATGCATAACGCAATCCTAGGTCATATCAACTAATATCCTCAAATAAAAATCCTGGTCCATCTATGTATAAGTGTAATACTACATGCTCGAGTCAGTACCTCCGATAGCAACATATCAGATATATGATGTATGAATGCATTCCAAATGAAACAGAATACATCAGGAATGAGACAACTGTTTTCTTTATTCTATGAGATTTCTGTATGTATATAAATCGCGTATCATCAATGAAATCTACAGATAAAACAGTGTCCAGCATCGACACAAAACATAAATCTCAGTATCTCAATACCTCAAGCTCCGGCTATCCGGACTGGCCAGTATCAACAAATCTCAATACCTCAAAATCTCAAAATCTCAGTGTTTCAAATCTCACTATCTATGGCTCCATCATCCTGATCGGCCCCTAATATCAATCACACGACCATGAACGGTATGCTCCGGATATCCGACGCATCAGGTAAAATCACCGGTAGGCAGTCTGCCCCTGCCGGATTCATCGTCTACACCTCGATCTTCTTGCCTCGGGGTACCTTACCGGGTCTACCATGTACCCGCAGACGGTTCATCGAACTCCTCGAATCGGGTCTCGAAATCCATCTCATAACCGAGAAAACATCATGGTGGATGACTCATACATCACGAGAAAACCACACTTTTCATTTTAAAAAGAGAGAGAGAGAAAGAGAGAGAGAGAGAGAGAGAGAGAGAGAAGTTTATATATGTATTCCTGCGGTTTTCTCCTAAATCCAGTAAATCTCATGAAAATCCAAAATCCAATCATCAATAGCAAGTAAACAGTGAATATTGGGATAAAACTCCATAATACCGCATAATCAATGAATACATGAATCCATCTGATATCATGCAATGAATGCGATAGTTAAACTAGCATCTAAAAGCTATAACATATTGCAACTATCAACTTAGCAAGCTATGTCAAGGAATAGTAGTTTCTAAAGTGTACGTGACATGGCAATTACCGATGAAGATGTGTGTGAGCCGACAACCAAGTGTATGTGGAGCATACGCATCATCGGTAATGGTGCTGGTGTCCTAACAGCATAGTTTCATAATAATTACAGATAACATGTGTATAAGCATGCAATGCGATGAAACATCATGAATATACAGAAAGCGATATGATAACAACAACCTTGAAGAAATAATCCTACCCAATGTATGAGTCATACAATTTGGTATTTAAAATACTCACAATCCTCCACTTTTGAAAACTAGTATGACTCGAGCCCAGTCAAAAGGGTAAGGAAATCCATCTAAGTCTTAGTTGATCTATATATTTCTAGTAGTCGGTGATCTCGCATCCATAGTATCACGTACGATAAAATATAAATATTATGACATCCTCGAGTCAATAGTGTGGATCTAACATCATAATCATATCTCGTACGGTAAATCTATCGTACGGCATCCCAAATCTAGGTAAGGGTCAAATATCATATTTATCTCATTACTCATCTGATATCCTTATCATCACATATCGTGAACAGGGGGGTACCGATCTAAGTCTAGTACACTACTAATGTCATCAACAATATCATGCTCTGGCTACTGATCAAAAATCTCCTACAATCCGATGTCATCCACACATATCATCATATAGAAGTATATATCGCCCAAGTGATCCATTAAAAATATCTTAACATATCTTCTCTCATATCTCGATCACATGTCAACTATCGTCATATATACAAACAACATAGTATAGTCGTCCAACGACCCGTTATAACATCATGACATATCTCGGTCACACATTAAATATCTCACGGCATCATGCCCGATCAGATCGACTCATTCCCGAGTATCATATAACATTCTCGTCATCCAAGAATGTGAATATACCAATCTAAATATGTCCCCAATACGCACAAGGATATCAATGTATGCGAGTATGTGTATGTGCGTGTATGCAAATCTTTACCCTAGGGTTTTCGTGACTAAGAAATAGACTAAAGTCCTTCTTCAATTCTCGCTAACACTAAAACCCATGATCACCTAAAGCTCCCCTTGCTAAGTGTTCAATCTCTCCATAACATATAAATGCATATCTAAACATATCACATCATTTCTTACGACTTTGCGGGGGTGCTATACGCCATCCACCCGACTTCTCCCCGTAGATATAAATCTACTTACCTTGCTTCTTATGTGTCGATGCCGATGCCGCCACGCGCTTGCTTGTCACCTCAAAGTCTTCGTGGGGGTACCTACACATCATAACGTATCGTATCGTATCAAAATCCAAATCAAAGCCAAAACGACGCACGAAACTCACATAGGTCAAAACCCATGGTTTGCGCTCGCAAAACAACCCGATATCACTCGATATAGACGTACAAACGTCAAGTGATCGAGATAAAACACAACACTAAAATCTAGAAATTAAAATACGCAAAACCATAACTCGAATCAAAACAGCAACTTGAGAAAGCTGTCCTAGATTTTGATTAAGGTGAAAACAATGCTCCAAAACAACACAAGGGTGTTATATAGTGTGTATATGACATACAGAAGCAACCTGGGCCATAACTCCCACCAAGTGGCCGAGCACTCTCCTTAGAATTCCGAGCTCGCCGGCCCTGGGTGCTCCCATGGGGTTCGTCTTGCTACAGGGGGTCCCTAGGGCCAATTAAAGTCTACAGGGGTTGTTTGCTCATCTCGTATCTGTCACAGGTCATCCCAGATTTCCCTACACACCCTAAACGTTCACAAACCGACATGAAAAGTTCTGTAATTCCGTATTTTGGTTTTAAGGTTTTGTTAAGTCTGGGTTTTGGACAAGTTGGGGGGTTCAAGGTCACTACTAGGGCTTTACTACACTAACACAACTCAAATTAACCCTAACCCTCTCTACGGATATCCAAAGTCCGCTAAACTTCGCCATATCGATTTTTAACTTGAATAGAGGCTAAAGCAATTGATATACTATTCTATTTGTGAAGGGATTACCTCATTTGACACTCATGAACCCTCTACAGCGCTAAAAAGCAAACTTTCTTGGTCCAAAGTGTAGCTTAAGGGCTTGTGCATAATTTTTGTGAAGAGTAGATGGGGTTTTGGTGTTGTTTTGATGTAGTTTTAGGGTTTTGAAGTGGAGGTGGAGGAGGGTGCTGCTATGGGAGTGAGGGAGGAGAGGAAAAGATGAAGAAGATGAATGATGAATGAGATCCATGCTTGGTTGACCCCTCACCCCTCTCTCCCATGCCCATCCCTCTTGCAATCATTGTGTCTCTTTGACTTTTCTTTTTCCTTGCCTTTTCTTATCTTTTCTTTTTAAAAGGCCATGCATGATAAACATAAGGAAAAGCCATTATACAAAATTGTAACAACTGTGAAAAATGTGACATGTGCATGTCATGTACACAAAACACGCTTAATGCGCGATTAGCGATATTTAATCGCGATTAGCATTAAAAGTACAAAAAAAATCATAAAAATTCATAATTCTCCTAAATAACATAAAACACCATCTTTTCAGTAATTTCCATAATTTCCCAAATTTTTCCCAATTTATCGGTATTTATGTCACGACCCAAAGTTCGGCCCGTGACCGGCACTTAACCACGTAACGTCTATAGGCGTAACACGACTAAGTAAGCCGAAACCCAGAAATCAAAACCATTGAAAAAAGAGTGAGAAGAAACATTAGTTTAATACATTTAGAAAAGCTTAAGTAATTTAGTAAAATTCTTTAAAGTTTAAGTTGTTTTCTTTAAAAAATTCGCCAGCATTTCCTTTGTAAAAACTCGCCCCGAAATCGGGTACAGGACAAGATATAAATAAAGATGACATGTAAAATGAATAAAGCATCCCAAATAGGAGCAATCACGCTCAACGGCGGAAACAATCACCACAATGATAGTATACGACGCCGTAGCAAAGAAAGAGAAAAAATAAGTGAAGACAACATGAAAGATAAAACTGCATAAATAAAGTCGGCTCACAACGAGCTCGACACCAGAGTACAAAATAATTTACATCGTCCTCACTACTGGTCTCTAAGTCAATACATGAATAGTAGATGGAGAGTACTAGATAAAACAGTGTATACAACTGGAAAATAAACGGATACCGCAAAAACCTACCTATCAGCAAAAGGGCTCACGCGCCGACTGCAGTGGTATCCGTAGCAAAAGATGCAAGAAAGTAGCCTGCCGCGACTACTCCGAGAGGCAACCTGCAAACACTGTGGCACAACGGGGGTGAGTTGCCAACTCGTGAATAGTAGATAACATATAAAGGTAATCGCGAGTATGCACGTACTGCGATACTCTAACCCATGCCAACAAATAACATCTATATGATGAGCTGGATGCAATGATCATGCAACAAGCACGATCTAATAACATCTCTACATGATGAGCAGGGTATGCAATAATCATGCATAGCAAATGCAATCTAATAACATCTATATAGGATGAGCAGGGTATGCAATAATCATGCATCGCAAATGCAATCTAATAACATTTATATAGGATGAGCAGGGTATGCAATAGTCATGCATAAGCACTGTATCAGGTACTACACTACAAGATGAGATACATAACAATGAATGCTGAGCATGGGATAAAATACATCTACACGGAATGTCAACGTGGAAAAGTAACCGGTGTCCATCTGTTAGTTATATGTATGCCCTAGAGGCCATTACTATACACAGGATGTATATTGTAGTGGATGCTGGGACATATATAGGGAGGACTTTCTTGCTCAACATGATAGTATGCTATCTGGTTACTCTTTACCTTAACGTGTACACTGATTGTCTCTCTGTTGCATGTTGGTAAAGCCCTTAGGATGTGTACTTGACTACCTGGACTATGATGCAGATCATACTAGTGGGGACATGGTAGTCCATAAGTACATCCTTCAAGGTCCCTAGTCGTGGGTGTATCGAGACGGGGCATCGATATACCAAGTAGACTAGCGTATACCTTCTCGACCCATACAGATGGGCGATAGATGATCCCATATCCATTGGTGTTTGACATCAGAGATGATATACGGGTGCTCAGTGGAGACTGGGTACACTGGACGGACTCGCCGAGAACTCCCAGATGGTATTATACCTTACGTCAGATGGCAGTTCTCTGGTGACACTGATACAGAGTAGTCTGTTGACCCGAGATCGTCATAGAGTCTTGTGTGGTTCCCACTGTGCTTTGATTTCCACCTTACCACGTCCAAGAGGGCGTGCAAAACGGTGGTTTTTGGGTACAGTCCCGAATCACATGGAGGCAATGAGCGATAGGAGGGGATTCGTCTCTCCCGGTATAGGGAGTTGATGTTGCGCTGTGTTCGATTGGCTATAACCGGAAATCCCTGGCCAGGGTTGCTGAGATTTACTGGTAAGTGTTACAAGTAGTTTCTCGAATTGTTATAGACCTCATATCGACACGACTTATCGAGCTACTGGGGTCTGACGTTTACCACCCCTAGGCGAGATATGCGACATATCAGACGATCAGACCGGACTGTACGGTAAGTGTTACTGGTTGGATTCACAGGAGTGTGAGCGGGCTTGCTCGTCGATCTTCTGATCGCTCAATACCCGGGTGGCCGTTACGTTTAGCAGACCGCTTGTGGCTTGTGGGTGTTTGATATGATCATCACCTGCTGCCGGCGTATTGACGAGTCTTTAGAGTCCTACACAGAGGTTTCCTGGCTCAAGCGAAACGAAATAGGAGCGCATATGAGATATGTGCGGGACCGATAATAATGCGTGTATGTGATACCGTATTCCATTCTCGCGATGAATGTATCGAATGGTTGTATGCGATATAACCTAGTTATCGAATCGAGGATTGATTCGATAAGCCGATACATTGAATATTAGTCAGTCATATGCGATATGATCGGATCGTTAAATCAAGTGTTGATTTAATGATTTAATGCATAATTATATATTTGATATATTACTTTGCATTAACTAGTATTGGTTCACTTTAAATGGATTTTCTCACTTGAAATGCGCATTGTATATGTGATATATTTTTGTGCACAAGATTGTATCATGTTTGATGATACATGCTCACTTGGGTTTGTGTAAAGATTAAACCATGGTTGTATAATGGTTAGGGTTTTCTTTTTCTTATCTATTTATTTATTCATTTATTTATTTCTTTTTGGCAAGAAATAAAATGGTTGCTAGTTTTGTTTTATATTGAAAGTTCATGAAGGTTTGAAAAGTTGACCATTTTGTTTCTTTCCTTTAACCTAACCATTCCACTTAACCCTAGTTTATTCTCTACACCTAATCATGGTTTGAATATGATAAGTATTGTTTTTATTTTCTTTTTAGATTAACTTATCATAACATTTATCATATTCTTGCTTCTTCTTCTTCTTCACTTCAAGAAAAAGCTTGCTATCAACAATGGCAACTTGTGAAAATGAGTGAGAAATCCAATTCTAAAGTGAACCCACCTCCTATTTCTTCATCCTCTACCTCTTGCCAAGTAGTATAGGGTGTTCTCTTCATAAGTTTCGTGACTTGGTGAAGTGGGAGCTTGAACTTGTGATGCCTCGACGTAGATCATCTTCGGCATCGAAGTCGACGACCTAGCCCGCCCATTTTTCCGATGAAGCCGACGCTAGAGCCCGGGATTCGATTTGGACAGCGAGGAGACTTCATTGCGGAGCTATGGAGGTGGAGAACCGGATCTACAAAGGTTGTATTTCCGTTCTTGTAGTTATGTTGTTAACTAGTTTCATTTGTCGCCTAAAAATCTAGTCAACGATCCGTATTAGGATTTCTCGGCCCTTGTAATTTTTGAAATTGGCATGGTTGATGCCTTGTGAGACCTCATTAGTGTGCCTAGGAACCCTACAGTGGTATCAGAGCCTAGCTAGAGCCTTAGGCGATGCGTAGACGAAGTTTGAAAGCCGAACGAACCCGAAACCCTAAAATTTCATGCTCTCTGGACTTTTTTCAAAAACTGGGTTTTTTCCAGATTAAAAATGCTTAAAAAATTCAGCAGGGAATTATAAAAATTACGGTGCAAAATTTTACAAAAGATTCCTCTATCATGCGGCGGAACCGCGGCAGAAGCCTAGCTTCTGCGGCGGTTCCGCGGCCAATTGATGACATCAGCCAACCATTTTTGCACAGTAACTCCTCTTTTCTGGTGCTGGATTTTCTGGGAATTTTTAATATTTATTCAAGAGTTGAATTTTCTGGGGTTGTTTTGGGGATTCGATGATTCGATCGGATTATCAGATTTGTCTATGTGCTTTCCGGACAATTATTGAATATGTTAAAAAGTTCGACCGGATATAAATACCCAATCTTTCCCCTGCCGGAAAATTTCCAAGTGTTGGATTTTTCCGAGGTTTAAAGACGTTCTAAGTAGTGCAAGTAACGCGATGGTCCCTCTAGAAGACAACAAACCTTAACTCGATTATGTGACCGTCTTGAACTGCCCTTTGAACCTTCGGGTTTGGGGCAGTACGGCGTGCCACATGTGAGGCGTTGGCTTAACCCTTCTACGGCTGGACCGTTGGTACTGAGGCACGAAGTGAATGTCTTTGAACTTATTTCATGAGTTGAGCTGTTTCGGGAAAACTTGGGTATTCGATTGTTCGATCGGAAAGTTTAACATTTTCTATCTTATTCGGAATGTGATACAATAATTGGAATTCACAATATGTTATGAGATAACTGAATGAATGTTATAAACATAGCAGTTTAGTCTCACTTGATCGGTTGCCACAGAATTTTGATGCGATCAAAAGTCCCTCGCAATCACGTAGCATACGCGGATACTCGCAGGGTAAACTTAATAGACAGCTACACCCCATAGCCCCGACCAAGTGACTGTAGGAGAACCCCGTCGTCGAAAGCATCCGTTCTGGTGCTTGCGGTAGCGATGTTCCGCCTTGGTGCACTTTGTCGACGGCGTCGGGGGTGCGGCCGTCTACTGAAGTTTGCGACGAGCATTCGATCAGGATGTCGGGAATCTTGTTGAATTGCCCGACTTGGTATTGAAAAGAGTTTTCGATTTTGAGACTAAAATGCGGGGTTTATAATTGTTAGGCATGCGATGTCTAATTAATTCATTTGGTCAGGCATGCGATGTCTGAGGTGGTTGTGGATTCCAACTGTTGTAGTTTTACACTTTCTTTTCTGTGACCGTAAGTGTAATATGTGATATCGCCGGTTTCGTTGCTATATGTCAACGACAATTGGGATGCGCATATTTACTTACGTTGATGACATGTGATGTTATGTGTTGCTGGATATGTTATATTGGATCGTCGTGTTTGAATAGCCGGGGTTTTTTATGTGAGATGAGTGTTTTTCATTTTCATTCATGTAAAAGCTTGTATGTAATATTCTTTTATTGGGGCACTTCCAGGTTGCGGAAGATGTCACCGTTTGTATATTATTTACTTTTCCACACTAGGATAGACCCAAGGAGGAAGGCACAAGTAACCGGGTTCTAGGGTCCAGTGGGAGACCAACTCGAGGAGTCGAGTCCGGGTCTCCTAACCCTAGAATTGGTAGGGTTTCTTGCCGCTCTCGTAGGGGTCTAGGGGTGTGGGTTTGGCTATTCATCGCGACCGTGGAATCCGTGTTTTATACTGGCTCGTATTGAAAACACGGACGTCCTAGTATATCCAATATTTCATATGTTTCTTCTGCTGCGATATCTGTGATGTGATCATGTGATATGTTCTGTGATGGATACTGTATATAGTATATATGATATATTATATAGACGTTACTTATGTTTTACACCCGCGCTAGCCCTGCCCCGCTCTGCCGTTAGTTACCTAACCTAACGGTGCACGAGGGGACATCGAGGCGAATGCGGATGGCATAAGTGTACGTCGTATTTATCTGTGATGTTTAGGTACTTAAATGATGGGACTTCATTAATATGATTAATGAAAGAAAAATAAACCTAAGATGTTGTGGAATCGAATTTCAAAAATAAAATCAGGTAGCTACAGTTCTTGCTTTGCACAGCGGTATATATGATATATCCTGCACCTTATTCGATAAGGAAAGGACCGAGATCCCTTCACCGGGAGTGACTCCTTTAGCAATAACTGGCAGATGCTACACCCCTCGGTTTGTCTTTTGATTGCTTCTATAGTTTTTGCTTTGCATAGTGATATATATGATATATCCCGCACCTCATTCGACGAGGAAAGGACCGACGATCCCTTCATCGGGAGTGACTCCTTTAGCAAAACTAGAAAAGCCTCAAAAGCACTCCATTTTAAAATCATTTGATTCTACGACGATATCATGTTCATTACGCTCATGGTTTTCTGAAAACCTGCGTAGCCCTCCGTCATTTCAGATAAGTACTACTTAGTATTCGTGCTACGGTAGTTTGGCATTCGTCAAGGCGTAGTGTACGGTAGCTAACTAGTATTTATCTGCTTATGCATATGATGCAGATTGGATTAGGGTATTCGTACGGCGTTGTTTGGCATTCGTCAAGGGTCGTGCGGGTGGGTTTAATTCAATCAAGAAATGTACGGGTTGAACTTGACTAGTGGACTATGGGTTGTTTGGCATTCGTCAAGGTCATAGAACACTAGGGGTAAAATATTATTGGGAATTTCAAGTGTTGAAATTTGCAATGAGATTGCATACCTTCTATGAGATAGTTGGATCCCGATACTCACTGCGAGTAAGAGTTACTCCTGGGAGAGTTTTACACATTGCAATTAGCTGATCAAGTAGGTGTCTAGAAAGGTGTCAATGGAGTTACGCCTCTGGGAAAACGAGGTTTACATTAATTAGGTTCGTGCGAAAGCACGGGGGACCTCCCTCAAAGTACCGACACTGGCCTGGCTGAAAGATTGGCGAACTTGTAGTGTGTAATTAATCCCGGCTAGTCTTTCCTTTTAGGGTTTGAAGGAAGATTTGATAAAAAGCAGTGGGAGCCATCCTGATTAGATAAAATAATAACCAATCTGATCTTGCTAGAGCGCACGCTGAGTGCTTTCTTCTCTCTCTCTCCTGGTAGCGACCATATCACGCCTTAATCAAGATAATAATACGGAATATTTGACCGAACCCGCTTGTTATACTGAGCTGGGGAACGTTGGTCCCGCTCCAACTTATAATTGTTATAGGACAGAGCAGGAAATTGGGGATTACCAGAATTCCTATGCCGCCCAAACGAAGAGAGTGCATGCTGATGCATCATCTTCGGGTGTGTTCTTTATACAGAACTGTTTCTCTATTCTCTACGTCCTAGGTATTTGATACCGGATCAGGATTCCAGATATGTAATATGTTACATACGTCTACAGAAAGGTAAAGAACTGAGAACGGGTGATAAGTTTCATGAGGCAGAAAACGGGGCAAGTGTTGCAGCCAAGTCTGTTGGTCACTGTCACCCTGTATTACCAATACATTGATTCTGAACGAATGTTATTAGATACCGAACCTGATATGCAAAATCATATCTGTCTCTTTATTAGTAAAGAAACGATAAAATTTTGTATTGTCGGATTATGTTTTGAACATTTCCTATATCAAAAGTCGATCGGTTCAGGCACGTTATCTAAAAGCATTAATGTTCTAAATCAAACTACAGTTCTTTAGTATACGGAACACACACAAGAGGAGGAGTTCAGAAATGAACGAATCCTTCTTGAGACATTGTAGACTAGGTCATATCAATGTGACCAGACTAGCTGAAGTTACATATAGATGCATGTTTAAATCAGTTTGAATTTACATCTTGTGAAACTTGCCAGTCATGTCATAAAGATACGATGACCATAGCTCTGTTTATTGGAAACAGAGAAAGAGTTAGTGAACTCTTGGGATGATACATGTTGATGTATGTAAGGTCCCCTGTCTACATATGCCAGGACTGGTTCTTTGTACTTCGTTACATTCTCTGATAATCTCTCTAGATTCAGACATATGTTCCTGTTGAAACACAAGTCCGAACCTTTTGAGATATTCACAGAATATGATTTAGAAGTAGAAAACCAAAACACGGGTATAAGTATTATGTCCTTTGATGAGATCGATGAGGAGAATACTTGAGCACGAAATTCTTGGACTTTTCTAAAGGAGAATGAGATTCTCTCTCAGCATTACTCCTCCATATATACCATAGCACGATGGTATATCGGGGCGGAGCAATTACACCCTATATGATAAGGTGCGCTCTATGATGAGTACTACTGAGTTACCTATTTCCTTTTAGGGAGTTATGCACTTGAGAAGCTGCATACCAATTGAATTGGGTTCCAAGAAAATCAGTTGCCTACCGCTTCATATGTGATATAGAAAGGGAAGAGCCCATATCTTAAGTTGGTTAAGATTTGGGGTTGTCCGGGCTATGTCTAAAAGCATAATCCGGACAAGCTCGAGGCAAGGTCTGTAATGTAGAACTGGAAAAGTTCCAGCTATACAGGTTACAGCATATGATTTAATAAAACCAAAGGATTCAATAGTTACCAACGAACCTCAGCCTCTCCGCCGATCTAGTAAGGTTCCTCACCCGCCTGAGAGATACTTCGGTTTCTCGATGACAGTCGGAGCGAGGATTGCATCATGAGATGATGACCCAACTAGTTTCGAGCTGACCATCAGGAGTGTGACTCTGTAAGATTGGCTGGATGCTTAGTGATCTGAGATGGAATCCATGTACACCAACAAAGTATGGACTTTGGTTGCTATATCTGAAGGGTTAAATCCCCATCATGAGCAAGTATATCTTGAGAAGATTACTTGGTGTAGATGGAAAAGTTGAGACTTTCAAAGCTAGACTTGTTAAAGGTTTTCGTCATCGACCAGGCGTGGAGAAAGACGAAACCTTTTCAAATGGCTATGCTTAAGTCCATCCAGATCCTACTTGCCACGGCTACATACCATGACTGCGATATCTGGCGGTTGGGTGCCATGACTGCTTTTCTAAATGATGTTTTTGAAAAAGGCGTCTATAAGTACACAGCCAGAGGGCTTCGCAGACAGTGGGAGCAGCGGAAACGTGCACAAGATGCTTTATAGGATAAAGCAGACATCGCGGAGTTGGAACATCTGTTTTGATGAGTTAGTCAAAGAGTTTGACATCATCAAAATGGTAGATGAACCTTGTATATACAAGAAGGTAGTAGGGAGTATGGTAATGATCCTCGTAGAGTACGTGGATGACATACTCTTGATAGGGAAGGAGTTTCCTATGCTACGCTCGGTCAATCTCCGTTTATCACAAGGATTCTCCATATAGGATCAAAGTGATACCTCCTAAATCCTGGGTTTTGGATCTATGAGATAGATCTAATTGGATGTTAGGATTCTCACTAATTGTAGTGAGATGGTATCAACCGATCCTAGGGAGAATCACTGGAAGGGATCCAGGGTGATAAAGACGACTGAATGTCAGTCACAGGCATTGTCTTTACCCTCAATAAAGGGGCGGTATGTTGGAAGAGTTCCAAGCAAGATACCGAGGCATACTAGACGATAAAGGCAGGATACATCGCTACTTAAGATGCTACCAAAAAGGCAGTCTGGATGTATATTGGTTCATGAGATGAACTTTGTTCCTCACATTGTGTGACAATGGAGTTGTGGCTTGTGCCAAGGAACACCCGTCCCATCAGTGATCCAGACATATTCTAAGACAGTATCACCTGATCATGGAGATGGTTGATCTCCAGGGTGATCGAGGTTAGGAGAGTAGACTCAGAGGACAACACGGCGGATCCACTCACAAAGGGCCTTTTCCCAGAGAGAGACTTTTATGGGATGGTTGAGTATGAGATACTACAACCACTGCTATCAGATGGCCCTAGTGCAAGTGGGAGATTGTTAGTTATATGTATGCCCTAGAGGCCATTACTATACATAGGATGTATATTGTAGTGGATGCTGGGACATATATAGGGTGAACTTTCTTGCTCAACATGATAGTATGCTATCTGGTTACTCTTTACCTTAACGTGTACACTGATTGTCTCTCTGTTGCATGTTGGTAAAGCCCTTAGGATGTGTACTTGACTACCTGGACTATGATGCAGATCATACTAGTGGGGACATGGTAGTCCATAAGTACATCCTTCAAGGTCCCTAGTCGTGGGTGTATCGTGACGGGGTATCGATATACCAGAGTAGACTAGCGTATACCTTCTCGACCCATACAGATGGGCGATGGATGATCCCATATACATTGGTGTTTGACATTAGAGATGATATACGGGTGCTCAGTGGAGACTGGGTACACTGGACGGACTCGCCGAGAACTCCCAGATGGTATTATACCTTACGTCAGATGGCAGTTCTCTGGTGACACTGATACAGAGTAGTCTGTTGACCCGAGATCGTCATAGAGTCTTGTGTGGTTCCCACTGTGCTTTGATTTCCACCTTACCACGTCCAAGAGGGCGTGCAAAACGGTGGTTTTTGGTTACAGTCCCGAATCACATGGAGGCAATGAGCGATAGGAGGGGATTCGTCTCTCCCGGTATAGGGAGTTGATGTTGCGCTGTGTTCGATTAGCTATAACCGGAAATCCCTGGCCAGGGTTGCTGAGATTTACTGGTAAGTGTTACCAGTAGTTTTTCGAATTGTTATAGACCTCATATCGACACGACTTATCGAGCTACTGGGGTCTGACGTTTACCACCCCTAGGAGAGATATGCGACATATCAGACGATGAGACCGGACTGTACGGTAAGTGTTACTGGTTGGATTCACAGGAGTGTGAGCGGGCTTGCTCATCGATCTTCTGATTGCTCAATACCCGGGTGGCCGTTACGTTTAGAAGACCGCTTGCGGCTTGTGGGTGTTTGATATGATCATCACCTGCTGCCGGCGTATTGACGAGTCTTTAGAGTCCTACACAAGGGTTTCCTGGCTCAAGCGAAACGAAATAGGAGCGCATATGAGATATGTGCGGGACCGAGAATAATGCGTGTATGTGATACCGTATTCCATTCTCGCGATGAATGTATCGAATGGTTGTATGCGATATAACCTAGTTATCGAATCGAGGATTGATTCGATAAGCCGATACATTGAATATTAGTCAGTCATATGCGATATGACCGGACCGTTAAATCAAGTGTTGATTTAATGATTTAATACATAATTATATATTTGATATATTACTTTGCATTAACTAGTATTGGTTCACTTTAAATGGATTTTCTCACTTGAAATGCACATTGTAAATGTGATATATTTTTGTGCACAAGATTGTATCATGTTTGATGATACATGCTCACTTGGGTTTGTGTAAAGATTAAACCATGGTTGTATAATGGTTAGGGTTTTCTTTTTCTTATCTATTTATTTATTCATTTATTTATTTCCTTTTGGCAAGAAATAAAATGGTTGCTAGTTTTGTTTTATATTGAAAGTTCATGAAGGTTTGAAAAGTTGACCATTTTGTTTCTTTCCTTTAATCTAACCATTCCACTTAACCCTAGTTTATTCTCTACACCTAATCATGGTTTGAATATGATAAGTATTGTTTTTATTTTCTTTTTAGATTAACTTATCATAACACTAATCATATTCTTGCTTCTTCTTCTTCTTCAATTCAAGAAAAAGCTTGCTATCAACAATGGCAACTTGTGAAAATGAGTGAGAAATCCAATTCTAAAGTGAACCCACCTCCTATTTCTTCATCCTCTACCTCTTGCCAAGTAGTATAGGGTGTTCTCTTCACAAGTTTCGTGACTTGGTGAAGTGGGAGCTTGAACTTGTGATGCCTCGACGTAGATCATCTTCGGCATCGAAGTCGACGACCTAGCCCGCCCATTTTTCCGATGAAGCCGACGCTAGAGCCCGGGATTCGATTTGGACAGCGAGGAGACTTCATTGCAGAGCTATGGAGGTGGAGAACCGGATCTACAAAGGTTGTATTTCCGTTCTTGTAGTTAAGTTGTTAACTAGTTTCATTTGTCGCCTAAAAATCTAGTCAACGATCCGTATTAGGGTTTCTCGGCACTTGTAATTTTTGAAATTGGCATGGTTGATGCCTTGTGAGACCTCATTAGTGTGCCTAGGAACCCTACACCATCAATGCCCCCAAATCCCAGTAACAACTCAGACGCCGTCACTCTATCCGGCCCTCAATCCTGTAAATCTCATAGAAGCGGGGTGCCCAACATCGGCACCCAAAACAACATGAAATACTCGTGTCCCGCATCGACATACAAATCCTCATATATCGGGCTCCGTCAGTGCGGATCGGCCCACGGGCTCCGTCTGCGGAATCGGCCCTCGGCCCTGGCAGTACGTGTCGTCCCGTATCCATCTATCGACTCTGGTCTGTATCTTCCGGATAACCGCCAGGTCCAACCAATCATCGGTAGGTAGTAGTCCCTCTGTCGGGCTCATCGTCATCCATACGAAATCTCTATCTCGCCCCGGGGTACCATACCGGGTTCACCATATACCCGCAAACGGATCGTCCTCCTCCTCGAATCGGGTTTCATTTATCATACGTCTCAGAACCGAGAAAATGCATAGTGGACGCACTGAAATATCATAACAAGAGAAACCGGGTTTTTAAAACAGTGCGTATTTTCTTAAAATAATACCACGGTTCTCAAATCCAGAAATCACATGAATCCAAAACTCAATGCGTAAATCCATGCAATGTGTCGTATGCCACTAAGAGTAAAAAGGGAAAACCGCTCTTTTTAAAAAGAAGATCCAGTTTTGAAAATATCATCCATGTATGTAACATATGTATGTATATAGGTATCGATGTGCAAATGGATATATACGCGAATATGAGTGTAGCAATGTATAGGTGCACTAATATGGATACACAGTGTGTGTATGTGCGCAAGTAGGGATATATCAGTGAATGCATGCACTAATATGAGTACACAGTGTGCATGTGCGTAAGTAGGGATATATCAATAAATGTATGCACTAATATGAGTATACAGTGTGCATGTGCGCAAGTATGAAGATATCAATATATGTGTGCACCAGTATGAACATATAGTGTGCATGTGCGCAAGTATGAAGATATCAATATATGTGTGAACTAGTATGAATATATAGTGTGCATGTGCGCAAGTATGAAGATATCAATATATGTGTGCACCAGTATGAATATATAGTGTGCATGTGCGCAAGTATGAAGATATCAATATATGGGTGCACCAGTATGAATATATAGTGTGCATGTGTGCAAGTTGAAGATATCAATATATGCGTGCACCAGTATGAATATATAGTGTGCATGCGCGCAAGTATGAAGATATCAATATATGTGTGCACCAGTATGAATATATAGTGTGCATATGCGCAAGTATGAAGATATCAATATATATAAGCAAAAATATGACTAAGTCATGTCTAATCATCAATGATGCGGTAATCAAATGATATATGATTCGTAGCAATCCTGTAGTCCGAGTGTCATGGCAATCACTAACGGTGTGAGTGTATCATACAAATAGTGCTCGTGCAGCTTAAACCGTTAGTGACAGTGCAGTGTCATCTAACTACCATTTCTATATACAACAAGGAATGGGTATGCTACCATAGTATATATGAATATATACGACTAAAATATCCTATCACGCCCTGACGCTTAACGCCGTACGGGCGATTTCCCCGTAGATGTTAAATCTACTCACCTAGTCTCGTGCTAAGCGTAGCCGACCACTTGCTTCCCTTTCTTTGCGGCGTCCGACGTACCCGCCTGCGAACCTAGAATTTACACAAAGAATCCATATAAGCAAAAATCCTGCAAAAATTCGATATCGAAATCAAACGAGAAATTCGCGTCGCGAACTAAACGCGCGTGTCCGATACGCTAAAACGTGTGTATACGAGTCTGAATCTACCCCGACACGTCGCGACACGTAGTAACACTAAACCCACTCACGTATCACACGTGTCGCGCAAGATAAACGTATAGGAAAAATGATATATCGCTCCAGATTTTGACTCGGGTGAAAACTTAACAAGTTGCATATGCCAAACAACATAAATATACAACAGACTACCCTAGACCAAACCCTAACACCTAACTCCCCTATCTGGCCGCAAATTGCGGCCAGAACGATTATTTCGGTGGCTTGGTGGTGGGTAGGGGGTCTCGTGCTTCGTGTGTGTGGTCTAGGTCTAGTGTGCATGCTCTAGTTATCCCAGATTTTGTCCGAAGCATACGTGTCTACAGCCGATCACAGAAAGGCTAAATTTCGCTTTAAAACGTTAAATTTTGCACTAAATGAAACCCTATGGTATTTTAGTGAAATCTGGGTTAAATCTCAGTTTAAAGGGCCTAATAACACTTAGTTAAGTTAAGATAACCTTCAAAGTCTCCACTTGACCAAATATCAACAGAAATCACCATTTTTAGCATTAAAACGCATATTTAACACTAACCGATGCTACTTATCACATAAGTTTAGCAAGCTAGGAAGTTGAGTCTAAGAAGTATACCTCACTTGACCCTAGATGCAAGGAGAAGGAGAAGAAGAAGAAGAAAAGGAGCTGCTGCTGCTGGGGTGCTACTGCTGCTGTTGCATGTTGCTGCTGCTGTTGCCTGAAGCTGCTGCTGCTTGTGCTGATGCTGCTGGTGCTGCTGCAGTTGCTGTTGGTGCTGCTGCTTTGGCTGCTGCTGCTGCTTCTTCTACTGTTGCTGCTGCTTGTTGTGAGTGTGTGTGTGTATGAGTGAGAGAGAGAAGTGAGAAAAAGGAGTTAACAAAAGAAAAGAATGAGAGCTAAGCAAGTCAACCCTCTCCCCTCTCTCTCCTCATTTAATGTGAGCATGGCTCAAGCCATGATGCCCACACCCCCCTCTCTCTCCAAGTCAACCATAATTCAAATCATTTTCCATTTAAAAAAAACAATAACCAAAACACTTAATAAAAATTTAAACTAGCTTAATAAAAATGGTTAGTCCACCATGGTTGCTAATCATGGTGTAACCCTAATTTAACCCTAGTTTACTTGCACATGTGTGTGCAAGCCTAAATAAATTCTAATAAAATATTCATTAATTTTGATAAAATATTTAAAAATCGATTTGGTAAACTTTTTATTAAAAACCATATATTAAAGTATAATTAGCCACTAATCACATCCTAAGGTGTTACAATTTAATTATACCGCCTTATTAAAATATTTTTTATATTTTTTATTTAATTATAAAAATTCACAAAAAAAATATTTTATTTTTCTGAAATGTTACAATCTTCCCACCTTAAAGAAATTCGGTCCCCGAATTTAAATTTAAACCCCTCAGTACTAAAACATTTCAGTAAAAGCCTAAGTCGTCGGAGTCCCGAAACCATCAATACATAAAACACGTCGTAGCGCAATGCGTGCGCATGAACAATGAGGAGATAACCCAAAAACAAAACTCCGTCAAGCATCCCGCAATCATCGGAGTCATGGTGAAGACACGAATGTCAAGTCCAAAACGAACCCAATATGATATACATCAAAACTATACATGTAGACATCAAATTTATACATGTAAACATCTGAAGGAAATGCATGCCAAACCTTTTTAAGTCACTGTGTGATGCGCATAACACTGCACAGTAGCAGACGTCTAATATAAGAAAATAACTCTACATATATATATCCTTTGTTTAATATTTACGTCCCGCCGTTTTGAAAATAATTTAGAAAGGTTCCCTGGCTTTTAAACGTTTCGTGTCATATCAGACACGTAAGTAAATACTGAGACTATAGCTCCCTATTTGGAAATCCCTTCGATAACTTTCAATGCATGCAAAATATCCAGGTACTGTCCTCTGACTAGTCCTGCTTAGTATGAAAACAATTAGCAAATATCATAAAAATATACTGCTCCATATGATATCAATCCCAAAATGTGCATATCAAAGCTACGTGCGTCAGGTGCGCACGGAGATCAAAATCCATGAATGTGCCATACATGTGCACAAAACAACATCTAAGTGCAACGGGTGTGCACGAAACACCTGTCAGAGGCAACGTGGGTGCCTGACAGCAAAATCGGGTGCTTTTGATATGCGTGAAGAATCTCGATTTAGTGCATCTAGTGTGCACCAATATCGCATCTCAAATCATGCGCCCAACATGCGCGAAAATCCAAATCAGGTGCATCCATCATGCAAGAATAAAAATCGAAATCCTGTGTGTCCAACATGCTTGAAATCAAGAAATCCAATATCAAGCGCCGAACATGCACAAAACCCAATCCAAGCGCGTTAAATATGCGCAAGAATCAAATCAGGTGCACAAGGTGCACAAAACAAATATCGAGTATCACAATCGAAATCGACGGTATACAACACATCTCAAATCCAAATCGGGTATACCGTAGTATCAATTCTCACAACTATGTGCATCAGCGTGCACAAAATCTAATCAAAACACTAAAAGTGCATGAAAACTATGCAGAAAGCATAAGTCAAATCATATGCATACCTTAGGCATGAAGTCAAAATCATTATCTCAAATAACATCAAATCGAAGTCCTGTGTAACTGTAGTGCACAAAATACGTATCACTGCACTGCAAGCATATGTGAACTATACCGAGTGCAAAAATCAAATCGGGTGCGTACCATATGTACAAAATCTACCGAACTGTATAAAATTCATGAAATCATAAGCATGTGCGGCCAAGGCACCAAAAACGATATCAAGTGCAATAACTGTGCACAAATCATAAATCAACACAACGGTGTATAAAGCATATCACAAGTGCAATAACTACGCACAAAATACAAATACCCAGTAGGTGCAACCATGGTGCACGAAAACAAATATTATGAAACTCGGTCATCATGACAAAATCATGCGAATAGATAGCCCAAAATACCGAAATCTAAGGTGACGGATACGTGATAATCGAATCACCAAATCACAAATCATAAATACCGTTATCGATATTTCCTCCATCATGGTCGAGAAGGTGTCGGTGCATCTAACACTAGTAGTGCAAGATATCTACTTGCCTCCTATTCATGGTCTGGCGCATGGTGCTTTTAGGCTCTTGTCTCCCACTGTGAATTGCTAGATATGTAGCTCCTCGGCTCAACGGCCCAATATAGAATGACGACGGAAACATTCCCACTCTGGCACGTCCTCTACAGATCGCTGGCCAACTATCTCGTCGACGATGCCGAACTCTTGCCTGCTGGGTGTGCGCAATATGACCACTCCTGGGTCCAAGTCTTCTCGTAATTTATTCCAGAAAGGTCCTGTCGAGGTTTTCCCCCCATTTCTCATTTCTGCCGAACTGCCCGGAAGTCATCATCATTACTAAATCTATTCCTTGTTCCGAAACGGCTGCATGCTCATCGCGACTCCTCCTGGAAGATATATCCATAGTCAACGCCTCTGCTTGCATATCACATCTCTGATGTCAGCGGAGTGGAATGTCATCTTATCAAGATCTCGTAAGAACATCTTACTCCAATTTTATCTAATGTCGACTGCTCCGGACTCGTCTCTTCGTAGCTGCATGGACTGTGCTCCAACGGTTATACTCGTATCTGGAGTCTCCCAAGCAATGCATCTCCCCACATAGCATCCGAATGAAGTCGAACCATTCGATCGATTTGTCAAAACCTCATAATCCCCCAGGAGCTCAACATCTTGGGTACGGTTTAATAGTATCGAGTACATACCACAGCATCGGTGGACCAGCCGTAGAAGGGCAAACCCAAGCCTCACTAATGGCACCGCGGAACTGCCGCAAACCCTAAGGTTCAAAGGCTTTCACACGGTCATTATGTCGAGTTAGGGTTTCATTCTTCTAGAGGGTCCATAGAATTGCTTGCATGTTTTTCCGAATACTTTAAACTTGGAATATGAGTTTCTGACATTCGATCGCCTCTATCGACTCTCATCGTATCTGCGTGAAGTCATCTCTAGCAGTAATCCATCTATCTGATGACCTCGCATCGGGGTATGCGAATGAACCACATGTCCTAGTCATTCATCCTCGGATGACTAGCGACCTTCTATCACACCTCTAAGTACAACTCGTACAGCAATAGCTCCAATATCTGGGGCAATATCTCGTCGCTCGCAGCAACAACTGGCTCATTCATCTGCACGCTGGACAGTGCCTCACTCATCATGAATAAGCGATACATCAATGGACATCACATTCTGGCTGGCCTCTATCAGTGTCTTAATCTTCTGGTGCTGATCTGCACGCCCGAGTAATCTCATAAAAGCGACCCATCAAACGCTCATGGCGCGAAAACACAATAAAACTATGCCTCTATGTAAATCGTATGTCCCTGGAATCATGCCCTGGTCAGTCCTCGTCCGTGACGAGCTTGTGTTGACCGCAACTCTAGCCGTAGCTCTCTGTGCCCGTACAACCGTGGCAACAAAACCAAAACTGGTACCGATGAGGCTAGATCATAAGAAGGAATATAATACTGTGTAAAGAAATGTACATCCTAAGGCTTCTTAAGCGGAGTAGCGTATCGTAAATATGCCGTGGAACATACGTACGGTACGTCATTCTGCTCAAGCTACCTACTCCATCAACCAAGGGTCATCCTACACTCCGAAGGTAAAACCTAATACTCTGATACCAACTTTGTCACGACCCGAAAAGTACGGAACATGACCGGCACTTAAATTACGAAACGTCTCGAGGCGTACGTAACCTAAGTAAGCCCAAAACCCAGAAATCCAAACCAAATAAATCAGTAGAGTGAAGGAAAACCATTTTAAAAGCAAGAAGTTTAACAACCTAAGCCGAAATATGCATTTTTAAAATATCAAGTCTTTTCTAAAAATTTCGGCAGAGTTTCCTTTGTAAAAACTGACCCCAAACGGGTACAAACCTGATAAAGCATATATAATGAATAAAGGCATCCCCAAGCGGGATCTAGCTCTTCGCCAACCGGCGGACAAAACCACACAATGCAATATAATATACAACGCCGAAGGGCGATGATCAAAACTGAAAAGGAAACTCAAAACAACATGGAATCCATAATAATACAAGGGCGACTCTAAGGTCGAAATAATATACACTGGTATTCTATGTCTATCAAATATACAAGTCTGGTTGATGGAGTTTTAACTAGATACAACTGAAATAACAAATATACAATGGTGGTCCTGATACAAAAGAACCCACCTACAAAAGAAATCACCCAGAAGGGACAGTATGCCAGCAAAACCGCAACGAAACCAGTGCGGCAAAACCTGCAAGAAACTGGGGCACAACGGGGGTGAGTTGCCAACTCGTGAGTAGAAAATATCTACGAGTAGAAATCGCATGCATAACACAATCCTTGGTCATATCAAGTAATATCCTCTAATAAAAACCGTGGTCCATCTATGTATAAGTGTAATACTACATGCTCGAGTCAGTACCTCCGATAGCAACATATCAGATATATGATGTATGAATGCATTACAAATGAAACAGAATAAATCATGAATGAGACAACTGTTTTCTTTATTCTATGAGATTTCTGCATTTATATAAATCGCGTATCATCAATGAATACATGAATGCATCTGAAATCATGTAATGAATGCGATAGTTAAAATAGCATCTAAAAGGTATAACATATTGCAACTATCAACATAGCAAGCTATGTCGAGGAATAGTAGTTACTAAAGTGTACGTGACATGTCAATGACCGATGAAGATGTGTGTGAGCCGGCAAGCAAGTGTATGTGGAGCATACACATCATCGGTAATGGTGCTGGTGTCTGTTTCCCCCAATCAGAGCAATGCTCTGCTGGAAATTCAAAATTCAAATTTTGAAGCAACGCTTCAAATCTCGGGTGCAATGCGCCACATGTCAGGCGCTGATACATCAGCACAGCGCCCAAGAAGGCGCGCCCAATCAGAGCAAAACTCTATTTTAAGCAAAAATTAAAGGAAGCAACGCTTCAGTTGCGTAAGCACTGCGCTGCGCGACACGTGTCAGCGCAGATGCGCTAGCGCAGTTGCGCTGCGCGACACGTGTCAGCGCAGTTGCGCTGCGCGACACGTGTCAGCGCAGATGCGCTAGCGCAGTTGCGCTGCGCTTTGCGCTGCGCGACACGTGTCAGCGCAGATGCGCTAGCGCAGGTGCACTGCGCGACACGTGTCACGCCTTGGGGCATTTGCGCCAAACAGAATTAAGATTTTAAAGAAATCTTTCTGTTCTTGTTAAAACAAGAAGATTTTCTTCTATAAAACAGAAGCCCTTGGATCAAAGTTCCAACGGTGGGGAAAATTCCCCGAATCACTCAGAGAAAGATCTCTTTAATAAATTTAACTAATTTATGAGCACTATAAAAAGGACCCTAGATCTCAATTCAAAGGCATCAACATTTTTTGAGAGAAATTAAACAGAGAGAACTCTGAAGAACTCCTCAAGAACAAAAAAGGTAAAAAGCCTTTAGAAAAAGGAGAAAATTCTCTTATGAACAGATCATGGATCCAAAAACAAGTGCAATGATCTTCAATAAAAAACAAATAAAAACAGTGCTTTGCACTTTTTATGAACCTTTGGTTCTCTGAGATAAGAAAAACAAGAGAAACTTGTTTTCTTTGATCAAAATTAGATCAAGAAAGCAAACAGTGCTTTGCACTTCTGTTATGAACCTTTGGTTCTTGAATCTAAAAGATTCTCAAATTTAGAGTGCCTTGCACTATCAAACTGCGCTGTTGCGCTCTTGGGAGAGCGCCACGTGTCAGCATCTGAACCATTTGCGCTATGCGCTTTTGAAATAGAGCTTTGCTCTCTGAAATTGGCGCAACTCACCAGAGCGCGCCACGTGTCAGCAGCGCAAGCGCAGCGCACTAGCGCAGCGCACTGCGCTTGCATGACACGTGTCGTCACTGTAGGGTTCCTAGGCACTCTAGTGAGGTCTCACAAGTGATCAAACATGCACAAATAAAATTTTACGGGTGCCTACAAACCCGACTACGGATCGTTTACTAGATATTTAGGCGAAACAAAAACTAGTTAACAATTTAACTAAGGGAACGGACATACAACCTTTGTAGATCCGGTCCACCACCTCCACGGCTCCGCAACAAAGTCCCCTCGGCTGTCCAAAATGAATCCGGAACTCAAGTATCGGTATCATCGAAGAATGGGCGAGCTTGATCGTCGGTTCAATGCCGAAGATGATCTACGTCGAGATATCGCAAGAACAAGCTCCAACTTCATCAAGCTTGGAAAACTTGTGAAGGAAACACCCTATACTACTTGGCAATAGATAGAGGATGAAGAAATAGGAAGTGGGTAAACTTTAGTTTTGGATTTCTCACACTTTTTCAACACTTGCCATTGGAGTAGCAAGCTACATCCATGGAAGAAGAAGATGAAGAAGAAGAAGATGATATGATAACTTAAACTAAAATAGAAAATAAAATACAATACTTATCATATCATTGACCATGGTTTAGTGTAGAGACTTAACTTAGGTTAGATAGTGGTTAGGGTTAGATAAAAGACAAGAAAGGTGGACTAAGTTCAAAGCTTCAAGAAGCTTTCAAATAAAAACAAATCTAGCAACCATTCTTATCTCTTTATCTTTTCTTTTTCCAAAATAAATAAAAGGAATAAATAAATGATTAAGTAAATGAAAAAGAAACCCTAATCACCAATTAACCATGGTTTAACACTTTACACAAAACCAAGCTAGAATGTATCATCAAACATGATACAATCATGTGCACAAAACTATATCGAATATACAATGTGCACATCCGCGTGAGAAAATCCATTTAAAGTGAACCGATACTAGTTAATGCAAAGCAATATATCAAATATATTAATCCATTCAACATGTATCATCCCAAGAGTTTACTAACTCTTTCTCTGTTTCCAGTAAACGGAGCTATGGTCATCTTATCTTTGTGACATGACTGGCGAGTTTCACAAGATGTAAATTCAAACTGACTTAAATATGCATCTAAATGTAACTCAGCTAGTCGGGTCGCATTGATATGACCTAGTCTACAATACCTCAAGAAGGATTCGTTCATTTCTGAACTCTTCCTCTTGTGTGTGTTCCGTATACTAAGAACTGTAGTTTGATTTAGAACATTAATGCTTTTAGATAACGTGCCTGAACCGATCAACTTTTGATATAGGAAATGTTCAAAACATTATCCAACAATACAAAATTATATCCTTTCTTTACTAACAAAGAGAGTGATATGATTTGGTATATCAGGTTCGGTATCTAACAATATTCGTTCAGAATCAATGTATTGTAATACAGGGTGACAGTGACCAACAGACTTGGCTGCAACACTTGCCCCGATTTCTGTCTCATGAAACTTATCACCCGTTCTCAGTTTTTCTACCTTTCTGTAGCCCTATGTAACAGATTACATATCTGGGATCCTGATCTGGTATCACATACCCAGGACGTAAAGAATACTGAGAAACAGTTCTGTATAATGAACACACCCGAAGATGATGCATCAGCATGCACTCTCTTCGTTTGGGCGGCACAGGAAATCTGGTATTCCCCAATTTCCTGCTCTGTCTTATAACAATTATAAGTTGGAGCGGGACCAACGTTCCCCAGCTCAGTATAACAAGCGGGTTCGGTCAAAAATCCGTATTATTATCTTGATTAAGGCGTGATATGGTCGCTACCTGGAGAGAGAAAGAAGAAAACACTCAGCGTGCGCTCTTGCAAGAATAGATTGGTTTTTATTTTATCTAATCAGGATGGCTCCCACTGCTTTTTATCAAATCTTCCTTCAAACCCTAAAAGGAAAGACTAGCCGGGATTAATTACACACTACAAGTTCGCCAATCTTTCAGCCAGGCCAGTGTCGGTACTTTGAGGGAGGTCCCCCGTGCTTTCGCACGAACCTAATTAATGTAAACCTCGTTTTCCCAGAGGCGTAACCTCGTTAACACCTTTCTAGACACCTACTTGATCGGCTAATTGTAATGTATAAAACTCTCCCAGGAGTAACTCTTACTCGCAGCGGGTATCGGGATCCAACCATCTCATAGAAGGTATGCAATCTCATTGCAAATTCCAACACTTGAAACTCCCGATAATGGTTTTTACCCCTAGCACCTATGACCTTAACTATGGTCAACAAATCATAAGTACTAGTCAAGTTCTACCCGTCATTTCGTGATTAATTAGACCCACCCACATGACCCTTAACTAAGGTCAACAAAGTCACGCGACTGTCCTAACTAATCGCATCATATGCGGTGTAGGAAGACATCACTTAGCTACCGTACACTGTGCCTTGACTATGGTCAACAAACACAGCACGAATACTAAGTACTCTACTTCCTAAAATGACGGAGGGTTGCGGCTGGTTTTTGTGAAAACCTTTAACGCTTTGAACTTGATCTCGTTGCGGAATCAAATGGTTTTTAAATGGAATGTTTTTGAAGCTTTTCTAGTTTTGCTAAAGGGTTCACTCCCGGTGAAGGGATCGTCGGCCCTTTCCTCGTCGAATGAGGTGCGGGATATATCATATATATCACTGTGCAAAGCGGAAACTATAGAAGCGATCAAAGACAAACCGAGGGTTGTAGCATCTGTCAGTTATTGCTAAAGGAGTCACTCCCGGTGAAGGGATCTCGGTCCTTTCCTCATCGAATAAGGTGCAGGATGTTCTATAATGAACACCGCGATGCAAAGCAAGAACTGTAGCTACCTGTTTTTATTTTGAAATTCGATTCCACAACATCAATTAGGTTTATTTTCTTTCATTAATCTCATTAATGAATATCCCATCATATAAATTACCTAAACATCACAGATAGATATAACGTACGCTTATGCCATCCGCATTCGCCTCGATGTCCCCTCGTGCACCGTTAGGTTAGGTAACTAACGGCAGAGCGGGGCAGGGCTAGCGCGGGTGTAAAACATAAGTAACGTCTATATAATATATCATATATACTATAATATCTGTCACAGAACATCAGAACATCGCATGATCACAGATAGAACACAGCAGAAGAAACATATGAAATATTGGATATACTAGGACGTCCGTGTTTTCAATACGAGCCAGTATAAAACACGGATTCCACGGTCGTGATGAATAGCCAATCCCACACCCCTAGACCCCTACGAGAGCGGCAAGCAACCCTGCCAATTCTAGGGTTAGGAAACCCGGACTCGACTCCTCGAGTTGGTCTCCCACTGGACCCCAGAACCCGGTTACTTGTGCTCCCCTCCTTGGGTCTATCCTAGTGCGGAAAAGTAAATAATATACAAACGGTGACTACTTCCGCAACCTGGAAGTGCCCCAATAAAAGAATATTACATACAAGTCATTACATGAATGAAAATGAAAAACACTCATCTCACATAAAAACCCCCGGCTATTCAAACACGACGATCCAATATAACATATCCAGCAACACATAACATCAGATATCATCAACGTAAGTAAATATGCGCATCCCAATTGTCGTTGACATATAGCAACGAAACCGGCGATATCACATATTACACTTACGGTCACAGAAAAGAAAGTGTAAAACTACAACAGTTGGAATCCGCAATCTCTTCAGACATCGCATGCCTGACTAAATGAATTATTTAGACATCGCATGCCTAACAATTATAAACCCCGCATTTCAGTCTCATTATCGAAAACACTTTTCAATATTAAGTCGGGCAATTTTATAAGATTCCCGACATTTTGATCGAATACTCGTCGCAAACTTCAGTAGGCGGCCGCACCCCTGATACCGTCGACAAAGTGCACCAAGGCGGAACACCGCTACCGCGAGCACCCGGACGGATGCTTTCGGCGACGGGGTTCTCCTACAGTCACTTGGTCGGGGCTATGGAGTGAGGCTGTCTATTAAGTTTACCCGGCGAGTATCCGCGTACGCTACGTGATTGCGACGGACTTTTGATCACATCAAAATTCCGTGGCAACAGATCAAGTGAGACTAAACTGCTATGTTTATAACATTCATTTAGTTATCATATAACTCATTGTGAATTCCAATTATTGTATCCCATTCCAGATAAACAGAAAATGTTAAACTTTTCGATCGAACATTCGAACACCCAAGTTTTCCCGAAAATGATCAACACATGAAACAAGTCTAACAACATTCCGTTCGTACCTCAGTACCAACGATCCAGCCGTAGAAGGGTCAAGCCAACGCCTCACATGTGGCACGCCGTACTGCCCCAAACCCGAAGGTTCAAAGGGCAGTTCAAGACGGTCACATAATCGAGTTAAGGTTTGTGTCTTCTAGAGGGACCATCGCGTTACTTGCACTACTTAGAACGTCGTTAAACTACGGAAAAATCCAACACTTGGAAATTTCCCGACAGGGGAAAAATCGGGTATTTATATCCGGTCGAACTTTTTAACATATTCTAAAATTTATCCGGAAAACACATGGACAGAATTAGACTTTCCGATCGAAACAATGATTCCCAAAACAACTCAGAACAACTCAACTCTTGAGTTCAGTTTAAATATTCCAGGAAAATGAGCATTGAATTTTACGAGTTACTGTGAAATTTGACACGTGTCGGCTTCTTATTGGCGGCCCTTCCGCCGCGAAAACCCCCTTTGTGCGGCGCTTCCGCCGCGCTATTGTGGAATTAGGGTACCAAATTTCACAGTAATTCTTAAAAAAGCCTGCTTGTTTTTCTGGATATTTTTAATTGCCAAAAATCAACAGTTTTGAAAAAAGTACAGAGAGCAATTTTGCAATGGGATTTTGGTTCGATCGGGTTTCTAATTCCGTCCGGGGATCGCCTAAGGCTCTAGCTAGGCTCTGATACCACTGTAGGGTTCCTAGGCACTCTAGTGAGGTCTCACAAGTGATCAAACATGCACAAATAAAATTTTACGGGTGCCTACAAACCCGACTACGGATCGTTTACTAGATATTTAGGTGAAACAAAAACTAGTTAACAATTTAACTAAGGGAACGGACATACAACCTTTGTAGATCCGGTCCACCACCTCCACGGCTCCGCAACAAAGTCCCCTCGGCTGTCCAAAATGAATCCGGAACTCAAGTATCGGTATCATCGAAGAATGGGCGAGCTTGATCGTCGGTTCAATGCCGAAGATGATCTACGTCGAGATATCGCAAGAACAAGCTCCAACTTCATCAAGCTTGGAAAACATGTGAAGGAAACACCCTATACTACTTGGCAATAGATAGAGGATGAAGAAATAGGAAGTGGGTAAACTTTAGTTTTGGATTTCTCACACTTTTTCAACACTTGCCATTGGAGTAGCAAGCTACATCCATGGAAGAAGAAGATGAAGAAGAAGAAGATGATATGATAACTTAAACTAAAATAGAAAATAAAATACAATACTTATCATATCATTGACCATGGTTTAGTGTAGAGACTTAACTTAGGTTAGATAGTGGTTAGGGTTAGATAAAAGACAAGAAAGGTGGACTAAGTTCAAAGCTTCAAGAAGCTTTCAAATAAAAACAAATCTAGCAACCATTCTTATCTCTTTATCTTTTCTTTTTCCAAAATAAATAAAAGGAATAAATAAATGATTAAGTAAATGAAAAAGAAACCCTAATCACCAATTAACCATGGTTTAACACTTTACACAAAACCAAGCTAGAATGTATCATCAAACATGATACAATCATGTGCACAAAACTATATCGAATATACAATGTGCACATCCGCGTGAGAAAATCCATTTAAAGTGAACCGATACTAGTTAATGCAAAGCAATATATCAAATATATAATTATGTATTAAATCATTAAATCAACACTTGATTTAACGATCCGGTCATATCGCATATAACCGGCTAGTATCCAATGTGTCGGCTTATCGAATCAATCCTTGATTCGATAACTAGGTTATATCGCATATAACCATTCGATACATTGATCGCGAGAATCAAATACGGTATCACATACACGCATTATTCTCGGTCCCGCACATATCTCATATGCACTCCTATTTCGTTTCGCTTGAACCAGGAAACCTCTGTGTAGGACTCTAAAGACTCGTCAATACGCCGGTAGTAGATGATGATCATATCATGCACCCACAAGCCGCAAGCGGTCTGCCAAACGTAACGGCCACCCGGGTATTGAGCGATCAGAAGATCGACGAGCAAGCCCGCTCACACTCCTGCGAATCGACCAGTAACACTACCGTATAGTCCGGTCTGTTCGTCTGATATGTCGCATATCTCGCCTAGGGGTGGTAAACGTCAGACCCCAATAGCTCGATAAGTTATGCCGACGTAGGGTCCATAACATTCGTGAAACTACTGATAACACTTACCAGTATATCACTGCAACCCTGGCCAGGGATTTCCTGTTATGGCCAGTCGAGCATAGCACAACATCAACCCCCAATACCGGGAGAGACGAATCCCCTCCTATCGCTCATTGCCTCCATGTGAATCGGGACTGTACCCAAAAACCACCTGTTTGCACAACTCAGTAGAGCCGTGGTAGGGTGGAAATCAAAGCACAGTGGGAGACACACAAGACTCTATGACGATCTCGGGTCAACAGACTAAGCTGTACCAGTGTCACCAGAGAACTGCCATCTGACGTGAGGTATAATACCATCTGGGAGTTCTCGGCGAGTCCGTTCAGTGTACCCAGTCTCCACTGAGCACCCGCATACCATCTTCGATGTCAAACACCAATGGATATGGGATCATCCATCGCCCATCGCATGGGTCGAGAAGATATGCGCTAGTCTACTCTGGAATATCGATGCCCCGTCTCAATATTCCCACGACTAGGAACATTTCAAGGATGTACTCATGGACTACCTAGGCCCCACTAGTATGATCTACATCATAGTCCTGGAAGTCGAGCACACATCCTATGGGCTTTATCAACATGTAATCAGAGAGACAGAAAGTATACATGTTAAGATAAAGAGCAACCAGATAGCGTACTATCATGTCGAGCAAGAAAGTCCTACCTATATATGTCCCAGCATCCACTACAATATACATCCAATGTACAGTAATGGCCTCTAGGGCATATATATAACTAACAGTCACCACAAGTGCTTACGCTCTTTGATTGGCGCAAAGCGCCTGAAATGCAATGCATTATTTAAAAAATGGGCCAAGCCCAAGTCAAAAAGACCTAACAGGCTAAATTAAATTGCAAAGCAATAAAGGGCAGAGCCTAAGTAAAATTGATGCTGCGCATCATTTATAAATGGGCAGAGCCCAAAACAAATTGATGCTCTGCATCCTTCATAGGTAGACCCCAAATAAAAATAAAAAGAAATGCAATGCAAAAGCAGATAAAATGCTGAACATCTTCAATTGGACATATCCCAATCGTGGCCGTAAGTCCTCAAATTAAATTGATTGAGCACGGCTGCTCTCTAAATCAGTTTACGACCGGTTCTAGGGTACATCTCCGAACTCCTCTGACACCTATCGTTGTAATCCTTCAACGACGTCAGAGAGGTGACGGGTCCCGACGACCACATATGAATACGGACTGCGGGGTCCTTAAACTCGTGGGCCGAAACGTCCTTAAACTAATATCGGACCGAAACGTCCTTAAACTAATATTCATCCCAAAATGGGAACGTTGGACCGAAATGTCCTTAAACTAATGATGGACCGAAGCGTCCTTAAACTAATGATGGACCACCACGTCCCTAAACTTGCGATGGACCGAAATGTCCTTAAACTAATGACGGACCACCACGTCCCTAAACTGGAATACAGACCACCACATCCCTAAATTGGCAATGGACCACCACGTCCCTAAACTGGAACACGGACCACTACGTCCCTAAACTGGAACAATAGAGACTCCAAATGCTCTTTTGTCGGATCTAAACGATCCCGTTTAAGTTGATCTTGGCCCCAAACACGGCTAACGTATCCTTAAACATTCAAACAGACTACATATTCCCTAATCAACTTCGGTTCAAGGGTACATCTCCGAACTCCTCTGACACCTATCGTTGTAATCCTTCAACGACGTCAGAGAGGTGACGAGTCCCGACGGCCATATATTAAATGGATCACCACGTTAAGTTGATCTTAGTCTTAAAAAGGACTAACGTATCCTTAATGAACGTTTAAGTTGATCTTAGCCTCAATACGGCTAACGCATCCTTAAACTAAAAACACCAAACCCAAATCTAAGTAAATACGGATTTGGACTAATCCACATCCTACGGGCGACGGCATTACTCAATCTCCGTATACAATCCACGGGCAACCACAAACAAAACAAACACCCACGACGCGAAGTGAAATTCTGGAGAAGGAGAAAGTTTTTACCGCGATGCGGTAGCGTAATTAACTGCAGGGGCTTGCGCCTGCAGGGAAGAGCGTCCCCACAATCAAAAACCCCTCAAGCTAGGTGGAATCATACGAAGTCTGCTACATCGGCCGCATCCGTGTAAACCTCCGATACACGGTGCCATAAATCAACTTAGCATCTTCGGAGAGGTAGACGGATAAAACCATATAGCATCTTCCCCGAATCTCAGGCTAGACGTCCTCATGTCGTCGCCGCCATTCGGAGGGGAACAGATTCTGGCACGCCCGGTGGGACCTTTTCCTCTTTCCACTCCACACTTCGTGTGTCGTCTTCGCGAACCAATCGCGGTTTGTTAACGGTTGCCTTTGGATATCAAGTTTACTAAGATTTGGTCTCTCGCTTGGTGCAGAAGAGGAATCAAGCATCGATGGCCTCAACTTGTTTGAAGTGCTCCAACTGCAACCGCAGCTCGCGTCCGACCTCAACTGGGGGCATAACCTACGGGCCCCAAGCGGCCTCTCTGTTCACCATGCCCGTGGAGCAGATTACTCAAGCCACCACGGGGCTGTTTTTCGGAACTATGCTTCCGCCAACAAGCTTCAGCACCCCTGTGCCCGTACAAGATGCTCCTAATAAGTCGGTCTTCAATCGACTTTCAGCTACTGCGGCCCCTCTGAACGGGTCGCCCAACACCGGTGCCTCGGTCTTCTCCAGATTGGACCAAAACTCTTGCGGACCCGTAATGACGCGTGCAGTCTCAGAAAAGGTTATTCCAAAAGGAGTACCCAAACCTGCTCTTGAAGTCGTCAAGGCGGCTTCTCCTGCTAAGAGATCGGTATTTACAAGATTGACCGTCCCAACTCCCACTCCTACTCTTGCTGCTCAAAAGACATCAGTCTTCAATAGGCTGACACCGGCAACCGCCCCACACCCGAACATGGGGCAAGAAGAAGCTGTTTCTGTCCCTGAGCCAATATCGACGACTCGTCGCACCCGACGACGCCACTGGCACCGGGTAAGGAAAACTTGGGGCAACTCCCCTTCTGGGATAACTCCACCAGCTCCAACGGCGGAAGTCAATGCTGCTGTTCCAACCGGGAACAGCTTTGAGCTGCTGAATAGGGTACGCAGGAACTCACCAACTGCGGTGCTCAGAAGATCTCCTCCATCGGTAGAGACTACCGTGGAAACAGAAAAGCCGGAGCAGCCTCCTCAATCGCTGTCCTCCAGGATCTACAAGACATGGCGACGAGTCCGAGAATCTGTCATTGGTCCTAACTTCTCTCGCCAGCACAAGAAGTCGAAAGGTCGGCAGGAAGAAAATCCCCTGGTCAAGCAACGAAAGGCGACGACCGCTTGGGTGCCTAAAGCAACGGCCCCCTTAACTTCTACGACCCATAAAAGAAGAAGGCCGGAGAAAGTGCCAACGCCAATGACGAATATCAAAGGTGGTGAACCCAAACGCCCTAAGTCAGGGGGCATTGTAGTTCATACAGTCTACGTGGCGTCTGGTATGGAGGGCAGTCGCATATCTATGGGTCATCGACCACTTACGCAATCCGTGACCAAAGCGCAGGAGCAGCAGCAGAAGCTCCAAGAGATGATGAACGCTATGGCTGCACATACTGGGCAAAAAGAAAACCCTGAAACGTCCTCGGATGAACGCCAGGAGGAAGAAACCGACGCCGAATTCCTTCGTCGAATATTGGAAAAGAAAGACAAAGAGGCTGCTGAACAAGCAGCCAACATACAGCGTATAGGCCTCCTGTTTCAAGACATGGTGGGGAAGATGATCCAACAAGATCCAACAGCCGAAGATCCCCCGATCATCCTTGAAGACGATAAGGGAGAGACGTCGAATCCTCCACCAGCTCTGTCAGCAGCTAAAGAAGAGACAATCTCCAAAGCTGACTTGGACGAGTACATAGCCCAGCAAATACAGGTTCATCATGCGACTGAAGCAGCTGGCCAGGTCGTAAGAACAGGGCGTCCATATCCAAGTTGGTACGATCAAATCAAGTAACCGCCCGGTTATACAATTCCCAAGTTCCATGTCTACAAGGGGACTGGCAATCCCCACCAGTATGTTGCCCAGTTCATGGCACTCTGCGGCAACACCAGCGGTGACGACAAGCTGTTGCTTCGTCAGTTTGTTGGAAGTTTATCAGATACGGCGTTCGAGTGGAACTCTGAGCTCCCGAACGACTCGATCAAGACCTTCACGGAGATGGAGCTGTTGTTTACTCAACGTTTTGCAAGCGCCAGTGAACGTACCCCGATGACGGCATTGATTAATGCCAGGGTAAAGCCAGGCGAGACATGGGTCCAATATGCTATACGGTGGCGTAATTTATGGTCAAAGTGCGAGCAGCGCATTGAAGAAGCTCCCGCGGTGGGTTGTTTGTGGGAACCCTTGATCCGCAAGCAACCATCTCGCAATTTATGATGTTTTTCAAGCCGACTACCTTCGAGGCCTTGATTGACAAGCTAGCGCAAATAGATCAGATGGGCCATAAACCCCCTCTTCCAAAGCCGGACTCCTGAAATGATAAAGGGAAGGGAAAAGCGATCATTGTTGCTAATGCTCAACAACAACCGAGCGACTCGAAGCCGGTTGTTCGTCAAAATAATACGCGTCCATACGTGGCCCTTGAGGAGAGGCTAGGACGTTCTTACTCCTTTCCCCGAGATAAGACGAGAAGGTTATTCGAGCTGGCGTTGCGCAACTGACTCATAAATCTGCCGGATCCAAAACGTCCGTTGCAACCAAGTGATGTCAGCGAGCCCAACTACTGTCCTTATCATCGAGTACTGGGCCATCTGATCGAAGATTGCTACGTTTTCAAAAATTGGCTTGAAAACCAGTACCGACAAGGCAAGTTCCCATTGTCTGACAAATGGAAGGTGAATCCCCCGCAGCCCCACACATCTAAGGGGACGAATACGCCGGGGGCAACACGCTCCGTCATTGAAGAAGCTCCTTGGGAAGTTGTATTATCAACCAAGACGAAGAGGATGCTAAACGATCTTCAGACATGCCCAGCGATCAAGTGGAATAACCCGTTGGAGCCGCAGATCATTGAAGGGATGTTGAAGCCTCATCCAACTCAAAAGATTGATGGAGGTGGCCCAAGCATTCATAACCAGCCGTCGAAATCTTCAAAGAAAAAGAAAAAGAAGTCAAAGAAGCCCGTGAAGCCTGGCGACAAACGTACTGACTTGCAAAAACAAAATGACGCGCTGGAGGAAAACAACCAGAAGGCACGGACTCCCATTACATTCCAAGAATTCCTCAATCACGTCTCTCAAGAGGAAGATGAGGGAGAAAGTTCATCTGACGATTCTGAGGAATGCGTGGCGAGCTGTCATATGATTTCCCACTCGTTCATAGACGATGAGGATACTTCTTGTACTGAAACGCTGGGGGCAGATCCCGAACCAAAAATTCTAGAGCCATCGGATGAAGTAATCGATGCATTCCTCAATGAAGCTCTCTTAAAAAGCAAAGCTGATCGGGAGCGCGAGGAGGTTATATTCGAAAGGGCCAAACGCCGGCGCCTTGACGAAAAAATTGAGATACTCCCGCTGGAGCAAAGTACACCCACTGCGGACAAAAGCAAATTCAAGATGAGGAAAATGTTTGCTAAGGCCATATCAATGGGCATGAAGCTACCATCCTACGAAGGAAAAATTACTGGTGAAGCGGAAATGCACCCCTCTTATTGCTTGTATCATCGGAAGATTTCGCACCCCACTGAAGAGTGCAAAGCTTTCGATAGATGGTGGCAAGGATATGTTGCTCACCGGCAGCATTTTAAGCGGGAAAAGCGCAAGACTCGCCGAGAATGGAACGATACGACCGAAGGGCTTAACAGAACCACCGGCAATTGTCGCATGGTCAACACCGAGGGATTACAAGTGCTCACGTTCGGGAGCGATTCTGATGAGGAGCTGGAGCTTGGCCCCCTCTTTAAAGAATCCACTTCGGGAAAAGAAAAATAGCCGAAGGTCTACGAAAATATCCGGCTACGTAACCGCACGCTGCCCGAAAAGAATCTCAGACCCTCAAATAAAAAAGATAAGGGAAAAGAGAAGGTCCCTGAAGATATCGTCTTAGATGATCAAGTTGTGGAGGAGCTAAGCGCCAAGGACCCTCCGAAAAGAAATAAGGTGGATTACAACGTCTTAGCGCATCTGAGGAAGCTACCCTCACAGCTCAGCATTCTTGACGCCCTTTTGCTATCAAAGGAGGCGAGAGATTCATTAATTAAGGCACTACAAGACCCGGAGCAGTTCCAGGCTTTCCTAGCCGAAGAAAAGATGAAGGATGAACTGGAAGAAGTGCACACGGCCGATGTCACTTTTGGCGATGAAGACCTTCTCCTTGGGACGTGCGAACACAATCGCCCCCTCTATATCTCAGGATACTGCCATGATATAAAGATAGGCAAAATCCTGATCGATAACGGGTCGTCTGTCAACCTACTCAATGTGCGGGTTTTAAAGGAAATCTGCATGAGCGTTCAACACCTCACTCAAGACAAGATCACCATCTCCGGGTTCGACTCCCAATCGTCAAAGACTCTTGGATCTGTGATACTGACGCTACGCTTCGGGCTGCTCATCACGGAAATTAAATTCCACGTCATAGATGCCAAGACATGCTACAACGCTCTGCTCGGCCGACCATGGTTACACGAGTACAACATCATCCCTTCTACATAGCATCAGTGTATGAAATATTTTAGGGATGGTCTCGAGTATACCGTGACGGGAGAATTGAATCCGTTTTCCGTGAACGAAGTTAGCAAATATGAAGATGCCAAGTACTTCTTTCCGAATTTTGAAGACATGGAAAGGTGTCGCAAGCCGGAGAATAAAACTAACGCTACCATCCCTGTCTTCGGCAGTGATACCGAGGAGGAAGAGGAGATAGTATCTTCGGGTCCGCCCCAGTACACCAAGCCAGGACCATCCGCTCCTTCGTTGATCTTTGGTAGTGATTCGGAAGATGAAGTCCATGTTGTATTCTCTGCTTGACCTTCAATACGAGCTTCTGCTGATGAAGAGCAAAGTCTGCAAGTAGCCATGGTGCCGCTTAAACATTATAAGGAATTGGATGCGCTTGATACCCACAGTGTACAGGACCTACAGACGTTTTATATCCCGCCCAGGCGAGGAGGTGAGAGGGCAATTCTATTCTACCGCTCTGAAGAAAACAAAGTGGAGAAAGAAATCTGGCACGGGGCGGATCCTACGCTAGACAGGCTTCAGCCCATCCGTCTACCCAGATATTATACAGAAGGCTTGAAGAAGCTGTTGAAGCGCCAAGGGATACCCTTCAAACAGACCGTTAGAAAGGCCAAATTCTATGATAGGGTCTGGAACGTCCCCAGGACTCAGCACAAGCTGCCTAGTGGCAGGATGGAGATGATCGGGCTCGGATACATTCGCTCCAAGAAACGAGAGTTGCTCCGCGACTGTTACGTCGTGCACAACTTCAATGAAGAAGCAGGTGCTCAACGGGAGGACACTAATCCTGAACCAGTAAAAATTCCTTATGCAAAAGCGCCCAGTCCGTCTTTTGAAGAACAAATGGACAGGCTTATAAGGGAAGCTGGTCAAAAAGTCTGAAATGATCACAATCGTGAAATGGCAATCTACGAGAAAGCCAAAACGCAACGCCTCCTTCAACAGGCCGTGAAAGATGAAAATGCCGCCCCCTGTCAACCTGTTATAAAAAAGGCTTGACGCAGAGGCAGAAACAAGGCGAAAGGCCAAAAAGGCGCTCAACAGCAACAAAGCGGGGCTAAGAAGCCACGCAAACGGGAGTCGAGCGTTATTGATCTATCCCTCTTGAAGAAAATGGGTCGAGCGTACTCATTTCCTCGGGACAAGACGAAGAAGATACTTGATCTTGCTTTAAAACATCAGATGCTTACACTACCAGAGTCCAAGCACCCCGAACGAGCAGGCGAAGTCTCTGACCTAAACTATTGCTCTTACCATTGAGTAATAGGGCATCCTCTTGAAGATTGCTTCACCTTCAAGAATTGGGTTGAAGATCAGTATCTACTTGGCAATTTCGCTCTGTCTGACAACTGGAGGGTAGCGCCGTCACAGAAGCACGAACCCAAAGTCACGAGAACAGAACCAACCCCACATTGCGATTGGAAGCGGATTCGCATTTGTCACATGATAACAATATTAAAAGAAGGGCCCAAGAACATGGACAACCTTCCCTGGTGCTTCGAAAACAGCAATGATGAGGTGATCTCAGAATTTCCCCCAGATCCGAAAGAGCTGGAGGATGGAATACATACCACTGCAGATAGCCTCAAGAAAATTGAGTTGGGGACGGCAAGTGACCCACGGCCGACGTTCGTCGGTGAGCTGTTGTCTGAAGAAAGGGTTGCTGCGTTAATAGACGTCCTTGTACAGCACAAAGATTGCTTCGCATGGAACTATTCCGAGATGCCAGGAATAGATCCAGAAATCGCTGTGCACAAATTGGCGATCTCCCTGGACGTCAAGCCGGTCAAACAGGCACCAAGAAGAATGCGTCTTGAGCTTGAGATGAGTATCAACGTCGAGGTCAAGAAGCTGATCGACTCTGGCTTCATCCAGGAAGTTCAATACCCTAAATGGATCGCCATCATCGTCCCGGTGATGAAGAAAAATGGGACAGTGCGCATATGATTAGACTTCAGGGATCTCAATAAAGCTTGCCCGAAAGACGATTTCCCAGTGCCAGTCACCGAACTGATGATAGACAACACGTCCACTCATGAGGTTTTCTCCTTTATGGACGGCTCGTCAGGGTATAATCAGATAAAGATGCATCCCGAAGACCAAAAGCATACCGCTTTCAGGACCCCTCTAGGGATATTTTGTTACAAGGTGATGCCCTTCGGTTTAAAGAATGCCGGTGCCACCTATCAGAGGGCCATGACGAAGATCTTCGATGACCTTATACATGAAATCGTCGAATGTTATATTGACGACCTCGTGGTTAAGAGCAAATCGTATGAGGAACATCTCGAACACCTAAAAACTGTATTTCAACGCCTTCGGCAATATAACTTGAAGATGAACCCTCTCAAGTGCGCATTCGGAGTTTCCTCAGGAAAATTCCTAGGGTTCGTCGTCCGACACCGAGGCATTGAGATAGATCCGTCAAAGATCAAGACGATCATGGAAATGCCTCCGCTAAGGACTCTTAAGCAGCTGCGATCTCTCCAAGGGAAGCTCGCATATATACGGCGATTTATAGCCAACCTTTCGGGAAAGTGTCGTCCTTACAGTCACCTGATGAAGAAGGGAACCCCGTTCGTCTGGGATCAAAAATGCTAGGGCGCGCTGGACGAGATTAAACAGTACCTGCAGAACCCGCAAGTGTTGGCTGCTCCGGTTAAGGGAAAGCCCCTCATTCTTTACACAACCGCCCTTGAAGGTTCTTTAAGCGCATTATGGGCGCAAGAGAATGATCAAGGGAAGGAAAGAGCTCTTTATTACTTAAGTCGAGTTCTATTGGGGGCAGAAAGAAACTACCCCCCCATTTAAAAACACTGCCTGGCGTTGATCTTCGCGATAACAAAGCTCAGGCACTATGCATTGGCACATGAGGTCCGTCTCATTTCGAAGGTCGACCCTCTTAAATATTTGATGTCGAAGGCCATATTGACGGGACGACTCGCTAAATGGGCCCTGCTCTTGATGGAATTCTCGATAACATATCAACCTCTCAAGGCAGTCAAAGGCCAGGCCATCGCCGACTTCCTCGCTGAGCATCCGATACCCGCCGATTCTCCTTTGAATTGCGATCTTCCAGACGAACATGCGTTTGATGCGGTCGACGGTAGTCACACCCGATGGGAGATTTATTTTGACAGAGCATCTTCCATAAAAAAGCGCAAACAAAGTACCCCTATAGTCAAATCGGGAGTAGGCCTCGTCTTCGTAACTCCACAAGGAGGGATTATGCGCTTCGCCTTCTCCTTAACAGAGCCGAAGAAGAATAACGAAGCCGAATATGAAGCATTGATTGCAGGTCTCGAGATCGCCATCGACATGGGAATTGAAAACCTCCTCATATACGGAGATTCTCAACTGGTCGTTAGTCAAGTAAACGGCGACTACCAAACGTGCAAGCCAGAGCTGATGAAGTACGGCGAAAAGGTGCAACAACTGTTGACCCAAATTCCTTCCTATGCTTTGGAAAGCATACCGCGCGCGTAAAACAGCAAAGCAGATGCGTTGGCCAAACTTGCTAAAGAACTGGCTGACGAAAACCTCGATGACGTTAGAATCGTGGTACAAAAACGTCGGGTGCTTGCCCCAGCAGAAATATCTCCGGAATCATCCGAAGAGAAGGGAGCGACTGAACAAACAACCTTGCAAATAGAAGACCGGGAAAAGGCTGAGGACTGGAGGGAAGTCTTCATAGACTACTTTAAGTCCCACCGAATGCCCGAAGATGCGTCCACAAGACATCAGCTCATGAAACGAGCTCTATCTTTTGCCTTCGTCAATGATATTCTATACAAGAGGTCATTCGATTCTCTGTGGCTAAGATGTCTGGGACCTGGCGAAGTGAAAAGAGTCGTTCAGGAAGTCCATGACGGAACCTGTGGTTCTCATCAAGTAGGCCCAAAGATGAAGTTGAAGATCAAGCGGATGGGCTACTACTGCCCCACGATGATTCAGGACTGCCTCAAATATGCGAAGCAGTGCCACTCATGTCAAATTCATGGGGATTTCATCCATCAGCATCCAAATCCACTACACCCGACGGTGGCTAGCTGGCCGTTCGAAATGTGGGGAACCGACATAGTCGGCCCCATCGAACCAGTATCGTCCAAGGGACATCGTTTCATCCTGGCGACGACTGACTACTTCTCCAAATGGGCAGAAGCAGTACCGTTAAGAGAGGTGAAGACGGAAAATATCCTCCACTTCTTCAAGATGCACGTCATATATCGGTTTGGAACGCCAAGACGGATCATCTCCGATAACGGACCAGCTTACAGAAGCCACAAGATCAGTCGCTTTGCACAGCAGCATAATATAGACAGGAGATATTCTTCAGTTTACAATCCGCGAGCTAATGGTCTAGCTGAAGCCTTCAACAAGACCCTGATGAAAATCATGAAAAAGACGGTGTCCCGAAATAAGAGAGACTGGCACGAGAGACTGCAAGAGGCTCTGTGGGCATATCAAACGACGTTCAAGACGGCCACCAACGCAACACCATATGCGTTGGTATTCGGTACAGAAGCAGTACTCCCCCTCGAAATAGAATTACCCTCTGTACGAGTGGCAGTCCACTACGAGCTAACAGATGAAGAAAACGCTCAACTTCGGCTTGAGGAGCTTGATGCTCTTGAAGAAACACGGCTCATAGCGCAACAAAATCTGGAAGCTTATAAAGCAAAGACGACGCGCTCATATGAAAGATTGATCCGATCGAGGACATTCCGCCAAGGCGAACTTGTGCTAGTGGTCAAAAGGCCTATGATACCTAATCGCGCCAAACGGGAAAAATTTGAGCCAAACTATGAAGGCCCATACATCATAGACAAAGTCTACCGGGGTGGAGCCTATCTACTCATGGATATGCACGGTGAAAGGCCTTTCAGGCCGATAAATGGTAGATTCCTAAAGAAATACTACGCTTAATGAGCCACGGCCTAGGTCAATGATAGATGACGATGACTATGTCCGCTCGCTATCTTCTTAAGCTCAAGCTTTATAAGCAGTAGCCAGCCTTCTCCATGACGGACCGAAATGTCCTTAAAACTAACAAAGGACCGAAACGTCATTAAATTAATACCGCAGCATCTGTAAGCTGACGAGATAAAAAAAAGAAGAAGAAAAATATAATGAATAAAAACGGTATGTCCATAAGCAAAAAAGGGCACGGATGAAAACCCGAAAGGGCTCCATGAGTAAAAATAGCAGGGCTATCGGTGAGTGTTCGTGAAACCCGAAAGGGCGCGACCTCGTAAAAAAATGGAAGAAAATAAAATAAAAAAAAACGGTATGTCCATAAGCAAAACGGGCACGGATGAAAACCCGAAAGGGCTCCGTGAGTAAAAACAGCAGGGCTACCGGCGAGTGTTCGTGAAAACCCGAAAGGGCGCGACCTCGTAGAAAAATATATATAAAAATAAAAAGAATAAAAAAAACGGTATGTCTACAAGCAAAATGGGCACGGATGAAAACCCGAAAGGGCTCCGTGAGTAAAAACAGCAGGACTACCGGCGAGTGTTTGTGAAAACCCGAAAGGGCGCAACCTCGTTAAAAGGCACTTATAGGGTCCTCTTGACCTTGTAAGGAGAAACCACCAGCGTGAGATCCTTACGACTCACAAAGGAGCAACACACTTAGGGATCCCCACGATTCCTAAGGAGAAAATACACTTGCGAGCTCCTCACGACTCGTAAGGAGAGTTCTCTTATGAGACCCTCACGGCTCATAAGATTTGAAAGTCTAAAGTTACAGACACCTAAACCTGTGCTTAAGCAACCCCCACAAATTCCGATATTGCCCTACAAGTGGTCCAATACTGGCCCTTGTATACAATCCACGGGCGCGAATAAACATTTCCCTAACCAAGTCTCATCCGTGACTGGGGATACGTTAACATGGTGAACAACCCTTGTAAATCCTCTCGGTTTATGAGCAGAAAACCCTCCTGTAGGATCCTTACGACTTACAGAGGAAACGAACACTTATGAATCCTCACGATTCCTAAGGAGAGAATACACCTACAAGATCCTCACGACCTGTAGGGAGAAATAACTTCGTGAGACCCTTACGGCTCATGAAGTCAAAAGCCTTAGCCGACAGGACCCTAACCCTGGTCGCTAAGCCACCTTTGTTCGACATCGACAGAAGCAGACGATGATTCGCTCCTGGCAATATCCCAGTTGTAGCGGTGCTGATGCCGAAATCGGTGTCTAATTTCAGGTTTACGGCAAAAAGCCAGTAGTCCACACATGCATACAAAAAAGCCGAAATGATGGGGCAACTTGCAATGGAAAGCAGCAAGGCAAAACGTATGCATGCAAAATAGCCGAAATGATTGGGCAACTCGCAATAAAAAGCAGCGAGTAAAAACGAAATAAACAGCCGAAATGATTGGGCACCGCGAAAAAATAGCCGAAATGATTGGGCAATCGCGACCTTCGTGATATAAAAGCTGAAATGATAGAGCATCGTGGAGATAAAATAAAAAAAATGATGATAAAACTTTGGACCTACAGTTGAGATCACATCGATCCCTGTATACAATCCAAGGGCGCAAACAAAGAGGGAACCTTACCTTCCCAACAGTCTCCGCCAGAAAACGAAGCCAGACCTCAACGATTCATCCCAACTCCGAAGAAACCAGTGTCTTCGGCAAATACCTCAACTCAGGGAAAGAAACAATCCTTGACAAGAGCCTCCTGATGCGCGTCGACTCGCAGAGCAACCAATGTCTCCGTGGGAAATTCTCGGTTCGTTTCAACACCAAGGAAACAAATAATCCTTGGCGTTAGGGAAACAAATAATCCTTAGCAAATCCTTAACTCAGGGAAATAAACAATCCATGACGAGAGCATTCTGATTCGCGTCGGCTCGCAGAGAAACCAATGTCTCCGTGGGAAATTCTCGATTCGTGTCAACACCAAGGAAACAAATAATCCTTGGCACTAGGGAAATAAATAATCCTTAGCAAACTCCTCAACTCTGGGAAACAAACAATCCTTGACGAGAGCCTCCTGATTCGCATCGACTCGCAGAGCAGCCAATGTCTCCGTTGGAAATTCTCGGTTCGTTTCAACACTAAGGAAACAAATAATCCTTGGCGCTAGGGAAAAAAATAATCCTTAGAATATTCCTCAACTTAGGGAAACAAACAATCCTTGACGAGAGCCTCCTGATTCGCATCGACTCGCAGAGTAGCCAATGTCTCCGTGGGATATTCTCGGTTCGTTTCAACACCAAGGAAACAAATAATCCTTGGCGCTAGGGAAACAAATAATCCTTAGCAAATTGCTCAACTCAGGGAAACAAACAATCCTTGATGAGAGCCTCCTGATTCGCATCAACTCGCAGAGCAGCCAATGTCTCCGTGGGAAATTCTCGGTTCGTTTCAACACCGAGGAAACAAATAATCCTCGGTGCTAGGGAAACAAATAATCCGTAGCAAACTCCTCAACTCAGGGAAACAAACAATTCTTGACGAGAGCCTCCTGATTCGCATCGACTCGCAGAGCAGCCAATGTCTCCGTGGGAAATTCTCGGTTTGTTTCAACACCAAGGAAACAAATAATCCTTGGCGCTAGGGAAACAAATAATCCTTAGCAAATTCCTCAACTGAGGGAAACAAACAATCCTTGACGAGAGCCTCCTGATTCGCATCGATTCGCAGAGCAGCCAATGTCTCCGTGGGAAATTCTCGGTTCGTTTCAACACCAAGGAAACAAATAATCCTTGGCGCTAGGGAAACAAATAATCCTTAGCAAATTCCTCCACTCAGGGAAACAAACAATCCTTGACGAGAGCTTCCTGATTCGCATCGACTCGCAGAGCAGCCAATGTCTCCGTGGGAAATTCTCGGTTCGTTTCAACACCAAGAAAACAAATAATCCTTGGTGCTAGGGAAACAAATAATCCTTAGCAAATTCCTCAACTCAGGAAAACAAACAATCCTTGACGAGAGCCTCCTGATGCGCATCGACTTCAAGAGCAGCAAATGTCTCCGTGGGAAATTCTCGGTTCATTTCAACACCAAGGAAACAAATAATCCTTGGCACTAGGGAAAAAAATAATCCTTAGCAAATCGTCAACTCAGGGAAACAAACAATCCTTGACGAGAGCTTTCTGATTCGCGTCAGCTCGCAGAGAAACCAGTGTCTCCGCAGGAAATTCCCGACTCGTCTCAGCTTGCAAGATGAAGCCTCCGGCAGTAGGGATTAAAAAACTTGCTTTCTGAACAATAGGACCCTGCAAGTCGATCTAAAACGGTCTCTTGCATACTATTCACGGGTCTCACTCTCCAAAGTCGAGTTTCGACAAGGAGGGAAACAACCGCTTACGGGTCCCCTCGACTCGTAAGAAGGAAAAATTCTCTTATAGGATCCTTACGACTTATAAGAGAAAACCACACTTACGAATCCTCACGATTCCTAAGGAGAAAAACCCACCTACGAGATCCCCTCGATCCGTAGGGAGAAAAATCTCTATGAGACCCTCACGGCTAATAGAGTTGAAAAGTGTTAGGCAGCAGATCTAACCTGCTGCCTAAGCCATCGCTATTTCTTGAGGTAGTCAGGATACTCGCTTTAATCATCCGTCAACTATGTTACGAAGGTGGTATGCTGATAATAAAGGAAAGAAAAGGCGGAGAAATGACACAAGACATTACGGAAAATGTGTATCTTTTATTCATAAATTTGATTGGGTACAGGATACATTATGTTAAAGAATGAAAAAATGTATATGCACATTTTTTATCGACAAGTACAAATGATACAAAGAAGGATAGCTACTGAGGAGGAAGTGTCTTTAGTAAATTCACAAGCTGCTCTCGCACTTCCTTCAGCGCCTCCTCCTGGGTGGCTGCCCCGGCCACTTCCGCTTCCACCTGGGCTCGCTGTTGCAAGAAGGATGAAAGTTTCTCCTCCGCCGCCTTCTGGGCTGCTTCTAGGCTGGGTGCATCTCGCTCGACAACGTCAAGCTGTTGCCTCAATGATAACCTTTCATAAGGACATTGCAGAAGGCCCTCAAAGACAACCTTCAGCCGTGCAACATTGGCCTCCACCCGAGCATGCAGTTGGGCAGACTTGCTCGAAGTATAACCCCGCTCCTTACGCCTTGAAATGACTTCTTGTTCGAGATAGCGGAAGTAAGAAGTGCTCTGCTCAATCCACGCTGCCCTTTGATTGCTGGTGACCAAGGTCTCGGGAGCGGGACGCAGCGACTCCAACTGATGCAGGCAGACCTTGATCTCCCTGCAATGGTTAACCCAAGATGCGATGATACCCTCGTCATGAAATTTCACGAGTATCACCAGCATCGGGTTAACCGCCGTAGCGAAGTCTGCGGCAGATGTAGGAGTTTCAACGTCGAGTTCCTCGACGTAGTCACTCAACATGCGCAGACTATTCGCGGCGCCTTTCGAAGACGGACGCCTCAGATAAGGACCCGCCGGCATTGTAATGCGAGGCTTGAAGGTGTAGGGTTCCTAGGCACACTAATGAGGTCTCACAAGGCATCAACCATGCCAATTTCAAATTTTACAAGTGCCGAGAAACCCTAATACGGATCGTTAACTAGAATTTTTAGGCGAAACAAGCAACTAGTTAACAACTTAACTAAGTGAACGGAAATACAACCTTTGTAGATCCGGTTCTCCACCTCCATATCTCCATGATGAAGTCTCCTCGCTGTCCATAACGGATCCCGGACTCTAGCATCGGCTTCATCGGAGAAATGGGCGGGCTAGGTCGTCGACTTCGATGCCGAAGATGATCTACGTCGAGGCATCAAAAGATCAAGCTCCCACTTCACCAAGTCATGAAACTAGTGAAGAAAACACCCTATACTACTTGGCAAGAGGTAGAGGATGAAGAAATAGGAAGTGGGTTCACTTTAGAATTGGATTTCTCACTCATTTGCTCAAGTTGCCATTGAAGCTATCAAGCTTTTTCTTCTTGAAGAAGAAGAAGAAGATAATATATGATAAGTTATATTTAAAAAAGAAAACAATAACATACTTATCATGTATTCAACCATGGTTTAGTGTAGAGATTTAACTAAGGTTAGATTAATGGTTAGGGTTAGAGAAGAGACAAGAATGGTGGACTTGTTCAAAGCTTCAAGAAGCTTCAACAAGCAAACAAAACAAGCCACCATTATCTTTTCTTCTTTTCTAAAATAAATAAATAAATAAATAGATAAGAAAAAGAAAACCCTAACCATTACACAACCATGGTTTAATCTTTACACAAACCCAAGTCAGCATGTATCATCAAACATGATACAATCTTGTGCACAAAAATATATCACATATACAATGTGCATTTCAAGTGAGAAAATCCTTTTAAAGTGAACCAATATTAGTTAATGCAAATCATTATATCAAATATATAAGTATACATCAAATCATTAAATCAACCCTTGATTTAATGATCCGGTCATATCGCATATAACCGACTAATATCAAGTGTATCATTGTATCGAATCAACACTTGATTCGGTAACCCGGCTATATCACATATAACTTGCCGATGATACAAATCGCGAGAATAGAATACGGTATCACATACACGCATTATTCTCGGTCCCGCACATATCTCATATGCGCTCCTATTTCGTTTCGCTTGAGCCAGGAAACCTCTGTGTAGGACTCTAAAGACTCGTCAATACGCCGGCAGCAGGTGATGATCATATCAAACACCCACAAGCCGCAAGCGGTCTGCTAAACGTAACGGCCACCCGGGTATTGAGCGATCAGAAGATCGACGAGCAAGCCCGCTCACACTCCTGTGAATCCAACCAGTAACACTTACCGTACATTCCGGTCTGATCTTCTGATATGTCGCATATCTCGCCTAGGGGTGGTAAACGTCAGACCCCAATAGCTCGATAAGTCGTGTCGATATGAGGTCTATAACAGTTCGAGAAACTACAGGTAACACTTACCAGTAAATCTCAGCAACCCTGGCCAGGGATTTCCGGTTATAGCCAATCGAACACAGCGCAACATCAACTCCTTATACCGGGAGAGACGAATCCCCTCCTATCGCTCATTGCCTCCATGTGATTCGGGACTGTACCCAAAAGCCACCGTTTTGCACGCCCTCTTGGACGTGGTAAGGTGGAAATCAAAGCACAGTGGGAACCACACAAGACTCTATGATGATCTCGGGTCAACAGACTACTCTGTACCAGTGTCACCAGAGAACTGCCATCTGACGTAAGGTATAATACCATCTGGGAGTTCTCGGCGAGTCCGTCCAGTGTACCCAGTCTTCACTGAGCACCCGTATATCATCTCTGATGTCAAACACCAATGGATATAGGATCATCCATCGCCCATCTGTATGGGTCGAGAAGGTATACGCTAGTCTACTCTGGTATATCGATGCCCTGTCTCGATACACCCACGACTAGGGACCTTGAAGGATGTACTTATGGACTACCATGTCCCCACTAGTATGATCTGCATCATAGTCCAGGTAGTCAAGTACACATCCTAAGGGCTTTACCAACATGTAACAGAGAGACAATCAGTATACACGTTAAGGTAAAGAGTAACCAGATAGCATACTATCATGTCGAGCAAGAAAGTCCTCCCTATATATGTCCCAGCATCCACTACAATATACATCCTATGTATAGTAATGGCCTCTAGGGCATACATATAACTAACAATCTCCCACTTGCACTAGGGCCATCTGATAGCAGTGGTTGTAGTATCTCATACTCAACCATCCCATAAAAGTCTCTCTCTGGGAAAAGGCCTTTGTGAGTGGATCCGCCGTGCTGTCCTCTGAGTCTACTCTCCTAACCTCGATCTCCTTAGAGATGAACCATCTCCATGATCAGGTGATACTGCCTTAGAATATATCTGGATCATTGATGGGACGTACGTTCCTTGGCATAAGCCACAACTCCATTGTCTCACAATGGTAGGAACGAAGTTCATCTCATGAACAAATATATACACCCAGACAGCCTCTTTGGTAGCATCTTAAGTAGCGATGTATCCAGCCTTAATCGTCTAGTATGCCACGGTATATAGATTGGAACTCTTCCAACATACCGTCCCTTTACTGAGGGTAAAGACAATGCCTGTGACTGACTTTCAGTCGTCCTTATCACTCTGGAACCCTTCCAGTGATTCTCCCCAGGATCGATTGATACCATCTCACTACAACTAGTGAGAATCCTAACATCCAATTAGATCTATCTCATAGATCCAAAACCCAGGATTTAGGAGGTATCAATTTGAACCTTTATGGAGAATCCTTGTGATAAACGGAGATTGACCAAGCGTAGCATAGGAAACTCCTTCCCTATCAAGAGTATGTCATCTACGTACTCTACGAAGATCATTACCATACTCCCTACTACCTTCTTGTATATACAAGGTTCATCTACCATTTTGATGAAGTCAAACTCTTTGACTACCACATCAAAACAGATGTTCCAACCCCGCGATGCCTGCTTTATCCTATAAAGCATCTTGCACACGTTTCCGCTGCTCCCACTGTCTACGAAGCCCTCTGGCTGTGTAGTTATAGACGCTCTCTTCCAAAACATCATTTAGAAAAGCAGTCATGACACCCAACCACCAGATATCGTAGTCATGGTATGTAGCCGTGGTAAGTAGGATCTGGATGTACTTAAGCATAGATCCTTAGAAAAGGTTTCATTATGATCCATATCTGGTCAATGATGCAAAACTTTAACAAGTCTAGCTTTGAAAGTCTTAACTTTTCCATGTACACCAAGTAATCTTCTCAAGATATACTTGCTCCTGATGTGGATTTAACCCTTCAGATATAGCAACCAAAGTCCATACTTTGTTGGTGTACATGGATTCCATCTCAGATCACTAAGCATCCAACCATTCTTACAGAGTCCCACTCTTGATGGCCAGCTCGAAACTAGTTGGGTCATCATCTCATGATGCAATCCTCGCTCCCACTGTCATCGAGAAACCGAAGTATCTCTCAGGTGGGTGAGGAACCCTACTAGATCGGCGGAGAGGCTGAGGTTCGTTGGTAACTATTGAATCCTTTGGTTCTTTCAAATCGTCAGCTGCAGTTTGTATAGCTGGAACATTTCCAGTTCTACATAATAGACCTTGCCTCGAGCTTGTCCGGATTATGCTTTTAGACATAGCCCGAACAACCCCAAATCTTAACCAACTTAAGATATGGGCTCTTCCCTTTCCATATCACATATGAAGCGGTAGGCAACTGATTTGATCGGAACCCAATTCAATTGGTATACAGCTTCTCAAGTGCATAACTCCCAAAAGGAAAAAGGAAACTTAGTAGTACTCATCATAGAGCACACCATATCACATAGGGTGCTATTGCTCCGCCCCGATATACCATCGTGCTATGGTGTATACGGAGGAGTAATGCTGAGAGAGAATCTCATTCTCCTTTAGAATAATCCAGGATTTCTGTGCTCAAGTATTCTCCTCCTCGATCTCATCAAAGGACATAATACTTATACACGTGTTTTGGTTTTCTACTTCTAAATCATATTCTGTGAATATCTCAAAAGGTTCGGACTTGTGTTTCAACAGGAACATATGTCTGAATCTTGAAAGATTATCAGAGAATGTAACGAAGTACAAAGAACCAGTCCTGGCATATGTAGACAGGGGACCTTATATACATCAACATGTATCATCCCAAGAGTTTACTAACTCTTTCTTTATTTCCAGCAAACAGAGCTATGGTCATCGTATCTTTGTGATATGACTGGCAAGTTTCATAAGATGTAAATTCAAGCTGATTTAAATATGCATCTAAATGTAACTTCAGCTAGTCAGGTCGCATTGATATGACCTAGTCTACAATACCTCAAGAAGGATTTGTTCATTTCTGAACTCTTCCTCTTGTGTGTGTTCCATATACTAAGAACTGTAGTTTGATTTAGAACATCAATGCTTTTAGATAACGTGCCTGAACCGATCAACTTTTGATAAAGGAAATGTTCAAAACATTATCCAACAATACAAAATTTTATCATTTCTTTACTAATAAAGAGACTGATATGATTTTGTATATCAGGTTCGGTATCTAATAGTATTTGTTCAGAATCATTGAATCTGTAATACAGGGTGACAGTGACCAACAGACTTGGCTGCAACAATTGCCCCGTTTTCTGTCTCATGAAACTTATCACCCGTTCTCAGTTTTTCTACCCTTTTGTGGCCCTATGTAACAGATTACATATTTGGGATCTTGATCCGGTATCAAATACCCAGGATGCAGAGGATACTGAGAAACAGTTCTCTGTAATGAACACACCCGAAGATGATGCATCAGCATGCACTCTCTTCGTTTGGGCGGCACGGGAATTCTGGTAATCCCCTATTTCCTGCTTTGTCTTATAACAATTATAAGTTGGATCGGGACCAACGTTCCCCAGCTCAGTATAACAAGCGGGTTCGGTCAATATTCCGTATTATTATCTTGATTAAGGCATGATATGGTTGCTACCTGGAGAGAGAGAGAAGAAAACACTCAGCGTGCGCTCTTGCAAGAATAGATTGGTTATTATTTTATCTAATCAGGATGGCTCCCACTGCTTTTTATCAAATCTTCCTTCAAACCCAAAAAGGAAAGACTAGCCGGGATTAATTACACACTACAAGTTCGCCAATCTTTCAGCCAGGCCAGTGTCGGTACTTAGAGGGAGGTCCCCCGTGCTTTCGCACGAACCTAATTAATGTAAACCTCGTTTTCCCAGAGGCGTAACCTCGTTGACACCTTTCTAGACACCTACTTGATCGGCTAATTGTAATGTGTAAAACTCTCCCAGGAGTAACAATTACTCGCAGCGGGTATCGGGATCCAACTATCTCATAGATGGTATGCAATCTCATTGCAAATTTCAACACTTGAAATTCCCGATAATATTTTGCCCAAAACGATCTATGAACCTGACAAGGTCAACAAACCATAGACCGTAAGTCAAGTTCAACCCGTCATTTCTTGATTGAATCAAACCCACCCGCACGACCCTTGACAAGGTCAACAAGGCCGCACGACTACCCTAACCCAATCTGCATCATATGCATAAGCAGATAAATACTGGTTAGCTACCGCACACTGCGCCTTGACAAGGTCAACAAACGCAGCACGAATACTAAACAGGGCTTATCTGAAATGACGGAGGGCTACGACAGGATTTTCTAAAAACCTATTGCGTAATGAACTTGATATCGTTGTAAAATCAAATGATTTTAAAATGGAGTGTCTTTGAGGCTTTTCTAGTTTTGCTAAAGGAGTCATTCCCGGTGAAGGGATCGTCGGTCCTTTCCTCGTCGAATGAGGTGCGGGATATATCGTATATATCACTGTGCAAAGCAAAAACTCTTAAAAGAAATCAAAATACAAACCGAGTGTGTAGCATCTGCCAGTTATTGCTAAAGGAGTCACTCCCGGTGAAGGGATCTCGGTCCTTTCCTCATCGAATAAGGTGCAGGATATATCATATACACCGCTGTGCAAAGCAAGAACTGTAGCTACCTGTTTTATTTTGAAATTCGATTCCACAACATCTTTAGGTTTCTTTTATTTCATTAATCACATTAATGAAGTCCCATCATTTAAATACCTAAACATCACAGATAAATACGACGTACACTTATGCCATCCGCATTCGCCTCGATGTCCCCTCGTGCACCGTTAGGTTAGGTAACTAACGGCAGAGCGGGGCAGGGCTAGCGCGGGTGTAAAACATAAGTAACGCCTATATAATATATCATATATACTATATAAAGTATCCATCACAGAACATATCACATGATCACATCACAGATATCGCAGCAGAAGAATCATATGAAATATTGGATATACTAAGACGTCCGTGTTTTCAATACGAGCCAGTATAAAACACGGATTCCACGGTCGCGATGAATAGCCAATCCCACACCCCTAGACCCCTACGAGAGCGACAAGCAACCCTACCAATTCTAGAGTTAGGAGACCCAGACTCGACTCCTCAAGTTGGTCTCCCACTGGACTCCAGAACCCGGTTACTTGTGCTCCCCTCCTTGGGTCTATCCTAGTGCGGAAAAGTAAATAATATACAAAAGGTGACATCTTCCGCAACCTGGAAGTGCCCCAAAAAAATAATATTACTTACAAGTTTTTACATGAATGAAAATGAAAAACACTCATCTCACATAAAAAAAACCCCGGCTATTCAAACACGACGATCCAATATAACATATCCAGCAACACATAACATCACATGTCATCAACGTAAGTAAATATGCGCATCCCAATTGTCGTTGACGTATAGCAACGAAACCGGCGATATCACATATTACACTTACGGTCGCAAAAAAGAAAGTGTAAAACTACAATAGTTGGAATCCGCAACCTTCATAGACATCGCATGCCTAATCAAATGAATTACTTAGACATCGCATGCCTAACAATTATAAACCCCGCATTTTAGTCTCAAAATCGAAAACACTTTTCAATATAGAGTCGGGTAATTCAACAAGATTCCCGACATCCTGATCGAATGCTCGTCGCAAACTTTAGTAGGCGGCCGCACCCCGACGTCGTCGACAAAGTGCACCAAGGTGGAACACCGCTGCCGCGAGCACCCGAACGGATGCTTTCGGCGACGGGGTTCTCCTACAGTCACTTGGTCGGGGCTATGGAGTGAGGCTGTCTATTAAGTTTACCCGGCGAGTATCCGCGTACGCTACGTGATTGCGACGGAGTTTTGATCACATCAAAATTCCGTGGCAACCGATCAAGTGAGACTAAACTGCTATGTTTATAACATTCATTCAGTTATCTCATAACTTCTTGTGAATTCCAATCATTGTATCACATCCGAATAAGATAGAAAATGTTAAACTTTCCGATCGAACAATCGAACACCCAAGTTTTCCCGAAATAGCTCAACTCATGAAATAAGTTCAAAGACATTCACTTCGTGCCTCAGTACCAACGGTCCAGCCGTAGAAGGGTCAAGCCAACGCCTCACATGTGGCACGCCGTACTGCCCCAAACCCGAAGGTTCAAAGGGCAGTTCAAGACGGTCACATAATCGAGTTAAGGTTTGTTGTCTTCTAGAGGGACCATCGCGTTACTTGCACTACATAGAACGTCTTTAAACCTCGGAAAAATCCAACACTTGGAAATTTTCCGGCAAGGGAAAAGTTGGGTATTTATATCCGGTCGAACTTTTTAACATATTCAAAAAATTATCCGGAAAGCCACATAGACAAAGTCTGATAATCCGATCGAATCTACGAACTCCCAATACAACCCAGAAAACTCAACTCTTGAGTTTAAATTAAAAATTCCTAGAAAATACAGCACCCAAATATATGAATTACTGTGCAAAGACCAACTGAAGAAAAGACAAAATGGCCGCGGAACCGCCGCATTAGCCATGCTAATGCCGCGGTTCCGCCGCGCTTTGAGGGAATCATGGGTACGGGCTTCACAGTAATTCTTACAATTCCCTGCTGAATTTTCTGCATATTTTTAATTCTCAAAAATCCACAATTTTCAAAAATGTACAAAGAGCAATTTTGGGTTTAGGGTTTCGGTTCGATCGGGTTTCTAACATCGTCTAAGCATCGCCTAAGGCTCTAGCTAGGCTCTGATACCACTGTAGGGTTCCTAGGCACACTAATGAGGTCTCATAAGGCATCAACCATGCCAATTTCAAATTTTACAAGTGCCGAGAAACCCTAATACGGATCGTTAACTAGAATTTTTAGGCGAAACAAGCAACTAGTTAACAACTTAACTAAGTGAACGGAAATACAACCTTTGTAGATCCGGTTCTCCACCTCCATAGCTCCATGATGAAGTCTCCTCGCTGTCCATAACGGATCTCGGACTCTAGCGTCGGCTTCATCGGAGAAATGGGCGGGCTAGGTCGTCGACTTCGATGCCGAAGATGATCTACGTCGAGGCATCAAAAGATCAAGCTCCCACTTCACCAAGTCATGAAACTAGTGAAGAAAACACCCTATACTACTTGGAAAGAGGTAGAGGATGAAGAAATAGGAAGTGGTTTCACTTTAGAATTGGATTTCTCACTCATTTGCTCAAGTTGCCATTGAAGCTATCAAGCTTTTTCTTCTTGAAGAAGAAGAAGAAGATAATATATGATAAGTTATATTTAAAAAAGAAAACATTATCATACTTATCATGTATTCAACCATGGTTTAGTGTAGAGATTTAACTAAGGTTAGATTAATGTTTAGGGTTAGAGAAGAGACAAGAATGGTGGACTTGTTCAAAGCTTCAAGAAGCTTCAACAAGCAAACAAAACAAGCCACCATTATCTTTTCTTCTTTTCTAAAATAAATAAATAAATAAATAGATAAGAAAAATAAAACCCTAACCATTACACAACCATGGTTTAATCTTTACACAAACCCAAGTGAGCATGTATCATCAAACATGATACAATTTTGTGCACAAAAATATATCACATATACATTGTGCATTTCAAGTGAGAAAATCCTTTTAAAGTGAACCAATATTAGTTAATGCAAATCATTATATCAAATATATAATTATACATCAAATCATTAAATCAACCCTTGATTTAATGATCCGGTCATATCGCATATAACCGACTAATATCAAGTGTATCATTGTACCGAATCAACACTTGATTCGGTAACCCGGCTATATCACATATAACTTGCCGATGATACAAATCGCGAGAATAGAATACGGTATCACATACACGCATTATTCTCGGTCCCGCACATATCTCATATGCGCTCCTATTTCGTTTCGCTTGAGCCAGGAAACCTCTGTGTAGGACTCTAAAGACTCGTCAATACGCCGGCAGCAGGTGATGATCATATCAAACACCCACAAGCCGCAAGCGGTCTGCTAAACGTAACGGCCACCCGGGTATTGAGCGATCAGAAGATCGACGAGCAAGCCCGCTCACACTCCTGTGAATCCAACCAGTAACACTTACCGTACAGTCCGGTCTGATCGTCTGATATGTCGCATATCTCGCCTAGGGGTGGTAAACGTCAGACCCCAATAGCTCGATAAGTCGTGTCGATATGAGGTCTATAACAGTTCGAGAAACTACAGGTAACACTTACCAGTAAATCTCAGCAACCCTGGCCAGGGATTTCCGGTTATAGCCAATCGAACACAGCGCAACATCAACTCCCTATACCGGGAGAGACGAATCCCCTCCTATCGCTCATTGACTCCATGTGATTCGGGACTGTACCCAAAAGCCACCGTTTTGCATGCCCTCTTGGACATGGTAAGGTGGAAATCAAAGCACAGTGGGAACCACACAAGACTCTATGACGATCTCGGGTCAACAGACTACTCTGTACCAGTGTCACCAGAGAACTGCCATCTGACGTAAGGTATAATACTATCTGGGAGTTCTCGGCGAGTCCGTCCAGTGTACCCAGTCTTCACTGAGCACCCGTATATCATCTCTGATGTCAAACACCAATGGATATGGGATCATCCAACGCCCATCTGTATGGGTCGAGAAGGTATACGCTAGTCTACTCTGGTATATCGATGCCCTGTCTGGATACACCCACGACTAGGGACCTTGAAGGATGTACTTATGGACTACCATGTCCCCACTAGTATGATCTGCATCATAGTCCAGGTAGTCAAGTACACATCCTAAGGGCTTTACCAACATATAACAGAGAGACAATCAGTATACACGTTAAGGTAAAGAGTAACCAGATAGCATACTATCATGTCGAGCAAGAAAGTCCTCCCTATATATGTCCCAGCATCCACTACAATATACATCCTATGTATAGTAATGGCCTCTAGGGCATACATATAACTAACAGAAGGGCGCCGAGACCGGAACGACAGCTGAAAAGAAACAAGATGTGATCAGATAACAATACAAGAAATAAAAAGGGGTGAGTTATCGATGTGATAGTCGCCGTACCAGTTGAGACAGGTGGCAGGGCCGGTGGCGCAGCCGATCTTTTATCCCCTCCTTCAATCTGTAGCACTGCAGTCGAGATGAGAAAAAAGGGGTTAGAAGTAACTCCAGCAATGAAAAATGAAAGATATCATTGGAAATCATGCTCACCAGCGCCACCAGAGGAAGACGCGAGTTCGGATGGGAAGGAGAAGTGTGGGAGCAACACTTGATATAGATGATCAAAGAGCACTCCTGAAAAGACATAACAGTGCGACTTTAGTACACAAATTATGCGTTTGGAAGATAAGATTAATAAATTGCAAACCCATACCTTCCAACATCTTCGACGGTATGAGAGAGGGTTGAGAGGTGACCACCGCCAAGGCAGTCGTTGAAGGCGCTCCCTCGAGCAGTGGGGCATCAGTGCTGGCTGCACCTGCGTTACAAAAAAAAAGGTGAACTTGTCAGAAATGATTGTAAGGTAAAGAAAGACAGCAACTTGGGATTTACCTGACAAGCTGCCGGCTGAAACGGAGGTGACTCCCTCCTCCATGGACATGAGACCACCGCCCGTGGCCTCATCACCCAACTCGATAGGGACCGTTGTCGTGCCCGCAAGGCCAGGAGACGGCGGAAGATCGTAGGCGGGGAGGGCAATGATTGGAGCGTTGCCGGACTCTTGGGAGAGAGCGGCTAACTCTTCCCCAAAAGTCGTACCCATTTCACCCGCTACTTCTGCGGGCTCCGCGGTCTCCATCGGCTCATCCGCCGTCACCACGAGGTCGCCGGCCTCAAACGCCTCATCCGCTGCCACCCTGGGCTTAGTTGTAATGATCATGTCATCTGCCGCCACTTCAGGCTCAGCATCAATGACCTTCTCGACTGCAAACCCCTCAGCCTCCCTCTCAGGCTCCGAAGCCTCAGCAACGTTGCCCACCATCAGCTCAGGTTCAGCAAGTGCCGCCTCCTCTGTTTCCTTGGGTTCAACGGTCTTCGCCTCCCCCTCGGTCGGACTTAGCCCTGCAAGATAAAATATATAAGAACCGACAGCTTTATGAGTTTTATAACGAAATTCTGAAAGAAGTATTACCTAAGGTAGACTCGTCGTTAGCCTCTCTATTGGCGTGGATCGCCTGTCTATGAGCTGTAGACAGGGCGACCAGGGACTCTTCTGACGGAGTGTCGGCCCGAGGAACGGTGCTGGGGCCCGCTACAATGGCCAAAGCAGCCCTGTGTGCCTTTGCTTCGCGCCTTGACCGCTTCCTCTCCTCCCGGGCCGTCACGATGGACCTCTTCGACGCTTCCTTTATCGAAGCATCATCGTCCTCATTTAAAGATACCTCCAAAGCCTTTAAGGCATCTCTCATCGGCTCTTCAAGACGAACCTCCTGCGGTGGCCCAGAGGAAGCGGGAACATCGGCAGCTAGCAGAACATTTGCGTCGCTTGGCGGTAACGGCATTGAGGTTTCTATAATAAAAAGAGAGAGATTAGATTGACCATAACGCAAGGAGAATAAAAACTTGATGAATCGAAACTTACCGAGGCCTAAAGACGCTCTAAGGCGTTCCTCCTCTTGGAAGGTCTTGAGTGAAGCAGCAATGGCTTCCTCATCAGTGATGCCTATTGGAAGAAAAGAAAAAAAACGTTAGTCAAAGGCAATGAGAAGAATATGATACAATAAAGAAAATGCAACTAGTAGTTACCTGATTGCGCAAGCTCAGCTAGCCATGCGTCACGCTTTGCCAACCACGCTGAAGTTTCGAGAGCGGCTTTCAAGTTTGTATCATCCGGCGGCGGCATGACTAATCCCTCGTTAGTCCCATATTCGATCAGGCCCTCGGCATAGGGAGCATGAGGTTCCTGACCGAACGCGACATCGGCAGCGAAGAGCGACTTCTTTTTCTTCTGCCCTCCGACCCTAGGCTCACGTGGGACTGACTTACGCTTAGCAGCCACCTTGGGACGGCGGGTCCCGATGTCTGCACCCACACTAGACTCCGGCGAGGCTATAACCACGGTCTCCACTAGAGCACAGGGCGCTATGGGTACATCCGCAATATCAGGGAGCGGCAATCAGCGTGGAGGACTCTGCGCACGCGAAGGTCCGGCTCTGGCATCTTTTTGAGGGGGGATTACCGGGGTCCTTGGCACCAAAGGAGCGTTGCGATCGCTACCTGGAGGTGCACCCTTACGGTCGATCAGCAATCGCCTTTCCTCCTTTATGACCACCCCCGTCGAATGACTATACCATTTTGTGTATACCCTGAGGAGTCGTGGGACGCAAGCCGGCTCACTGATAAAGAAGTGGGAGCCCGTGTTTAGACGCATGAAATGATGCAGTGCTCTCTCCATCCCTTCTTCGGTCGCTACAGGTTCCGATAGGAAAGCCTCCAGCGGCACCCCTTGATTATAGCTCAGCTGCTGGGCGAAGCGATGCGGATTATATCTTATGAAGATCGCTGCTCCATTCTGTCTAAACACCAAGAAGCCCGGTCTGATGGAATATAGGTGAAGGGTCTCCCGAGCCGTTAAAACCGAAGCTCCATCCTTGAAAGTGTCTTGCAGTGGCCGCACTGCAGTAGTAGACGCTTTTCCAATAGTCAACACCTTGTCAACGAAAGACACACCGGCTCCGACGGTGTGGGAGCGAAGGAGTAAACCCCTGGCATTTCGTGGCGATGGATTCACAATTGATGCGCCAACCAGCTGTATGATGCGAGGGAAGCTGCACCTTTCGTAGAACGAAGGCCTTTTATGCATGCCGAAAACACCCGATGTATGTAGCTCGAGCCACCACATAAAGTAGTGCATCGGGAAGACCACGTGCAATACCCCGGGCTCGTTAGCATCCGCTGCTCGGCTGAGGCCATGATATAGGTGTGCCAAGCCAGCGATCCCAACGGCCACCTTTACCCCGATAACTATCCGGTGGGCTGGGTAAAAGACAGAAGGCCGCATACGGTGAGAATGCATTGGAATCGCAAACCAACTCAACCATAGCCCGAGAAATCCTAAGAAAAAGGCCTCCTCATCCATTCCAGGGGCCGCAACTTCTGCAAGAGACATGGTCGGGAAGTTAGAAAGAAAAAAATCCTTTTGGCCTACTTCATTCGCCGGCAGGTTATCCAAACCTAAACCGAAAGGGTCCTCAAGGGTAACGAACTTGGCAGCCTCTAAGGAGAGGACGCTTGGACGAAGAAACCGAGCAATGAAATCCTCAAAGTTAACTCCTCGACTCCCATGTTCAACGAAAAGGGACTCATATATGTTCAACACTTTAATCAAGCTTGGGAACTGGTGTTGAACAGCATTCTCCAGCGTGAGCCCCCTTACTATCGGCTTAGCACCAAAGACGTACTCATCTGTCGGGAGCAACTCCTCATAATGTTCCCCTATAACCGGTAAACCGGATACCTCTGTAAACTCTTCCAAAGAGATTGACACTTCCCGATCCATGGCGAGGAAAGTGTGGGTAGGAATGTTCCACTGCTCCAGGAAGGCCTTGAACCACCAGGTAGGGAGCGTGGGTTATTGGAACAGAGAGACAAACACTGTGGTGTACAATCCTAACTTTATCAACTGCGACTTCCTCGTCGACAGGATATACCGGGCCCATGGCAGATAGCCAATCGGGTGGCGGGGGATCAGACCAATATTATATGATTGCCCCCAAGGTCTCGCCTCGCCCTGACAGATACGGCATCCTAGGATATCCAAGACCATAGGAGCTGGACTGGGATGGCATCTATGGCGAGATGTAGAAAGACCTTCGATGTCCAATCAACCATCTCCACGGCGTACTGCACCGGGGGTGGGCTGGCGTAATGAATCGCTGTGATGGGTTCTGACGGCACTGAGCATGTAAAGCTGCGTCGACCCATAATGATCTGGTTATACCACGACCCCCAAAGGTGGAGACACTTATATTCCGGGTCGTAGTCCCTAATCATAGCCAAGAAGTCACGATCCAAGGGCGGTTCATGAAACCCTTCCTCCGAGCGGACGAACGGGAATGAGGTGTCGAAAGACATGATCGCTGCAAAAGAACAATTTAGCCGTCAGTGTTGTAATTCCAACGCTTGGCGTTTAAAAAAAATGTGTTAATTAATTAATTAAATTAAAAATTAATTAAATTAAAATTAATTAATTACACCACACAGCAGTGCGGCGGGTAGAAGACCGAAGGGGGGACCCATAAAATCTGGATGACAATATGCCAGTTAATAAGACAACCTCATCAGTGGATGAGATTGTCAGTTGGTCCCCAGGAAAACATTCCCATTAATAATAAAAAGAAAAGAAGAATCCCTAGAGACAAGGAGAAAATCTCCTCTTTCAGTGCAAAGCTCTGTCATAGAGTGACACTTGTCAAACTCTGATCTCAGGAGAGTAAGATTCCTTAAAAGAGCCTAGCTCTGTGATGATTTATTTAAAACTTCTAAAGAAATTAAATTTTTTTTAAGACTCTTAGAAGTTCTTCACTTTTAGATCAAAATGATCTATTTTTTGATCCATGAGCAAAGCTCTGCTCATGGGTTAAAACCCATGAACAAGATCTCTGTAGATCTATGGATTCATAAGACCAAAGCTCTATTGGTGAAACCCCAAAGGGGATTTCTTTAGATCAGAAGATCTATTAGAGCAAAGCTCTATTGGTTAATTAAAATTAATTTAACTCAAGATTAATTTTACCTAAAGTTTTCTAACTTGGAAAATGAGAGCAAAGCTCTAAAGTTCTGGAAACGAGAGAAAAGCTCTGAAGTTCTAAGCAAGAGCAAAGCTCTGGAATCAAAATCTAGAAAATGGTGAAGTTTTCTAAAAGGGCCATGGGTCCTATTTATAAGGCGCTTGCGCCCCTTCAGCTCACCTCTTGATCCAACAGTCAGGGGCTTGCCACCGCTGCACTCACGTGCGCGCCACATGAGCGCAACGGAGGGGGGGCATTTGTTTCCCCTAATCAGAGAAATGCTCTGCTGGAAATTCAAAATTCAAATTTTGAAGCAACGCTTCAAATCTCGGGCGCAACGCGCCACATGTCAGGCGCTGATACGTCAGCACAGCGCCCAAGAAGGCGCGCACAATCAGAGCAAAGCTCTATTTTAAGCAAAATTAAAGGAAGCAACGCTTCAGTTGCGCAAGCACTGCGCTTTGCGCTGCGCGACACGTGTCAGCGCAGATTCGTTAGCGCAGTTGCGCTGCGCTATGCGCTGCGCGACACGTGTCAGCGCAGATGCGCTGCGCTGTGCGCTGCGTGACACGTGTCACGCGCTGGGGCATTTGCGCCAAACAGAATTAAGATTTTAAAGAAATCTTTCTGTTCTTATTAAAACAAGATGATTTTCTTCTGTAAAACAGAAGCCCTTGGATCAAAGTTCCAACGGTAGGGAAAATTTCCCGAATCACTCAGAGAAAGACCTTTTTAACAAATTTAACTAATTTATGAGCACTATAAAAAGGACCCTAGACCTCAATTCATAGGCATCAACATTTTTAGAGAGAAATTAAACAGAGAGAACTCTGAAGAACGCCTCAAGAACAAAAAAGGTAAAAAGCCTTTAGAAATAAGAGAGAATTCTCTTATGAACAGATCATGGATCTAAAAACAAGATCAATGATCTTCAATAAAAAAAAATAAAAACAGTGCTTTGCACTTTTTATGAACCTTTGGCTCTCTGAGATAAGAAAAACAAGAGAAACTTGTTTTCTTTGATCTAAATTAGATCAAGAAAGCAAACAGTGCTTTGCACTTCTGTTATGAACCTTTGGTTCTTGAATCTAAAAGATTCTCAAATTTAGAGTGCCTTGCACTTGCAAACTGGGCTGTTGCGCTCTTGGGAGAGCGCCACGTCTCAACGTCTGAACCATTTACGCTATGCGCTTTTGAAATAGAGCTTTGCTCTCTGAAATTGGCGCAACTCACCAGAGCGCGCCACGTGTCAGCAGCGCAAGCGCAGCGCACTAGCGCAGCGCACTGCGCTTGCATGACACGTGTCGTCACAACAAGCGCTTGCGCTCTTTGATTGGCGCAAAGCGCCTGAAATGCAATGCATTATTTAAAAAATGGGCTAAGCCTAAGTCAAAAAGACCTAACAGGCCAAATTAAATTGCAAAGCAATAAAGGGCAGAGCCTAAGTAAAATTGATGCTGCGCATCATTTATAAATTGGCAGAGCCCAAAACAAATTGATTCTCTGCATGCTTCATGGGTAGAGCCCAAATAAAAATAAAAAGAAATGCAATGCAAAAGCAGATAAAATGCTGAACATCTTCAATTGGACTTAGCCCAATCGTGGCCGTAAGTCCTCAAATTAAATTGATTGAGCACGGCTGCTCTCTAAATCAATTTACGACCGGTTCTAGGGTACATCTCCGAACTCCTCTGACACCCATCGTTGTAATCCTTCAACGACGTCAGAGAGGTGACGGGTCCCGACGACCACATATGAATACGGACTACGGGTTCCTTAAACTCGTGGACCAAAACGTCCTTAAACTAATATCGGACCGAAACGTCCTTAAACTAATATTCATCCCAAAATGGGAACGTTGGACCGAAATGTCCTTAAACTAATGATGGACCGAAACGTCCTTAAACTAATGATAGACCACCATGTCCCTAAACTGGCGATGGACCGAAATGTCCTTAAACTAATGACGGACCACCACGTCCCTAAACTGGAATACAAACCACCACGTCCCTGAACTGGCAATGGACCACCACGTCCCTAAACTGGAACACGGACCACTGCGTCCCTAAACTGGAACAATAGAGCCTCCAAATGCTCTTTTGTCGGATCTAAACGATCCCGTTTAAGTTGATCTTGGCCCAAAACACGGCTAACGTATCCTTAAACATTCAAACAGACTACATATTCCCTAATCAAGTTCGGTTCAAGGGTACATCTCCGAACTCCTCTGACACCTATCGTTGTAATCTTTCAACGACGTAAGAGAGGTGACGAGTCCCGACGGCCATATATTAAATGGATCACCACGTTAAGTTGATCTTAGTCTCAAACAGTACTAACGTATCCTTAACGAACGTTTAAGTTGATCTTAGCCTCAATACGGCTAACGTATCCTTAAACTAAAAACACCAAACCCAAATCTAAGTAAATACGGATTTGAACTAATCCACGTCCTACGGGCGACGGCATTACTCAGTCTCCGTATACAATCCACGGGCAACCACAAACAAAACAAACACCCACGACGCGAAGTGAAATTCTGGAGTAGGAGAAAGTTGTTACCGCGATGCGGTAGCGTAATTAACTGCAGGGGCTTGCGCCTGTAGGGAAGAGCGTCCCCACAATCAAAAACCCCTCAAGCGAGGGGGAATCTGACGAAGTCTGCTACATCGGCCGCATCCGTCTAAACCTCCGATACACGGTGCCATAAATCAACTTGGCATCTTCGGAGAGGTAGACGGATAAAACCATATAGCATCTGCCCCGAATCTCAGGCTAGACGTCCTCATGTCGTCACCGCCATTCGGAGGGGAACAGTGTCCTGACAGCATAGTTTCATAATAATTACAGATAAAATGTGTATATGCATGCAATGCGTTGAAACATCATGAATATACAGAAAGCGATATGATAACACCAACCCTGAAGAAATAATCCTACCCAATGTACGAGTCATACAATTTGGTTTTTAAAATTCTCACAATCCTCTAGTTTTGAAAACTAGTGTGACTCGAGCCCGGTCAAAAGGGTAAGGAAATCCACCTAAGTCTGAGTCGATCTATATATTTCTAGTAGTAGGTGATCTCGCCTCCATAGTATTACGTACGATACAATATAAATATTATCACATCTTCGAGTCAAGTGTGCGGATCTAACATCATAATCATATCTTGTACAGTAAATCTATCGTACGGCATCCCAAATCTGGGTACGGGTCAAATATCATATTTATCTCATTACTCATCTGATATCCTTATCATCACATATCGTGAACATGGAGGTACTGATCTAAGTCTAGTACACTACTAATATCATCAACAATATCATGCTCTAGCTACTGATCTAAAGTCTCCTACAATCCGATGTCATCCATACATATCATCATATAGAAGTATACATCGCCCAAGCGATCCATTAAAAATATCTTAACATATCTTGTCTCATATCTCGATCACATGTCAACTATCGTCATATATACCAACAACATAGTATCGTCGTCCAACGACCCGTTATAACATCATGACATATCTTGGTCACACATTAAATATCTCACGGCATCATGCCCGATCAGATCAACTCATTCCCGAGTATCATATAACATTCTTGTCATCAAAGCATGTGAATATACCAATCTAAATATGTTCCCAATACGCACAAGGATATCATTGTATGCGAGTATGTGTATGTGCGTGTATGCAAATCTTTACCCTAGGATTTTCGTGACTAAGAAATCGACTAAAGTCCTTCTTCAATTCTCACTAACACTAAAACCCATGATCATCTAAAGCTCCCCTTGCTAAGTGTTCAATCTCTCCATAACATATAAATGCATATCTATACATATAAAATCATTTCTTACGACTTTGCGGGGGTGCTATACGCCATCCACCCGACTTCACTCCGTAGATATAAATCTACTCACCTTGCTTCTTGTGTTCCGATGCAGCCGTCGCCACACGCTTGCTTGTCACCTCGAAGTCTTCGTGGGGGTACCTACACATCACAACGTATCGTATCGCATCAAAATCCAAATCAAAGACAAAACGACGCATGAAACTCACATAGGTCAAAACCCATGGTTTGCTCTCGCAAAACAACCCGATATCACTCGATATAGACGTACAAACTTCAGGTGATCGAGATAAAACACAACACTAAAATCTAGAAATTAAAATACACAAAACCATAACTAGAATCAAAACAGCAACTTGAGAAAGCGGTCCCGGATTTTGATTAAGGTGAAAACAATGCTCCAAAACAGCACTGGGGTGTTATATAGTGTGTATATGACCTACTGAAGCAACCTGGGCCATAACTCCGACCAAGTGGCCGAGCACTCTCCCTAGAATTCTGAGCTCGCCAGCCCTGGGTGCTCGCATGGGGTTCGTCTTTCTACAGGGGGTCACTAAGGTCAATTCAAGTCTACAGGGGTTGTTTGCTCATCTCATATCTGTCCCAGGTCATCCCAGATTTCCCTGCACACCCTAAAAGTTCACAAACCGACATGAAAAGTTCTGTAATTCCGTATTTTGGTTTTCAGATTTTTTTAAGTCTGGGTTTTGGACAAGTTGGGGTGTTCAAGGTCACTACTAGGGCTTTACTACACCAACACAACTCAAAATAACCCTAACCCTCTCTAGGGATATCCAAAGTCCGCTAAACATCGCCAAATCGATTTTTAACTTGAATAGAGGCTAAAGCAATTGAAATACTATTCTATTTTTGAAGGGATTACCTCATTTGACACTCATGATCCCTCTACAGTGCCAAAAAGCAAACTTTCTTGGTCCAAAGTGTAGCTTGAGGGTTTGTGCACAATTTTTGTGAAGGAGAGATGGGATTTTGGTGTTGTTTTGATGTAGTTTTGGGGTTTTGAAGTGGAGGTAGAGGAGGGTGCTGCCATGGGAGTAAGGGAGGAGAGGAAAAGATGAAGAAGATGAATGATGAATGAAAACAAATGAGAGCCATGCTTGGTTGACCTCTCACCCTCTCTTTCTCATGCCCATCCCTCTTGCAATCATTGTGTCTCTTTGACTTTTCTTTTTCCTTTTCTTTTCATTTCTTTTCTTTTCAAAAATCCATGCATGATAAACATAAGGAAAAGCCATGATACAAAAATGTAAAAAGTGTGAAAAATGTGACATCTGCATGTCATGTACACAAAACACGCTTAATGCGCGATTAGCGATATTAATCGCGATTAGCGTTAAAAGTGCATATAAAAATCATAAAAATTCATAATTCGCCTAAATCACATAAAACACCCTCTTTTCAGTAATTTCCATAATTTCCCAAATTTTTCCCAATTTATCGTTATTTTATTATACCGCCCTATTAAAATATTCATTATTTAATTATAAAAATTCCCAAAAATAATATTTTATTTTTCTGAAATGTTACACATCACAAAGGCAAACCCTAAATCATCTAGCAAAGATCTTGTTAGTCTAACTTAGCACCTAATAAAAATTAAAATTGGGCATGCTTGATACCTCTAGAACCTCATGGTGCTGCTAAGGTCGACTTTCATGGTATCAGAGATACTAGGCATTGGATGTCGACCTATGGGGGTTCTCACTGTGTGATAGTGTGGTGAAGTATAGGCTCTTACCCCCAGGGTGTCTCGAGACAGGAAAGTGTTCCGGTGGGTTGTAGTCCTCGCGAGGGGGCATGCGTAAAAAGTAGCTGCTGAGGGACCTGTAGGTGCCACGGCAACCCCATTAGATGGGGTGGCTACCTGACTTTCATGGTATCAAAGCTAAGCAAGAACATTAGGGTAATTTGTAGCGGCGTTAGAAATCCACCATTTTTGTTGCGCAAAATCTGCGGATAAGAATAGTTTTGAAATTTATGTTTTGTGTTGTTTGCACACCCCGCGGGCTCACGGTTTGAACCGAGAAGTCGCGGGGTGGAGCGTGCGCACCTCAGGGACACCCGGGGGAGGGGGGCGAATGTCTAGTCCCACTCCCCAAGACCACCACAAGGTGTTCTTGGCGGTGGGGACCCGAAACTGCCCCACCTTAGGCAGTTTCGGGTCTGCCTCACTCCCTGGCCACCTCGTGGTGGCCTCAGGGGTGGGGTACCCCCTCTAGGCCCCCTGTTCGATAGTTAATTTTAGGATCTTCACCCCCGCGAGGATTCGGGCGGCTTTCGAGTTCGTTTCGACTCCCGGATTGGCTTAAAACGATCGGTTTTGGAACTTTAGCTCACTGGATTTTTCATGTCTTGGAAAAATTGGTTGAGTTTGCTTATTGCGTGCGGAATTCTAATATCGTGATTACTTTACAAGCTTTGTGATGTGTGTCATACAATTATTAGAATCCAGATTAATTAGTTTTATGAAAACTAGTTAGTATATTGTAAAGCTAGCCGTTTACTCTCAATTAATCGATTGCCACGAAGTTTTGATTCGGATCAAAACTCCGTCGCAATTGCATATTGTACGCGATCACTAAGTCGGGAATCTTGTTGAATTATCCTACAACCAATTGAAAAGAGTTTTCAATTTGAGACTTAAATGCAAGTTTTATAAGTTAGGCATGAAATCCGGAATATGAGATATTCTGGGTTTATGATGTCTAAGGATATTGCGGATTCTAATTATTGTAGTTTTCTGTTTTCTTTTCTGCAACCGTAAGTGTAATATGTAGGGTATCCCAATCTCGTTACTATATGTCAACAAGTTGAGGGATACGCTTATTTTCTTACGTTGATGATATGTGATATCATGTGTTGCTGTTGATATGATTTATTGGATCGTCGTGAAAGAATAGCCGGGGGTTCTATGTGAGATGAGAGTTTTTATTTTCATTCATGTAAAACCTTTATGTAATATTTCTTTATTGGGGAACTTCCAGGTTGAGGATGATGTCACCACTGCTGTATATTATTTACTTTTCCGCATTAGGATAGACTTAAGGAGGGGAGCACAAGTAATCGGGTTCTAGAGTCAAGTAGGAGACCATCTCAAGGAGTTGAGATCGGGTCTCCTAACTCTAGAATTGGCAGGGTTACTTTCCGCTCTTGTAGAGGTCTAGGGATGTGCGTTTGGCTATTCATCACGACTGTGGAATCCGTGTTTTACATTACTGGCTAAATTTAAAACACGGACATCCTAGTATATCCAATATTTCATATGTGGCTTCTGCTGCTTGATTCTGTGATGTTGATCATATAACTGTGTGAGACGAATGTAATATTATATATATGATATATAATAAACATTGCTTATATTTTTCACCCGCGCTAGTCCAGTCCCTGCTCTGCCAGTAGTTAAGTAACCTAACGGTGCATGACGGGGCCATGTGGCGAATGCGGATGGCATAAGCATACGTTCAATTTTCGTTTCATTTTTCTGTAATGTTTAGGAAACATTTATTGAAGGGACTGTTTGATATGTATGGCCTAGAGGCCTTTATTGTATATGTATACATATGGATGCTTGGACATATATATGTACAGGACAATCTTGCTCGATATGATAGTATGCTATCTGGCTTGTCTTTATCTTAACATGTGTATGTTTTACATGCTATTACATATCTTTTATACATGTTGATAAAGCCCGTAAGATCATTGCTAGACTACCAGCGTAGTGATGGCGATCATACTTGTGGGAGCTGGGTAGTCGGTACGCACATCCTTAAATAGTCCCTAGTCGTAGGAGTATCGAGACTGGGCATCGATATTCCGGAGTAGCCTAGTGTATACATTTCTAGACCCTGACGAGGGGCGATGGTATGGCCCCGCAACCATTGGTCTATTACACTTAAGATCTATAAAGGTGCTCTCTGGGGGGTGAGTACACCGGACGGACTAGCCGAGAACTTCCAGATGGTACTATACCTATCATCAGGTGGAAGTTCTCAGGTGACATAAGTACAGGTTGGTCTTTAGACCTGAGATCGGCATTTGTCTCGTGTGAGTTCCCACTGTGCTTTGATCACTACCCTACCATGGCTCTACTGAGTCGTGCAAACAGGTTTTGGTTGGGTACAGTCCCGAGCCACATGGAGGCAATGAGCGATTGTCGGGGATTCGTCTTTCCCGGTATAGGGAGTCGATATCGCACTGTGTTCGATTGGTCAGGACCATAAGACCTTGGCCAAGGCAGTTGTGATTTACTGATAGGATGATCAATAGTTTCCCGGATTGGTCCTGAGCCACATCAGCACGACATATCAGGTTATTAGGGTCTGACGTTTACCACCCCATTGACCCGGTATGCGATACTCTCAGACGAAGAGACCGGACTGTACGGAGATTGTCACACATAGGCTCAGTAGGGATCCAGATGAGTTTGCTCGTCGGCCTTCCTTTTCGACAGGTACCCGGGTAGCCGTTACGTACAGCTAGTGCCGCTAACGTGCTTGTGGTTATGGATTTATCCAGTAACTCACTGTCGGCGTACTGTCGAGTCTTTAGAGTCCCACACAGAGGGTTTCCCTGGTTCAGGAGAAATGATGTAGTAGTCGTATTGGATACGTGCAGGGTATTGATTGATTGATGTACTTTATACTCGGACTTTCGATCGGATAGTTGGTAATACCAGCCCGCTCGGGTTTGAGCCGGATTATTAAATCAGGTATTGATTTAATAGTTTACATATATGTATTTCGATATGTATATTCTAGTATTATGTTCTTCGTGTTATTCTATCTCTTTAGGCATTCGTGTTTTTATCCGAATGCAGGTATGTATATACAGCAGACTGTAATCCGTATTTTATTACAGAATACCTTGTAGAAGGTGGACACCTCATCATGGACATTTCCATTTATTGATAAATGGAAATGAGGTGGAAATTAAGGAGAGGGAGGCATGGTGAGTGGCATGGGTTCAATAGTTCATAAATAAATTCTTTATTCATTTGTGCTTACTATTGAACCATGGCTACACTTGTTTATTCATGAGAATTCATACACAAAACCTTGGTGTTGATTTTCTCTCTCATGGATGCTTCATTATTTTCTCGAGCTCCCATTTTTCTTCATCTCCTCCCTCCTCTTGATTTCCTCCACCTTCATCATCTTCCTCTTCATTACCCTTCTCATGAGTTGAGAAACAAGTGAAGAGGCAAGAAAAAGATGGCAAACACTTAGATCTTCATACTACATCCAAGATTACTTGGTTTGGCAACCCAAGTTCTCTAGTTGCTCCACTTAACATATTGTGAGGAGCTAGAGCCATGGATCATATCCCTGGGTGGATCATCTACGAAAATGTTGGACCGGAGAGCAAGATCGATCGCGGAGAACCAAAGGAGCCAACAAAGAAGATCAAGCATGTTCAAGGTGGTCACTTGGAGCTAACGAAGAGGAAAGAAGACCGGAGGACTTGGATCGTTTGGTGAGACTTCTTTCATAGTAGTTAGTTCATCTTTTAGTTTTACTAGATAGGTTTATGGAAAGATCCGGGTTAAAGGTTATTCTAGTGCCATGTTCTAATCGTTAGAAAAAATTTGTTCCGCATTTGGCCGCGGTAGTTGACCGGGGCACTAGCGTAACTGATTAGTCCATTTTAGAGTTTGTATTTGCAGAAATAACCGCAATCAATAACGGTGTCACGTGTAGCTAGACCTAGATGAGTACGAGTCGTCCTCAGGAATATGTGGAATCTTTTAATCCTTCTTTAGACGTGTTGAAAAAGAAGAAGAATAGAGGAATAAAGAATAGTGGAAATAGTTTCTAAATCTATTTTGAACATGGATGTACAGTATAGATCTAGTTTAAAGGCGGATATAAATTTTATAAGATGAATGCTTGTAGGGTTCGTTCGGATTTAGTCGTCATGGATGACTAATAAAGATTACTCCTTTTATCTATTAATAGATTTAATACTAGATAGATAGTGATGAATGAGAATTAGGGTTTTTGGAAGAAACTAGGGTTCCCCCACTATTGTAACATTTTGAAATATTTTAGTTAATTAATAATTTTACTTATTTAATTAAAACAATTATTTTTATTGTGATTGTAATAAAAAGGTCTTTTAAAATGTGGTAGAATAAATTTGTAAAGAAATAGTTTGTTTTTATAATAAGAAGTGTCATGAGGGGTTTTAGAGAAATGTTAGCATCCTTATGTAAATTAAGTTTAGGTGAGGGTTATTATGTAAATTTGTTGAAATAGGGTTAAGGTTATATTATAACTCATAGACACCACACCTTAGGATGCACACCAAGTCCACACCTCCTCCTTGCATGGATAGCACACCATCTGTTATGTTGACACCACCTCCTAGCCTTATCACTCCATACTCTTATCTCTTCTTATTTGTTTAGTTGATATTAGGATTAAAAGAAACTCCTAGTTTAGAAAACAAAGTCTTAGACCACACTTAAGAAAAAGAAAGATAAATAGCATGAAAGGCTAAGTGTTGTGCTCTTACCTCAACCATCAAGCTAGGATGTTGTGCTTGTATATCTTGAAGGAAGCTTTCAGTTGATCTTCTATATAGGTATAATTTCCAAACCTGTAGTTACTTTAAATCAATACTGGTTTAGTATAGTAATGTAATATCGGTAAAATATCGTATTTTGGTAAATATAGGCTCTGTCAAGATCTGCTATAGTTTAGATGTAAATTAGAAAAATCGAATAGTGCCTTAATCTTGTAATTTGGACCTAGAATAAACCATAGGAATACGAACCCATCTCCTCGGATTTTGGCCGGCGACACATAGAGAAAATCCGTGCTTGCCGGATTTTTAGAGGAGTTGGGTGTTGTGATTTTTTCGGGTAGCTCTCTGAATATGTATTAGGATATTTGGTATTGTTTGTTTAAGTTGTTTTAGCGGTATAGGAAATCTGGAAGCTAATATCAGTTTTGGTGTTAAAGTCCTATATACGACTCGGATATATCGTATCATGAGTTCTGTTTTTATCGTTACGACCAGAATAAGGTTAGCTTAGATTAACTTAAGTTCAGTTAACTCATAATATCATCACGTAGCATGTTTAGTTTGTGCGATATCATAAACTGGGATTTTGTGATAATTAGCCCACTGAATTTGAGTCTGGAACCACTATTTGTAATCACTAGAAAAACTAGCAAGACCAAAACCATGCTGAGATCATTAGAGAACTTTAAACAAAACACGAGCCCTAAACTCCGTGGACCATCTGGGGACATACCCACAAAATCCGACGACGCCGGCCCCCATTGGGATTTTGGTGTTGGTTTTTCTTCTGTAGATTTGTTTTGGTATTTTATAAGTCTCTGTATTGTTTGTTTTGTCTAAATACTTACACAGTAAAATCTGGGAATGGTTAGTAAAGATTTTATCAAATTTCCGATATTACGATACGGGTTTTGAGTATTTCGTACTGCGACTGAAATATCGACGTTCATACGTGGATTTCAGTGGCATATTAATATTTATGGGTTAAGTATGATTTAGGTTCTAACCTATGGATGCTTATCTCATTATTTTGAGTTTTGATATGATTTTTACACCGATATTTCATAACCATGGTTATAGGTATGATTTCGCGGATTTCCGAGAAGGAGTTGGCGGATATAGCGGCGTGGATTTCAGCAAGCATAATAAGTTGGTGAGTAGATTTACATCTATGGGAAAAGTCGGGTGGATGGCGTATAGCACCCCCCGCAACCTTATAACTAAAGTAGTATGATATCTAATTAGGTGTTAATGTTATTGATATATTATCATATATAGTATGTCTTCCATTTGCATATAGTTTCATATATAGTTTCAAATGACATACGTACGTGACGTTCGATACTTATGACATGGATATGATTTGATGGATTTATACGAGGAATCATGCCGTACTTGAAATGATACGAATACAATGATACAATGAGGTATTATACAAGGAATTATATGTATTGGAAATGATGAGATTTATATGCCGAATAACGGCCAAGTTTTCCTTTAGACTCGTAAAGTTAGATTATTTTCCGCTTTAGGATGTAATACTTGTATGAGCTATATTTTTTTAAAAATTACGATCCGTTTCCCTTTTAATGATAAAATACAAGGATGCGGTGCCAATTTCCAAAACGAATATCTATTTTAATCTGAGGCAGCTTCCTTATCTCAAACAAACGTTTCGTTTCCTTTTCAAAGATAATGATATAACTCATAGCAGGTAATTACAGTTATTAGTTATGCTTAGATTTACTTTACATGTTCGCATTATATTTATCGATAGTATACGTTTCTGTAATACTAACACTCTTATAGAACACTACACAAATACCTGAAGGTTACCCAAGACGGCAGCAAGGTTTCGGGAGGCATCGTCTATGCCAATTTAAAATTTTGTCGTTTTAGCTAACCTTAAACTAGATCGTCTACTAGAAATAATACGTTAACTTAAGCAAACACTTTGCAATATGTAAAGAGAGCGAAGAATACAACCTTTGTAGACTGGTCCTTCACTTCAATAGCTCCGTGTAATAGTCCCCTTCGCTGCGATCGCAAACTCCGGACTCTAGAGAGGCTCCGTTGAAGAAACGAACGTGCTTGCTTCGAAGACTTCGAGGTCGAAGATGATCTACGTGTTAGTTATATGTATGCCCTAGAGGCCATTACTGTACATAGGATGTATATTGTAGTGGATGCTGGGACGTATATAGGGAGGACTTTCTTGCTCGACATGATAGTATGCTATCTGGTTGAACTTTACCTTAACGTGTATACTGATTGTCTCTCTGTTACATGTTGGTAAAGCCCTTAGGATCTGTACTTGACTACCTGGACTATGATGCGGATCATACTAGTGGGGACATGGTAGTCCATAAGTACATCCTTCAAAGTCCCTAGTCGTGGGTGTATCGAGACGGGGCATCGATATACCAGAGTAGACTAGCGTATACCTTCTCGACCCATACAGATGGGCGATGGATGATCCCATATCCATTGGTGTTTGACATCAGAGATGATATACGGGTGCTCAGTGGAGACTGGGTACACTGGACGGACTCGCCGAGAACTCCCAGATGGTATTATACCTCACGTCAGATGGCAGTTCTCTGGTGACACTGGTACAGAGTAGTCTGTTGACCCGAGATCGTCATAGAGTCTTGTGTGGTTCCCACTGTGCTTTGATTTCCATCTTACCACGTCCAAGAGGGCGTGCAAAACGGTGGTTTTTGGGTACAGTCCCGAGTCACATGGAGGCAATGAGCGATAGGAGGGGATTCGTCTCTCCCGGTATAGGGAGTTGATGTTGTGCTGTGTTCGATTGGCTATAACAGGAAATCCCTGGCCAGGATTGCTGAGATTTACTGGTAAGTGTTACCAGTAGTTTCTCGAATTGTTATAGACCTCATATCGACACGACTTATCGAGCTATTGGGGTCTGACGTTTACCACCCCTAGGCGAGATATGCGACATATCAGACGATCAGACCGGACTGTACGGTAGTGTTACTGGTTGGATTCACTGGAGTGTGAGCGGGCTTGCTCGTCGATCTTCAGATCGCTCAATACCCGGGTGGCCGTTACGTTTAGCAGACCGCTTGCGGCTTGTGGGTGTTTGATATGATCATCACCTGCTGCCAGCGTATTGACGAGTCTTTAGAGTCCTACACAGAGGTTTCCTGGCTCAAGCGAAACGAAATAGGAGCGCATATGAGATATGTGCGGGACCGAGAATAATACGTGTATGTGATACCATATTCCATTCTCGCGATGAATGTGTCGAATGGTTGTATGCGATATAACCTAGTTATCGAATCAAGGATTGATTCGATAAGCCGATACATTGTATACTAGTCGGTTGTATACGATATGACCGGATCGTTAAATCAAGTGTTGATTTAATGATTTAATGCATAATTATATATTTGATATATTACTTTGCATTAACTAGTATCGGTTCACTTTAAATGGATTTTCTCGCTCGGGTGTGCACATTGTATATTCGATATATTTTTGTGCACTTCATTGTATCATGTTTGATGATGCATGATAGCTAGGGTTTGTGTAAAGAATTAAACCAAGGTTATTTAAATGGTTAGGGTTTTGATTTTCTTATTCATTTATTTATCTATTTTTTTTGGATTAACAAAAAGAAATGAAAACAAAGTGGTGGCTTTAAATCTTGAAGCTTGTTGAAGCTTCATGAAGATTTGACCAAAGTGACCACTTTGTCTTCATGCTTAACCCTAACCACTTATCTAACCTTGGTCAACTCTCTACAAAAAACCATGGTTTGATTATGATAAGATTATTATTCTTTTCTATTTTTCTAATAACTTATCATAACTTTTTCATCTTCTTCTTCTTCTTCCTCATAAGAAGAAAGCTCTCTTCATCAATGGTGATTGATGTATTTGTGTGAGAAATCCAATTCTAAAGTGAACCCAACTCCTATTTCTTCATCCTCTACCTCTTGCCAAGTAGTAGAGTGTGTTTTCTTCACAAGTTTCTTGACTTGGTGAAATCGGAGCTTGATTTAGCGATGACTCGACGTAGATCATCTTCGGCATGGACATCGATGACCTAGCCCGTCCATTCTCCGATGAAGCCGACGCTAGAGCCCGGGACTTGTTATGGACAGCGAGGAGACTTCATTGCGGAGCTATGGAGGCGGAGAACCGGATCTACAAAGGTTGTATTTCCGTATTCCCTTAGTTAAGTGTTAACTAGTTAGCTTTTTCGCCTAGTTTTCTAGCAAACGATCCGTAGTCGGGTTTCTCGGCACCGTAAAGTTTGAAATTGGCATGATCTGTCACGACCCGAAAGTACGGAACGTGACTGGCACTTAGATTACGAGACGTCTAAAGGCGTACCGTAACCTAAGTCAGCCAAAGCCCAGAAATCTAACCCAAAATCAAAAGAGAGTGAAGGAAAACCTTAAATGAAAACGGTTTTTAAATCAATTAAGTTGCATAGAATCCCTTTTTAAAAACATCAAAAATTCCCGAAAATTTCGGCAGAGTCTCCCCTGTATTTTCTATCCCCCAAAATGGGTACAACAAGATAATAAACCTGTAATTATAAAAATGGCATCCCCAAGCGGGAGCTAGCTCTTCGCCCAAGGCGGATCACAACCACATGCAATATAATAGTAATATCAAGAAAAAGAGCATAAAAGAGATGCAAATACCAGAAAACACACGTCGGCTCAAGTGAGCTCGACCCAAAAGAAACCACAAATATACAAATCTCTCAGTCTCATCACTAGGTCGCATATACAATACAAGTGGTAGATGGAGAATACTAGATACAATGATAAAGCAAAAAGGAATAAAGTATACTCGCAACCCACCTACGGGCGATGTCGAGAGTCTGAGCAAAAGAAACTGATGACAAGATAGCCCGCCGCTACGAGACTGACGGGTCCGACCTGCAAGACACTGTGGCACAACGGGGGTGAGTTGCCAGCTCGTGAGTAAATATAACATCTACTAAGGCAATCGTAAGAATGCACGCAATGCGGAACAACATGTATATCCATATGTGATATAATAACTCTAGTATGCATGCACAGGTATGCAATATCTTTTCTAACTCTTTAAGTGTTTAGAATGTTAAAGTTACTGCATTCTTAACTTTTAGAAAGTGTATGTCTGTATAATAGCTAAATATCATCAAGAGATCATCTGAAAACCCGTGTCAAGTATCGACACCAAATAGGAATCATATCTGTCTCAATATCGGGCTCCGTCAGTCCGGATCGGCCCATATCATAAATATCACGACAACGGTCGGTATCCTCCGGATATCCACCGCGCCAGACATCACCGGTAGGTAGTCTTCCCCTGCCAGGCTCATCGTCTACAACTCGATCTTCTTGCCCCGGGGTACCATACCGGGCCCACCATGTACCAGAGACGGTTCATCCACTCCTCGAATCGGGTCTTAAAATCCAACAGAAAACATGAAAACTCATGGTGGACGACACATACATCACGAGAAAACCGCAACTTTGTTTTGAAAATGATAAATATAAGGTTTTGTTAAATTCTTGCGGTTTTCCCCAAAAATCCAGAAATCGCAGAAAAACTGAAATCATCAAGAAAATCATAATGTCCACATGTTATATATATGACAAATGTCTATGATATCAATGTGTATGATGTAAATTTTGGCTAGAGTTCTATGTAAATATGATGATGATGCGAGATATGTGCATGCGATGCAGTTTCATATATCAAGTATGAATGCAGGTGATGATATTAAGATAAACAGGTTCTATCGTACACGTGGCATGCCAATTACCAAGGCGTGTGTGTCACATGAATAGTGCGCGTGCAACATATGCCAATGGTAAGGTGTTCGTGTCCTACGAAATGATATCGCATAGGTAGAGATGAATGTCCATGCAATTTAACATACTGTTCGCTATAAGGGTATGCAGTGTACATGAATGGATAAGCTAACTAACAATATAATCTTGTAAAAAGTAGGGTAATCCTAACTAAGGGGGGGCGCCTCGCGCCATCCAGACGATTCCCCCATAGATGAATATATCTACTCACCAGAATCCCCGCTAATCTGATCCGGCCACCGCTTTGCCTTTTCGCGCCGTATCCGAAGTTTCCCCGACCGATCCTATATTCGCACAATATCAAGCATAAGATTACAAAACCTAACACAATGCAAGTCACAACATACAAATATCGACGCTCACAAATTAATCAAACCATGCACTCGGTGCGCGGAAAAACGCACGAAAATCGCAATCCTTTAACAAAAATCGTCATTTCGGGGAAATCGACAAACTACAACCCGACTAGACGAAACACCGCGTTTGCGCATTCTAATAATATCCTATACGAAGCTAATAATATTGCTAACCTAACGCGAATTGACCGCATTCTATTTTCTACAAAAATCTAGTAAGCGAATTTCTAGCCGATTTGATACAAACATCGAAATTTGTCGGTTTAGCAAGCATATAATTTCACCATTAACCATTCTAATCAATTAGATAACCATCCCTAACATAATCCAACCATTATGCTACAAACCCTAATTTTTAAAAAATCAAAACCTTCTCTTGATTTTTCATGAACAAGGATTTACACTAAATTTATACTTAAAAATTAGATTTTAGCATAATTAAACTACAAGTTAGCAAACTAGTTTAGAATTTATACCTTCCAAGTTATGATCCTCTTACAATTAGCCTCTAAAGATGCCTCTTTTCTCCTTGTATTAGTCCAATTTGGGGTTGAGAAGGAATGGAATAGGGTTTAGGTTTGAATTAGAGAAAAAAAGTGTGAATTTTTGTGGATTTCGGAGGATTTTTTTCAAGAATTTTGAGCTAAACAAAATGGGGGAAATGGGAGGGGGTTTGCTGCAGGTAGCACGACCAGGAGGTGGAGGAGGAGAGTGAGAGAGAATTGTGTGGAAAATTCTACACAAAAAGCTTCTTCAAAGATCAATTAATGAATGTTACATCAACTTTTTACAAAAAAACCCATTTTAATGCAATTTTTTCATAATTTTCCCACCAAAAATCTAAAAGTTTGCAAGACATGATATAATTTTATTAACACCATATTTTAGCTTATAAAGACTCCTAATTAATAAATTTACCTAATTAAATTTGTATTTATCCCTAATTAAATGTATTTAAAAAGGCTTAAAATAATAAAAAAATAATTAATTACGAAATTTTTTTTTATTTAACTAGATAATTATAAGTGACATTTTAGTGACAAAATTATAGTAATATCTTATCTAAATTTTGTATAATTAGGTCTACAATGAAAATTATCAATTTTGACTTTTTACGGAAAAAGCCGAAAAATTGGCCGATTACCGAAAAACTGCCTAAACGATTTTCGAAGGGTTACAATCTTCCCCCCTAAAAGAAATTCGGTCCCCGAATTTAGAATTTAACTACGCGTACCTTCAAAAAGATGGGGATATCTCTTCCTCATCTCGACCTCGGTCTCCCAGGTGACCTCCTCGCTGTTCGGGCCACGCCAAAGAACCTTGACAGACGGTATGACCTTCGACCTCAATTTCTTCACCTGCCGATCCAAAATGACCACCGGCTGCTCGGTGAAAGAAAGATCACGCTCTAACTGGATCGTCTGGTGCTGAATCGCCTGGGAAGGATCATGAAGGTACTTGCGGAGTATCGAGACATGGAATACGGGGTGAACATCGGGGAAGCTGGGCGGAAGAGCTAACCGATAAGCGACTGGACCAACACGCTCTAGGATCTCGAAAGGACCAACATATCTAGGACTCAGCTTCCCTTTCCGCCCAAATCTCATCACACCCTTCATCGGAGAGACCTTCAGGAAAACATGATCGCCAACAGCGAACTCGAGTCGGCGACGACGCCTGTCAGCATAAGATTTCTGCCTGCTCTGTGCCGCTCTCATCCTGTCCCGAATCAGCTGTATTTTCTCGGTCGTCTCCTGTACGATCTGCGGCCCCAAAATACTGCTCTCCCTGAGCTCTGTCCAACATACAGGCGATCGACATCTCCTCCCATATAAAGCCTCGAAAGGTGCCATCTGAATCGTCTCCTGGAAGCTATTATTGTAGGAAAACTCGATCAAAGGCAAATGACGATCCCAGCTACCACCGAAATCTAAAACACAAGCTCTGAGCATGTCCTCAAGAGTCTGAATAGTACGCTCCGACTGACCGTCAGTCTGAGGATGAAAGGCTGTGCTAAAACTCAATCGGGTGCCCAAAGCTTCCTGTAGTTTCTGCCACAATCGGCTGGTAAACTGGGTGCCACGGTCGGACACGATGCAAGTCGGAACACCATGCAGTCGCACAATCTCATCAATATAAACCTGGGCGTACTGAGAAAATCCAAAAGTGGTCTTCACTGGTAGAAAGTGAGCCGCTTTCGTCAGTCGATCCACAATCACCCAAATAGAGTCATACCCTCGAATGGTCCTGGGTAGACCCACAACGAAGTCCATGGAGACCTGCTCCCACTTCCACTCAGGGATGGGCAAAGGCTGTAACTCGCCGGCTGGCCTCTGGTGCTCAGCCTTGACTTGCTGACAAGTCAGGCATCTCGACACAAAGTCTGTAATATCCTTCTTCATCCCGTCCCACCAGTAAACCTATCTCAAATCACGATACATCTTGGTGGAACCTGGATACACACTGTATACGGATCTATGTGCCTCCTCGAGAATATCACGCCTCAGTCCCTCTGAATCTGGCACACACAGTCGAGTCCCAAATCGAAGTATCCCCTGATCATCAATCACGAACTCAGAAACTCTGCCCTGTCGAATCTGCTCAATGATCTCTAATGTACGGGCATCGCCGAACTGTGCCTCGCGGATACGGTCAAGTAACTGTGGGCGTGCTCTGAAATGGGCCAGCTGTCCCCCTGTAGGAGTAAACTCGAACTGCACTCTGCTATCACATAACACCTGCCAATCCGCCGTCGACTGCATCTGTACTGCGCTCAAACAAGATAAGCTACCTCCGGGCCTCCTACTCAAAGCATCTGCCACCACATTCGCCTTGCCCGGATGGTATAAAATCTCGCAGTCATAATCCTTCACCAACTCCATCCAACGGCGCTGTCTCAGGTTCAGGTCTCGCTGCTGGAAGATATACTTCAAACTCTTGTGGTCAGTGAATATCTGGCACGACTCACCGTATAGGTAATGTCTCCAGATCTTGAGTGCAAACACCACTGCAGCCATCTCTAAATCATGGGTGGGGTAGTTCTGCTCGTGTTTCCTCAGCTGCCGAGAAGCATACGCGATAACTCTGTCGTGCTGCATCAATACACATCCCAGCCCCACTCTAGAAGCATCACAATATACCACGAACCCGCCTGATCCTGAAGGCAATGCTAACACTGGTGCAGTAGTCAGACGAGTCTTCAACTGCTGGAAGCTATCCTCACATGCCTGGGTCCAATCAAAAGGAACCCCCTTCCGGGTCAACCCGGTCAAAGGTGCAGCAATGCGGGAGAAATCCTGGACGAAACGTCGATAATAGCCGGCCAGACCTAGAAAGCTGCGAACCTCTGTAACTGATACTGGTCTAGGCCAACGCTGAACTGCCTCGATCTTCTTCGGGTCCACGCAAATACCATCTCTCGTCACCACATGACCCAAGAAGTCGACACTGTCTAACCAGAACGCGCACTTGGAGAATTTGGCGAATAGCTGATGCTCCCTCAAAGTCTGCAATATGATACGTAAGTGCTGCTCATGCTCCTCCCGGCTCCGAGAATAAACCAAGATGTCGTCAATGAACACAATGATGAACTGATCGAGATACGGCCTGAATACGCGGTTCATCAAATCCATAAAAGCTGCCGGGGCATTGGTGAGCCCGAACGACATCACCAAGAACTCGTAGTGACCATAACGAGTACGGAAGGCGGTCTTCGGAATATCCTCCTTCCGAACCAGCAACTGGTGATAACCTGACCGTAAATCAACCTTCGAGAAAAACCCTGCACCCTGGAGCTGATCGAATAAGTCATCAATGCGGGGTAGGGGATACCTGTTCCGCACAGTAACTCGGTTCAGCTGACGATAATCAATGCATAAACGCATACTTCCGTCCTTCTTCTTAACAAACAAGACGGGAGCGCCCCAAGGTGACACACACGGTCGGATAAGCCCTTTGTCCAGCAAGTCCTGTAACTGATCCTTTAGCTCTCTCAGCTCCGCCGGGGCCATCCGATAAGGAGGTATAGAGATAGGCCCCGTGCCGGGGATCAAGTCAATACAGAACTCAATCTCGCGCTCTGGTGGCAGACCAGGCAGCTCATCAGGAAATACATCAGGAAACTCTCTCACAATAGGGACCTGGTCCAACGGAACCTCTGTGGAGCTAGTATCACAAACATAAGCTAAGAATCCCTGACACCCTTTCCTTAAGAGCTGACCAGCGCGAAAAGAAGAAATCAAGCTGGGAAGGGTAGCGCTACGATCTCCCTGAATAATAAGAACCGGCTCACCAGGAAAACTGAATCTGACTGCTTTTTCACGGCAGTCCACGGATGCATAACAGGTGGCTAACCAGTCCATACCAAGAAGAACGTCAAAGTCTAGCATATCGAGGAGAATCAAATTAACTGAAGAATCTCTCTCCCCGATACGAACGGAACACGATCGGTATACAAAACGGGCAACAAAAGACTCGCCTACCGGGGTAATAACGACAAGCGGCTGATCTAACGGAGATGACTCTCGGCCCAACCTCGGTGCAAAATACGTGGAAACATAGGAATGTGTGGAGCCTGGATCAAATAATACCCGTGCATCAAAAGAACATACTGGCAGAGTACCTGTCACGACGGCATTGGATGCCTGTGCATCCTGAGGAGTCAACGCGAACACTCGGGCCTGTCCACCACTAATAGCTGGCTGTCCTCTGCCTCTACCTCGGCCTCTGCCTCTGTCGCCTCGTCCTCTCGGAACCGGACCGCCACGCCCACGGCCTCTAGAAGCATCTGGCTAGCGTGAAGCATCATCAGGAGCAGGAAGTAAAGCTCTCTGCAAAGGTGGTGAAGGTGGTAAAGTCATATGCGGGACTGTCGCCGTGCCCGGACGTCCCATGGTACAGTCTCTGACACGGTGGTACTGACTCCCACACCGAAAACATCCTGGAGACGACTGCTGGGTCTGTGGATATGAACCAAATAACTGACCTCGTCTCAATCCTCTGCCTCCGCCATCTCCCGGAAATAATCTATCATGATTTCTGCCCATCTGCCGCTGAGCTGGCATATCAGTACGGATCCTCTTCGGCCCAGAAGCGACCGGAGTCTCAGAAATACGCTCCTCCAAAAGTAAGGCTGCATCCATCGCGGCTGCATATGTATCAAAGTGCTGGGTGCCGATGGCAAGGAATAGCTGTGTATCAAGCCCTCGCACAAACCTCTTTATTCTCTTCTCTTCTGTGTCGACTAGGTACGGAGCATATCGAGACAACTGGGTAAACTGTATATCATACTCCGATACTGTCATCCCAGGAGTCTTGCGCAGAGACTCAAAACTGCGGGCTCGAGCATCTCGGACACTCTTCGGAAGAAAACGGGCAAGAAATGCAGCTGTAAAGTCATCCCAGGTCATAGAAGGCAGACCTGCAGCTCGGCCTCTCTCTACTGAGTCGTACCATGTCTGGGCAAGACCCTCCAGACGAAAACTCGCAAACTCCACCAATCTATCATCAGAACACCTCAACGAACGGCCAATCCGTGCCATCCTATCGAGAAATGCCTGTGGGTCCTCTGTCGCATCTGTACCGGTAAAAGCTGGAGGTCTCAATCTCATGAACTCCTGTAGTGAAACGGGAATAGTCTCCGTAGTAGCAGCAGGAGTGACCATCTGTGCAGCAGGTACGATCGTGGTCTGTGCGGTGGAAGGAACATCCTCGGATCTCTGAGCCCGACTGGACTCAACTAAAGATCCCATCATCTGCCGCAACTCTTGCATGCCGGCCTCTAATCTGGCAATACGGTCAGGATAAGGCGGATCAGTAGGACCCTGAGGGGTAGGCGTATCCTCCCGCTCGATCCTCGCCTCAGACAGGCCCGCTCGAATCTCATCCCTAGCGGCAGCCCGCTGAGCTCTCGTAGTCTTTGGCGGCATCGAAGCTGGAATAAGAAATAGAACTGATAAGGACATTGCAATTGGATCAAGGGATGCAAAAAATCACGAAAGGAAGTACAAGCAATTATGTCCTAAGGTCACTTAGGCGGAGTACCGTATCGTAAGTATGCCGCGGATCATACCCACGCTACGCCACTCTGCTTAAGTCACCTACTCTATCTACCAAGATCGTACTACACTCAGAAAGGTAAAACCTACGCTCTGATACCAACTTTGTCACGACCCGAAAGTACGGAACGTGACTGGCACTTAGATTACGAGACGTCTAAAGGCGTACCGTAACCTAAGTCAGCCAAAGCCCAGAAATCTAACCCAAAATCAAAAGAGAGTGAAGGAAAACCTTAAATGAAAACGGTTTTTAAATCAATTAAGTTGCATAGAATCCCTTTTTAAAAACATCAAAAATTCCCGAAAATTTCGGCAGAGTCTCCCCTGTATTTTCTATCCCCCAAAATGGGTACAACAAGATAATAAACCTATAATTATAAAAATGGCATCCCCAAGCGGGAGCTAGCTCTTCGCCCAAGGCGGATCACAACCACATGCAATATAATAGTAATATCAAGAAAAAGAGCATAAAAGAGATGCAAATACCAGAAAACACACGTCGGCTCAAGTGAGCTCGACCCAAAAGAAACCACAAATATACAAATCTCTCAGTCTCATCACTAGGTCGCATATACAATACAAGTGGTAGATGGAGAATACTAGATACAATGATAAAGCAAAAAGGAATAAAGTATACTCGCAACCCACCTACGGGCGATGTCGCGAGTCTGAGCAAAAGAAACTGATGACAAGATAGCCCGCCGCTACGAGACTGACGGGTCCGACCTGCAAGACACTGTGGCACAACGGGGGTGAGTTGCCAGCTCGTGAGTAAATATAACATCTACTAAGGCAATCGTAAGAATGCACGCAATGCGGAACAACATGTATGTCCATATGTGATATAATAACTCTAGTATGCATGCACAGGTATGCAATATCTTTTCTAACTCTTTAAGTGTTTAGAATGTTAAAGTTACTGCATTCTTAACTTTTAGAAAGTGTATGTCTGTATAATAGCTAAATATCATCAAGAGATCATCTGAAAACCCGTGTCAAGTATCGACACCAAATAGGAATCATATCTGTCTCAATATCGGGCTCCGTCAGTCCGGATCAGCCCATATCATAAATATCACGACAACGGTCGGTATCCTCCGGATATCCGCCGCGCCAGACATCACCGGTAGGTAGTCTTCCCCTGCCAGGCTCATCGTCTACAACTCGATCTTCTTGCCCCGGGGTACCATACCGGGCCCACCATGTACCAGAGACGGTTCATCCACTCCTCGAATCGGGTCTTGAAATCCAACAGAAAACATGAAAACTCATGGTGGACGACACATACATCACGAGAAAACCGCAACTTTGTTTTGAAAATGATAAATATAAGGTTTTGTTAAATTCTTGCGGTTTTCCCCAAAAATCCAGAAATCGCAGAAAAACTGAAATCATCAAGAAAATCATAATGTCCACATGTTATATATATGACAAATGTCTATGATATCAATGTGTATGATGTAAATTTTGGCTAGAGTTCTATGTAAATATGATGATGATGCGAGATATGTGCATGCGATGCAGTTTCATATATCAAGTATGAATGCAGGTGATGATATTAAGATAAACAGGTTCTATCGTGCACGTGGCATGCCAATTACCAAGGCGTGTGTGTCACATGAATAGTGCGCGTGCAACATATGCCAATGGTAAGGTGTTCGTGTCCTACGAAATGATATCGCATAGGTAGAGATGAATGTCCATGCAATTTAACATACTGTTCGCTATAAGGGTATGCAGTGTACATGAATGATAAGCTAACTAACAATATAATCTTGTAAAAAGTAGGGTAATCCTAACTAAGGGGGGGCGCCTCGCTCCATCCAGACGATTCCCCCATAGATGAATATATCTACTCACCAGAATCCCCGCTAATCTGATCCGGCCACCGCTTTGCCTTTTCGCGCCGTATCCGAAGTTTCCCCGACCGATCCTATATTCGCACAATATCAAGCATAAGATTACAAAACCTAACACAATGCAAGTCACAACATACAAATATCGACGCTCACAAATTAATCAAACCATGCACTCGGTGCGCGGAAAAACGCACGAAAATCGCAATCCTTTAACAAAAATCGTCATTTCGGGGAAATCGACAAACTACAACCCGACTAGACGAAACACCGCGTTTGCGCATTCTAATAATATCCTATACGAAGCTAATAATATTGCTAACCTAACGCGAATTGACCGCATTCTATTTTCTACAAAAATCTAGTAAGCGAATTTCTAGCCGATTTGATACAAACATCGAAATTTGTCGGTTTAGCAAGCATATAATTTCACCATTAACCATTCTAATCAATTAGATAACCATCCCTAACATAATCCAACCATTATGCTACAAACCCTAATTTTTAAAAAATCAAAACCTTCTCTTGATTTTTCATGAACAAGGATTTACACTAAATTTATACTTAAAAATTAGATTTTAGCATAATTAAACTACAAGTTAGCAAACTAGTTTAGAATTTATACCTTCCAAGTTATGATCCTCTTACAATTAGCCTCTAAAGATGCCTCTTTTCTCCTTGTATTAGTCCAATTTGGGGTTGAGAAGGAATGGAATAGGGTTTAGGTTTGAATTAGAGAAAAAAAGTGTGAATTTTTGTGGATTTCGGAGGATTTTTTTCAAGAATTTTGAGCTAAACAAAATGGGGGAAATGGGAGGGGGTTTGCTGCAGGTAGCACGACCAGGAGGTGGAGGAGGAGAGTGAGAGAGAATTGTGTGGAAAATTCTACACAAAAAGCTTCTTCAAAGATCAATTAATGAATGTTACATCAACTTTTTACAAAAAAACCCATTTTAATGCATTTTTTTCATAATTTTCCCACCAAAAATCTAAAAGTTTGCAAGACATGATATAATTTTATTAACACCATATTTTAGCTTATAAAGACTCCTAATTAATAAATTTGTATTTATCCCTAATTAAATGTATTTAAAAAGGCTTAAAATAATAAAAAAATAATTAATTACGAAATTTATTTTTATTTAACTAGATAATTATAAGTGACATTTTAGTGACAAAATTATAGTAATATCTTATCTAAATTTTGTATAATTAGGTCTACAATGAAAATTATCAATTTTGACTTTTTACGGAAAAAGCCGAAAAATTGGCCGATTACCGAAAAACTGCCTAAACGATTTTCGAAGGGTTACATGATCGATGCCTTGTGAGACCTCCTTAGGGTGCCCAGGAACCCTACAGTGGTATCAGAGCCTAGCTAGAGCCTTAGGCGAAGTCTAGACGGAGTTTGAAAGCCGGACGAACCGAAATCCTAACCCCAAAATAGCTCTCTGGACGTTTTCTAAAATCTGGGATTTTTCCACATTAAAAATATGCAGAGAACACAACGCAAATATCTAAGAGTTACTGTGAAGTTTGAAAGCCCAATTCCACTAAACCGCCGCGGTTCCGTGGCATGATCTAGGCTCATGCGGCGGTTCCGCGGTCGTACGGGCACAGTGTGTAAAATTGTTTGCACAGTAATTCTTATTTTTCAGTGGTGTTTTTCCTGGGTATTTTTGATATTTTTTCCAGAGTTTTAATTTTCAGGGTTGTTTTGGGGATTCGAATGTTCGATCGGATTATCAAATTTTGTCTGTGTGGCTTTCCGGATAATTTTTAGAATATGTTAAAAAGTTCGACCGGATATAAATACCCACTTTTTCCCCTGCCGGGAAATTTCCAAGTGTTGGATTTTTCCGTAATTTGACGACGTTCTAAGTAGTGCAAGTAACTCGATGGACCCTCTAGAAGACAACAAACCTTAACTCGATTATGTGACCATCTTGAACTGCCCTTTGAACCTTCGGGTTTGGGGCAGTACGGCGTGCCACATGTGAGGCGTTGGCTTGACCCTTCTACGGCTGGACCGTCGGTACTGAGGCACGAACTGAATGTTGTTAGATTTATTTCATGTGTTGATCTGTATCGGGAAAAATTGGGTGTTCGATTGTTCGATCGGAAAGTTTAACATTTTCTAATTATCTGGAATGGAATACAATAATTGGAATTCACAAAAGTTATGTGATAACTGAATGAATGTTATAAACATAGCACTTTAGTCTCACTTGATCGGTTGCCATGGAATTTTGATGTGATCAAAAGTCCGTCGCAATCACGTAGCGTACGCGGATACTCGCCGGGTAAACTTAATAGAGAGCCTCACTCCATAGCCCCGATCAAGTGACTGTAGGAGAACCCCATCGCCGAAAGCATCCGTTCGGGTGCTCGCGGCAGCGGTGTTCCGCCTTGGTGCACTTCGTCGACGGTATCGGGGGTGCGGCCGCCTACTAAAGTTTGCGACGAGTATTCGATCAGACTGTCGGGAATCTTGTTGAATTGCCCGACTCGATATTGAAAAGTGTTTTCGATAATGAGACTAAAATGCGGGGTTTATAATTGTTAGGCATGTGATGTCTAAGGAATTCATTTGGTCAGGCATGCGATGTCTGAGGTGGTTGCGGATTCCAACTGTTGTAGTTTTACACTTTCTTTTCTGTGACCGTAAGTGTAATATGTGATATCGCCGGTTTCGTTGCTATATGTCAACGACAATTGGGATGCGCATATTTACTTACGTTGATGACATGTGATGTTATGTGTTGCTGGATATGTTATATTGGATCGTCGTGTTTGAATAGCCGGGGTTTTTTTTGTGAGATGAGTGTTTTCTTTTTCATTCATGTAAAAACTTGTATGTAATATTCTTTTATTGGGGCACTTCCAGGTTGCGGAAGATGTCACCGGTTGTATATTATTTACTTTTCCGCACTAGGACAGACCCAAGGAGGAGGGCACAAGTAACCGGGTTCTGGAGTCCATTGGGAGACCAACTCGAGGAGTCGGGTCCGAGTCTCCTAACTCCAGAATTGGTAGGATTGCTTGCCGCTCTCGTAGGGGTCTAGGGGTGTGGGTTTGGCTATTCATCACGACCGTGGAATCCGTGTTTTATACTGGCTCGTATTGAAAACACGGACGTCCTAGTATACCCAATATTTCATATGATTCTTCTGCTGCGATATCTGTGATGTGATCATGTGATGTTCTGTGATAGATATAGTATATAGTATATATGATATATTATATAGACGTTACTTATGTTTTACACCCACGCTAGCCCTGCCCCGCTCTGCCGTTAGTTACCTAACCTAACGGTGCACGATGGGACATCGAGGCGAATGCGGATGGCATAAGTGTACGTCGTATTTATCTGTGATTTTTAGGTACTTATATGATGGGACTTCATTAATATGATTAATGAAAGTAAAAGAAACCTAAGATGTTGTAGAATCGAATTTCAAAATAAAACAGGTAGCTACAGTTCTTGCTTTGCACAGCGGTGTATATGATATATCCTGCACCTTATTCGATGAGGAAAGGACCGAGATCCCTTCACCGGGAGTGACTCCTTTAGCAATAACTGGCAGATGCTACACACTCGGTTTGTCTTTTGATTGCTTTTAAGAGTTTTTGCTTTGCACAGTGATATATATGATATATCCCGCACCTCATTCGACGAGGAAAGGACCGACGATCCCTTCACCGGGAGTGACTCCTTTAGCAAAACTAGAAAAGCCTCAAAAGCACTCCATTTTAAAAATCATTTGATTCTACAACGATATCAAGTTCATTACGCAATAGGTTTTCAGAAAAACCTGTCGTAGCCCTCCGTCATTTCAGATAAGTTGTATATAGTATTCGTGCTGCATTTGTTGGCTTTCGTCAAGGTGCAGTGTGCGGTAGCTATATGCTGCTTATCTGCCAGCATACGATGCGATTGGATTAGGGTAGTCGTGCGGCTTTGTTGGCTTTCGTCAAGGGTCGTGCGGGTGGGTTTAATTCAATCAAGAAATGTACGGGTTGAACTTGACTAGCGGGCTATGGTTTGTTGGCTTTCGTCAAGGTCATAGCACGTTAGGGGCAAAATATTATCGGGAATTTCAAGTGTTGAAATTTGCAATGAGATTGCATACCTTCTATGAGATAGTTGGATCCCGATACCCGCTGCGAGTAAGAGTTACTCCTGGGAGAGTTTTATACATTACGATTAGCCGATCAAGTAGGTGTCTAGAAAGGTGTCAACGGGGTTACGCCTCTGGGAAAACGAGGTTTACATTAATTAGGTTCGTGCGAAAGCACGGGGGACCTCCCTCAAAGTACCGACACTGGCCTGGCTGAAAGATTGGCGAACTTGTAGTGTGTAATTAATCCCGGCTAGTCTTTACTTTTAGGGTTTGAAGGAAGATTTGATAAAAAGCAATGGGAGCCATCCTGATTAGATAAAATAATAACCAATCTATTCTTGCAAGAGCGCACGCTGAGTGTTTTCTTCTCTCTCTCTCCAGGTAGCGACCATATCACGCCTTAATCAAGATAATAATACGGAATATTGACCGAACCCGCTTGTTATACTGAGCTGGGGAACGTTGGTCCCGCTCCAACTTATAATTGTTATAAGACAGAGCAGGAAATTGGGGATTACCAGAATTCCCGTGCCGCCCAAACGAAGAGAGTGCATGCTGATGCATCATCTTCGGGTGTGTTCATTACAAAGAACTGTTTCTCAGTATCCTTTACGTCCTGAGTATGTGATACCAGATCAGGATCCCAGATATGTAATCTGTTACATAGGGCTACAGAAAAGGTAGAGAACTGAGAACGGGTGATAAGTTTCATGAGACAGAAAACGGGGCAAGTGTTGCAGCCAAGTCTGTTGGTCACTGTCACCCTGTATTACCAATACATTGATTCTGAACGAATGTTCTTAGATACCGAACCTGATATACAAAATCATATCAATCTCTTTATTTGTAAAGAAAGGATATAATTTTATATTGTTGGATAATGTTTTGAACATTTCCTATATCAAAAGTTGATCGGTTCAGGCACGTTATCTAAAAGCATTAATGTTCTAAATCAAAATACAGTTCTTAGTATACGGATCACACACAAGAGGAAGAGTTCAGAAATGAACGAATTCTTCTTGAGGCATTGTAGACTAGGTCAGATCTATGTGACCCGACTAGCAAGAGTTACATAAAGATGCATATTTAAATCAGTTTGAATTTACATCTTGTGAAACTCGCCAGTCATGTCACAAAGATAAGATGACCATAGCTCCGTTTACTGGAAACAGAGAAAGTGTTAGTGAACTCTTGGGATGATACATGTTAATGTATGTAGGTCCCCTGTCTACACATGCCAGGACTGGTTCTTTATACTTCATTACGTTCTCTGATAATCTCTCAAGATTCAGATATATGTTCCTGTTGAAACACAAGTCTGAACCTTTTGAGATATTCACAGAATATAAGTTAGAAGTAGAGAACCAATGAGGGTACAAGTATTATGTCCTTTGATGTGATCAGGGAGGAGAATACTTGAGCACGGAATTCCTGGACTATTCTAAAGGAGAATGAGATTCTCTCTCAGCATTACTCCTCCGTATACACCATAGCACGATGGTATATCGGGGCGGAGCAATAACACCCTATATGATAAGGTGTGCTCTATGATGAGTACTACTGAGTTACCTATTTCCTTTTTGGGAGTTATGCACTTGAGAAGCTGCATACCTATTGAATAGGGTTCGAATCAAATTAGTTGCCTACCATTTCATATGTGATATGGAAAGGGAAGAGCCCATGTCTTAAGCTAGTTAAGATTTGGGGTTGTCTGGCCTATGTCTAAAAGCAAAATCCGGACAAGCTCGAGGCAAAATCTGTTATGTACAACTGGAAAGGTTCCAGCTATACAAACAACAGCAGATGATTTGGTAGAACCAAAGGATTCAGTAGATTCCAACGAACCTCAGCCTCTCCGCCGATCTAGTAGGGTTCCTCACCCACCTGAGAGATACTTCTGTTTCTCTATGACAGTGGGAGCGAGGAAAGCATCATGAGATGATGACCCAACTAGTTTCGAGCTGGCCATCAGGAGTGTGACTCTGTAAGAATGGCTGGATGCTTATCGATCTGAGATGGAATCCTTATACACCAACAAAGTATGGACTTTAGTTGCTATATCTGAAGGGTTAAATCCCCATCAGGAGCAAGTATATCTTGAGAAGATTACTTGGTGTACATGGAAAGGTTGAGACTTTCAAAGCTAGACTTGTTAAAGGTCTACATCATTGACCAGGTATGGATGATGATGAAACCTTTTCTAAGTAGCTATGCTTAAGTCCATCCAGATCCTACTTGCCACGGCTACATACCATGACTACGATATCTGGTGGTTGGGTGTCATGACTGCTTTTCTAAATAATGATTTGGAAGAGAGCGTCTATAAGTACACAGCCAGAGGGCTTCGTAGACAGTGGGAGCAGCGGAAACGTGTGCAAGATGCTTTATAGGATAAAGCAGGCATCGCGGAGTTGGAACATTTGTTTTGATGTGGAAGTCAAAGAGTTTGACATCATCAAAATGGTAGATGAACCTTGTATAAACAAAATGGTAGTGGGGAGTATGGTGTTGATCCTCGTAGAGTACGTGGATGACATACTCTTGATAAGAAAGGAGTTTCTTATGCTACGCTCGATCAATCTCCGTTTATCACAATGATTCTCCATATAGGATCAAAGTGACACCTCCTAAATCCTGGGTTTTGGATCTATGAGATAGATCTAAATGGATGTTAGGATTCTCACTAGTTGTAGTGAGATGGTATCAATCGATCCTGGGGAGAATCACTGGAAGGGTTCCAGGATGATAAAGACGACTGAATGTCAGTCGCAGGCATTGTCTTTACCCTCAGTACAGGGACGGTATGTTGGAAGAGTTCCAAGCTAGATACCGTGGCATACTAGACGATAAAGGCAGGTTACATCGCTACTAAAGATGCTACCGAAGAGGCTGTTTGGGTGTATATTGGTTCATGAGATGAACTACGTTCCTACCATTGTGAGACAATGGAGTTGTGGCTTATGCCGAGGAACGCCGGTCCCATCAGTGATCCAGACATATTCTAAGGCAGTATCACCTGATCATGGAGATGGTTGATCTCCAAGGGATCGAGGTTAGGAGAGTAGACTCAGAGGACAAACACAGCGGATCCACTCACGAAAGGCCTTTTCCCAGAGAGAGACTTTTATGGGATGGTTGAGTATGAGATACTTCAAACCACTGCTACAGATGGCCCTAGTGCAAGTGGGAGATTGTTAGTTATATGTATGCCCTAGAAGCCATTACTGTACATAGGATGTATATTGTAGTGGATGCTGGGACGTATATAGGGAGGACTTTCTTGCTCGACATGATAGTATGCTATCTGGTTGAACTTTACCTTAACATGTATACTGATTGTCTCTCTGTTACATGTTGGTAAAGCCCTTAGGATCTGTAGTTGACTACCTGGACTATGTTGCGGATCATACTAGTGGGGACATGGTAGTCCATAAGTACATCCTTCAAAGTCCCTAGTCGTGGGTGTATCGAGACGGGGCATCGATATACCAGAGTAGACTAGCGTATACTTTCTCGACCCATACAGATGGGCGATGGATGATCCCATATCCATTGGTGTTTTGACATCAGAGATGATATACGGGTGCTCAGTGGAGACTGGGTACACTGGACGGACTCGCCGAGAACACCCAGATGGTATTATACCTCACGTCAGATGGCAGTTCTCTGGTGACACTGGTACAGAGTAGTCTGTTGACCCGAGATCGTCATAGAGTCTTGTGTGGTTCCCACTGTGCTTTGATTTCCATCTTACCACGTCCAAGAGGGCATGCAAAACGGTGGTTTTTGGGCACATTCCTGAGTCACATGGAGGCAATGAGTGATAGGAGGGGATTCGTCTCTCCCGGTATAGGGAGTTGATGTTGTGCTGTGTTCGATTGGCTATAACAGGAAATCCCTGGCCAGGGTTGCTGAGATTTACTGGTAAGTGTTACCAGTAGTTTCTCGAATTGTTATAGACCTCATATCGACACAACCTATCGAGCTATTGGGGTCTGATGTTTACCACCCCTAGGCGAGATATGCGACATATCAGACGATCAGACCGGACTGTACGGTAGTGTTACTGGTTAGATTCACTGGAGTGTGAGCGGGCTTGCTCGTCGATCTTCAGATCGCTCAATACCCGGGTGGCCGTTACGTTTAGCAGACCGCTTGCGGCTTGTGGGTGTTTGATATGATCATCACCTGCTGCCGGCGTATTGACGAGTCTTTAGAGTCCTACAGAGAGGTTTCCTGGCTCAAGCGAAACGAAATAGGAGCGCATATGAGATATGTGCGGGACCGAGAATAATACGTGTATGTGATACCGTATTCCATTCTCGCGATGAATGTGTCGAATGGTTGTATGCGATATAACCTAGTTATCGAATCAAGGATTGATTCGATAAGCCGATACATTGTATACTAGTCGGTTGTATGCGATATGACCGGATCGTTAAATCAAGTGTTGATTTAATGATTTAATGCATAATTATATATTTGATATATTACTTTGCATTAACTAGTATCGGTTCACTTTAAATGGATTTTCTCGCTCGGGTGTGCGCATTGTATATTCGATATATTTTTGTGCACTTCATTGTATCATGTTTGATGATGCATGATAGCTAGGGTTTGTGTAAAGAATTAAACCAAGGTTATTTAAATGGTTAGGGTTTTGATTTTATTATTCATTTATTTATCTATTTATTTTGGATTAACAAAAAGAAATGAAAACAAAGTGGTGGCTTTAAATCTTGAAGCTTGTTGAAGCTTCATGAAGATTTGACCAAAGTGACCACTTTGTCTTCATGCCTAACCCTAACCACTTATCTAACCTTGGTCAACTCTCTACAACAAACCATGGTTTGATTATGATAAGATTATTATTCTTTTCTATTTTTCTAATAACTTATCATAACTTTTTCATCTTCTTCTTCTTCTTCCTCACAAGAAGAAAGCTCTCTTCATCAATGGTGATTGATGTATTTGAGTGAGAAATCCAATTCTAAAGTGAACCCAACTCCTATTTCTTCATCCTCTACCTCTTGCCAAGTAGTAGAGTGTGTTTTCTTCACAAGTTTCTTGACTTGGTGAAGTCGGAGCTTGATTTAGCGATGCCTCGACGTAGATCATCTTCGGCATGGACATCGATGACCTAGCCCGTCCATTCTCCGATGAAGCCGACGCTAGAGCCCGGGACTTGTTATGGACAGCGAGGAGACTTCATTGCGGAGCTATGGAGGCGGAGAACCGGATCTACAAAGGTTGTATTTCCGTATTCCCTTAGTTAAGTGTTAACTAGTTAGCTTTTTCGCCTAGTTTTCTAGCAAACGATCCGTAGTCGGGTTTCTCGGCACCGTAAAGTTTGAAATTGGCATGATCGATGCCTTGTGAGACCTCCTTAGGGTGCCTAGGAACCCTACACTACGTCGGGGAGACACTAACTCAAGCTATTTCTTCACTAGGTCTTGAACTTTGTGAAGAGAACACCCTATACTACATGGCAAGTAGTAGAGGATGATGAAGTAGGAAGTGGGCTCACTTTAGAATTGATTTTCTCACACTTTTTCTAATAACACCATTAGAGCTTGAAAGCTTTTTCATGGAGCTTGATGAAGAAAAAGAAGAAAGAATAATTCATCATATGAATTCCTCCCCTCAATAATGTAACCATGGGTGAGTTAAGCTATCATGCTTAACTCATATAGAGAATTGACCAAGGTATGAGGTTAAGGGTTGGGTTAAAGAATATCAAGAGAAATGACAAAAGAGTGGACTTTGTCAAAGTTTCTCCAAGCTTCTTCCAAGCTTGAGAACTTTGACTATGTCATTCTCATTTGTTAAATCTTAAGATATAAATAAAACCCTAATCTTAACCCTAATCATGGTATAAGTCTCATACACCCATCTTGTATGTAACATCAAGCATGATACAAACATGTACACTTGCATATATCACATATAAACAATGTGCACAATCTAGTGAGAAAATAAATCTTAAGTGAGCTAATACTAGTTAATGTAATATAATATATAAAATATATAATTATATACTAAATTATTAAATCAACTCTTGATTTAATAATCCGGCTATAACCGACTAATATCATGTGTAACAACTTATCGAATCAACACTTGATCCGATAACCCGGCTATATCGCATACAACCGATCAATGTCACAAATCACGAGAATAGAATACCGTATCACATATCGTATCAATCTCGGTCCCGCACATATCACATATGTGCTCCTACTCCATTTCTCTTGAGCCAGGAAACCCCTATGTAGGACTCTAAAGACTCATCAATACGCCGGCAGTAGGTGATGATCATATCAAACACCCACAAGCCGCAAGCGGTCTGCTAAACCTAACGGCCACCCGGGTATTGAGCGATCAGAAGATCAACAAGCAAGCCTACTCACACTCTTGTGAATCCAATCAGTAACACTACCATATAGTCCGGTCTCTTCGTCTGATATGTTGTATATCTCGTCTAGGGGTGGTAAACGTCAGACCCCAGTAACTCGATAAGTCGTGTCGATATGAGGCTCATAACGGGTCGAGAAACTAATGGTAACACTTACCAGTATATCTCTGAAGCTTCCTTGGCCAAGGACTTCCTGTTATAGCCAATCCAGCACAGCGCAACATCAACTCCCTATACCGGGAGAGACGAAACCCCTCCTATCGCTCATTGCCTCCATGTGACTCGGGACTGTACCCAAAAGCCACCGTATTGCACGCCCTCTTGGACATGGTATGATGGAAATCAAAGCACAGTGGGAATCACACAAGACTCTATGACGATCTCGGGTCTACAGACTAACCTGTACCAGTGTTACCAGAGAACTGGCATCGGACGTGAGGTATAATACGTTCTGGGAGTTCTCGGCGAGTCCGTCCAGTGTACCCAGTCTCCACTGAGCATCCGTATACTGTCTCTGATGTCAAACACCAATGGATATCGGATCATCCATCACCCATCTATATGGGTCGAGAAGCTATACGCTAGTCTACTCTGGTATATCGATGCCCTGTCTCAATACACCTACGACTAGGAACATTTGAAGGATGTACTTAACGACTACTCTGTCCCCACTAGTATGATCTGCATCGTAGTCCTGTTAGTCAAGTACTCATCCTAAGGTCTTTATCAACATGTAACATAGAGATAATCAGAGTACATGTTAAGATAAAGTGCAACCAGATAGCATCCTATCATGTCGAGCAAGAAAGTCCTCCCTATATATGTCCAAGCATCCACTATAATATACATTGTATGTACAGTAATGGCCTCTAGGGCATACATATCACTAATAATCTCCAACTTGCACTAGGGCCATCTGTTGTAGTATCTCATACCCAACAATCAACAGTAGTTGAAGTATCTCATACTCAACCATCCCATAAAAGTCTTTACTGGGAATAGGCCTTTATGAGTGGATCCGCCCTGTTGTCCTCTGTGTCTACTCTCCTAACCTCGATCTCCCTAGAGATCAACCATCTCCATGATCAGGTGATACTGCCTAAGAATATGTCTGGATCTTTGATAGGACGGGGTTTCCTAGGCCAAAGCCACAACTCCATTGTCACACAATGGTAGGAACGAAGTTCATCTCATGAACTTATATTCATCCAGACTACATCTTTGGTAGCATCCTAGGTAGCTATGTATCCAGCCGTTATCGTCTAGTATGCCACGGTATCTAGCTTGAAACTCTTCCAACATACCGTCCCTCCATTGAGGGTAAGGACAATGCCTGTGACTGACATTCAGTCGACCTTACCACCCTGGATCCTATCCAGTGATTCTCCCCAGGATTTATTGATACTATCTCACTACACCTAGTGTGAATCCTAACATCCATTTAGATCTATATCATAGATCCAAAACCCCAGGATTTAGGAGGTGTCACCATGATCCTATATGGAGAATCCTTATGATAAGAGGAGATTGACCGAGCGTAGCATAGGAAACTCCTTTCCTATCAAGAGTATGCCATCCACGTACATTACGAGGATCACCACTATACTACCTACTACCTTTTTGTAAATACAAGGTTCATCTACCGTTTTGATGAAGTCAAACGCTTTGACTACCATATCAAAACAGATGTTCCAACTCCGCGATGCCTGTTTTATCCCATAAAGCAATTTGCACACGTTTCCGCTGCTCCCACTATCTACGAAGCCCTCTGGCTGTGTACTCATAGACGCTCTCTTCTAAATCATCATTTAGAATAGCAGTCATGACACCCAACCGCCAGATATCGTAGTCATGATATGTAGCAGTGGCAAGTAGGATCTGGATGGACTTAAGCATAGGCACTAGAAAAGGTTTCATCATTATCCATACCTGGTCGATGATAAGAACTTTTTGCAACTAGTCTTAGCTTTGAAAGTCTCAACTTTTCCATGTACACCAAGTAATCTTCTTAAGATATACTTGCTCCTGATGGGAATTTAACCCTTCAGATAAAGCAACCAATGTCCATACTTAGTTGGTGTATATAGATTCCATCTCAGATCGCTTAGCATCCAGCCATTCTCACAGAGTCCCCACTCCTGATGGCCTGCTCGAAACTAGTTGGGTCATCATCTCATGATGCAATCCTCGCTCCCACTGTCATAGAGAAACCGAAGTATCTCTCAGGTGGGTGAGGAACCATACCAGATCGGAGGAGAGGCTGAGGTTCGTTTGGAGCTATTGAATCCTTTGGTTCTACCAAATCATCAGCTGTGGTTTGTATAGCTGGAACTCCTTCCAGTTCTACCTCATGGCCACTAATTTCTTCACAAGAAATTTCCTTTCCAAAAGGTGGCATGCTGAGAAATAAAACACTTTTGGCACCTCAGTGTGGTAGAAGATATTCCCTTGCGAATGCTTCGGATATCCAACAAACTTCCACAAATCTGAGCTTGCCTCGAGCTTGTCCGGATTTTGCTTTTAGACATAGGCCGGACAACCCCAAATCTTAACTTCCTTAAGAGATGGGCTCTTCCCATACCATATCACATATGAGTGGTAGGTACCTGATTTGATTGGAACCCCATTAAATAGGTATGCAGCTTCTCAAGTGCATAACCCCTAAAAGGAAATAGGCAACTCAGTAGTACTCATCATAGAGCACACCAAATCACATAGGGTGCGATTGCTCCGTCCCGATATACAAACGTGCTGTTGTGTATACGGAGGAGTAATGCTGAGAAAGAATCTCATTCTCCATTAGAATAATCCAGGAATTCCGGGCTCAAGTATTCTCCTCCTTGATCTTATCAAATGACATAATACTTATACCCGTTCTGGTTCTCTAATTCTGACTTATATTCTATGAATTTCTCAAAAGTTTCAGACTTGTGTTTCAACAGGAACATATGTCCGAATCTTGAGAGATGATCAGTGAATGTAATGAAATATTAAGAACCAGTCCTGGCATGTGTAGACAGGAGACTTATATACATCATCATGTATCAATCCCAAGAGTTCACTAACTCTTTCTCTGTTTCCAATAAACGGAGCTATGGTCATCTTATCATTGGGACATGACTGGCAAGTTTCACAAGATATAAATTCAAACTAATTTAAGTATGCATCTCTATGTAATTTCAACAAGTCGGGTCGCATTGATATGATCTAGTCGACAATGCCTCAAGAAGGATTCGTTCATTTCTGAACTCTTCCTCTTGTGTGTGTTCTGTACGTTAAGAACTGTGGTTTGATATAGAATATATATGCTTTTAGATAACGTGCCTGAACCGATCAACTCTTGATATAGGAAATGTTCAAAACATTATCCAACAATAAAAAATTATATCCTTCTTTACTAAATAAAGAGACTGATATGACGTTGTATATCAGGTTCGGTATCTAATAACATTCGTTCAGAATCAATGTATTTGATAATACAGGGTGATAACTGCCAACAAACTTGGCTGCAATACTTGCACCGTTTCTAACTCTTGAAACTTATCACCTATTCTCGGTTCTCTACCTATCTATAGCCCATGTAACTGATTACATATGTGGGATCCTGATCCGGTATCTCATACCCAGGACGTAAAGGATACTGAGAAACAGTTCTATGTAAAGAACACACCCGAAGATGATGCATAAACATGCACTTTCTTCGTTTGGGCGGCACGGGAATCCTGGCAATCCCTAATTTCCTGCTCAGTCTTATAACAATTATAAGTTGGAGCGGGTCCAACGTTCCCTAGCGCAGTATAACAAGCGGGTTCGGTCAATACATCCGTATTATTATCTTGATTAAGGCGTGACATGGTCGCTACCTGGAGAGAGAGAGAAGAAAACACTCAGCGTATGCTTTTGCAAGATTAGATTGGTTATCAATATATCTAATCAGGATGGCTCCCACTGTTTTAGTCAAATCTTCCTTCAAACCCTAAATGGTAAGCCTAAACGGGATTAGTTACACCCTACAAGTTCGCCAATCTTTCAGCCAGGCCAGAGCCGGTACTTTGAGGGAGGTTCCCCATGATTTCGCACGGACCTAATTAAAATAAACCTCGTTTTCCTAGGGTCATAACCCCGTTAACATCTTTCTAGACACCTACTTGATTGGCTAATTGTAATGTGTAAAACTCTCCCAGGAGTAACTCTTACTTGCAGTGGGTATCAGGATCAACTATCTCATAGAAGGTATGCAATCTCATTGTAAATTTCAACACTTGAAATTCCCGATAATATTTTACCCCTAGCGTCCTATGACCTTGACGGAGATCAACAAACCATAGGCTGCTAGTCAAGTTCAACCCGTCATTTCTTTATTGAAATAAACCTACCCGCACGACCATTGACGGAGGTTAACAAGGCCGCACGACTACCCTAATCAAATTGCATCGTATGCAGCAGATAAGCACTAGTCAGCTACCGCACACTACGCCTTGATGGAGGTCAACAAACGTAGCACGAATACTAAGTAGTACTTATCTGAAATGATGGAGGGCTACGACAGGTTTTTAAGAAAACCTTTTGCGTAATGAACTTGATATCGTTGTAGAATCGACTGATTTTTCATGGAATGTTTTTGAGGCCATCGCTAGTTTTGCTAAAGAGGTCACTCTCGGTGAAGGGATCTCGGCTCTTTCCTTATCGAATAAGGTGCAGGATATTTCACAAAATACCACTATGCAAAGCAAAAACTATAAAAATAATCAAAAGACAAACCGAGTTTGTAGCATCTGCTAGTTCCGCTAAAGAGGTCACTCCCGGTGAAGGGATCTCGGCTCTTTCCTTATCGAATAAGGTGCTGGATATTCTACAAGGAATACCGCTATGCAAAGAAAAAACTAGAGCTACCCATTTTCGAGACAAGTTTCTACAACATCTTTAGGTTTCTTTTTTTCATTAATCTCATTAATGAAGTCCCATCATTTGAAGTTATCTAAACATCACAGATAAATACAACGTACGCTTATGCCATCCGTATTCTCCTCGATGTCCCCTCGTACATCGTTAGGTTAGGTAACTAACGACAGAGCGGGGCAGTGCTAGCGTGGGTGTAAAACATAAGCAACGTCTATATAATATATCACATATAATATATCTTGTATCCATCTCAATATATCAAATGATCACATCACAGATATCGCAGCAGAAGAACAACATATGAAATATTGGATATACTCGGATTTTCGTGTTTTATTTTAAGCCTGTATAAAACACGGATTCCACGGTCATGATGACAGCCAATCCCACACCCCTAGACCCCTACGAGAGCGTCAAGTAACCCTACCAATTCTAGAGTTAGGAGACCGGTCTCGACTCCTCGAGATGGTCTCCCTCTGGACTCCAGAACCTCGTTACTTGTGCTCCCTGTCTTGGGTCTATCCTAAAGTGGAAAAGTAAATAATATACAATGGTGACATCATCCTCCACTCGAAAGTGCCCTAATAAAAGAATATTACATACAATGAATTTTACATGAATGAAAATGAAAAACTCTCATCTCACATAAAACCCCCCAGCTATTCAATCACGACGATCCAATATAACATATCACAACAACACATAACATCACATGTCATCAGCGTAAGTAAATATGCGTATCCCAATTGTCGTTGACATATAGCACCGAAACCGGCGATACACCATATATTACACTTACGGTCCCAGAAAAGAAAGTGAAAAACTACAACAGTTGGAATCCGTAACCTCCTTAGATATCATAAACCCGAAATATCTCATACTTTGGATTTCATGCTTAACTAAATGAATTCCTTAGACATCGTATGCCTAACAATTATAAACCCTGCATTTTAGTCTCGATACCGAAAACAATTTTCAATAACATGTCGGATAATTCAGCAAAATTCCTGACATCCAGATCGAATGCTCGTTGGAAACTTTAGTAGACGGCCGCACCCCCGATACCATCGACGAAGTGCACTAAGGCGGAACACCGCTGCCGCGAGCACCCGAACGGATGCTTTTGGCGACGGGGTTCTCCTACAGTCACTTGGTCGGGGCTATGGGGTGTGGCTATCTATTAAGTTTACCCGGTGAGTATCCGCGTACGCTACGTGATTGCGACGGACTTTTGATCACATCAAAATCCCGTGGCAACCGATCAAATGAGACTAAACTGCTAGATTTATAACATTCAAATTAGTTATCTCATAACTACGTGTGGATTCCAAATATTGTATCCCATCACATAATATCCGGACGACGTTAAACTCTTCGATCGATTCATCAAAGTCCCACAATTTCCCGACAGCTCAATACTTGAGCACAGTTTTAGTAATACCCAGAAGATGCCTCAGTTCCTATGAACCAGCCGTAGAAGGGTCAAACCAATGCCTCACATGTGAAACGCTGAACTATCACAAACCCTAGAGTTCAAGTGATGGTTTTGACGTCCACATAATCGAGTTAAGGTTTCGTTCTTCTAGTGGGTCCAAAGAATCACTTGCATGTTTTTCTGAGTACGTTAAATTTGGAAAAATGGGTTTTTGATATTCGATCGAATATTTTAACTTCGTCTAGACAATATGTAAAATACCTGAAACAATGTTAAAACTACGAATACGAAACACTCCGAATTGCTTATAGTGTAAAATTACATCACATGCAAAATTTGAAAAAATAAACAACACCTGAAACATCAAAACCAAGTCACTGGAACAAAGGCAAAATTTCAGGGGGGGTGCTCGGATTAGGCCGATATGGGACCTATGGTGGCCGGCCACTTTTGGAAGAAACCCTTTGAAATTTTTACAGTGTTCATGATATATCATATACATCACTCTGTACTTGTTTGCAAATTTTTTTGACAACTTATAAAATCGACAGAAACTATGATTTTCCGTTTCAAGTTTCGGAGTTTGTTTCGGTTTCGTAATCTAACAAAATCCGTAATTATTTCTAGCATGGCTCTGATACCACTGAAGGGTTACCGAAGACGGCAGCAAGGTTTCGGGAGGCATCGTCTATGCCAAATTAAAAATTTTCCCTTTTAGCTAACCCTAAACTAGATCGTCTACTAGAAATAATACGGAAACTTAAGCAAACACTTTGCAATATGTAAAGAGAGCGAGGAATACAACCTTTGTAGACCGGTACTTCACTTCAATAGCTCCGTGTAGTAATCCCCTTCGCTGTGATCGCAAACTCCGGACTCTAGAGAGGCTCCGTTGAAGAAACGAACGTGCTTGCTTCGAAGACTTCGAGGCCGAAGATGATCTACGTCGAAGAGACACCAACTCAAGCTATTCCTTCACTTGGTCATGAACTTTGTGATGAGAACACCCTATACTACATGGCAAGTAGTATAGGATGACGAAGAAGGAAGTGGGCACACTTTAGAATTGATTTTCTGACACATTTTCTCATAACACCATTAGAGCTAGAAAGCTTTTTCATGGAGCTTGATGAAGAAAATGAAGAAAGAATAATTCATCATATGAATTCCTCCTCTCAATAATGTAACCATGGGTGAGTTAAGCTATCATGCTTAACTCATGTAGAGAATTGACCAAGGTATGAGGTTAAGGGTTGGGTTAAAGAATATCAAGAGAAATGACAAAAGAGTGGACTTTGTCAAAGTTTTGTAAGTCCATGCTACCTCTCCCGGTACTTTCGGGCATGCGGAATTTGATGAAAAACGATTTTCTTAGAGGTGGTAACATGGACCTAAAACCCGGATCTTTGTTAAACATCTAACTAACAACCTAACTAGGAGTCGTTAACTACTCGGTTAGGAGGTTTATACCTTTCTTGTCTTGAACTCCTTCGTCTTCAAACCTCGATGGTGGTCCGGATCGGCTTCTTCCCGTCGTCTCCTTACGCCGAAGATAGATCCACCTGAAAGCTTCAACCTTTGGCTCCTTCTTTGATCTTTGAAGAAACTAGTTCACTCGATTTGCTAAACCTTGTGAACTAGAGTGAGTAGAGAAGAGTTTATATGGGATTTTATCTATGGTTCTTGGTTCTCAACTCATGAGACAAGTGAACCATAGAATCAAGAGAGGGAGAGCAAGAGGAGGAAGATGAGAGCTCAAGAACAAGAGAGAGAGTGAGCATGAAAGAATGAGAGAATACTTTTCTCATTTGGCTCTCATAATCCAAAACCATCATCACAAAAATAATAATCAAGTATTGTGTAAAATGGTTCAAGTCAAAATGGCTAAATCATTTCATGCACTCATTTCTCACAAAAGAAATAAGCAAGTAAAAAGTCTTTGCCATGAAATGATAGCCATAGTCATCATGATGGTCAACTAGTCCAACCTAGTCAACCGGTCAACAAAGTCAACAAGTCAACAAAGTCAACCCCTCAACAACCATGTCACCACAATACTTAATTAATATAATTGTTAATCACATATCATATTCTCATTAGGGTTGAGCAAAAAGTCAATGGTCAACTGTCAACGGTCAACAACCCTAATGAGAATCCTCTGCCTCTGTCTCTCCGTCAACTATGCAAACACACCTGCATCCGCGTTCCGAGGAACACGAATACATACTGGATAAATCCAATCCCAAAAGGTACACTAGGATCTGGCTTAAACCAAAGCCCGCTAGTGTGAACTGTCCGGACACTGTACGTGCACAAGTGCACGGATGTGACCGAACCCTGTCGCAAAACCATGCGACCTGTCGCAAAACCATGGGACCACTACTCTTTTGCCTAAAGGAGAATAGCTTTCTGTGTGGGACTCTAAAGACTCGACACTACGCTGGCAGTGGGTTTAACCATAGACCGCAAGCGGCACTAGCTGTGCGTAACGGCCCCCAGGTAGATGCCGACAAGAAGACTGACGAGGCGAAACCCATCTGAACTCCTACTGAGCCTGAATGTGACATTCTCCTTACAGCCCGGTCTGTTCGTCTGATACATCGCATGGCGGGCCTAGGGGGCGGTAAACGTCAGTCCCCCAATAGCGGTACAAGTCATGTCGGAGTGAAGCCCAAAACACCCTGAGATAACACTGGAAGCCTACCAGTATATCTCGTTTGCCCTGGCCAGGGACTACTCGTGTAATGGCTCTCCTAGACAGAGCGCGATGCCAACCCCCAATACCGGGAGAGACGAATCCTGTCTAACCGCCACTGCCTCCAAGTGCTTCGGGACTGCACCCAACTACCACCTGTTTGCACGACTCCTTTGAGCCGTGGTTGGGTAGTAATCAAAGTACAGTGGGAACACACTCGAGGCGAAGTGACAGTGTCAAGTCAGCGGACTAAGCTGTACTCATGTCACCTGGGAACTGATAACTGACGATAGGCATAATACCAACTAGTCAGTTCCCGACGAGTCCTGTCCAGTGTACTCGTAACCCAATGAGCACCCGCATACTCTCTCAAGTACGACGTACCGACGGCTGTGGGACAGACCGTCTCCCACACTGGGATGAGAAGCGCATGCGCTAGTCTACTCCGGAGTATCGATGCCCTGTCTCGATAGTCCTGCGACCAGGGACCTGCATAAGGATGTGCTTGTAGATTACCCAGCTCCACTAGTGTGACTGCCATCACAACGCTGGTAATCAAGCAAAGATCCTAAGGGCTCCACTAATGCGTATAGGTGATATAATAAAATAAACACATGTACACATTGAAGTAGAAACAAACCAAGTAGCATACAACTATCTTGAGCAAGATTGTATATACAAGGTGAATATCCCAAGCTTCCATTAAGTAATATACAAACTAGTATGATACAGTAATAGCCTCTAGGGCATATACACTAACAAGTTTCTCCAAGCTTCTTCCAAGCTTGAGAACTTTGACTAAGTCTTTCTCATTTGTTAAATCTTAAGATATAAACAAAACCCTAATCTTAACCCTAATCATGGTATAAGTCTCATACACCCATCTTGTATGTATCATCAAGAATGAACAAACATGTACACTTGCATATATCACATATAAATAATATGCATAATCTAGTGAGAAAATAAATCTTAAGTGAGCTAATACTAGTTAATGTAATGTAATATATCAAATATATAATTATACATTAAATTATTAAATCAACTCTTGATTTAATAATCCTGCTATAACCGACTAATATCTTGTGTAACAACTTATCGAATCAACACTTGATCGGATAACCCGGCTATATTGCATACAACCGATCAATGTCACAAATCGTGAGAATAGAATACGATATCACATATCGTATCAATCTCGGTCCCGTACATATCACATATATGCTCCTACTCCGTTTCGCTTGAGCCAGGAAACCCCTGTGTAGGACTCTAAAGACTCGTCAATACGCCGGCAGTAGGTGATGATCATATCAAACACCCAGAAGCCGCAAGCGGTCTGCTAAACGTAACGGCCACCCGGGAATTGAGCGATCAGAAGATCAACAAGCAAGCCTGCTCACACTCCTGTGAATCCAATCAGTAACACTACCATACAGTCCGGTCTCTTCGTCTGATATGTCGCATATCTTGTCTAGGGGTGGTAAACATCAGACCCCAGTAACTTGATAAGTCGTGTTGATATGAGGCTCATAACGGGTCGAGAAACTACTGATAACACTTACCAGTCTATCTCTGAAGCTTCCTTGGCCAAGAACTTCCTGTTATAGCCAATCGAGCACAGCGCAATATCAACTCCCTATACCGGGAGAGACGAAACCCCTCCTATTGCTCATTGCCTCCATATGACTCGGGACTGTACCCAAAAGCCACCGTATTGCACACCCTCTTGGATGTGGTATGATGGAAATCAAAGCACAGTGGGAATCACACAAGACTGTATGACGATCTCGGGTCTACAGACTAACCTGTAACAGTGTCACCAGAGAACTGCTATATGACGTGAGGTATAATACCATCTGGGAGTTCTCGGCGAGTCCGTCCAGTGTACCCAATCTCCACTGAGCACCCGTATACTATCTCTGATGTCAAACACCAATGGATATGGGATCATCCATCGCCCATCTGTATGGGTCGAGAAGCTATACGCTAGTCTACACTGGTATATCGATGCCCTGTCTCGATACACCTACGACTAGGAATATTTGAAGGATTTACTTAATGACTACTCTGTCCCCACTGGTATGATCTGCATCATAGTCCTGGTAGTCAAGTACTCATCCTAAGGGCTACATCAACATGTAACATAGAGTCAATCAGAATACATGTTAAGATAAAGTGCAACCAGATAGCATACTATCATGTCGAGCAAGAAAGTCTTCCTTATATATATCCAAACATCCACTACAATATATATCGTATGTATAGTAATGGCCTTTAGGGCATACATATCGCTAACAATACCAATTAGTGCTATGCTGCACAAGCATGTACATGTATGTTTGTCACGACCCAAAAGAGCACGTGACTGGCACCTGAATCATATGAAGTCTATAGGATTCCATCTGATCCATGTAAGCCAAAAGCCCAGAAATCTAAAACCATTTTAAGGAGTAAATAGAGAAAACTGGTTTTTAAGAAGTAGGAAAATTGCTTTTAAAAGTGAAGAAAACATGTTTGAAAATCAAAGTTTTTAAATAACTAAGCCGAATATGCATTTTAAAAATCACATATCTTTCCTGAAAATTTCGGCAGAGTTTCCTTTGTAAATACTGGCCCCGAACGGGGTACAACATAAATAATATATATGCAATGATAAAAGGCATCCCCAAGCAGGAGCTAGCTCTTCGTCAATCGACGGTCACAACCACGCAAGCAATATATTATACAATGCCGAAGGGCGAGGATCAAAAGTCAAAGGAAAACTCAAATAGCATGAAAAGCGTAATACTACAACGCGCGACTCTAAGATCGAAATAATACATAACTGGCTTCTAAGTCTGAAACAATATACAAGTTTTTTGGTTGATTGAATTTCTAGATACAACTGAATAATATATATACAATGGTGGTTCTGATGCAAAAGAATCCACCTACCAAAGCAAGACACCCATATGGAAGCTGTGTGCCAGAAAAGCCGCAATGAAACCTATACGGCAAAACCTGCAAGAACGGTGGCACAACGGGGGTGAGTTGCCAACTCGTGCATAGAAGATATCCACAAGTAGAAATCGCATGCATGACCTAATCCTAGGTCAATACGATCAGATATATATAAACCTCAAAGATAAGTCTGAAGCAATGATAAGGTGGCAATATAACATCTAAACATGTATGTAGTGCCAAGTGCTCATGCCAGTGCCTCAGGTAATAACATGTCATGAAGTCTATAAGTATGTGGATATCATCCAACTATGTGATCAATGTCATCAATTTTAACTATATCAGGAAATTTATGAGTATGTGGATATCATCCCACTATGTAATCAATGTCTGTATGTTTGTGGATCCCGTCCACCTGTCACCCAATGACAATAAGCATCATGCATGTAATTATCATAAAGCATATGCATGGAAGTATGAGGATATAATCAAAATCATGGAACCTGAGTGCCTAGCATCGAAACTCGAAAACATCATGAAACCTGTGCCTAGCATCGTTACGTAAATCCTCATCTTTCAGGCGCTGTCACCACGACTGGCCCTGATAGGTACGCATCATACGCTATCTCAAAATCTCGAGTGCCCAGCTTCGACCCTAGAATTCCGACGTATCCATACGTACATAACTCCGGTCGGTATCCCCACGATAACCGACGAGTCCAAATACTATCACCTGTAGGTAGTACTCCCCTGCCAGGCTCACCGTCTAACATATACGAGTCATCTTGCCCCAGGGTATCTCACCGAGTCCACCATGTACCCGCAGACGGTGCCTACCGCTCCTCGAATCGGGTTTCACTTGCCACTCTCAGAACCGAGAAAACACATGGTGGACGCACTGAAATATCATATCAAGGGTAACCGGATTTTTAAAACAATATATATATTCTCTTTTAAAATACCCACGGTTCCCAAATCCAAAAATATCATGGAAACAACATATCTCAATGCGTAAAATCAAAAGCATGATGTATGCGACATATATCCAAAATGTAAGCATATCAGTATATCATGCAACATGGAGTAGCAATATGCACATAATTAGGGAAGACCGCTTCTTTAAAATGAATCAATTTTTAAAAGTATCTTGCGGTTCCCAATCTGCGAGTCAAGCCAGAATCATCTATGTATGCGCAATATGTAAGTGTACAAGTATAAGTGTGCAACAGGTAGGTGCACGAGTATGAGTGTACAATATGTGAGTACACGAATATGAATGTACAATAGGTATGTGCACAAGTATGGGTGTACACTATGTAGGTACACGAGTATGAATGTACAATAAATATGTGCACAGGTATGGGTGTACAATATGTCAGTACAAGAATATGAATGTACAATAGGTATGTGTACAGGTATGGGTGTACGCTGGGTAGGTACACGAGTATGAATGCAACAGTACTACAGTGTAGTGACATGGCAATTATCGATGATGAAGTGTGTGAGCCGGCAAATAGTGTACGTGGAACATACGCATCATTGATAATGATGCTGGTGTCTAACAGTATGATGGTAATATAGCAATAAACACAAGTAATGCGATGCAAAAATATGAATATGCGGAATCAAATAATCAACGCAATAGTGAAGAATCTACATCAGTATGTAAGTGTCATGCAGTTTTACCTTTTGAAATAAGACGAATCGGGGTTTTTTGTAAAATTAGTGCTACGGTTTTTTTAGAAAAAAACGCGCCTTTTGAAATTATCCGTAGAATCCGTTTTTGCCTATCTTTAAAATATTTCTGGTTCGTTAATTTTGAAATAGGTATGTCTCGGGTCTAATCTAATGTCTACTAAGGAATCTACAGACCCAACTAACAAGCTAAGCAGGTGGGGTATGGAAACCACCTACATCTGAGTCAATATATATATATATATATATATAATAGTCTGTGATCCCACCTCAATAGTATCACGTACGATACAGTATATCATATGACGTCCTCGAGTCATGAGTGCGGATCTATCATCAATATAAAGCTCCTACGGTAAATCGTCGTATGACATCCCAATAGCTGGGTACGGGTCAATATCACAATTGTCACATCAATTATCTGGTATCCTTATCATCATATCGCATGATCTGGGGTACTGATCTAAATCTAGTACAAATCGATACCATCTATATAAATATAAATGCGTGTGTGAAACACACGTCTAAAGGCCCGCTAAAAATCACATGTCGTGTCCCAAATACGAATCACATCATATCACCAATCTCGTGGCACTATGCCCAATGTCATCGACTCATCTCTAAATATCATCCGCTATCCTCATCATCACAGTAAAAGTATAGCAATAAGTACGTGTGTGTGTGTAGGTGTAAACCTGTTCTAGGGTTCACGACTAGGAACTACACTAGTTTACTTCCAACCCTAATCTATCTATAGTACACCTAACACATCTCAATTATCCACGACACTATAATCTATCATAAGTATATGTATATATATATACTATAGTAATATCGGACTGCGGGGGTGCTATACGCCATCCACCCGACTTCCCCCTGTAGATATAATCTACTCACATGTATCCTGCATGTCGGTGTCGATGTTGTCTTCATCTTCTTCATCGTCTCAGATCACCGTGGGGGTACCAACATATCACACGTATCGCATCGCATCAAAACTAAATCGAAACTTAAAACGACACGCAAAAACCAACATGATATGCTAAAAGGCCTATAGGTTAGTACCTATAGTTAGCCTTCGCAAAACAGCCCGAAATCACTCGATATAGACGTACAAACGTCACACGATCGAGATAACGCAAAAATACCAAAATCTGGAAATCAAAATACGCAAAAACAAAACTAAATTCAAAGCAGCAACACAAGAAAATGATCCCAGATTTCGCCTCAGGCCAAACAAAGGCAAGCAAACAAGTCTAGAGTGATATACATGGTGCATATGACCTACAGTAGAAACCTGGACCCGTAACATCACCAAGTGGCCGAGCCCCCTACAGGCAAAACCGGCCTGGCCGGCCCAGGGTGATCCAATGGGGTTCGTCGGGCTACAGGGTGTTCCTAGGGTCTCAAATGGGCCTCTGAACTTGTTTATTTTTCTTGTATTGATCCTGGATCACTCCAGATTCACCTGCACGCTATATACACTCACAAACCGACATGAAAGTCCCATAATTCCTTATTTTTGGGTTTCAGGTTTTGCTAGGTCAAGGTTTTAGTCAATATAGGGTCTAAAGTCACCATCAGAGTCCAATTGCATGGCCACAACTCAAATTTACTCTAACCCTCTCTAAGTTTGTCCAAAGTGCACAAAACTTCGACAAAACGACACTAAACTTTAAAAGTGGCTAAATCACTTGAAATGCTACAACAATTGTGAAAGAATTACCTCCATATAGACTCATGAATCTTCCCGCAGCACCAAAACACCATATTTCTTGGTCCATTCTAAAGCTTGTGAGCTTGTGCACACTTTTTGTGAAACCGAAATGGGGTTTCGGGGTTGTATTCATGGTGGATCTAGGCTTGAAGAGGGAGGAGGAAGAAGAGGGAGGGGCAGCAGCAGCACAAGGAAAGGGGAGAGAGAAATGAGATGATAAAATGATCGGGGAAGGGTCAAACAAGTCAAAAGAGTAAACCCCATATTTACCTTTCTCTCTCCTAATCATTCTTTACCTTTTTCTTTTCTTTTCTCCTTATCATTCTCACTCAAAGGTCAACCCCAATCAACCATGCTAAAATGAAGAGAAGGCAAAGAAACAAATGAAACACAAGTGTAGAAATGATAGGTGCATGTTTTGCACAAAAAAGCCAAAAATCCGATTAGCGATTAGCACTAAATTAGCATATAAATGCTCATAAAAACTTTAAAATGACATAATTCCATATAATACATTATTTTTGAATTTTCCATAATTTTTCAAAAATTTTCCCATTTATCGGTATTTAATTATAAATTTAATATTAAAATAATCAATAAAATAATATTAAATTATAAAAATTCCTAAAATAATATTTTATTATTTTGAAATGTTACAATCTTCTCCCCTTAAAGAAATTCGGTCCCCGAATTTAAATTTAAACCCCCAATTTCTAAAACATTTCAATAAGAAATCCATGTCGTCGGGTCTCCGAAATCATCAATACAAAAAACGCATCATAGCGCAATGAATGCGCATGAGTAATGAGCAGATAACTCAGAAACAAAACTCCGTCAAGCATCCCGCAATCATCTGAGTTATGGTAAGGACACGAATGCCAAATCCAAGCAAGACCAATATGATATAAATCATAACTATACATGTAAATAGCTGAAGTAAATGCATGCCAAATCCCTTTTAAGTCGCTGTGCGATGCGCATAGCACTGCACAGTGGCGGACGCCCATTATAATAAAATACCCATATACATATATATCCTTTGCTTAATATGCACGTCCTGCCTTTTTGAAAACAATTTAGAAGGGTTTCCTTGTTTTAAACGTTTCGTGTCATATCAGAAACGTAGGCATATACTGAGACTATAGCTCGCTTTTTGGAAATCCCTTCGATAACTATCAATGCATGCAAAATATATCCAGGTACTGTCCTCTTACTAGTCCTTCTCAGTATGAAAACATAAAGTAAATATCATAAAAAAATGTGCTGCTCCATAAGGAATCAATCCCAAGAATGTATGTAAGAATACTCTGTGCGTCTGGTGCGCACGGAAATAAAAATCCATATATGTTCCATACAGGTGCACAAAACAACATCTAGGTGCAACGGGTGTGCACACAACATCTGTCATAGGCAACGTATGTGCCTGACAGCAAAATCAGGTGCATCTGACATGCATGAAGAATCCCGATTTAGCGCATCTGTGTGCACCAAAATTGTATCTCAAATCATGAGCTCAATACGCGCGAAAATCCAAATCAGGTGCATCCATCATGCACGAATAAAGTCTAAATCATGCGCACTCAACATGCACGAAATCACGAAATCCAATATCAAGCGTCGAACATACGCAAGTCCAATCAAATGCACGGAGTGCAGGAAATCAACATCAATATCAGAATCAAAATCGACGGTATACAATACGGCTCAATAAAATCAGGTATACCGCGGTGGATAATCTCACAATCGTGTGCATCAGCATGCACAATTCAAATCAAAACACTAAAAGTGCATGTAAACGATGCCGAAGGCATAAGTCGAATCGCATGCATAACACAGGCATGAAATCAAAATCGACATATCGAATGACATCAAATCGAAGTCAGGTGCAACTGTAGTGCACAAAATATAAATCCGGTGCAACAAAGGCACGAAATATAAATCTGGTGCAATAAACGCACAAAACATAAAACTGGTGCGACAAACGCACGAAGTATAAAACTGGTGCATCCTGTGCAAGAAATACAAATACGGTTCATCCTGTGCACAAAACCCAACCAATAACTCAAATGCGTAAATAGCAACACCGAGTGTACCAAGGTGTAAAAATCATAAACGTGTGCAACAACGTGCACAAAACACATATCAATGCACTACAAACACATATAAGCTATACCGAGTGAAAAAATCAATTCGGGTGCGTATAATATACACAAAATCAACTCAACAGTATGAAATCCATGAAGTCATAAGCGGGTGCAGCCAAGGCACGAAAATGATATCGGGTGCAATAACTGTGCACAAATCATAAATCAACACAACGGTGTGTAAAGCACATCTCAAGTGTAAAAACTATGCGCGAGATATAAATGCCCAGTAGGTGCAACCATGGTGCACGAAAACAAATATCATGGAACTCAGCCATCAAGACTAAATCATGCGAATAAATCGCCTAAAATACCGAAATCCAAGGTGACGGATACGTGATGAATTGAATCACAAAATCACAAATCATAAATACCGTCATCGGTATATCCTCCTTCAAAGTTGAGAAACCAACGATGCATTCAATGCTAGTAGCGCAAGATATCTACTTGCCCCTTGCTCGCGGTCTAGCGTCCTCTGTCTTTGGGTCCTTATCTTCTCTGTGGATTACCAATCTCGCAATCCATCGGCTAAACGGCCCTGTCAGGTGAGCTAACGGGAATAATTCCGTTCTGGCACTTCTCTGGTCATCTCTCGGTCAATCCTCACGGCCACTCGTAAACCAGCACATCACTGGCATCGGCCTCTGGCTCTCTGAATACACGTGACACATCTGATCCTAGGTGCAAATCACATTGCAGCAGTGTCCTGGAAGGAATCCCGCTCAGGGTCTCTTCCGATCTTGCTTATGCCGAACTGTACGGAGGCTGGTACTCTTGCATAATCTCTTCTCGCTCGATGGACATATGTGTCCTCAGCACAACATTTTCTCAGAAACTGGTCGCATCCTAACGCCTCTGTAAACATCTCCGGCCTTTAATCTAAACGGGGAGTAATAACATCTCGTCAGCATCTCGCACGAACCTCTTGTTCCGCCTGTCTGCATCATCGTCCATTTCGATGTCACGTCTCTATCTGTGCTCTGCAATTGTTCTCGGCTATGGTCCATCTGAAGTCTCTCACACGGACTCAAAATCACGAACTCGGTATCTCCATCACTCTGTAGAAGATATCTAGCCGAACACATCCTCCGTAACTCATCCTATCCTGCGATGATATACTCAACACCCATCCGTTCTTGATCAGCTCACAACGCATCTGGGTGAGGTCCTCTATCCAAACCTGGTCAATTGTCTCGTCGACGTTGCCGAACCCTGGCCTGCTGGGTGCGCGCAATATGACCACTCCTGGGTCCAAGTATTCTCGTATAATATTCCAGAAAGGTCCTGTCGAGGTTTCTCTCAAATCTCGTTTCTGCCGAATTGCCCGGAAATTACCACCTTTACTATATCTGGCTCTTATTCCGGAATGGCTGCATACTCACCGCGACTCCTTCTGGAAGGTATATTCAGCAATCAATACCTCTGCTTGCATAACGCATCTCTGATGTCAGCGGAGTGGAACGTCCTCTCGTCAAGAGCTCATACGAATCTCGTACTTCACTTTTCTCTGCTGTCGACAGCTTCGGACTCGTTTCATCGTGGCTGCATGGACGACGCTCCAATGGCTATACTCGTATCTGGAGTCTCCCAAGCAATATGTCCCATCACATGATATCTGAATGATGTCAAACTATCCGATCTGTTTATCAACACCTCATAATTCCCCAAGAGCCCAACATCTTGGATACAGTTTAATAGTATCGAGTACATACCACAGCATCGGTGGTCCAGCCGTAGAAGGGCAAACCCAAGCCTCACTAATGGCGCCGCGGAACTGCCGCAAACCCTAAGGTTCAAAGGCTTTCACACGGTCATTATGTCGAGTTAGGGTTTCATTCTTCTAGAGGGTCCATAGACTCACTTGCATGTCTTTTCGAATACTTTAAACTTCGAATCGGGTTTCTGACATTCGATCGTCTCTATCGACTCTCAACGAATCTGCGTGAAGTCGCCTCTAGCTGGAATCAATCTATCTGATGACCTCGCATCGGGTAAGCGAACGAACCACATGTCCCAGTCATTCATCCTCGGGTGACTAGCGACTCACCATTGTATCTCTAGGTATATGCTCATGCTGCAGCGGCTCCAATCACCTGGGCGATATCTCGTCATTTGCAGAAACAACTGGCTCATTCTTCTGTAAGCTGAACAGCTTCTCAATCGTCCTGAATAAGTGATATATCGATGGTCATCACATCCTGGCTGGCCTCTAGCAGTAGCCTGATCTTCTGGTGCTGATCTGCAAGTCCGAGAAATCTCGTAAAAGTGACCTGTCAAACGCTCATGGCGCGAAAACACAATAAAACGATGCCTCTCTATGCAATCGTATGTCTCTGGAATCACGCCCTGGTCAGTCCTCGTCTGCGATGAACTCATGCTGACGCAACTCTAGCCGTAGCTCTCTCTTTGCCTGTGTAATCGTGGCAGCAAAATCATAACCAGTATCGATGAGGATAGATCATAGGGAAGAATATAACACTGTGCAAGGAAATGTACATACTAAGGTTACTTAAGCGGAGTAGCGTATCGTAAATATGACGTGGAACATACGTACGGTACGTCACTCTACTCAAGCTACCTACTCCATCAACCAAGGGTCATCCTACGCGATGAAAGTTCGGGTATAATACCCCCTCGACTAAGTCTAAGTTCCGTAAGGTCAAGCCTAAGTTCCGTATATATATAGACGCCCTAGGCACCACATAGTCAAACTTAGACTCGAACCAAGGTTAACCTAGCTCTCTGATACCAACATTGTCACGACCCGAAAGAGCACGTGACTGGCACCTGAATTATATGAAGTCTATAGGACTCCATCTGATCCAAGTAAGCCAAAAGCCCAGAAATCTAAAACCATTTTAAGGAGTAAATAGAGAAAACTGGTTTTCAAGAAGTAGGAAAATAGCTTTTAAAAGTGAAGAAAACATGTTTGAAAATCAAAGTTTTTAAATAACTAAGCCAAATATGCATTTTAAAAATCACATATTTTTTCTGAAAATTTCGGCAGAGTTTCCTTTGTAAATATTAGCCCCGAACGAAGTACAATATAAATAATATATATGCAATGATAAAAGGCATCCCCAAGCGGGAGCGAGCTCTTCGTCAATCTACGGTCACAACCACGCAAGCAATATAATATACAACGCCGAAGGGTGAGGATTAAAAGTCAAAGGAAAACTTAAATAGCATGAAAAGCATAATACTGCAACGCGCGACTCTAAGGTCGAAATAATACATAACTGGTTTCTAATTCTGAAACAATATACAAGTTTTTTGGTTGATGGAATTTCTAGATACAACTGAATAATATATATACAATGGTGGTTCTGATGCAAAAGAATCCATCTACCAAAGCAAGTCACCCATATGGAAGCAGTGTGCCAGAAAAGCCGCAATGAAACCTGTACGGTAAAACCTGGAAGAACTGTGGCACAACAGGGATGAGTTGCCAACTCGTGAATAGAAGATATCTACAAGTAGAAATCGCATGCATGACCTAATCCTCGGTCAATACGATCAGATATATATAAACCTCAAAGATAAGTCTGAAGCAATGATAAGGTGGCAATATAACATCTAAACATGTATGTAGTGCCAAGTGCTCGTGCCAGTGCCTCAGGTAATAACATGTCATGAAGTCTATAAGTATATGGATATCATCCAACTATGTGATCAATGTCATCAATGTCAACTATATCAGGAAATCTATGAGTACGTGGATATCATCCCACTATGTAATAAATGTCTGTATATATGTGGATCCCGTCCACCTGTCACCCAATGACAATAAGCATCATGCATGTAAATATCATAAAGCATATGCATGGAAGTATGAGGATATAATCAAAATCATGGAACCTGAGTGCCTAGCATCGACACTCGAAAACATCATGAAACCTGTGACTAGCATCGGCACGTAAATCCTCATCTATCAGGCGCTGTCACCATGACTGGCCCTGATAGGTACGCATCATGCGCTATCTCTAAATCCCGAGTGCCCAGCTTCGACCCTCGAATTCCGACGTATCCATACGTACATAAATCCGGTCGGTATCCCCACGATAATCGACGAGTCCAAATACTATCACCGGTAGGTAGTACTCCTCTGCCAGGCTCACCGTCTAACATATACGAGTCATCTTTCCCCCGGGTACCTCACCGGGTCCACCATGTACCCGCAGACGGTGCCTACCGCTCCTCGAATCGAGTTTTACATGCCACTCTCAGAACCGAGAAAACATTGGTGGACGCACTGAAATATCATATCAAGGGTAATCGGGTTTTTAAAACAATATATATATTCTTTTTTAAAATACCCACGGTTTCCAAATCCAAAAATATCATGGAAACAACATATCTCAATGCGTAAAATCAAAAGCATGATGTATGCGACATATATCCAAAATGTAAGCATATCAGTATATCATGCAACATGGAGTAGCAATATGCACATAATTAGGGAAGACCGCTTCTTTAAAATGAATCAATTTTTAAAAGTATCTTGCGGTTCCCAATCTGCGAGTCAAGCCAGAATCATCTATGTATGTGCAATATGTAAGTGTACAAGTATAAGTGTGCAACAGGTAGGTGCACGAGTATGAGTGTACAATATGTGAGTACATGAATATGAATGTACAATAGGTATGTGCACAAGTATGGGTGTACACTATGTAGGTACACGAGTATGAATGTACAATAAATATGTGCACAGGTATGGGTGTACAATATGTCAGTACACGAATATGAATGTACAATAGGTATGTGCACAGGTATGGGTATACGCTAGGTAGGTACACGAGTATGAATGCAACAGTACTACAGTGTAGTGACATGGCAATTATCGATGATGAAGTGTGTGAGCCGGCAAATAGTGTACGTGGAACATACGCATCATCGATAATGGTGCTGGTGTCCTAACAGCATGATGGTAATATAGCAATAAACACAAGTAATGCGATGCAAATAATATGAATATGCGGAATCAAATAATCAATGCAATAGTGAAGAATCTACATCAGTATGTAAGTGTCATGCAGTTTTGCCTTTTGAAATAAGACGAATCGGGGTTTTTAGTAAAATAAGGGCTACGGCGTTTTTAGAAAATAATGCGCCTTTTGAAATTATCCGTAGAATCTTTTTTTTGCCTATCTTTAAAATATTCCCGGTTCGTTAATTTTGAAATAGGTATGTCTCGGGTCTAATCTAATGTCTACTAAGGAATCTACAGACCTAACTAACAAGCTAAGCAGGAGGGGTATGGAAACCACCTACATCTGAGTCGATATATATATATATATATATATATATAATAGTCGGTGATCCCGCCACAATAGTATCACGTACGATACAGTATATCATATGACGTCCTCGAGTCATGAGTGCGGATCTATCATCAATATAAAGCGCATACGGTAAATCGTCGTACGACATCCCAATAGCTGGGTACGGGACAATATCACAATTGTCTCATCAATTATCTGGTATCCTTATCATCATATCGCATGATCTGGGGTATTGATCTAAATCTAGTACAAATCGATACCATCTATATAAATATATGTGCGTGTGTGAAACACACGTCTAAAGCCCCGCTAAAAATCACATGTCGTATCCCAAATACGAATCACATCATATCACCGACCCCGTGGCACTATGCACAATGTCATCGACTCATCTCTAAATATCATCCGCTATCCTCATCATCACAGTATAAGTATAGCAATAAGTACGTGTGTGCGTGTGGGTGTAAGCCTGTTCTAGGGTTCGCGACTAGGAACTACACTAGTTTACTTCCAACCCTAATCTATCTATAGTACACCTAACACATCTCAAATATCCACGACACGATAAGCTATCATGAGTATATATATATATATACTATACTTATATCGAACTGCGGGGGTGCTATACGCCATCCACCCGACTTCCCCCTGTTGATATAATCTACTCACCTGTATCCTGCGTGTCGGTGTCGATGCCGTCTTCATCTTCTTCATCGTCTCGGATCGCCGTGGGGGGTACCTACATATTACACATATCACATCGCATCAAAACTAAATCGAAACTTAAAACGACATGCGAAAACCAACACGATACGCTAAAAGGCCTATAGGTTAGAACCTATAGTTAGCCTTCGCAAAAAAACCCGAAATCACTCGATATAGACGTACAAACGTAACACGATCGATATAACGCACAAATACCAAAATCTGGAAATCAAAATACGCAAAACCAAAACTAAATTCAAAGAAGCAACCCAAGAAAATGATCCCAGATTTCATCTCAGGCCAAACAAAGGCAAGCAAACAAGTCTAGAGTGATATACAGGGTGCATATGACCTACAGTAGAAACCTGGACCCGTTCCATCACCAAGTGGCTGAGCCCCCCAACAGGAAAAACTGGCCTGGCCGGCCCAGGGTGATCCAATGGGGTTCGTCTGGCTACAGGGTGTTCCTAGGGTCTCAAATGGGCCTCTGAACTTGTTTATTTTTCTTGTATTGACCCCGGATCACTCCAGATTCACCTGCACGCTATATACACTCACAAACCGACATGAAAGTCCCGTAATTCCGTATTTTTGGGTTTCAGGTTTTGCTAGGTCAGGGTTTTAGTCAATATAGGGTCTAAGGTCACCATTAGAGTCCAATTGCATAGCCAAAACTCAAATTTACCCTAACCCTCTCTAAGTTTGTCCAAAGTGCACAAAACTTCGACAAAACGACACTAAACTTTAAAAGAGGCTAAATCACTTGAAATGCTACAACAATTGTGAAAGAATTACCTCCACAGAGACTCATGAATCTTCCCACAGCACCAAAACACCATCTTTCTTGATCCATTCTAAAGCTTGTGAGCTTGTGCACACTTTTTGTGAAACCGAAATGGGGTTTCGGGGTTGTATTCATGGTGGATCTAGGCTTGAAGAGGGAGGAAGAAGAAGAGGGAGGGGGAAGCAGCAGCACAAGGAAAGGGGAGAGAGAAATGAGCTGATAAAATGTTGGGGGAAGGGTCAAACAAGTCAAAAGAGTAAACCCCATACCTACCTTTCTCTCTCCTAATCATTCTTTACCTCTTTCTTTTCTTTTCTCCTTATCATTCTCACTCAAAGGTCAACCCCAATCAACCATGCTAAAATGAAGAGAAGGCAAAGAAACAAATGAAACACAAGTGTAGAATGATATGCGCATGTTTTGCACAAAAAAGCCAAAAATCCGATTAGCGATTTTTAATCGCGATTAGCATTAGATTAGCATTAAATTAGCATATAAATGCTCATAAAAACTTTAAAATGGCATAATTCCATAGAATACATTATTTTTGAATTTTCCATAATTTTTCCAAATTTTTCCCATTTATCGGTATTTAATTATTAATTTAATATTAAAATAATCAATAAAATAATATTAAATTATAAAAATTCCCAAAATAGTATTTTATTATTTTGAAATGTTACAATGTTACACCACATCTCATTGGTACTGCCATGTCACTGTAGAACTGTTATACTCCGTAATACGTATATAAATGTTGATATGAGTATGCTATTACACCTTTAGAATACTTGCACAAATACTAATGATTGCCATGCGGCACGAACACAAACGCGTATGTTACACTACACATCATTAGTATTGCCATGACACAGTAGGATTGATATGTGTATCTGCTTGTATGATTTATTTACGCACTTTACCTTATTATCTGTTAAGCATTGTGAATACCAGTATTATGAATATTATATTTGATTTTATGAGTTTTCTGGACATTTTACTTTTGATGATATATATCAGTGGTATGGGACGCTGTTATATATGTATATGTATAATATATCATCAGTATAATCTATGCAAATATTCTTACTCTTTACTTGATATTTTAGATATGATGAGTTAGAGTCCACCATGAGTTTTATGTTTTCTGAAATTTATTCCGAACCGAGTGGGGGGGGCGATACGGTTGCGGATTTATACATTATCCGGACTGAGTGGGAGGGTATACAGTTGGGTACATGGTGGACCCGGTTCGAGACCGAGGGGCAGGATAGCCTCATTATAAGCGGGGATCCTAACGAGGATACTCGATACCGGAGATAGAGATGAGCACGACAGATATCCAGGGGATACTGAACAGGGTTCGATTAGGCACGGAGGATATCTAAGGGATACCAACTGGGGCCAGGGATATCGGGTGGCGATCATCTGTTGAGATGGTGTCGACGGTATCTGCGTTTACGTGTCAATGCTGGACACGGGAGATTTCTGATTTCGATGTCGATGTTGGACATCCATATATATATTGATATGATTGTTATCATGAGGTACACAGTTAGATATCATTTATTGGATTCAACTAAGACTAATCCGAGGGACAATACCTATATATGTATTCTACTTGGGATTCCATGACAGTTAGTGTTGCATTATGATACATGCGCATATCATATCATATTTGTACATATTATGGTAGTACTATATTTATGACCTAGATATCTTCGTGCATTTCGATTTCTGCCTTTAGATGTACTTTTATTCACTGAGTTGGCAACTCAACCCCGTTGTGCCACAGTTTCTTGCAGGTTTTACCGCTTGGATTATCAGCGGCTTGGGCACACATTCCTTTCGGTGATTGATTGGTAAGTGGGTTATTATTGTATCGTACTCACTCTTGATTATTCATATATTCTTGTATCTAGTGAAAACTCCATCAACTTAGAAATGGAATATTGTGGACTTAGAAGCGAGACTTAGAAAGTATGAGGTCGCACACTTTGGAGTCGACTTCTGATATAGATTGTTTGGCTGTTCCGTCGTTTGGACGTGAAAGCTAGCTCCCGTTGGGATGCTATTTTATTGTTGTAGTTGTATCGGGTTTATATGTAAATTTTTCAAAGGAGGTGCTGTCAAATTTCAAAACGCCATAGATGCTTTTCAAACATACGTAGTTAAATATAAATGTTATTTAAACTGATTCCATCTGATGACTGTTTTAAACTCACCTCCAATAATTTCAAAATGGGTTTATATTCCGGGTTTTGGCTTACCTGAACCGTGTCGACGTCTTTAGATGTCACGTGATTTATGTGCCGGTCACGTGCCACATTTGGGTCGTGACAAAGTTGGCATAAGAGCGTTTGGTTTAACCTTTGTTCGAGTCTAGGTTGGCTATATGGAGTCTGGGCATACATTTTGTTACCTAGACTTGACCTTATAGGACTTAGACTTGACTTTGGGGGTCTTATACCCGAACTTTCATTGTATAGGATGACCTTGGTTGATGGAGTAGGTACTAAGTAGAGTGACGTACCGTACATATGTTCCGCGGCATATTTACGATATGATACTCCACCTAAGTTACCTTAGGATTTATATCTTGAGATCTTCTTTCTATTCATTCCGTTGATCTATCCTCGTCAGTGCATGATGATTGTTTTGGTCACCATGTTTAAGGGAGCCGGGAGGGCTGCAGTTAGAGATACGGTCAGAGCAGACTTGTCTGGGATAAGGACTGACCAGGATGACATTCCGGTGATATAGAGACACTTCGTTTATTGATATTGATCGAGTTCTAATATTGAAGCGAGTTTCTTCGGGATCCGCCAAATCGTAGAATCATTGATGAAGATTAGCCGGACTTGAGTCATGATGTTTTCTCCTCTTCGAAGATCGTGGTGTCGCGTACTGTTCAGACAGTGGTACCAATCACTGCTGAAGTTATCGAGATGTTGCTTCCAGAGTTCATGAAGTTAAAAGTTGACGATGTTTACAAGTGTAGATGGATCAGAAGGAGTCGCAGCCATTCAGATATGGGATAGTTAGGACTTTTAATCCATAGTGGTGCTCCGAGGTGAAGTCCAGGAAGTTAGTTAGCTTCTTCGGATGGAGCTTGCTCAGACCTGATGCAAGTCTCCCGAGAAAGAGATCGTGCAGTAAGTTTTCCTCCGACGAATTGGGATGAGTTTTCGAAGGTGAGCTTAGCCAGATTCTTCTACAGAGTATCAGGGATGCCGGATTCGTTTTTTTGGAAATCTTGTAAGGCTCCGGGCAAGGTCATGATTGAGCATGACTTTCAACGCACTGGATAGTCGAGATACGTTCTTTAAGTGGTTGATATTTGAAATTGTGAAATAGGAGTTTGATGCCGAGTTTTAGTGGACAGTTGTTCTTCACCGTCGATGTTGAAGATTCAAAGCAAATGCAGAAGCGAGTACGACCATACTTTTAGAGAAAATCTTAAGGAATGGCAGTCATTACTAAAGATAAAGTGGATTTAGAAATGAGTGTTAGTTCCGGGCAGGCTGGATAGTTTAGATGAGCAGGAGACTTGAAGGGGCTCTTTCTGAAAGTTGATAATAAGTAACATTAGACCCAGGATTAGTTGTTAGCACACAAGCAGAGGATAGAGATTTCCGTCATCAATATGTTGCGTTATGAGAGACGAGACTACTGGGCAAGAAGATGTGATGGGATGTATCAGCAATAAGAAGAATGGTGTTGTTGCTCCTCACCGCACGATTGCATAGAGAAGCCATAGTATTAGGGATCTTCCAGGAGAACCAGAATTCAGAGACAGAGAACGTTAGATCGTGGCAGACGGCAAGTAGAAATCCTGGCTATGCCAGTTCCGGGTGTATAAACATCTTTCGACATTGAAGGGGATATACTTCGATATCATTTGAGTTCGATTTGTGTTTTTATGATCTAAATATTTCATTTTCAACATTGAAGAAAAGACAACTCAACATCTGTTATTTTGATATATTCATAATTGAGGATTTGAGGGCCAATTTATGCTTTGTGCACACCAGGTGCACTTGATGAGATTTCCATGTACAGTAATTTTCATTTTGATTTATGTTTTGTGCACACCAGGTGCACTTGTTGAGATTTTAGTGCGAGGTGATTGCACTCGATTGGAGTGCTGTGTACACTGGATGCACTACACTGATATTTCTGTGCACATCAGATGCACATGGTTAAGAATTTATATATATATATATATATATCCTAGGTATACTTGGTATGATTTCGTGCACACCAGTTGCACGTTTTGATTTTGTGCATTCTGATGCACTTGATTTCAGTTTTGTGCACCCCGATGCACTTGAGATTTAATTGTGCACCCTGATGCACTTGGATTTGATTTTTGTGTACCCGATGCACTTGGTACTATTTGTATACTTTTATTCCATACACAGTGGATGTAGTGGATAATCGTTTCGTGCACGCCTGTTGCACTTAGTACTATTTTGTTTTCATGCACCCCGTGACGTGTGGTTTGAGATGTACATGCAAACCCCATTAGGGTTGATTTTGTTTTCGTGCTTCGCACTTGATAGGATATGTTATAGATCTGATTTATACATTTTCGCTTGGTCGTGTGCACCGATGTTGCACTACGATTATGGTATTGATTGTGTACTTAGGATGCACAACGGTTTTCGTATTTGGTAAATTGCATCATAACTGGAGTAATTCTCATAGCGTCCGCTCGAGTTACAGTTATGTGAGTTTTATATATTTTGAGGTTTCACGCACACGGTTGCGTTATGATGCATTTTAGCTCGTGTGGGACTTTGGAGTTCCATTATTTTCACGAACATTGTATGTTTTAAGATTGGACCCCGGAAAATTGTTTTTGAATTTGAGCAGATTGGATTAAGGAAAATGTTTTAAGAAGGGGATTTAATTTAAATTCGGGGACCAAATTTTCTTAAGAGGGGAATATTGTAACATTTTGAAATATTTTAGTTAATTAATTATCTTATTTATTTAATTAAAAAAATTATTTTTATTGTGGTTGTAATAAAAATGTCTTTTAAAATGTGGTAGAATAAATTTGTAAAGAAATAGTTTGTTTTTATAATAAGAAATGTCATGAGGGGTTTTAGAGAAATGTTAGCATCCTTATGTAAATTAATTTTAGGTGAGGGTTATTATTTAAATATGTTGAAATAGGGTTAAGGTTATATTATACCTTATAAACACCACACCTTAGGATGCACATCAAGCCCACGCCTCCTCCTTGCATGGATAGCACACCATCTATTATGTTGACACCACCTCCTAGCCTTATCACTCCATACTCTTATCTCTTCTTATTTGTTCAGTTGATATTGAGGTTTAAAAGAAACTCCTAGTTTAGAAAACAAAGTCCTAGACTTCACTTAAGAAAAAGAAAGAGAAATAGCATGAAAGGCTAAGTGTTCTGCTCTTACTTCAACCATCAAGCTAAGAAGTTGTGCTTGTACACCTTGAAGGAAGCTTTCAGTTGATCTTCTAGATAGGTATAATTTCCAAACCTGTAGTTACTTTAAATCAATACTGGTTTAGTATAGTAATGTAATATCGGTAAAATATCTTATTTTGGTAAATATAAGCTCTGTGAAGATCTGCTATAGTTTAGATGTAAATTAGAAAAATCAAACAGTGCCTTAATCTTGTAATTTGGACCTAGAATAACCCATAGGAATACGGACCCATCTCCTCGGATTTTGGCCAGCGACACATAGAGAAAATCCGAGATCGCCGGATTTTTAGAGGAGTTGGGTGTTGTGGTTTTTTGGGTAGCTCTCAGAATAAGTATTAGGATGTTTGGTATTGTTTGTTTAAGTTGTTTTAGCAGTATAGGAAATCTGGAAGCTAATATCAGTTTTGATGTTAAAATCCTTTATACGACACGGATATATTGTATCATGAGTTCTATTTTTACCGTTACGACCAGAATAGGGTTAGCTCAGATTAACTTAAGTTCAGTTAACTCATAATATCATCACGTAGCATGTTTAGTTTGTGCAGTATCATAAACTGGGATTTTTAGATAATTAGCCTACTGAATTTGAGTCTGGAACCACTATCTGTAATCACCAGAAAAACAAGCAAGACCAAAACCATACTGAGATCATTAAAGAACTTTAAACAAAACACAAGCCCCAAAGTCCCTGGTCCATCCGACGACATACCCACAAAATCCGGCGAGGCCGGCCCCCTTTGGGATTTTGGTGTTGGTTTTTCTTCTGTAGCTTTGTTTTGGTATTTTATAAGTCTCTGTATTGTTTGTTTTTTCTAAATATTTACACAGTAAAATCGAGGAATGGTTAGTAAAGATTTTATCAAATTTCTGATAATACGATACAGGTTTTGAGTATTTCGTACTGCGACTGAAACATCGACGTTCATACGTAGATTTCAGTGGCATATTAATATTTCTGGGTTAAGTATGCTGTAGGTTCTAACCTATGGATGCTTATCTCAATGTTTTGAGTTTTGATATGATTTTTACACCGATATTTTATAACCACGGTTATAAGTACGATTTCGAGGATTTCCGAGACGAAGTTGGCGGATATAGCGGCATGGATTTCTGCAAGCTTAATAAGTTGGTGAGTAGATTTACATCTACGGGAAAAGTCGGGTGGATGGTGTATAGCACCCCCGCTATCCTTATAACTGTTGGGTTCCTAGGCACACTAATGAGGTCTCACAACAGATCAAACATGCCCAATTCAAATTTTTTCATGTGCCTACAAACCCTAATACGGATCGTTAACTAGATGTATAGGCGATGCAATGCAAGTTAACAACTTTAACTAAAAGGGAAGTGACTACAACCTTTGTAGATCCGGTTCTCCACCTCCATAGCTCTGCTTTGACGTCCTTCCGCTACGATCATCGGACCCCGGACTCTAGCGATGGTATCGTCGAAGAAATGATCGGGCTTGGTCGTCGACTTCGATGCCGAAGATGATCTACGTCGAGGCAACTCAAGATCAAGCTCCAACTTCACCAAGTCATGAAACTTGTGAAGAAAACACCCTATACTACTTGGCAAGTGGTAGAGGATGAAGAAATAGGAAGTGGGTTCACTTTAGAATTGGATTTCTCACTCTTTTTATCAAGTTGCCATTGATGGTTGCAAGCTTTTTCTTTGTTGAAGAAGAAGAAGAAGAAAAAGAATATGATAAGTATATTAAAAATAGGAAATAAAATCATACTTATCATATACACAACCATGGTCAAGGGTAGAGAATTAACTAAGGTTATGTGAATGGTTAGGTTTAGGAAAAGAACAAGAATGGTCAAAGCCTCTTGAAACTTCTAAGAAAAGAACAAAAGAAGCAACCATATCATTTTCTTTTCCTAAAATAACGAATAAATAAATAAACTAAATAATCAGGAGAAGATGATAAAACCCTAACCATTTACTTAACTAAGGTTTAAGTCTTACACAAACACAAGTTTGCATGTATCATCAAACATGATACAAACAAGTGCACAAAAGTATATCACATATACAACTTGTGTACTTCAAGTGAGAAAATCCATTTAAAGTGAACCGATACTAGTTAATGTAAAGTAATATATCAAATATATAATTATACATTAAATCATTAAATCAACACTTGATTTAACGATTCGGTCATATCGCATATAACCGACTAATATCCAACGTAACGGCTTATCGAATCAATCCTCGATTCGATAAATAGGTTATATCGCATACAACCAATCGATACATTCATCGCGAGAATAGAATACGATATCACATACACGCATTATTCTCGGTCCCGCACATATCTCATATGCGCTCCTATTTCGTTTCGCTTGAGCCAGGAAAGCTCTGTGTAGGACTCTAAAGACTCGTCAATACGCCGGCAGCAGGTGATGATCATATCAAACACCCACAAGCCGCAAGCGGTCTGCTAAACGTAACGGCCACCCGGGTATTGAGCGATCAGAAGATCGACGAGCAAGCCCGCTCACACTACTGTGAATCCAACCAGTAACACTTACCGTACAGTCCGGTCTGTTCGTCTGATATGTCGCATATCTCACCTAGGGGTGGTAAACGTCAGACCCCAGTAGCTCGATAAGTTATGCCGACGTGAGTTCCATAACATGTGTGAAACTACTGATAACACTTACCAGTAGATCACTGCAACCCTGGCCAGGGATTTCCTGTTATGGCCAGTCGAGCATAGCGCAACATCAACCACCAATACCGGGAGAGACAAATCCCCTCCTATCGCTCATTGCCTCCATGTGAATCGGGACTGTACCCAAAAACCACCTGTTTGCACGACTCAGTAGAGCCGTGGTATGGTGGAAATCAAAGTACAGTGGGAGACACACAAGACTTTATGACTATCTCGGGTCAACAGACTAAGCTGTACCGGTGTCACCAGAGAACTGCCATCTGACGTGAGGTATAATACCATCTGGGAGTTCTCGGCGAGTCCGTTCAGTGTACCCAGTCTCCACTGAGCACCCACATACCATCTCTGATGTCAAACACCAATGGATATGGAATCATCCATCGCCCATCGCATGGGTCGAGAAGTTATACGCTAGTCTACTCTAGAATATCGATGCCCCGTCTCGATATTCCCACGACTAGGAACATTAAAGGATGTACTCATGGACTACCCAGGCCCCACTAGTATGATCTGCATCATAGTCCTGGAAGTCGAGTACACATTCTAAGGGCTTTATCAACATGTAGCAGAGAGGCAGAAAGTATACATGTTAAGATAAAGAGCAACCTGATAGCGTACTATCATGTCGAGCAAGAAAGTCCTACCTATATATGTCCCAGCATCCACTACAATATACATCCAATGTACAGTAATGGCCTCTAGGGCATACATATAACTAACAATTTCCCACTTGCACTAGGGCCATCTGTAGCAGTGGTTGCAGTATCACATACTCAACCATCCCATATAAGTCTCTCTCCGGGAAAAAGCCTTTGTGAGTGGATCCGCCGTGTTGTCCTCTGAGTCTGCTCTCCTAACCTCGATCACCCTGGAGATCATCTATCTCCATGATCAGGTGATGCTGCCTCAGAATATGTCTGGGTCACTAATGGGACCAGGGTTCCTGGGCCAAAGCCACACTTCCATTGTCATACAATGGTAGGAACCTAGTTCATCTTATGAACCAATATACACCCAAACTGCCTCTTTGGTAGTATCTTTAATAGCGATGTTACCAGCCTTTATCGTCTAGTTTGCCACGGTATCTAGCTTAGAACTCTTCCAACATACCGTCCCTTTACCGAGGGTAAAGACAACGCCTGCGACTGACATTCAGTCGTCTTTATCACCCTTGAACTTTTCCAGTGATTCTCCCCAGGATCGATTGATACCATCTCACTACATCTAGTGAGAATCCAAGCATCCAATTATATCTATCTCATAGATGAAAACTCGGGATTTAGGAGGTATCACCTTGATTGTATTGGAGAATCCTTGTGATAAGCGGAGATTGACCGAGCGTAGTATAGGAAACCCCTTTCCTATCAAGAGTATGTTGTCCACGTACAATACGAGGATGACCACCTTACTCTCTATTACCTTTTTGTATATACAAGGTTCATTTACCATTTTAATGATGTCAAACTGTTTGACTAACTCATCAAAACAGACGTTCCAACTCCGCGATGCCTGCTTCATCACATAAAACATCTTGCACACGTTTCCGCTGCTCCCACTGTTTACGAAGCCCTCTGGCTGTGTTCTTATAGACGTTCTCTTCTAAATCATTATTTAGAAAAGTTGTCATGGCACCCAACCACCAGATATCGTAGTCATGGTATGTAGCAATGGCAAGTCGGATCTGGATGGACTTAAGCATAGTCCCTGGAAAAGATTTCATCATTATCCACACCTGGTCGATGACGAAAACCTTTAACAAGTCTAGCTTTGAAAGTCTCAACTTTTCCATCTACACCAAGTAATCTTCTCTAGATATACTTGCTCCTGATGGGGATTTAACCCTTCAGATATAGCAACCAAAGTCCATACTTTGTTGGTGTACATGGATTCCATCTCAAATCGTTAAGCATCCAGCCATTCTTACAGAGTCCCTACTCTCGATGGCCTACTCGAAACTAGTTGGGTCATCATCTCATGATGCATTCCTCGCTCCCACTGTCATCGAGAAACCAAGGTATCTCTCAGGCGGATGAGGAACCATACCAGATCGGCGGAGAGGCTGAGGTTCGTCGGGAACTATTGAATCCTTTGGTTCTGTCAAATCATCAGCTGCAGTTTGTATAGCTGGAAACTTTCCAGTTCTACAAAACTGACCTTGCCTCGATCTTGTCCGGATTTTTCTTTAGACATAGGCCGGACAATCCTAAATCTTAACTTACTTAAGAGATAGGCTCTTCCCATACCATATTTTATATGGAGTGGTAGGCAGTGATCTGATTCGAACCTAATTCAATAGGTATGCAGCTTCTCAAGTGCACAACCCCAAAAGGAAATACGTAACTCAGTAGTACCCATCATAGAGTACACCATATCTAATACGGTGCGATTGCTCCGCCCTGATACACCATTGTGCTGTGGTGTATTCAGAGGAGTAATACTGAGAGAGAATCTCATTTTCTTTTAGAATAGTCCAAGAATTCTATACACAAGTATTCTCCTCCCTGATCTCATCATAGGACATAATACTTATACCCGTATTTTGGTTCTCTACTTCTAATTTATATTCTGTGAATATCTCAAAAGGTTCGGACTTCTGTTTCAACAGGAACATATGACTGAATCTCGAGAGATCATCAGAGAATGTAGTGAAGTACAAAGAACCGGTCCTGGCATGTATAGACAGGGGACCTTACATACATCATTACGTATCAGTCCCAAGAGTTTACTAACTCTTTCTCTGTTTCCAATAAATAGAGCTGTGGTCATCTTATCTTTGTGACATGACTGGTGTAGGGTGTTTTTCGTCACCCCATTGAGATGGGAATGCGCGCACGCTTCTCAGGCGTACTACAGATTCCCCCTGCCTAGGGTAGGCCGGAGTTTAATGATTGTGGGGATCCGAATCTCCGGCAGCCGCAGACTAAGCTGCTGTTAATTACCCCTCGCCTTTGGGGCGAGGGAACCTCCGATTAACGGGATAAACTGGTCATGCGAACTCAATGTGCAGTGTACGTGTGTTTTGTTTTGAAAGGGGTTTTTGGATATATCGGGAGCCACGCAGAGTTTTTACGGGGGTCCCGCTACCCGGATAGCGGGCTGGGGGTCAAGGGGGCTAGCAGCCCCCTTACGGGGTTCGGGGCAGCGCCCCTGCCCGAAAAAATTTTTGGAGGGGGAGAATGTTGCGGAGTATGTGTATGTGTACATATGTATACATATGTATATATATACATGTATATATAAAGAAAAAAGGGGGGAAAAGACATCCAAAGGATGCGTGGGGGCCAGCGCCTTGAGCGCTGTGCGCTTAGGTGCTGTGCGCTCAGGCGCAAGCGCGCCACGTGTCGGCACGTGGGCGCTTTGCGCTCGGGCGCAGTGCGCTTGAGCGCAAGCGCGCCACGTGTCGGTACGTGGGCGGTTTGCGCTCGGGCGCAGTGCGCAGGAGCGCAAGCGCGCGCGCCACGTGTCGGCACGTGGGCGCTTTGCGCTCGCGCGCAGTGCGCTGGAGCGCAAACGCGCCACGTGTCGGCACGTAGGTGCTTTGCGCTCGAGCGCTAGCGCGCCGGCGAGGAAAAGAGGGCTTTTAACCCCAGAAACTCCCGAAAGAGAAATTAGAAAGGAATTGGACTCCTGAATGTGTTTTTTTTTTTTGGGTTAATGGGAGGGGTTCTTCTTCTTCCTCCTCTGTTAGCTGGATCTTGAAGATCAAGAGATATGGGATTTTAAAAATCACTCCTTTTTGTGATCTAATGGAAGATCTGAGTTCCCCTTGATTTGTTTTGTGGTGAAAACTAATTTGTTTTATAAAAAGGAGAGTAGAACTCTTGATTTAATTCAAAAGAAAGAAGTAGGTTTTGGAACCTTGAAGAAGGAGAAAGATCTCAGATCTGAAACCTTTTTTTGGAGAGAGAAAAAAGTTGTGAGATATTTTCATTATCTTTGCCTTTATAGGCTATATACACTTTACACATAGCCCCTTGGGCTTCATAAAATGGCATTTTGCCTATCCCATGGCTCATGTGCCATTTCTTTTTGCACATAAGCCATGGGCTTTACAAAAATTTGGCTTTATGCCTATTTTTCTTACATTTATCCAAAAAATAAAATAAAAGAAATGCAACAAAATTATTTATTACAAATTTTTTATCTTGGCATGGGGGGAGGCCGGCCGCTTCATGTTCGGGCTCGACCCGGGCATGGGCCCACTGGATCTGGGCTTGGGCCCACTTGGCTTGGGGTTGACTTTGATTTTGACTTGGTCAACCGGGGTGTAAATTTTTACCCCAACAAATTGCCCCCCATCAATAAATGCACACCACATATGTGGGTCGTGTGCATGAAATTGATGGATCTTCTTTTACTTGGAGGCGACCTTATTTGGTTCCTGCTTTTTGGGAAGCTAGCAGTGCCCTTTTTACGACATGGATGGTCGTTGCTTGACATGTCTTCGAGACGGAGTGTCCGTGATAGACGTTTCCCTGGCCCGGAGTGATTTGGTTCCCGCTTTGTAGGAATCCTGCGCTGCCCTTTTTATGGCATGGACGGTCAATGCTGCCCTTTTTGCGACTTGGACGGTCGATACTGCCCTTTTTGCGACTTGGACGGTCGATGTTGCCATTTTAGCGACGTGGACGGTCGATTCTGCCCTTTTTGCGACTTGGACGGTCGTTGCTGTCCTTTTAGCAACGTGGACGGTCGATGCTGCCATTTTAGCGACTTAGACGGTCGTGGCTGCCCTTTTAGCGACTTGAACGGTCGGTGCTTCCCTTTTAGCGACGTGGACGGTCGGTTCTTCCCTTTTAGCGACGTGGACGGTCGGTTCTGCCCTTTTTGCGACTTGGACGGTCGATGCTGCCCTTTTTGCGACTTGGACGGTCGGTGCTGCCATTTTAGCGACTTGGACGGTCGTGGCTGCCCTTTTAGCGACTTGGACGGTCGGTGCTGCCCTTTTAGCAACGTGGATGGTCGGTGCTGCCCTTTTAGCGACGTGGACGGTCGGTTCTGCCCTTTTTGCGACTTGGACGGTCGATGCTGCCCTTTTTGCGACTTGGACGGTCGGTACTGCCCTTTTAGCGACTTGGACGGTCGATGTTGCTATTTTAAAGACTTGGACGGTCGGTGCTGCCATTTTAACGACTTGGACGGTCGGTTCTGCCCTTTTTGCGACTTGGACGGTCGATGCTGCCCTTTTAGCGACTTGGACGGTCGATGCTGCCATTTTTGCGACTTGGACGGTCGATGCTGCCATTTTAACGACTTGGACGGTCGATGCTGCCCTTTTTGCGACTTGGACGGTCGATTCTGCCCTTTTTGCGACTTGGACGGTCGATGCTGCCCTTTTAGCGACTTGGACGGTCGATGCTGCCATTTTAACGACTTGGACGGTCGATGCTGCCCTTTTTGCGACTTGGACGGTCGATTCTGCCCTTTTTGCGACTTAGACGGTCGATGCTGCCCTTTTAGCGACTTGGACGGTCGATGCTGCCATTTTTGCGACTTGGACGGTCGATGCTGCCATTTTAACGACTTAGACGATCGATGCTGCCCTTTTTGCGACTTGGACGGTCGATACTTGATTTGACTTGCTCTGCTTCTTGCAGTGTCAGGGGTAGACTTGACTTGCTCCGCTTCTTGCGGTGTCGAGATTGGATTCTGACTTGCTCCGCTTTTTGCGGTGTCGGAGTGGAAGTTGACTTGTTGATTTTGATTTGAGTTGACATCAGCATCGCTATACTGGGATATGGTACCAGGAGCGAATCATCATCTGTCATTTAGAGGTTTTTGGGATTTTGGTTTTTGTTTGGCATCTGCATTGCTGCACTGGAATAATGCCAGAAGCAACTAATCATTTGCCCCGGGAGGATTTGGGATTTTTTTCTTTTGGGACTTTGAATGTGGTCTCACCGGTAGGACTTGGGAGAGGTTGGGATTGTTTTACGCCCGTGGATTGTATACGGTTTTGCAGGATGTATTATCCAGACCGTAGGGCAGGAAAAATTTCAGGGCTTTGTTGGCGTCTGCATCGCTGGACTGGAATGTGGTACCAGGAGCGACTCATCATTCGCCGTTGGGGTATGGAATTTGGAATTTGGTTGGCGTCTGCATCGCTACACTGGAATAATGCCAGGAGCGACTCATCATTCGCCACTTTGGGGTTGGGGACTTGGAATTTGGATCTTGCTTGGCATCAGCATTGCTGCACTGGAATAATGCCAGGAGCAACTCATCATTTGCCTTGGGAGGACTTGGGATTTGGGTTTTTGGTCGGCATCAACACCGCTAACACTGAAGCGAAATGCTAGGAACGACTCATCATTTGCCGTTGCCCGTTGGGGAACGATGGCTTAGGAGACAGGTTTGGGTCCCTATCACCTAAGGCTTTTCAATTTTATGGGCCGTGAGGGTCCCATAAAGCATTTTCTCCCTACGAGTCGTAAGGATCCCGCAGGTGTATTTTCTCCTTAGGAATCGTGAGGATTCCTAAGTGTGTTGCTCCATTGTGAGTCGTAAGGATCTCACGCAGGGGTTTTCTCCTCACAAGTTCGAGAGGACTTTGCGAGTGTATTTCATCTCTTTTCACGAGTTTGCGCCCTTTCGGGTTTTCACAGACTCGCCGGTAGTCCTGCTGTTTTTACTCACGGAGCCCTTTCGGGTTTTCATCCGTGCCCGTTTTGCTTGTGGACATACCGTTTATTTCTTCTTCTTTTTTCTTTCTTCTTCTTTTTTTTTTGCCGCTGGTGGGATTTTAAAAGTAGTCTCACCGGCAGGATTTGGGAGAAATAGGGGTCATTTACGCCCGTGGATTGTATACGGTTTTGCAGGATGTCTGATCCAGACCGTATGGCTGATGTGCTCAATTCGCCTGCGACTTGGAGCACTCATGTGAAGTATTTCTTGAGATATCGTCCATTGATGGGTGGCATGGGCCTTTCTCCCTTGGCACTTATTAGTTGGTAGGATCCTCCGTCGAACACTTTCTCGATGACGTATGGTCCTTCCCAGTTCGGCTCGAATTTTCCCTTGTCATGTCGATTGGGGATGATCGGTCTTTTGAGGACCAACACCAATTCACCTTTCTTGAAAGCGCGGAGACGGGTTATCTTGTCATAGGCCCGTGACATTTGGGCTCGGTATAGCTCCAGATTTTGCTGCACCGCGAGCCTCTTTTCTTCTAGGGCATCGAGTTCTTCAAGTCGAAGGAGCACGTTTTCTCCCTCCGTCAACTCATGTTGGACGACCATTCTTAAGCTTGGAACTTCAACTTCGAGGGGGAGGACCGCCTCCACTCCGAAGAGCAATGAGTATGGAGTGGACTGAGTTGGAGTACGGTGCGTGGTACGATATGCCCACAATGCCTCGTGAAGCTTGAGATTCCAGTCTTTCTTGTTGGCTGAAGCATTTTTCCTCAGGAGCTTGCATAGAGTCTTATTGAAGGCTTCGGCTAGCCCATTGGCTCTTGGATTATAGATGGAGGAATACCTCCAGTCTATCTTGTGCTGAGTAGCGAACCTTGAGACATTGAAGCTCTTGAAAGAAGGCCCGTTGTCAGAAATGATTATTCTTGGTGTACCGAAGCGGTATAGAATATTATGCTGGAAGAATGTCAGAATATCTTTTGTCTTGACTTCTTTCAGCGGGACAGCTTCAGCCCATCTGGAGAAGTAGTCTGTCGTGGCCAGTATGAACCGATGGCCTTTGGATGACGGAGGATCAATTGGGCCAACGATGTCGGTGCCCCAGACTTCGAAGGGCCACGACGCCACCGTAGGATGCAATGGATTGGGATGCTTGTGAATAAAATCACCGTGAATTTGGCAGATATAACATTTCTTTGCATGCTCTCCGCAATCCCGTATCATGGTGGGCCAGTAATACCCAAGCCGTTTAATTTGCAGTCGCATCTTAGGGCCAGATTGGTGAGCACCTCAAACGCCTGAGTGAACTTCTTTCATGACATTTTGGGCTTCGGCCGATGACAGGCACCTGAGCCAGAGTTGGTCATATGACCTGCGGTATAGCGTGTCATTTACAAACACGTATCGGAGAGCTCTCTTCTTCAGCTGAATCCTCGCAGATTTTTCTTCGGGCAGCCTGTCGTATCGGAGGTACTCTATGAAGGGTTCTCTCCAATCGGGCTCGTCTTGGATGATCGAAGCTTCTTCGGCAGGACTGCTCTTCTGTTCCGCGCTTTCCTCTTCTCGCAGAGAGACTGGGGGAAGAATTTGTCGGCTCCTGACTGTGATCAGAATTTCGTCCATGTCAGGATCAGCCAGCTCCTTGGCTAAGCGAGCGAGTACGTCAGCCTTTCCATTCAACGCTCTAGGGACTCTCATTAGTTCAATGTGAGTGAACCGTTTCATGAGTTCCACCACCCGGCCTCTGTACCGAGCTAACTCGGGTTTGTATATTTTATAATCGCCGCTTACTTGGTTGACGACGAGCTGGGAGTCACCGTAAACTCGTAGCCGACGGATTTCCATTTCTATGGCGAGCTCCAAACCAGCTATCAGAGCTTCATACTCAGCTTCATTGTTTGTCCGAGGCTTGGTGAGAGTGAAAGAACGCCGTAGGGTTTCCATTGATGGCATGATGAACACCAATCCTATCCCCGCTTTTACCTCCGGGACGCTTGATCTGCCGGAGCTCCTTATTTATGAGGCCCCATCGAAGTAGAGCTCCCAACATGGCTCATCTTCCTCGAGGTGTAGCACTTGTTCGTCAGGTAACTCACAATTTAGTGGCGACCCTTCTGGTATGGGATGAGCAGCGAGAAAGTCTGCAAGAGCTTGCCCTTTTACTGCATTCTGAGGAGTATAAACTATGTCAAACTCGAGTAGCATAACAGCCCATCTTGCCATCTGCCGGCTAGGCTCACTCTGGCAATCAAGTGTTTGAGCGGGTCGACCTTGGAGATCAGCATAACCCGATGAGCAAGCAGATAGTGCCTCAGCTTCTTCACAGCAAATATCAGAGCCAGGCATTGCTTCTCGATTGGGGAATAGTTGTGTTCCGCCCCGACTAGAGTTCGACTGAGATAGTAGAGGGCATTTTCTTTTCCCTCCTCATTATTCTGGGTAAGGAGTGCACCGAGTGACTCATCTAGCGCGGCAGTTTAGAGAATCAGTGGTTTATTTGGAATGGGAGCGGCCAACACTGGAGGGTGCAACAAGTATTGTTTGATGCTTTCGAACGCTGATTGACATTCGGCATCCCAGATAAAAGGAGCTCCTTTCTTCATGAGCTTTGAGAAAGGCCTACATTTCCCCGATAAATTTGAGATAAACCTCCTTATATAAGCAAGCTTGCCTTGAAAAGATCTTAGCTGCGTCAGACTTTTCGGAGGGGGCATCTCCATGATGGCCTTTATCTTTGATGGGTCAACTTCGATCCCTCGATGCCGGACTATGAAGCCCAGGAATTTTCCCGATGACACGCCAAAAGCGCATTTCAGAGGATTCATCTTCAGGTCAAATTCCCTCAGTCTGGTGAGAACGGTCTTAAGATCCTGGATATGATCGGCCTTGGTTTTAGTCTTAACGACCAGATCATCAACATAACATTCGACGACTTTATGAATTAGGTCGTCGAAGATATTGGTCATTGCCCTTTGATATGTAGCACCTGCGTTCTTCAATCCGAACGGCATCACCTTGTAGCAATATATTCCGATCGGGGTTCGAAATGCTGTGTGCTTCTCATCCTCAGGCGACATCTTGATCTGATTGTATCCATACGAGCCATCCATAAAGGTGAACAGCTCGTAATTTGAGGTGTCATCGACCATCATTTCCATGACCGGTAGCGGGAAGTCGTCTTTAGGACATGCCTTGTTGAGGTCCCTGAAATCGACACAAACTCGGATCTGCCCATTTTTCTTCTTCACTGGGACTATGCATGCGATCCAGTCTGCATATTTCTCTTCCCTGATGAAGCCGGCATCGATGAGCTTCTTAGTTTCCTCGATGAACTTTTCTTCTAGCTCTTCTCATTCTTCGAGGAGCTTGTTTGACTGGCTTAGCATCAGGAGATATAGCCAGCTTATACACAGCCACTTCAGGGGAAAGGCCTGGCATTTCTTTGTATGTCCACGCGAAGCAGTCGACGAACTCATGCAGTAGGGCAATTATCTGCGTTTTCATTTCCTCTGACAAGAGCGAGCTGATGTAGGTCGGCCTTGGATTATCGGGCGTTCCTAAGTCAATCTCGGTTAGCTCGTCAAAGGTTGCTTGTCCACCATCTTCGAGCTCTTGAGGAGCTTCTTCTGGCTCGGCTATCTCGTCATCATTATTTGATCTTTCGTTGACCTCACCAACACGGATCATGTAGCACGCTTTGGAATCAGGTTGAATGTAGCCTATGCCCCGTCTATCTGGAATTCGTCCATCGATGAGTGCTCGGACCTGGGGCGGATACCATAACCCTTCGTAAAACTTTGCTTCGGACTCCGTTTGATATAACCGGCATCCGCACTTCTTAAAGTATTCCCGCATCTCAGGCGCATAGTATCTGGGATTGAGGACGGCTCTTATGCCTCTCTCATAGGGAAGGCATGCGACAGAAAGATCTTTCGGGTGCACAACGGGGTTTGACCCATAAAACAGGATGCCTTTCTGTCCATTTTTCCTCCCGGGGACGTAGAAAGTTTTCAGCTGGTCCACGGTGGAGACTGACAACGCATCGAGCTCTTTGCACATCTGCTCCGGCACCCTTGTGATGGCCAGGGACCCTTCTGCAACTTCGAAGGTGTCTCTTAGTTTCGCTTGCTGCATAGGGGTCCAATCTGCACAGCTGCTGCACGGCAGGTCCTCTTCTTCTGACTCTTCAGTGTCACTGCCAAGATGAGGGCGGACTTTGCTGCTAGATGGACCTTTAGTGACAGATTCGTCCGTATCACTGCCGAAACGAGGGCGGGTTTTACGGAAGGACGGGCTTCCAGCGTCGGACTCATCAGTGTCGCTACCGAAATGTGGGCGCACTTGGGCGTTCTTACTTTTGAAAGAGACAACCGGCGCAGATTTACTTTTCGGTCTTAGGGCCGGTCTATCCTCAGTCAGTTGTGGCTTAGCATTTTGGTGGTTCATAAAGTACCGAGAATCTTCATAGCGGACTTCATGCACACCGAACGGTTGGATGTCTCCGTCAATACGTCTTTCTTCGCCATTTTTAGTATACTTCATGCATTGATGGAGAGTTGACAGAATGATGCCATAATCGTGGAGCCACGGCCGCCCCAAGAGAATCTTATAAGACGTGTCGGCGTCGATCACGTATATCTTAGCTTCAGTTTGCAGATCCCCGAATTTTATTGGCAGAGCTATGGACCCCAGAACTTGCTGGCAATTTTGGTTGAAGCCTTGAATGACAATCCTTTCCCTTGACAGGTGTCGGACGTCCATTGACAAACTCTTCAGCGTCCGCAAGTTCATGATGTTCACTGAAGACCCCGGATCAATCAATATGCGATTAATCCGATCTCCGTCGCTGTACCCAGTCACGTAAAGCGGCCGATTATGCTCAGCCGTTCCCAGTAGCAAGTCTTCATCCTTAAATGTGACTGCGGCGGCATGCAAAGCGTGCTGGGCTTCTTTCATGTTAATTTCCGCAAAGTGAGCTTGATACCGTTCGGAGTTTTGTAGAGCGTGAATGAGAACATCTCTAAGCTCCTTAGATAGGACCAAGGCGTCGTAGATGCTCAGGAGAGACGGAAGCTTTCGGAGATGTGACAAGACATTATAGTCCACTGAGGAAGGACTTATGTTTTCATCAGCCGGTTCTCTGCCATCTTCTTCATTAGCGACTTGTTTTTCCTTCCCTTTTGGGGTGTTGCCCTGATTTTGCGGTAGAGCCCTGCCGCTTCTGAGCTGGATTTGATTGGCCTTTGTGGTGAGCTCCTCGTCTTCTTCGGAAAAACAGAGCTCATCCTCGGAGTCGCTGCCAAGATGGATGGCGTAGCAGGTCACCACTGGGATCCCTTCATTGGAGTTTTCTTCCAACTCCTCCAGAATTTCACCCGCTTGTACAGGGAAGAACTCCTTCAATTGAATCAATGTTCTTTCCTTTTGTTCATATTCTTCGAGGGAATCGATATATTTTTGAACGGTCGATCTCCCTGCAGACTCCTTTTCGCGCCGAGCCGCACTTTTCTTCTTCTTGAGTTTCTTGGATTTTGAGCGTGATAGAGCCGCATTGGCAGCTGGACTGGTAGGCTTCTTCTGCCCTTTCCATTCTGTCCTGGGCTCTTTCCGAAGTAGTTTTATCATCTTCTTCGTCTTGTTAGATATGTGCGTACTCGATGAAGACCGCGATGAGTCCGTCTCATTTCTCGGGGCAGCGGGTTCGGCTGTCTGCTCCCAGAAGGCTTCAACTTCTGTCTGTATAAAGTTGGTGGTTGCAACTTGATTGTTCACCAACACACTTTTGGACAGCTCGATCTCTCCAGCCTTGTACTGCTTCTCGACCCAATCTTTGAAGATATAGCAATCCTCGATCGCACGGCTCACTACTCGGTGGTACGGGCAATACAGGGGATTGTCGGTCATTTTTGCTTCTTGGGGTCTTTTCGACTCCGGCAATTGTAAGCCGTTGTTCAACGCATCTTTAAATATCTTACGGACCTTGTCCCTTCTGAAAGAGTAAACCTTGTTCTTCTTCTCCTCTAGGGAAGGCCCATCTCCTCCCAACAATGGCTTTCGAGACCGGTTAGTTTTGGATTCGGCCGCCCTTCGCTTTTCTTCATTGTCGGGCGCATTGAAGACATTGGTACTGCCGGAACTCCCGCTTCTACGGCTATCGTCCCGCTTGCTTTTCCAAGTTTTGTCTCTCTGAGAGTCCGGCGGGAACTCTTGCTTCGAGCGTTCAAGCATTTGGACTTTCTTGGTTAGCTCTTGAAACGTCTTGAGGCCTGCTGTACACAAGAATGGGACCATCCAATTGCTGAGGTTCCCAATGAGAAGGCTGACGGACTGGTCCTGCTCCAGCAGCGGTTCGCACTTGACCGTGAGATTACGCCATCGGGCAATAAAGTCGGTGTTGCTTTCATTCTTCCCCGGCTTGGTCGTCATAAGGTCGGCAATGGAGATTTTATCACTGACACTCATGAACCTTTGCCGAAACAGGGACTCCATTTAGGCAAAGGTAATGACGGACCCGTCCGGTATACTCGCATACCAGTCGAAGGCGACGCCGGTCAGGCTATTGACAAACTGACGAGGAAGGAGCGCGTCATTGCCCCCCTGTATTTCTGCACGATGCTTTGAAGTGGGCGATGTGCTGATTTGCATTCCCCGTTCCATCAAATCTTCCGAACTTAGGAATAACGTAGCCGCTTGGGAACTCAATCAGATCGTACTGCACGGGATATGGCCGCCCGCTACTGCCGATTTCTTTCTGAGCTTCAGCTTTGGCCACCAATGTTTTAACCTTGCTGGTGACCAAATCAATTATCCGATCCTGTGTTAGCGGGATAGTGTTATCTGGGGCCAAGGCATCCCCAGAAGCGGAATGTGGCCGGCTTTCATGCGGCTCGACCAGTCTTGGTCCCAAAGGAACAGGCATTGGCTGCCTCGGATTGTCATCACCCGGCTGATTAGTAGTGGCTTGTGCTTGATTGGGAGGCGCTCGAGCAATTTGAGCCGTAAGCTGCATCACCACGTCCGTTAAGTCGTCAATCTTCGAATAGAGCTTGGCCATCTCTTTATTTTTGCTCCTGAGCTGTTTTCGAAGCTCTTGCTCCGCAGTCCTGGGGCGGAAAGTCGGTTCTTCCTTGCTGTCCCGAGCTTGACTCTGCATGGACCGAGGGGTCTTTCTGCCTATCATCCTCATCGAGAGGGTTTTCTTCATCCAGCGGGGGTGGCTGTTCTTGGGCAGCGGCAACCACATTCAGGCCAGATTGGGCTTGGGATGTGGTGGCCCCATCCTTGCTTTTGCTGCGAAGGTTGTCACTGGGGCGCTCGCCCGCCATATAGACCGTATGGATGATATATCCGGCCGTCTTTCTATAACTGGAAGCTGATTTCACGGATCGCTGTCTTGACCCCCTTGTTTCGGTAGCTGGTAGTCGATTGAAGGCGGCTGGCCTAACCCGGTTCTTGAATGGTGCTGGCGCTTCTTTTCTGGGTTTGCACCGCAGCTTTCGTGCGGCACAGAGTGCTTGATAGACTCTTGAAGAGACAGTGTCATACTTTTTCTGTTGGGGCCAGGACACGTCTCTTTGTGGTACTGTTCGGACCGCTGTCTTCTTGATTCTGGCGGTCATGGCGTTTTTCTGAACCGACTTCAGAGGCTCGAAAGAATTGCTGATTCCTACGTCCGACTCAGCCGTCGTCGCGGGGCAACCCTGCACTTGGAACTTCACACGATTCCATTTGGCCGAAGCTTTGGCCCTCTTATTGGCTCGATACCTGAGCCGCTTCTGCCTTAACTTTTCTGTTCTAAGCGCCTGGCAGACTTCGGCTCTTTGGGAAGACGCCGCAGACCGGGCGATGGAGGGCCTTGGAGATACACTCGATTGTGCATTTGTTAGAGTCACCGCCTGAGCGCGTCCGCGACGTTTGATGTTGCTCTTCGCACCGGAAGTCTTACCCCCAGCTGAAGCCCTAGGGAGTCGTTCAGACACCATCTTAAGTTTCGGTTGTGGTGCCTTAGCAATCATAACATTCGGCCTCTTGCCCCTTGGGACCGGCTTGGCCACCTGTTCCGCCGGGATTTCCGCCAGATGAGCGCTTCCGGCAGGGTAGATGATGACGGAGCCAAACTGACGGGGCGGTTCCTCCCACTGTCGACTGAGGCTTGCAGGGAGAACCACACGAGCGTTGATCTTGACCACGTACGGAATCGGGGTCACGTTGGAAGTTGAATTCGTCTGGAGAGACATTGTCGTCGAAGGTTGATTGCTGCATGGAAAAAAAACATCATTTCAGTATAGGCAATCGATATGTATATTGATTGAGTTCGCATGAACGTTTAACCCGAAATATGGGAGGAGAGATTTGTCCCACCGGGCGTGCCAGAGTCTGTAGGGTGTTTTTTGTCACCCCATTGAGATGGGAATACGCGCACGCTTCTCAGGCGTACTACAGATTCCCCCTGCCTAGGGTAGGCCGGAGTTTAATGATTGTGGGGATCCGAATCTCTGGCAGCCGCGGACTAAGCTGCCGTTAATTACCCCTCGCCTTTGGGGCGAGGGAACCTCCGATTAACGGGTTAAACTGGTCATGCGAACTCAATGTGCAGTGTATGTGTGTTTTGTTTTGAAAGGGGGTTTTGGAAATATCGGGAGCCACGCAGAGTTTTTACGGGGGTCCCGCTACCCAGATAGCGGGCTGGGGGTCAAGGGGGCTAGCAGCCCCCTTGCGGGGTTCGGGGCAGCGCCCCTGCCCAAAAAATTTTTTGGAGGGGGAGAATGTTGCGGAGTATGTGTATGTGTACATATGTATACATATGTATATATATACATGTATATATAAACAAAAAAGGGGGGAAAAGACATCCAAAGGATGCGTGGGGGCCAGCGCCTTGAGCGCTGTGCGCTTAGGTGCTGTGCGCTCAGGCGCAAGCGCGCCACGTGTCGGCACGTGGGCACTTTGCGCTCGGGCGCAGTGAGCAGGAGCGCAAGCGAGCGCGCCACGTGTCGGCACGTGGGCGCTTTACGCTCGGGCGCAGTGCGCAGGAGCGCACGCGCGCGCGCCACGTGTCGGCACGTGGGCGCTTTGCGCTCGGGCGCAGTGCGCCGGAGCGCAAGCGCGCGCGCCACGTGTCGGCACGTGGGCGCTTTGCGCTCGGGCGCAGTGCGCCGGAGCGCAAGCGCGCGCGCCACGTGTCGGCACGTGGGCGCTTTGCGCTCGCGCGCAGTGCGCTGGAGCGCAAACGCGCCACGTGTCGGCACGTAGGGGCTTTGCGCTCGAGCGCAGTGCGCTGGAGCACAAACGCGGCACGTGTCGGCACGTAGGTGCTTTGCGCTCGAGCGCTAGCGCGCCGGCGAGGAAAAGAGGGCTTTTAACCCCAGAAACTCCTGAAAGAGAAATTAGAAAGGAGTTGGACTCCTGAATGTGTTTTTTTTTTTGGGTTAATGGGAGGGGTTCTTCTTCTTCCTCTTCTGTTTGCTGGATCTTGAAGATCAAGAGATATGGGATTTTAAAAATCACTCCTTTTTGAGATCTAATGGAAGATCTGAGTTCCCCTTGATGGGCTTTGTGGTGAAAACTAATTTGTTTTATAAAAAGGAGAGTAGAACTCTTGATTTAATTCAAGAGAAAGAAGAAGGTTTTGGAACCTTGAAGAAGGAGAAAGATCTCAGATCTGAAACCTTTTTTTGGAGAGAGAATAAAGTTGTGAGATATTTTCATTATCTTTGCCTTTATAGGCTATACACTTTACACATAGCCCCTTGGGCTTCATAAAATAGCATTTTGCCTATCCCATGGCTCATGTGCCATTTCTTTTTGCACATAAGCCATGGGCTTTACAAAAATTTGGCTTTATGCCTATTTTTCTTACATTTATCCAAAAAATAAAATAAAAGAAATGCAACAAAATTATTTATTACAAAATTTTTATCTTGGCATGGGGGGAGGCCGGCCGGTTCATGTTCGGGCTCGACCCGGGCATGGGCCCACTGGATCTGGGCTTGGGCCCACTTGGCTTGGGGTTGACTTTGATTTTGACTTGGTCAACCGGGGTGTAAATTTTTACCCCAACAACTGGCTAGTTTCATAAGATGTAAATTCAAACTGATTTAAATATGCATCTAAAATGTAACTTCGGCCAGTCGGATCGTATTGATATGACCTAGTCTACAATGCCTCAAGAAGGATTCGTTCATTTCTGAACTCTTCCTCTTATGTGTGATCTGTATAGTAGGAACTGTAGTTTGATTTAGAACGTCAATTCTTTTAGATAACGTGCCTGAACCGATCAACTTTTGATATAGGAAATGTTCAAAACATTATCCAACAATACAAAATTTTATCATTTCCTTACTAATAAAGAGACTGATATGATTTTGTGTATCAGGTTCGGTATCTAATAGCATTTGTTCAGAATCAATGTATTGGTAATACAGGGTGACAGTGACCAACAGACTTGGCTGCAACACTTGCCCCGTTTTCTGTCTCATGAAACTTATCACCCGTTCTCAGTTTTCTACCTTTTTGTAGCCCTATGTAACAGATTACATATCTGGGATCTTGATCCGGTATCAAATACCCAGGATGCAGAGGATACTGAGAAACAGTTCTTTGTAATGAACACACCCGAAGGAGATGCATCATATGCACTTTCTTCGTTTGGGCAGCATAGGAATTCTGGTATTCCCCTATTTCCTGCTCTGTCATATAACAATTATAAGTTGGAGCGGGACCAACGTTCCCCAGCTCAGTATAACAAGCGGGTTCGGTCAATTCATCCATATTATTATCTTGATTAAGGCGTGATATGGTCGCTACCTGGAGAGAGAGAGAAGAAAACACTCTGCGTGCGCTCTTGCAAGATTAGATTGGTTATATATTTTATCTAATCAGGATGGCTCCCACTGTTTTTATCAAATCTTCATTCAAACCCTAAAAGGAAAGACTAGCCGGGATTAATTACACTCTACAAGTTCACTAATCTTTCAGCTAGGCCAGTGTCAGTACTTTGAGGGAGGTTCCCCGTGCTTTCGCACGGACCTAATTACAGTAAACCTCGTTTTCCCAGAGGCGTAACCCTGTTGACACCTTTCTAGACACCTACTTGATCGGCTAATTGTAAAGTGCAAAACTCTCCCAGGAGTAACAATTACTCGCAGTGGGTATCGGGATCCAACTATCACACATAAGGTATGCAATCTCATTGCAAATTTCAACACTTGAAACTCCCGATAATGGTTTTTACCCCTAGCACCTATGACCTTGGCTAAGGTCAACAAATCATAGGTACTAGTCAAGTTCTACCCGACATTTCGTGATTAATTAGACCCACCCACATGACCCTTGGCTAAGGTCAACAAAGCCACATGACTGTCCTAACTAATCGCATCATATGCTGTGTAGGAAGACATCACTTAGCTACCGCACACTATGCCTCGGCTATGGTCGACAAACGTAGCGCGAATACTAAGTACTCTACTTCCTAAAATGACGGAGGGCTGCGAATGGTTTTTGTGAAAACCTTTAACTCTTTGAACTTGATCTCGTTGCGGAATCAAATGGTTTTTAAATGGAATATTTTTGAGGCTTTTCTAGTTTTGCTAAAGGGGTCACTCCCGGTGAAGGGATCGTCGGCCCTTTCCTCGTCGAATGAGGTGCGGGATATATCATATATATCACTGTGCAAAGCAGAAACTATAGAAGCAATCAAAAGACAAACCGAGGGTTGTAGCATCTGCCAGTTATTGCTAAAGGAGTCACTCCCGGTGAAGGGATCTCGGTCCTTTCCTCATCGAATAAGGTGCAGGATGTTTTATAAGGAACACCGCGATGCAAAGCAAGAACTGTAGCTACCTATTTTTATTTTGAAATTCGATTCCACAACATCAATTAGGTTTATTTTCTTTCATTAATCTCATTAATGAATATCCCATCATTTAAGTCCACCTAAATATCACAGATAAATATAACGTACGCTTATGCCATCCGCATTCGTCTCGATGTCCCGTCTGCACCGTTAGGTTAGGTAACAAACGCCAGAGCGAGGCTGGGCTAGTGCGGGTGTAAAACATAAGCAACGTCTATATAATATATCATATATACTATATACTATATCTATCTGAACAAATCACATGATCACATCACAGATAACGCAGCAGAAAATATCATATGAAATATTGGATATACTAGGACGTTCGTGTTTTCAATACGAACCAGTAAAAAACACGAATTCCACGGTCGTGATGAATAGCCAATCCCACACCCCTAGACCCCAACGAGAGCGGCAAGCAACCCAACCAATTATAGGGTTAGGAGACCCGGACTCGACTCCTCGAGATGGTCTCCCACTGGACCCTAGAACCCGGTTACTTGTGCTCCCCTCCTTGGGTCTATCCTAATGCGGAAAAGTAAATAATATACAAATGGTGACATCATCCGCAACCTGGAAGTGCCGCAATAAAAGAATATTACATACAAGTTTTTACATGAATGAAAAGGAAAAACACTCATCTCACATAAAAAACCCCGGCTATTCAAACACGACGATCCAATATAACATATCCAGCAACACATAACATCACATGTCATCAACGTAAGTAAATATGCGCATCCCAATTGTCGTTGACATATAGCAACGAAACCGGCGATATCACATATTACACTTTCGGTCACAGAAAAGAAAGAGTAAAACTACAACAATTGGAATCCGCAACCTCTTTAGACATCGCATGCCTAATCAAATGAAATACTTAGACATCGCATGCCTAACAATTATAAACACCGCATTTTAGTCTCATTATCGAAAATTCTTTTCAATATCAAGTCGGGCAATTCAACAAGATTCCCGACATCCTGATCGAATGCTCGTCGCAAACTTTAGTAGGCAGCCGCACCCCCGACGCCGTTGACGAAGTGCACCAAGGAGGAACACCGCTGCCGCGAGCACCCGAACGGATGCTTTCGGCGACGGGGTTCTCCTACAGTCACTTGGTCGGGGCTATGGGGCGAGGCTGTCTATTAAGTTTACCCGGCGAGTATCCGCGTACCCTACGTGATTGCGACGGACTTTTGATCACATCAAAATTCCGTGGCAACCGATCAAGTGAGACTAAACCGCTAGATTTATAGCATTCATTCAGTTATCTCATAACTACTTGTTAATTCCAATTATTGTATCACATTCCGGATAAATAGAAAATGTTAAACTTTCCGATCGAACATTTGAACACCCAAGTTTTCCCGAAACAGCTCAACACATGAAATAAGTTTAAAAACATTCACTTCGTGCCTCAGTACCAACGGTCCAGCCGTAGAAGGGTCAAGCCAACGCCTCACATGTGGCACGCCGTAGTAACCCAAACCCTAAGGTTCAAAGGGCAGTTCAAGACGGTCACATAATCGAGTAAAGGTTTGTTGTCTTCTAGAGGGACCATCACGTTACTTGCACTACTTAGAACGTTCTTAAACTACGGAAAGATCCAATACTTGGAAATTTCCCGAGAGGGGAAAAAGTGGGTATTTATATCCAGTCGAACTTTTTAACAGTTTCTAAAATATCCGGAAAAACTTAAACGAAGATAAATTATCCGATTGAATCAACGAGTCCCCAATACAACCCTAGAAAACTCAACACTTGAGTGGAATTAAAATATTCACAGAAAAAATTAACAAGAAAGGACCTAAGAATAATTACATGAAATTTCAGGGACTAAGTCACAATTTTGGCCGCGGAACTGCCTCAAAACCCCTGGTTTGGCCGCGGTTCCACGGTCAAATTGTTGAATTAGGGGTCCATACTTCACAGTAATTCTTATTGTTTCCTGCATGTTTTTCTGAGAATTTTTAATTCACAAAAATCCACTGTTTGAAAAATTGTACAGTGAGGGTTGAAATCGGGGATATCGGGTTCGATCGGACGTCTAGCTTCGTCTACACATCGCCTAAAGCTCTAGCTAGGCTCTGATACCACTGTAGGGTTCCTAGGCATACTAATGAGGTCTCACAACAGATCAAACATGCCCAATTCAAATTTTTTCATGTGCCTACAAACCCTAATACGGATCGTTAACTAGATGTATAGGCGATGCAATGCAAGTTAACAGCTTTAACTAAAAGGGAAGTGACTACAACCTTTGTAGATCCGGTTCTCCACCTCCATAGCTCCGCTTTGACGTCCCTCCTCTGCGATCATCGGACACCGGACTCTAGCGATGGTATCGTCGAAGAAATGATCGGGCTAGGTCGTCGACTTCGATACCGAAGATGATCTACGTCGAGGCAACTCAAGATCAAGCTCCAACTTCACCAAGTCATGAAACTTGTGAAGAAAACACCTTATACTACTTGGCAAGTGGTAGAGGATGAAGAAATAGGAAGTGGGTTCACTTTAGAATTGGATTTCTCACTCTTTTTCTCAAGTTGCCATTGATGGTTGCAAGCTTTTTCTTTGTTGAAGAAGAAGAAGAAGAAGAAAAAGAATATGATAAGTATATTAAAAATAGGAAATAAAATCATACTTATTATATACACAACTATGGCCAAGTGTAGAGAATTAACTAAGGTTATATGAATGGTTAGGTTTAGGAAAAGAACAAGAATGGTCAAAGCCTCTTGAAACTTCTAAGAAAAGAACAAAAGAAGCAACCATATCATTTTCTTTTCCTAAAATAAAGAATAAATAAATAAACTAAATAATCAAGAGAAGATGATAAAACCCTAACCATTTAATTAACCAAGGTTTAAGTCTTACACAAACCCAAGTTTGCATGTATCATCAAACATGATACAAACAAGTGCACAAAAGTATATCACATATACAACTTGTGTACTTCAAGTGAGAAAATCCATTTAAAGTGAACCAATACTAGTTAATGTAAAGTAATATATCAAATATATAATTATACATTAAATCATTAAATCAACACTTGATTTAACGATCCGGTCATATCGCATATAACCGACTAATATCCAACGTATCGGCTTATCGAATCAATCCTCGATTCGATAACAAGGTTATATCGCATACAACCAATCGATACATTCATCGCGAGAATAGAATACAATATCACATACACGCATTATTCTCGGTCCCGCACATATCTCATATGCGCTCCTATTTCGTTTCGCTTGAGCCAGGAAACCTCTGTGTAGGACTCTAAAGACTCGTCAATACGCCGGCAGCAGGTGATGATCTTATCAAACACCCACAAGCCGCAAGCGGTCTGCTAAACGTAACGGCCACCCGGGTATTGAGCGATCAGAAGATCGACGAGCAAGCCCGCTCACACTCCTGTGAATCCAACCAGTAACACTTACCGTACAGTCCGGCCTGTTCGTCTGATATGTCGCATATCTCGCCTAGGGGTGGTAAACGTCAGACCCCAGTAGCTCGATAAGTCATGTCGACGTGAGGTCCATAACATGTGTGAAACTACTGATAACACTTACCAGTAGATCACTGCAACCCTGGCCAGGGATTTCCTGTTATGGCCAGTCGAGCATAGCGCAACATCAACCTCCAATACCGGGAGAGACGAATCCCCTCCTTTCGCTATTTGCCTCCATGTGAATCGGGACTGTACCCAAAAACCACCTGTTTGCATGACTCAGTAGAGCCGTGGTAGGGTGGAAATCAAAGCACAGTGGGAGACACACAAGACTCTATGACGATCTCGGGTCAACAGACTAAGCTGTACCGGTGTCACCAGAGAACTGCCATCTGACGTGAGGTATAATACCATCTGGGAGTTCTCGGCGAGTCCGTTAAGTGTACCCAGTCTCTACTGAGCACCCGCATACCATATCTGATGTCAAACACCAATGGATATGGGATCATCCATCGCCTATCGCATGGGTCGAGAAGATATACGCTAGTCTACTCTGGAATATCGATGCTCCGTCTCGATATTCCCACGAGTAGGAACATTGAAGGATGTACTCATGGACTACCCAGGCCCCACTAGTATGATCGGCATCATAGTCCTGGAAGTCGAGTACACATCCTAAGGGCTTTATCAACATGTAAAAGAGAGGCAGAAAGTATACATGTTAAGATAAAGAGCAACCAGATAGCGTACTATCATGTCGAGCAAGAAAGTCTTACCTATATATTTCCCAGCATCCACTACAATATACATCCAATGTACAGTAATGGCCTCTAGGTCATACATATAACTAACAATAACTAATGTAATATAATATCTAATTAGGTGTTAATGTTAATTATATAGTATCATATATATTATGTCTTCCATTTGCATATAGTTTCATGCAAGTTTCAAATGACATACGTACGTGACGTTAGATCCTTATGACTTGGATATGATTTGATGGATTTGTATGAGGAATCATGCCGTACTTGAAATGATACAAATACAGTGATACAATGAGCTATTATATAAGGAATTATATGTATTGGAAATGATGAGATTATATGCCGAATAACGACCAAGTTTTCTTTTACACTCATAAAGTTAGATTAATTTCCGCTTTAGGATGTAATACTTTTGTGAGCTATATTCTTTTAAAAACTACGATCTGTTTCCCTTTTAATGATAAAATACAAGGATGCGGTGCTAATTTGCAAAACGAATATCTATTTTAATCTAAGGCAGCTTACTTATCCCAAACCAATGTTTCGTTTCCTTTTCAAAGATAATGATATAACTCATAGCAGGTAATTACAGTTATTAGTTATGCTTAGATTTACTTTACATGTTCGCATTATATTTATCGATAGTATACAGTTCTGTAATACTAACACTATGATAAAACACTGCACAAATACCAATGAGTACTATGCTGCACAAGCACGTACATGTATGTTACACCACATTTCATTGGTACTGCCATGTCACTATAGAACTGTTATACTCTGTAATACGTATATAGATGTTGATATGAGTAGGCTATTACACCTTTAGAACACTTGAACAAATACTAATGATTGCCATGCGGCACGAGCACAAACGCGTATGTTACACTACATATCATTAGTATTGCCATGAAACAGTAGGATTGATAAGTGTATCTGCTTGTATGATTTGTTTACGCACTTTACCTTATTATCTGTTAAGCATTGTGAATACCGGTATTATGAATGTTATATTCGATTTAATGAGTTTTCTGGACGTTTTACTTTTGATGATATATATCAGTGGTATGGGACGCTGTTATATATGTGTATATATAATATATCATCAGCACAATCTATGCAAATATTCTTATTCTTTACTTAATATTTTGGATATGATGAGTTGGAGTCCACCATGAGTATTATGTTTTCTGATATTTATTCCGAACCGAGGGGGGGCGATACGGTTGCAGATTTATACGTTATCCAGACTGAGTGGGGGGTATACAGTTGGGTACATGGTGGACCCGGTTCGAGGCCGAGGGGCAGGATATCTGCATTACAGGTAGGGAGCCTAACGAGGATACTCGATACCAGAGATAGAGATGAGCACGGCAGATATCCAGGGAACACTGACCGGGGATCGATTAGGCACGACGGATATCCATGGGATACCGACCGGGGCCAGGAATATCGGGTGGCGATCTTCTGTTGAGATGGTGTCGACGGTATCTGCATTTACGTGTCGATGCTGGACACGAGAGATTTCTGATTTCGATGTCGATGCTGGATATCCATATATATATTGATATGATTGTTATCATGAGGTACACAGTTATAGATCATTTATTGGATTCGACTAGGACTGATCCGGGGGACAGTACCTCTATATGTATTCTACTTGGGATTGCATGACAGTTAGTGTTGATTATGATACATACACATATCATATCATATTGTACAGATTATGGTAGTACTATACTTATGACCTAGGTCTAGTCGTGCATTTCGATTTCTACCTTTAGATGTACTTTTATTCACTGAGTTGGCAACTATCCCCGTTGTGCCACAGTTTCTTGCAGGTTTTACTACTTGGATTATCAGCGGCTTGGGCACACATTCCTTTCGGTGATTGATTAGTAAGTTGGTTATTATTGTATCGTACTCACTCTTGATTATTCATATATTCCTGTATCTAGTGGAAACTCCATCAACTTAGAAATGGTATATAATAGACTTAGAAAGTGTGAGGTCGCACTCTTTGGAGTCGACTTCTGATATAGATTGTTCGGCTGTTCCATCGTTTGGACGTGAAAGCTAGCTCCCGTTAGGATGCTATTTTATTGTTGTAATTGTATCGGGTTTTTATGTAAATTTTTCAAAGGAGGTGCTGTCAAATTTCAAAACGTCATAGATGCTTTTCAAACATACTTAGTTAAATATAAATGTTATTTAAACTGATTCGATCTGATGACTATTTTAAACTCACCTCCAATAATTTCAAAAAGGGTTTAGATTCCGGGTTTCGGCTTACTTGAACCGCGTCGACGTCTTTAGATGCACGTGATTTAAGTGTCGGTCACGTGCCACATTTGGGTCGTGACAACTATTGACCCTTGTCCTTTCATTGATCTCTATTCATGTCTAGCCCTTAACAAAACAATTGTTAATCTGATCTCAAATCGCGGTCGAGACTAGCAATAAATTGGTAGCGCGCCCGATAAGGATGTTAACATTTATTTTGCTAAAGTTTATAAACTTCATAAGACTTAAAAAAAGTTAAAACATTTTTCGTCTATTGATCTACCCTAATCTTATGAACCCTATCAAGCGGAGAATTACTCACGCATGATGGCGATAGAAGAAGAACAGATAGAGAAAGAATTCATAATATAAATGCAGAAAATAAATGCTAAATAATGATCTACCTTTATTAATCAACTTCACAATTACAAAGCCTTCAAGTTTAGATTACAAGAGGAAGAAAAAGTTGTTCTCAATCTCTGTCTTGTAGGAAGTAGATGCTCCGTCGAATCTCACGTTGCTCTATCACGTCGAATCGTGGACCTGTCATGGATCTCGTGTTCTTTGACGGTGAATTTCTTTGTGTAAAAGGTGATGATTTCTAACTTTAGCCCTCGGTCCTTTATATAGCCCCCAAAGAAGAAAACCTACTTATCATATATGGTGACTTCCTAATATGGTGAGTTTTCATATATGGTGATTTCCTAATATGGTTTCTTTCCATATACGGTGATTTCCTAATATGGTGTCTTTCCGTATACGGTGATTTCCTAATATGGTGACTTTCCATATATGGTGACTTCCTAAAATGGTGACTTTCCATATATGGTAACTTTCCATATATGGTGATTTTCCATATATGGTGAACTGTCTTTAGGATCCTACCCAAAAAGTCCATGTAGGGTTCCTAGGCACACTAGTGAGGTCTCACATGGCATCGAACATGCCAAATTAAATTTTTAACGGTGCCGAGAAACCGGACTACGGATCGTTTGCTAGAAAACTAGGCGAAAACGCTAACTAGTTAACAATTAACTAAGGGAATACGGAAATACAACCTTTGTAGATCCGTTTGTCCACCTCCATAGCTCCGCAACGAAGTGCCTTCGCTGTCCATAGCAAGTCCCGGGCTCTAGCGTCGGCTTCATCGGAGAATGGACGGGCTAGGTCGTCGACGACGTGCCGAAGATGATCTACGTCGAAGCATCGCAAGATCAAGCTCCACCTTCACCAAGCCATGAAAACTTGTGAAGGAAACACACTCTACTACTTGGCAAGAGGTAGAGGATGAAGAAATAGGAAGTGGGTAGACTTTAGAATTGGATTTCTCACTCATTTGCATCAATCACCATTGATGACCTCAAGCTTCTTCAAAGAAGAAGATGAAGAAGAAGATGAAAGAGTTATGATAAGAATAAATTAAAATGAAAAGAATAATCCATTATTATCATAAGTGAACCATGGTTAGTTGTAGAGAGTGAACTAGGGTTAGTGAAGTGGATAGGGTTAAGCATGAGACAAAAAGGGTGACTATGGTCAAAGCTTCAAGAAGCTTTTGCTAGAAAACAAATTAAGCCACCATTTTCTCTTAATGCTTATCAATTTCCAAAAAGAATAAATAAATGAATAAATGAATAAGGAAATAGTAAACCCTAACCATTTCATTAACCAAGGTTTGATGCTTTACACTTAACCAAAAAGTATGTATCATCAAACATGATACAATCAAGTGCACAAAATCATATCGTATATGGAATGCGCACACCCGAGCGAGAAAATCCATTTAAAGTGTACCGATACTAGTTAATGCAAAGTAATATATCAAATATATAATTATGCATTAAATCACTAAATCAACACTTGATTCAATGATCCGGTCATGTCGCACATAACCGACTGGTATCATCAGTAACAACTTATCGAATCAACCCTTGATCCGATAACCCGGCTATATCGCATATAACCGATCAATGTCACATCGCAAGAATGAAATACGGTATCACATACACGCATCATTCTCGGTCCCGCACATATCTCATATGCGCTCCTATTTCGTTTCGCTTGAGCCAGGAAACCTCTGTGTAGGACTCTAAAGACTCGTCAATACGCCGGCAGCAGATGATGATCATATCAAACATCCACATGCCGCAAGCGGTCTGCTAAACGTAACGGCCACCCGGGTATTGAGCGATCTGAAGATCGACGAGCAAGCCCGCTCACACTCCAGTGAATCCGACCAGTAACACTACCGTACAGTCCGGTCTGATCGTCTGATATGTCGCATATCTCGCCTAGGGGTGGTAAACGTCAGACCCCAATAGCTCGATAAGTCGTGTCGATATGAGGTCTATAACTATTCGAGAAACTACTGGTAACACTTACCAGTAAATCTCAGCAACCCTGGCCAGGGATTTCCTGTTATAGCCAATCGAACACAGCGCAACATCAACTCCCTATACCGGGAGAGACGAATCCCCTCCTATCGCTCATTGCCTCCATGTGACTCGGGACTGTACCCAAAAACCACCGTTTTGCACGCCCTCTTGGACGTGGTAAGATGGAAATCAAAGCACAGTGGGAACCACACAAGACTCTATGACGATCTCGGGTCAACAGACTACTCTGTACCAGTGTCACCAGAGAACTGCCATCTGACGTGAGGTATAATACCATCTGGGAGTTCTCGGCGAGTCCGTCCAGTGTACCCAGTCTCTACTGAGCACCCGTATATCATCTCTGATGTCAAACACCAATGGATATGGGATCATCCATCGCCCATCTGTATGGGTCGAGAAGGTATACGCTAGTCTACTCTGGTATATCGATGTCCCGTCTCGATACACCCACGACTAGGGACTTTGAAGGATGTACTTATGGACTACCATGTCCCCACTAGTATGATCCGCATCATAGTCCAGGTAGTCAAGTACAGATCCTAAGGGCTTTACCAACATGTAACAGGGAGACAATCAGTGTACACGTTAAGGTAAAGATCAACCAGATAGCATACTATCATGTCGAGCAAGAAAGTCCTCCCTATATATGTCCCGGCATCCACTACAATATACATCCTATGTATAGTAATGGCCTCTAGGGCATACATATAACTAACAATCTCCTACTTGCACTAGGGCCATCTGTAGCAGTGGTTGTAGTATCTCATACTCAACCATCCCATAAAAGTCTCTCTCTGGGAACAAGCCTTTGTGAGTGGATCTGCTGTGTTGTCCTCAGAATCTACTCTCCTTACCTTGATCACCCTGGAGATTAACTATCTCCATGATCAGGTGATGCGGCCTCAGAATACGCCTGGGTCACTGATGGGACGGGTGTTCCTTGGCATAAGCCACAACTCCATTGTCTCACAATGGTAGGAACGAAGTTCATCTCATGAACTATTATACACCCAGACTGCCTCTATGGTAGCATCTTAAGTAGCGATGTATCGAGCCTTTATCGTCTAGTATGTCACGGTATCCAGCTTGGAACTCTTCCAACATACCGTCCCTTTACTGAGGGTAAAGACAATGCCTGTGACTGACACTCAGTCGTCTTTATCACCCTGGAACCCTTCCAGTGATTCTCCCCAGGATCGGTTGATACTGTCTCACTACAACTAGTGAGAATCCTAACATCCATTTAGATCCATCTCATAGATCCAAAAACCCAGGATTTAGGAGGTATCACTTTGATCCTACACGGAGAATCTTTGTGATAAACGGAGATTGATCGAGCGTAGCATAAGAAACTCCTTTCTTATCAAGAGTATGTCATCCACGTACTCTACGAGGATCACCACCATACTCCCTACTACCTTTTTGTTTATACAAGGTTCATCTACCATTTTGATGATGTCAAACTCTTTGACTAATTCATCAAAACAGATGTTCCAACTCCGCGATGCCTGCTTTAATCCTATAAAGCATCTTGCATACGTTTCCGCTGCTCCCACTGTCTACGAAGCCCTCTGGCTGTGTACTTATAGACGCACTCTTCTAAAATATCATTTAGAAAAGCAGTCATGACACCCAACCACCAGATATCGTAGTCATGGTATGTAGCCGTGACAAGTAGGATCTGGATGGACTTAAGCATAGCTACTGGAAAAGGTTTCATCATAATCCACGCCTGGTCGATGACAAAAAGCTTTAACAAGTCTAGCTTTGAAAGTCTCAACTCTTCCATGTACACCAAGTAATCATCTCAAGATATACTTACTCCTGATGGGGATTTAACCCTTCAGATATAGCAACCAAAGTCCATAATTTGTTGGTGTATAAGGATTCCATCTCAGATCGATAAGCATCCAGCCATTCTTACAGAGTCCCACTCCTGATGGCCAGCTCGAAACTAGTTGGGTCATCATCTCATGATGCAATCCTCGCTCCCACTGTCATAGAGAAACAGAAGTATCTCTCAGGTGGGTGAGGAACCCTACTAGATCGGCGGAGAGGCTGAGGTTCGTTGGTAACTATTGAATCATTTGGTTTTGCCAAATCATCTGCTGTAGTTTGTATAGATGGAACCTTTCCAGTTTTACATTACAGACCTTGCCTTGAGCTTGTCCGGATTTTGCTTTTAGACATTAGCCGGACAACCCCAAATCTTAACTAGCTTAAGACATGGGCTCTTCCCTTTCCATATCACATATGAAATGGTAGGCAACTGATTTGATTGGAACCCTATTCAATAGGTATGCATCTTCTTAAGTGCACAACTCCCTTAAGGAAAAAGGTAACTCAGTAGTACTCATCATAGAGCACACCTTATCATATAGGGTGTGATTGCTCCGTCCCGATATACCATCGTGCTATGGTGTATTCGGAGGAGTAATGCTGAGAGAGAATCTCATTCTCCTTTAGAATAATCCAGGAATTTCGTGCTCAAGTATTCTCCTCCTTGATCTCATCACAGAACATAATACTTATACCCGTATTGGTTCTCTACTTCCAACTTATATTCTGTGAATATCTCAAAAGGTTCAGACTTGTGTTTCAACAGGAACATATGTCTGAATCTTGAGAGATCATCAGAGAACGTAATGAAGTATAAAGAACCAGTCTTGGCATGTGTAGACAGGGGACCTACATACATCAACATGTATCATCCCAAGAGTTTACATAACTCTTTCTCTGTTTCCAATAAACAGAGATGGTGTCATTATATCTTTGTGATATGACTGGCAAGTTTCACAAGATGTAAATTCAATCTGATTTAAATATGCATCTTTATGTAACTCTAGCTAGTCGGGTCATATTGATCTGACCTAGTCTACAATACCTCAAGAAGAATTCGTTCATTTCTGAACTCTTCCTCTTGTGTGTGTTCCGTATACTAAGAACTGTAGTTTGATTTAGAACATTAATGCTTTTAGATAACGTGCCTGAAGCGATCAACTTTTGATATAGGAAATGTTCAAAACATTATCCAACAATACAAAATTTTATCATTTCTTTACTAATAAAGAGATAGATATGATTTTGTATATCAGGTTCGGTATCTAATAACATTCGTTCAGAATCAATGTATTTGGAATACAGGGTGACAGTGACCAACAGACTTGGCTGCAACTCTTGCCCAGTTTTCTGCCTCATGAAACTTATCACCCGTTCTCAGTTCTCTACCTTTCTGTAGCCCTATGTAACAGATTACAGATCTGGGATCCTGATCTGGTATCACATACCCAGGACGTAGAGGATACAGAGAAACAGTTCTTTGTAACGAACACACCCGAAGATGATGCATCTGCATGCACTCTCTTCGTTTGGGCGGCACGGGAATTCTGGTAATCCCCAATTTCCTGCTCTGTCTTATAACAATTATAAGTTGGAGCGGGACCAACGTTCCCCAGCTCAGCATAACAAGCGGGTTCGGTCAATATTCCGTATTATTATCTTGATTAAGGCGTGATATGGTCGCTACCTGGAGAGAGAGAGAAGAAAACACTCAGCGTGCGCTCTTGCAAGAATAGATTGGTTTTTATTTTATCTAATCAGGATGGCTCCCACTGCTTTTTATCAAATCTTCCTTCAAACCCTAAAAGGAAAGACTGGCCGGGATTAATTACACACTACAAGTTCGCCAATCTTTCAGCCAGGCCAGTGTCGGTACTTTGAGGGAGGTCCCCCGTGCTTTCGCACGAACCTAATTAATGTTAAACCTCGTTTTTCCAGAGGCGTAACCTCGTTAACACCTTTCTAGACACCTACTTGATCGGCTAATTGTAATGTATAAAACTCTCCCAGGAGTAACACTTACTCGCAGCGGGTATCGTGATCCAACTATCTCATAGAAGGTATGCAATCTCATTGCAAATTTCAACACTTGAAATTCCCGATAATATTTTGCCCCTAGCTCGCTATGACCTTGACGGAGGCCAAACAACCCATAGTCCGCTAGTCAAGTTCAACCCGTCATTTCCTGAGTGAATTAAACCCACCCGCACGACCCTTGACGGAGGCCAAACAACGCCGTACGAATACCCTAATCCAATCGCATCATATGCTAGCAGATAAGCACTAGTTAGCTACCGTACACTACGTCTTGACGGAGGCCAAACAACCGCAGCACGAATACTAACTAGTACGTATCTGAAATGACGGAGGGCTACGACAGGTTTTTCTGAAAACCTATTGCGTAATGAACTTAATATCGTTGTAGAATCAAATGATTTTAAAAATGGAGTGTTTTTGAGGCTTTTCTAGTTTTGCTAAAGGAGTCACTCCCGGTGAAGGGATCGTCGGTCCTTTCCTCGTCGAATGAGGTGCGGGATATATCATATATATCACTGTGCAAAGCAAAAACACTTAAAAGCTATCAAAGGACAAACCGAGTGTGTAGCATCTGCCAGTTATTGCTAAAGGAGTCACTCCCGGTGAAGGGATCTCTGTCCTTTCCTCATCGAATAAGGTGCAGGATATATCACATATACCGCTGTGCAAAGCAAGAACTGTAGCTACCTGTTTTATTTTGAAATTCGATTCTACAACATCTTAGGTTTCTTTTATTTTCATTAATCACATTAATGAAATCCCATCATTAAAGTACCTAAACATCACAGATAAATACGACGTACACTTATGCCATCCGCATTCGCCTCGATGTCCCCTCGTGCACCGTTAGGTTAGGTAACTAACGGCAGAGCGGGGCAGGGCTAGCGCGGGTGTAAAACATAAGTAACGCCTATATAATATATCATATATACTATATACTGTATCTATCATAGAACATCACATATATTGCAGCAGAAGAATCATATGAAATATTGGATATACTAGGACGTCCGTGTTTTCAATACGAGCCAGTATAAAACACGGATTCCACGGTCGCGATGAATAGCCAAACCCACACCCCTAGACCCCTACGAGAGCGGCAAGAAACCCTACCAATTCTAGAGTTAGGAGACCCGGACTCGACTCCTCGAGTTGGTCTCCCACTGGACTCCAGAACCCGGTTACTTGTGCCCTCCTCCTCGGGTCTATCCTAGTGCGGAAAAGTAAATAATATACATCAACGGTGACAACTTCCGCAACCTGGAAGCGCCCCAATAAAAGAATATTACATACAAGTTTTTACATGAATGAAAATAAAAAACACTCATCTCACATAAAAACCCCTGGCTATTCAAACACGACGATCCAATATAACATATCCAGCAACACATAACATCACATGTCATCAACGTAAGTAAATATGCGCATCCCAATTGTCGTTGACATATAGCAACGAAACCGGCGATATCACATATTACACTTACGGTCACAGAAAAGAAAGTGTAAAACTACAACAGTTGGAATCCGCAACCACCTCAGACATTGCATGCCTGACCAAATGAATTACTTAGACATCGCATGCCTAACAATTATAAACCCCGCATTTTAGTCTCAAAATCGAAAACCCTTTTCAATATCAAGTCGGGCAATTCAACAAGATTCCCGACATCCTGATCGAATGCTCGTCGCAAACTTTAGTAGGCGGCCGCACCCCTGATACCGTCGACGAAGTGCACCAAGGCGGAACACCGCTGCCGCGAGCACCCGGACGGATGCTTTCGGCGACAGGGTTCTCCTACAGTCACTTGGTCGGGGCTATGGAGCGTAGCTGTCTATTAAGTTTACCCGGCGAGTATCCGCGTACGCTACGTGATTGCGACGGACTTTTGATCACATCAAAATTCCGTGGCAACCGATCAAGTGAGACTAAAGTGCTATGTTTATAACATTCATTCAGTTATCTCATAACTACTTGTGAATTCCAATTATTGTATCCTATTCCGGATAAACAGAAAATGTTAAACTTTCCGATCGAACAATCGAACACCCAAGTTTTCCCGAAACAGATCAACACATGAAATAAGTCTAACAACATTCAGTTCGTGCCTCAGTAGCAACGGTCCAGCCGTAGAAGGGTCAAGCCAACGCCTCACATGTGGCACGCCGTACTGCCCCAAACCCGAAGGTTCAAAGGGCAGTTCAAGACGGTCACATAATCGAGTTAAGGTTTGTTGTCTTCTAGAGGGACCATCGCGTTACTTGCACTACTTAGAACGTCGTTAAACTACGGAAAAATCCAACACTTGGAAATTTCCCGACAGGGGAAAAATTGGGTATTTATATCCGGTCGAACTTTTTAACATATTCTAAAATTTATCCAGAAAACCACACAGACAAAATTTGAAACCCCGATCGAATCTTTGATTCCCAATTCTCCAGAATGCTCAACTGTGTAGTAAAAGTTAAAATATCCCAGAAAATACAGCAATCAGAATTAGGAATTACTGTGCAGAAATCACTAAACAATGGAACAGTACGGCCGCGGAACCGCCGCATCATGCATAGCACGTGCCGCGGTTCCGCGGTGGAAAATTCGATTCAGACCCTCGTATTTCACAGTAATTCATAACAAGCCCTGCTTGATTTTCTGGATATTTTAAATCTTGAAAAATCCACAATTTTAAAATCTGGACAGAGAGCATTTTTGAATATGGGTTTCGGGTTCGTTCGGATTTCAAACTCCGTCGGGACTTCGCCTAAGGCTCTAGCTAGGCTCTGATACCACTGTAGGGTTCCTAGGCACACTAGTGAGGTCTCACATGGCATCGAACATGCCAAATTAAATTTTTAACGGTGCCGAGAAACCCGACTACGGATCGTTTGCTAGAAAACTAGGCGAAAACGCTAACTAGTTAACAATTAACTAAGGGAATACGGAAATAAAACCTTTGTAGATCCGTTTGTCCACCTCCATAGCTCCGCAACGAAGTGCCTTCGCTGTCCATGGCAAGTCCCGGGCTCTAGCGTCGGCTTCATCGGAGAATGGACGGGCTAGGTCGTCGACGACGTGCCGAAGATGATCTACGTCGAAGCATCCCAAGATCAAGCTCCACCTTCACCAAGCCATGAAAACTTGTGAAGGAAACACACTCTACTACTTGGCAAGAGGTAGAGGATGAAGAAATAGGAAGTGGGTAGACTTTAGAATTGGATTTCTCACTCATTTGCATCAATCACCATTGATGACCTCAAGCTTCTTCAAAGAAGAAGATGAAAGAGTTATGATAAGAATAAATTAAAATGAAAAGAATAATCCATTCTTATCATAAGTGAACCATGGTTAGTTGTAGAGAGTGAACTAGGGTTAGTGAAGTGGATAGGGTTAAGCATGAGACAAAAAGGGTGACTATGGTCAAAGCTTCAAGAAGCTTTTGCTAGAAAACAAATTAAGCCACCATTTTTCTTAATGCTTATCAATTTCCAAAAAGAATAAATAAATGAATAAATGAATAAGGAAATAGTAAACCCTAACCATTTCATTAACCAAGGTTTGATACTTTACACTTAGCCAAAAAGTATGTATCATCAAACATGATACAATCAAGTGCACAAAATCATATCGCATATGGAATGCGCACACCCGAGCGAGAAAATCCATTTAAAGTGTACCGATACTAGTTAATGCAAAGTAATATATCAAATATATAATTATGCATTAAATCACTAAATCAACACTTGATTCAATGATCCGGTCATGTCGCACATAACCGACTGGTATCATCAGTAATAACTTATCGAATCAACACTTGATCCGATAACCCGACTATATCGCATATAACCGATCAATGTCACATCGCAAGAATGAAATACGGTATCACATACATGCATCATTCTCGGTCCCGCACATATCTCATATGCGCTCCTATTTTGTTTCGCTTGAGCCAGGAAACCTCTGTGTAGGACTCTAAAGACTCGTCAATACGCCGGCAGAAGATGATGATCATATCAAACATCCACAAGCCGCAAGCGGTCTGCTAAACGTAACGGCCACCCGGGTATTGAGCGATCTGAAGATCGACGAGCAAGCCCGCTCACACTCCAGTGAATCCGACCAGTAACACTACCGTACAGTCCGGTCTGATCGTCTGATATGTCGCATATCTCGCCTAGGGGTGGTAAACGTCAGACCCCAATAGCTCGATAAGTCGTGTCGATATGAGGTCTATAACTATTCGAGAAACTACTGGTAACACTTACCAGTAAATCTCAGCAACCCTGGCCAGGGATTTCCTGTTATAGCCAATCGAACACAGCGCAACATCAACTCCCTCTACCGGGAGAGACGAATCCCCTCCTATCGCTCATTGCCTCCATGTGACTCGGGACTGTACCCAAAAACCACCGTTTTGCACGTCCTCTTGGACGTGGTAAGATGGAAATCAAAGCACAGTGGGAACCACACAAGACTCTATGACGATCTCGGGTCAACAGACTACTCTGTACCAGTGTCACCAGAGAACTGCCATCTGACGTGAGGTATAATACCATCTGGGAGTTCTCGGCGAGTCCGTCCAGTGTACCCAGTCTCTACTGAGCACCCGTATATCATCTCTGATGTCAAACACCAATGGATATGGGATCATCCATCGCCCATCTGTATGGGTCGAGAAGGTATACGCTAGTCTACTCTGGTATATCGATGCCCCGTCTCGATACACCCACGACTAGGGACTTTGAAGGATGTACTTATGGACTACCATGTCCCCACTAGTATGATCTGCATCATAGTCCAGGTAGTCAAGTACAGATCCTAAGGGCTTTACCAACATGTAACAGGGAGACAATCAGTGTACACGTTAAGGTAAAGATCAACCAGATAGCATACTATCATGTCGAGCAAGAAAGTCCTTCCTATATATGTCCCGGTATCCACTACAATATACATCCTATGTATAGTAATGGCCTCTAGGGCATACATATAACTAACAGTCCAGAACCCCAATTCCCTATAACGGCCGTGGATCCGCCGCATATGGCTTGTTTTGGCCGTAGAACCGCGGCCGTTTGGTGTGATCATTGCTTCAAAATTCTTGGGCTGCTTCATTGTGACACATGGGGATTTATTTGATGTCTATAATCTTCATAGCTTTTCTAAGTCTCTGCCAGTATTGATTCTTCGATTTATTTAACTTCTTCAGCAGATTTTTGATTCCTGACACTCGATATCTCGATCTCCTGACCTGTGCTAAACCTTGCACAATATCTCAATGAATAATGTTAATAATATTTGTTTTTATTGAGATATTATCCTAACCATTTTGTATGATATTATATTTTAAGAATATTGATTAGGGATATTTGATATGATATGCATATTTTAATTATCAAAATATTGTATAAATATAATAAGCATATATTTTCTTTCATAATATTAATTATAATATATAAACACATGAAAATAGTATTTTTACAGATAAACCCTCATATGTGTCATATTTATAATAAATACCTTTTATTACATAAATATAGTAAGGAAAATGTCGTATCAAATGCACAATTTTTTCGACTGAATAAATACCCCCAAACTTAACTTTGATCGTTCCGAGCAAACTGGTTATTCAAGAGAAGGAAAAAAAACATAAGTAGCACACTTTCATAGTCAACACGATTGCACTGAGCACGTGCAACAAGCCGTTAAACCTCTAGCTGTCCCTGGTAGAAGGAGTGTTGTCTCCTGAGGGTTTTCAGTGGTTTACACCCACAAAATCCTATAATAAAAGAGAGATGGTGAAAGTTACATATAATGATAAGAACTATAAAATAAAGAACTTGAAAATAAGAGTTTCCAACTATACCATCTTTTCAGTTGCAATGAGCCCTATCATAATGGTCGTGAAAAAATGTTAGAAATCACATCACCTCTCAATAAAACATCGCCTTTAGACTTCCTCCCTATCTTTCTTCTAAACATTAATCATATACCACTACGTGTGTGTAAAAGACATCTCTACACTTAGAGAATTCAATTCAAACTATCATACTCTTGTCCATCTTCCAAAGTACTTTTTAGTTGGTGAATATTTTAGATGGAATTGCTCACACATTCTTCATGCGACCATCAATACTTCTTGAGGTACTAACCGACCGATCACAAAATGTGCTCGCACATTTAAGCGTAATTCCTCATTTCGCAATACCTAAGGCTTAGCTGTGGCTCCCAAACCAGTTGGTCTAAGGCAATAGGTGGTAAAGCATCCTTGCTATATTTTTTTATGTTGCCTTGGTAATTACAAATCCAGTGTTCATTTTTTTCTTCACCGCTTGGATATATTTTTTATTTTCCTTCATACTAAAGCTTTTAGACAAGAGCATTTCAAGGTATCCTGTACTATCCCAAGTTTCAAGATGTGTGACAGTGCTTATAGTAGGGTATCAATGTTCAAAAGTTTGGGCTCAAGAATAGAGACTATTTTTCAGACTTATTTTTATTCTCAGATTAGTAATTTCCTTCATCATACTAACCCTTGGGACAACAGCTCATAACTACTTATTACTAGTTTCATTTAAGAAAACATCTAACTTTTTTGTTTTTCTTAAACTCTTCCAATCTTTCAAATGTAATTTTTCACTTTCTGCTCTTTTATTATTAGAAAAAAATTGTATAGTGCCAAGTGCCAAAAGATAGTTTAGTGAATACAAACCTTCCCCCCAAACATGTTTTCAGCTGTGTCCTCGTAGATGTTGTCCTTTGAGAGCATAGACCTGTAGACTTGGGGGGAGACAATAATAGGGGTAAAATAATATTTAAATGAAAACTACCCCTAAACTTGTACTTTGGCACACACGGATATTCAGTGATGTCCTTTTTTTTTCACTCACCTCCATTCTTAATACAAGACAATGTTACCGAAACATGGAGGTGAGGCGGAGGAATTTAGTTATGATAAAGTGGCTCTTGTAAAAACAGGAGCTCCTCTATAGGGTCAGCAGAGAAGTACAGTTTTAATCGATGCCCATTTACTTTAAAAATTGAACAGTTTTTTATATTTTCAACTTCTACTGTCCCGTGCGGATGTACATACCTCACAGCAAAAGGTTCTTTCCAACGAGATTTAAGCTTACCTGGATGAAGATGGAGACGGGAATCGTAAAGAAGGACTTGTTGTCCCGGTGTGAAAGTTTTTCTAAAAAGGTTTTTATCGTGGAACAATTTAGTCCGGTTCTTTACTATCACCGCATTATCGTAAGCTTCATCGCGGAGTTCACTTAGCTCATTCAATTGCTGCTTCCGATAGCTGCTAGCTTGATCAAAATCGAAATTTAGCTCTTTAATAGCCCACATTACTTTATGTTTGATCTCGACAGGAAGGTGACATGCCTACCCAAACACAAGGCGATATGGAGACATACCAAGATTGGTCTTATAAGCGATGTGAAATGCCCAAATAGCATCTGTCAATTTGGTTGACCAATCTTTACGGTTTTTAAAAACCGACTTCTCCAAAATTTGTTTGATTTGCTTATTTGAGATCTCAGCTTGCCCGCTTGTTTGGGGGTGATAGCGCGTCGAAATTTTGTGGTTGATTGCATATTTCCGCATCAAAGCCTCAAAAGACCGATTAGAGAAATGCGTCCTGTTATCGCTAATTATAGCGCGAGGGTGTCCGAATCGCGAAAATATATTTTCTTTAAGGAACTTAATGACAACTTTGTTGTCATTAGTACGACATGGTATTGCTTCCACCCATTTTGAGAAATAATCAACCGCTAACAAGATATATAAATTCCCAAAAGAGTTGGGAAAAGGGCCCATAAAATCAATACCCCAAACGTCGAATATCTCCATAACCAAGATAGGTTGGAGCGGTATCTCATTTCTACATGAAATCCGACCCAAGTGTTGATACCTCGGACAAGTTTCGCAATGATCATATGCATCATTAAATAATGTTGGCCAATAAAAGCCACATTGCAAAACTTTCTCCGCCGTTTTTCAAGGACCAAAGTGACCGCCGCATGCCTGATCATGACAAAATGATAACACACTCTTGAATTCCTCGTTAGGGACACATCTGCGAATGATTTGATTGGAACAATACTTAAACAAATAAGGTTAATCCCAGTAAAAGTGTTTTACTTGAGATAGAAATCGAAGTTTGTCTTGTTTCGACCAATTGCTATGAATAAGTCCCGTCGCTAGATAATTCACAATATCCACGAACCATGGTTCACAGGATACAGTCAAGAGCTGTTCGTCAGGAAATGAGTCATTTATAGGCACAGTCAATGTTGGCGAAGAAGAGATGCGTGAAAGATGGTCAGCTACTACGTTTTCACATCCACTCTTATCTCGGATGACAAGATCAAATTCTTGTAACAACATGATCTAACGTATTAGCTTGGCCTTAGCATCCTTCTTCGATAAAAGGTGTCGTAGGGTGGAGTGATCAGTGTAAACCACTATTGGCGAGCCAATCAAGTAGGGCCTGAACTTTTCTAATGCAAATACAACTGCTAAGAGTTCTTTCTTGGTAGTTGTTTAATTTATTTGTGCATCGTTCAAGGTCCTACTTGCATAGTAAATTACATGTGGCATCTTATCAATGTGCTGTCCTAAGACTGCACCAACAGCAAAATCTGATGCATCACACATAAGCTCGAACGGGTGATTCCAATTCGGAGATGATAGAACGGGGGCTGTAGTGAGAGATCTTTTAAGCGAATCAAAAGAATCCTCACAATCTGAATCGAAGTGAAATGTAGTATCCTTGGCCAAGAGAAAAGTTAAGGGTCTAGCAATTTTGCTAAAGTCCTTAATGAATCTCCTATAAAATCCTACATGACCAAGGAAAGATCGTATATCTTTGACCCATTTGGGACGAAGGAGGTTATGGATGACATCTATTTTAGCTCTGTCTACCTCAATGCCTTTTCGTGAAATTATATATCAAAGGACAATACCTTCTTGGACCATAAAATGTCATTTTCCCCAATTCAAAGTTAAGTTCTTATCCTTACACCGGGTAAGAACCGCGTCAAGATGACGAAGACAGTCCTCAAAGGAGTCCCCAAATATGGAGAAATTGTCCATAAACATCTCCAGAAAATTCTCAACCATGTCTGAGAATATCCCCATCATACAGCGCTGAAATGTAGCGAGACCGTTGCATAACCTAAAGGGCATGCATTTATATGAAAAAGTACTGAAAAGAAAAGTAAATGTGGTTTTATCTTGATCCTTTTCGGCGATGGGGACCTGGTTATAGCCAGAGTATCCGTCCAAGAAACAATAGTATTCATGTCCAGCTAATCGTTCTAACATCTGGTCAATAAAAGGTAGAGGGAAATGATCTTTCCTCGTTGCGGCATTGAGTTCCTTATAATCAATACATACGCGCCACCTCGTTTGGGTGTGTGTTTGGATTAACTCATTAGTCTCATTTGTTATGACCGTGATGCCAGACAATTTAGGGACCATGTGAATAGGACTTACCCATTGGCTATCAGATATAGGATAAATTATACCACTATCAAGGCACTTGGCAATTTCTTTCTTTACCGCCTCCTTCATAACGAGATTTAACCGTCTTTGTGGGTCTCGGGTTGGTTTGGCTTCATCCATCAGATGTATATAATGTTCAACAATTAAAGGACTAATCCCTTTGATGTCAGCCATTGTCCAACCAAATGCTTGTCGATTTGATCTCAATACCGCCAAAAGTGTTTTCTCTTGCTCTAAAACTAGAGAAGTGGATATGATCACGGGAAAATACTCATTCTCACATAAATATGCATATTTAAGATGAGAAGGTAGCAGTTTGAGATCTAGTATTGACGGAGAGACAATAGAAGGTGAGGTAAGGGAATGATACTTGGACTCCCTAAGAGGTTCATAACTTGCGTAGGATATTGACTCGGAAAGTGCTACTGACTTTTGCAACGAGTCAACAGATCCAAACTCAGGGATGGAATCATCGACGATATCCTCACTATAAGAATTTTCCAGATCAAACAATGTCGCACTAGTATTGTCGAGATCATCATAGCAAAGTACTTCCGCTTCGCAGCTATCGGAAGTTATCTTGTTGATGGAACAAACATCGATTAAATGAGCAGAAGGTTCAGATGGTTGACTTCCTAGCTTGTAAATATTAAGCTCAATTGTCATCTTCCCGAAGGATAAGTTCATAGAACCGTTACGACAATTAATCACAGCGTTGGAAGTTGCTAGGAAAGGTCGACCGAGTATCACCGGGATTTGGTTGCGTGGGTTTGCCACAAGCTGTGTATCGAAAACAATAAAGTCCACAGGGAATATGAATTCCCCGACTTTGATTAACACATTCTTTAGTTTACCCCTAAGTTGGGCGATAGATCGGTCTGCCATGTGGAGAGTGCAGTGGGCAGGTTTCAACTCTCCTATACCTTGCTGCCTCATAGACAGACTATGGAAGCAAGTTAACACTAGCGCCGAGGTCAAGCAGAGCACGATTGATGATTTTCCCCCCAATAGTTATAGATATTGTAGGACAACCGGGGTCCTTACATTTCTTAAGCAATTGCTGGGTAAAAGCTGTGCTCACGTTACTTGTCATGAATACCTTTTTCGGCACTTGAGTTTTTCTTTTCCTAGTGCACAAGTCCTTAAGGATTTTTACATAAGATGGAACTTGTTGAATAGCATCTAGGAGAGGGATATTTATGTTAACTTGCTTAAACATTTCCACAACCTTCTCCATTTGTGCGTTAGGTTTGTTGGCCCTCAACTTGTTTGGAAATGGAGCTTTATCAATAAGTTTTGGGTCCAACATTTGTGGAGAAGTTTTTGGGGATGGAATCGATCCCAGAATTGGAGTGGGGATCATTTTAGGTAGATTCGAGGAAATGGGCGAAGTGTTCGAGCTTTGGGAAAAACGGAGAATAGGCTCGGATGAAGGTGGGAGACTAGAGGAAATAGGGCAAGAAGTGGAAGCCGGGGTTTCAATTGAGTCCTCATCATCAATCTGTTCACCCACTTGATTGTCTAACACTCTTCCAGATCTTAACGGGGTGACGACACTCACATTATGATTTTGTGAATGGCCAGTATTTGGTAGGTGTTGAGACGGAAGTTTCCCTTTCTCTGTAGCACTCATTTCGGCGTTTAATCGTGCAATTTGTGCTTCTATCGATTTAATACTCTCACCGTGGGAGGTGGAGTCCTTTTTAATATTATCGACAGAAGACTTTATCTCAGCCAAAACTTGCATGAAATTTTTCAGAAACAAATTCATGGTTTGATCGAGTGAAGAGGAATAATCGGTACCGGCCAATTGCAAAGAATTATTATACGGTGCAGAAGTGTTGGCCGGATTTTGAAAAGGTTGCGATTGAAAGGGGTGCTAACTCTGTGGTGGTGGTTGTTGTTGCTGTGGAGGAGGTCTTTGGTAATTGCTTTGGAACTGGTTTTGATTTTGGTTTTGGTTTTGGTTCCAAGCAAAGTTAGGATGATTCCTCCACGCCAGATTGTATGTGGAAGAATAAAGATCGTTTCTAGGTCGCTGCTGAAAAGTAGCATTAGTTTGCTCGTGATCTTGAAACAGTGCATTCACAGGATATTTTCCGTCAAGTGTGATGGATCGGAATAGCAACCACACATGGTCTTGGGGAGCGTTACCTGGTTTAGGAAGACTGATGAGAATTTGTTTTCAATAGCGTTGAGTTTCTTTTGCATCGCTGCCATTTCGGCTTTTACCGCGATGGAAATATCGAGCTGATGAATACCTCCCCTAGATGAAGGTGGTCTAATGCTTTCCTACTGCAATGTGTTTTCAGCGAGATCTTCCAGATATTTCCAGGTTTCACCATCGTCTTTGGACATGAAATTGCATTGACATATGGTTTCAAGCATCTGCTTTGTAGCTGGATTAATGCCCTCATATATAATTCGGCACAGATCCCATCTATGTATTCCATGATGAGGACATTGGACAAGCAGATCCTTGAACCGTTCAAAGCACTTCCAAAATGGTTCATTGGGAAGCTGAGTAAACTGGTTGATTTTGCTCCGAACACGAGCGGTCTTATGATTTGGGTAAAATTTCTTAAGGAATGCTATCATGAATTCATCCCAGTTGGTAATAGAGTGTGCAGCAGTATTATAAAACCATTTTTCTGCCAAGTCGTACAAAGTGAATAGGAGAAGACGCAAGCGCATAGCATCTACGGACAGTTGTGAAGTACCCATCATTGCGCATACGTTTTCGAATTTAGTCATGAAAACGTACGCGTCTTCAAACTCAAGCCCGTGAAATTTGGGCAACAGGTTGATGTAGTGGGGTTTAATTTTAAAATTATCCTCGTTGGCTGGTGGAATAGATAAACAGGTAGGAAGGGGACCGCGTATAGCATAGCATCTCTCTTAGAGAAAGATGGACGGTAGATTCTGCTCACCTACGGGCGGTGGCAGGGTGGTATTATAATTTGATGGAGTACCGTCCATCTCGGTCGATGTGGTGGGTGGTGGGAAAAAAGAAGATGAAGAAGTACCGACTTCGGAGTCAATAGAAGGAACGCGGACTAGACGGGCACTAGAATCCCGTGTCCAGCCAAGCATGCACTAAGCGGGTTTAGCGCAAGTGGCAGCGTGTGTGTGATTTTAAAATTGGTTTGTTTTAAAAAGTGTCGGACGTGAGACAAATCACACAAAAATGCACAAATAACCCTAGAACTAAGGTTACATAGGTCAGGTCTCTAGACCGCTCCTAGACTTCCAAACGACAAGCCGCAGGATCAATCCTCTACCATCTTTTTACTACTCTTATGGCCAGGTATGTAGGAGGTATCCGCTATACGAATCACCGAAAATAGCGGGCCTAATTAAATAACCACTTGCCTTAGACACACTTGCCTAGGCACCACAAAAGCAATGCGGATAAACGATAGATTACCTACGACCTTCCTCTATCCTTATTGAGCGCGACAGTCCTTAGAGTCTTGTCTAGATATTTTTGAAATTAATGTAGGGTTAATGCGGATGCTCGTTTTGTGATTTGCGGAGCCTAGGAAGGGTGATAAAATCCCCACCTAATCTGAATTTTCGTCTTGCCCCTTAAAGTCCGTATTAAAATATGAATAAACAAACCAGTTACAAAACTTTGCAACAAGATTTTTGAGCGGAGATATTTTGCAAAGAATCCTGCAGAAAAGATATTTTATTGGATTTCTGAGGAGAGAGAAGGAGTTGAGAAATTTACCAGAGAAGTTTGGAACCCTAATTCCCCAACTATGCCGCGGTTCCGCCCCCGAATAAGCCTTCTTGCCGCGTTTCAGCCGCTAAGTTGAGGGATCTTGTGATGATTTTTGCCACGTTTCCTCCCTTGCTCCTCTGGATCTTGATGAATGTAACATTTCAGAAAATATAAAATATTATTTTTGGAATTTAATATTAAAATATTATATTTTCCCGAAAACTGCTCGATTTGCGAAATTGGGGTTTTCGAAAAAGGGTATAAGAATATACCGATAATGGTGAAATAAATGGAAATTAAAATGGTTTATTCATTTAAAAATATATTTATAGGATTTGGCATTTTTAAAATTTTTATATGCAGTTTCGATAAAACCCGATTAGTGCGCTGCTAATCGCGATTAGGCCAAATCCGTGTTTCCACAGTTTTCATGGTTAGTGCACCACGACATGTTACATGTTATTTCATTTGTGTTGTTTTATGTTATGGTTGGGCTTTTGGGTGAGAAAAGAAATGAAAAGAAAAGAGGAATGATTGAGGAGAGAGAGGGGGGACATAATAATGAGATGAGACCATGCTAGGAGAGAGAATGATAGTGAGAAAGAGAGAGAGAGAGGGAGAGTGCTGCCCCATTCATTTTCCCTGACCATTTTCTTCTCTTTCTTCACCTCAAGCTCCCTCATTCTACCCTCATGACCCATCTCAATTCCCTCTCCAAAACCCTATACCCCTTTTACAAAAAATGATCACCCCCTCACCCACATCATATTGGACCAAGAAAAGTGGGATTTTGATGACTTGGGACTTCTAGGGTTTTACTCGGTGACATCATTGAGGTATAATCTCTACCAATTAGTTTAGTTTTTGGTTTGTTTTATTCTAGTTTAAGTTTAGAATAGATTTAGTGAGGATATGTGAACTTTGGAAATTTCTAGAAGACGTTAGGGTTGGAATTGAATCCAAAGATGAAATTGAGCTTAGTAGAGACCTTATAAACCATCAAGAGTTAGTTTCATGGACTGAAACCAGATATAGAACCCCAAACCCCAAACTTAGAAACCCGACGTCGGAAAATTGTGGGAATTGTGATGGTATTTAGGAATCTGCTAACACTCGGGGACCTGGAAAATTATTTAGCAGACACAGTGACATATGCAGGCACCCAGGAAGCTACCACTGAGACCCGAGACCCCAACTCCACCTATAGACCGCAGATTTAATCATTCTGGCTGCAATTTGTGGCCAGAGTATGGTTGGTTTGGTCCATGTTTGTTCCAGGGCTTTATTTCCAGTAAAATAGACCCTTTGCATATGTAAAATTGGCTAGTTTGACCTGAGTCAAAATCTGGGAGAACTTTGATTCGATTTTGGCTATGTTTTCCGTATTTTGAAATGCTTGGTTTTGCTATTTGGATTTGTAATGGGTTGTTGGATGTTTGTACATCGACAACAAGGGTTGTTTGATTGTTTTTACATACGTAGGCCATAGGTTCTAACCTATGAGCGCGCCATGTGCCGTATCGATTTTCCGGATTCGATTTTAATAAATGATTTCGATTGTGTATTATTGTAGATACCTTCGCATGGATTCCGAGGCGATGGAGCATGGCGTCATCGACTTCGGTAAGCAAGGAGCAAGGTGAGTGGATCTATATTCATGGGGGAAGTCGGGTGGATGGCGTATAGCACCCGCACAAGTTTTTGATGGAAACTGATTCATAGTAAATGGTTAAGGAAACCTTTAATAGAAAACTATAGATAGACTTAAATGATTGTTAGAGAAACTATATTAGAAACTAAATGATAGTTAGAACTGATATGATACGGCTAATATGTGATGACAGGATTTGAGGATGATATTTGATGATATTGCCGTTTAGGGTACTATAAGACTAGATAGCCGACGTAAATGTGTCATCCGAACCATACCTATTTCCAAACTGAAGAATCGTATGTATCTTTTAAACAGATACCTTGAGGGATGTTACGGATTTGGAAATGATATCTTTTCCGTAAAAACACCGTAGCTCCGACTTTCAAAACTACGATTCGCATCTTTTAAAAACTGATTTTATGGTTCGGGTGTGTATGTGAGATTTAGATGCGATGAAAAGGGAATACGATTTGGCATGTGATATGATGATATATTGGTATACGGATGCGAGTTGACTGAGATGATTGATACGTTTACCGGTCCCCTGATATGAGTTTGTTTTGGATGTGACCTGGGACATAGGTATATAGATATATAAATGTTGTGAATCATGTGTGATATGTCGTACGAGACATTAGGTCCGTACCCCTCTTTGTCATATAGGATGATAGGATCCCCGATGGTTTAGTGACGTCGTACGATGATTTTCCGTACGCGATGAGTTTTATGACGATTGATCCTTACCCTTGACTAGGGGTTGCCGTACGATGGATTATACCGTACGTGGTGTTGTGGCTGGGTGCCGATTGATTGATTCACCGACTCGATCATGTAGATACGTATACCTTATAGCTTTTAGCCGATGATTTACATTATGCTTTCATGTTATTCTCATGGCATTGCTTATACCTGTGCTAGTACACTTACACCATTATCGATGATGCGTATGTTACACTTACACAGATTTGCCGGCTCACACACTTTATCATCGATAATTGACATGTCACTACATAGTAGGATTGCTGCATCATGATATGACCCCTTGCATAGTTTACTTGCTATAGTTACATATGCACCTTATACGATGTTGCATTTGACCTGGGAGAAATTGGGAACCGCGGTATATATTTAAAAACATGATTCATTTTAAAAGAGCGGTTTTCCCTGATATTGTCGCATCACTGTTTCATGCTGCATGATATACGGATATGCTTATATTCTTTTATATGTCGCAAACATCATGCTTTATGTTCATACGCATTGAGATATGCTGTTTTCATGAGATTTCTGGATTTGACAACCGTGGTTACTTCAAAAGAAAATATGTAATGTTTTAAAAACCCGGTTTCTCTCGATATGATATTTCAGTGCGTCCACCATGTGTTTTCTCGGTTCTGAGAGTGGCATGTAAAACCAGATTCAAGGAGCGATAGGCACCGTCTGCAGGTACATGGTGGACTCGGTGAGGTACCCTGGGACGAGAAGACTCGTATTGTTGGACAGTGAGCCTGGCTGGGGAGCACTACCCATCGGTGATAGTATTTGGGCTCGACGGATATCCGGAGGATACCGACCGGAGTCGAGAGATGATATGGGCCGATCCGGACTGACGAATCCCGTGGGCCGATCCGGACTGACGAAGCCCGTGTCGATACTAGACACGGGTTTCATGATGTTTCAAGTGTCGATGCTGGACACTCAGGTTTCATGATTTTGAGGCGTCACGAGGGACACACGTTGATTTATATCCTCATATTTTCATGCATATGCTTTTATGATATTTACATGCATGATGTTGTTGTGTCAGTGGTTGACACGTGGACGAGATCCACATGCATACATACATTGATTATATGGGTGGACGAGATCCACATGCATACATGTATGGATTATACTGTTAGATGATATCCACATGCTTATAGGCATTGACTACCTTGTTGGCACATATACAGACCCGGTCACCTAGATATCATAGTATTACCTTTATGATATAGTTGACCTAGGAGTCGTTGTTTATTCGATTTCTACTTGTAAATGTTTTTCTATTCACGAGTTGGCAACTCACTCCCGTTGTGCCACAGTTCTTTGCATGTTGCCCGCATGGATCAGTAGCGGCATCGCTGGTACACAGATGCAGTCGGGTGTTTTCCTTTAGTAGGTGGGACAATTGTATCATACCCACTCTTGTATTTATATTTCATATCGTATCTAGTCAACTCCATCAATCAAAATTAGTATTTGTATAAGTAATGAGACTTAGTGAGATTTTTGACTGCGAGACTTAGAGCGAGGGTATTTCTGCTACTTGTGGTTTTGATGTCTTGCTTATTTCTTTACCTTTTGTGGTGAACTTCACTGTTGGGCGTCGCATACATACTTATACTACTTTGTGTGGTTGTGATCCGCCGGTTGGCGAAGAGCTAGCTACCGCTTGGGGATGCCATTATTCTTGTTGTGTATTTGTGGTTTTGGATCAAAATGTACAAAGGAGGTGCTGCCCAAATTTTTAAAAGACGAAACATGTTTTCAAACTTGTAAATTTTATTTGCAACATTCATGTTCCTTTTCTATGCATTTAGAAAACTTGATTTCATTATACCTTTATTTCAAAACATCACCTCCTTTATTGTCTTAAAAAGGTTTAGATTTCTGGATTTCAGCTTACTTGAATTATGTTATGCCTTTAGACGTTGCGTGATTTAAATGCTGGTCACGAGCTAATATTTCGGGTCGTGACAATGAATGTCTCTGGCTCTCTGTTTCCTCAAGTATGTGTCTCCAGACCCCTTTGCAAAATTCATACAAAAATCGTTAAATATACAATTTGAAGTTTTGTTTTATTTATGATATTGATCAAATAAGAATTCAACACAAATAGTAAGAATAAAAAATTACGCATGTATCCCTGGCAACGGTGCCATTTGATTGGTCTGTTTTAGAGTTTGTATTTGTAGAAATAACCGCAATCAATAACGGTGTTGCGTGTAGCTAGACCGAGATGAGTACGGGTCGTCCTCAGGGATATGTGGAATCTTTTAATCTTTCTTTAGACGTGTTGAAAAAGAGGAAGAATAGAGGAAAAAAGAATAGTGGAAATAGTTTCTAGATCTATGTTAAACACGGATGTAGAATATAGTTCTAATTTAAAGACGGATACACATTTTATAAGAAGAATGCTTGTAGGGTTCGTTCGGATTAAGTAGTCTTGGATGACTAATAAAGATTACTCCTTTTATCTATTGATTGATTTAATACTAGATAGATAGTGATAATGAGAATTAGGGTTCTTGGAAGAAACAAGGGTTTCCCCACTATTGACCCTTGTTCTTTCATTGATCGCTATTCATGTCTAGTCCTTAACAAAACAATTGTTAATCTGATCTCAAATCACGGTCGAGACTAGCAATAAATTTACAGCGCGCCTGATAAGGATGTTAACATTTATTTTGCTAAAGTTTATAAACTTCATATGGCTTAAAAGAATTTAAAACATTTTTTCATCCATTGATTTACCCTAATCTTACGAACCCTATCAAGCGGAGTATTACTCGCGCATGATGGAGATAGAAGAAGAACAGATAGAGAAAGAATTCATAATGTAAATGCAGAAAATAAATGCTAAATAATGATCTACCTTTATTAATCAACATCACAATTACAAAGCCTTCATGTTTAGATTACAAGAGGAGGAGGAAGTTGCTCTCGATCTCTGCCTTGTAGGAAGTAGATGCTTCGTCGAATCTCACGTCACTCTATCACGTCGAATCTTGGACCTATCATGGATCTTGTGCTCTTTGACGGTGATTTTCTTCGTGTAAAAGGTGATGATTTCTAACTTTAGCCCTCGGTCCTTTATATAGCCCTCAAAGAAGAAAACCTAGTTACCATATATGGTGACTTCTTAATATGGCGAGTTTCCATATATGGCGATTTCCTAATATGGTTACTTTCCATATATGGTGACTTGTCTTTAGGATCCTACCCAAAAAATTCAGAACCCCAATTCCCTATAACGGCCGTGGATCCGCCGCATATGGCTTGTTTTAGCCGTAGAACTACGGCCGTTTGGTGTGATCATTGCTTCAAAATTCTTGGGCTGCATCATAGTGATACATGGAGATTTATTTGATGTCTAGAATCTTCATAGCTTTTCTGAGTCTCTGCCTGTATTGATTCTTCGATTTATTTAACTTCATCGGCAGATTTTTGATTCCCGACACTCGATATCTCGATCTCCTGACCTGAGCTAAACCTTGCATAATATCTCCATGAATAATGTTATTAATATTTGTTTTTATTGAGATATTATCCTAACCATTTTATATGATATTATATTTTAAGAATAATGATTAGCGATATTAGATATGATATGCATATTTTAATTATCAAAATATTGTATAAATATAATATGAATATATTTTCCTTTATAATGTTAATTATAATATATAAACACATGAAAATAGTATTTTTACAGATAAACCCTCATATGTGTCATATTTATATAAACACCTTTTATTACATAAATATAGTAAGGAAAATATCATATCAAATGCATAATATTTTCGACTGAACAATAACATTTCATGGTATCAGAGCCAGCCCATAAACCCTACACATGCAAGTTTAAACAATGTTAAAACAACAAAACCGAAACAACTCCGTAACATTGAAACCAAACTTCAAGTTTCTGTCGATTTTTCAGAGGTTTCAAAATTTTTTTTAAGAAAGTGCAGAGTGATCCTTTGACAATGAGATGGACCCAGAACAAAAACTATGCAATTCTACCAAGTTTTGGCCGACCACAACATGCAAAAATCTGGCCTCGCCGATTTTGTAGTCGAGAATTGGGTCGAGTTTTGTTCTGGATTCTTATCTCGTGGAGTTTGGGTTTCAGGTGTTGTTTGTTTTTGCCAAAGTTTGATTTTCTGTTGTTTTTCAGTTTGGGGCAATCGGAGTGTTTCGAAGTCGTTATATTTTAATAACTGTTTAATTGTTATCAGTATTTAGATTAGCATCTGCGACCGTGAATGTCATTTGAACGGTAAACCCGTCTATCTGCTATATGTCCTTTTAGACGAGTTTGCGAACATGACATTCACGTTGATGTTCTGTGATTGTGCTGATATTGTGGTTGGATTGTCATGGTGAATAGCCGATGGTGCAATGATTTAGAACAGTTTGTATTCATTTGTACAGTTGTTATTGCGGGGCGAGCGTCTGACATGTGGACTGCCGTCTTTGCTGGCTTGTATATTATTTTGGGGCACGACTGGGTTGAGGTCGATGTCACCATTTGTAAATATTATTTTCATTTTCTGTACTAGGATTACCCCACGGTGGAGTGCACGAATATCCGGCTTCTAGAAAGCAACAAGCCCGCATCTCATGGCGTTGAGACGGAGGGGGCTTCGTTCTAGAATTGGCGGGCTATTCGCCGCACTCGTAGGGGGTGTATGATGACCCACTGAGGGGCGCCCAAGTTACCAGATTCTGTGAAGTGCTGGGTGGCCCATTCACTTTGTTGAAGGGGGTTGCCTCACTTTTGGGATCGGCGGGTAACTTGCTGTGCTCGTAGGGGTCCATGTTTTCATTGCACAGGCTATCCACACGATAGGGAACGTCGGGTTTTATTTGCCGCTCAAATGAAACCCGGGGCTCCAAGATTATCCACTTTTCTGTATTGTTGACTAAGATTATGTGATGTTGCTTATTATCATGCCTGGGACGAATGTTATATATACTTATATATACCAGTAGATGATGTATATGTTTTGCACCCCGCTAGTCCAGCCGCCGCTCTGTCGTTAGTGAAGTAACCTAACGGGTGATGACGGGGCCCCGTGGCGAATGCGGATGGCATATAGGTACATCATATTTTCGTTATTTTCTGGTATGATAGGGTTAAACTGATGGGACCGCATTTATTTTTATTAATGCAAGAAAATAAACCTAAAAGATGTTGTTGGAACAAATTTCGAAAAACTGTAGTTATATTCTTTCGCTTTGCACAGTGGTATTCGGTCATGAATATCCAACACCTCATTCCAGGAGGCAAGAGCCGAGAGCACTTCACGGGGAGTGACTTCTTGAGCGAAAGTCTATACTGTAGATTACTCGGTTTTTTCAAAAACAGAAGTTTTTCAAAAGCGGAGCCTAAACCACACCTTTTCAAAACAGCTCAGGTTCCTTCAACAATATCATGTTCATTACGTTAACGGGTTTTTCGCCAAAAACCCAGCCGTAGCCCTCCATCATTTCCTACGAGTATTGCTCAGTATTCATGCTGCGTTTGTTGACCTCGTCAAGGCATAGTGAACAGTAGCTAAGTAGTTCTCGTTTGTAGCATATGTTGCGATTATTTAGGACAGTCGTACAACCTTGTTGACCTCGTCAAGGGTTGTGTGGGTGGGTCTACATTAATCAAGATAATGACGGGTTGAACTTGACTAGCAACTTATGGTTTGTTGACCTCGTCAAGATCATAGGTTGTTAGGGGCAAAAACCACATCGAGAGTTTCAAACATACAGGAAACTTGCTAGTGTTACATACCTTCTGGAGTGTGGTGACTAGAGTGGCTGCCATCTAGGTTATCACATAATGATAGTTGGATCCTGATCCCACTGATGAGTAGGATTACTCTTGGGAGATTTTCTCACTTAACAATCAATGCTATAAACCAAGTAGGTGTCTAGAAAGGTGTTAGCGGGGCTACGCCTCCAGGGAACAGAGGTTATGTAATTAAGGAACTTCGCGAAAGCGTTGGAAAACCTCCTTCGATGTACCAATACCAACCTGGCTGAAAGGTTAAGTAAGAATTGTGATGTGTGATTAATCCCAACTAATTCTTCTTTTAAGGTTTGAAGAAGAATTCGAGGAAACGGTGGGAGCCATCCTGATTAGATAAACTAATAACCAATCTAATCTTGTAAGAGCGCACGCTGAGTGTTTCTTTTCTCTCTTTAGGTAGCAACCATTTCACGCCCTAATCAAGATAAAAAATGTATCGCTTGACCGATCCGAATTCTTATTCGGGGCTGGGAAACGTCGGTTTAGCTATAACTTATGATGACGGTCATGAGTATGAACTAGGGAAAGAGGATTGCATGAATTTCCTGATGACCCCAACGAAGAAGAAACACACTATTGCGTCTTCTTTAGGTGCTTTTGTTATTGAGAATTGTTTTTCGGTCAGTCCTACCTCCTGGGTACAAGATACCGGATCAGGATCTCATATCTGTAATTTATTGCAGGGACTGAGAAAAAGTAAGATAGTTGGACTACGTGACATGTCCCTCAGAGTAGGGAATGGAGCACAAATTGATGCTGCTGCCGTCGGTGAATATCACCTAGCATTGCTAAATGGCAATACTATGATTTTGAACAATTGCTACTATGTACCTTTTATGGTTTGCAATATCATATCAGTTTCTTTACTTGATAAAGATGTTTTTAAGTTTGTTCTTGAAAGAAATATCATGAACATTTACCTTAATCAGGTATTGGTTGCAGAAGGTACACTATGTAATGGTATCTATATACTTAATCAAAACACAGTTCTCAGTATACAAAACACACGCAAGAGGAAGAGTTCAGATTTGAACGAATCCTACTTGAGGCATTGTAGACTTGGTCATATCGGAGAGAAAAGACTGAGTAAGTTGCATAAAGATGGACTTTTGGATATGTTCGAATTTTCATCTTATGGAACTTGTCAATCTTGTCTCAAAGGAAAGATGACCAAATCTCCGTTCACCGGACACAGAGAAAGAGCAGCAGAGCTCTTAGGACTCATACACAATGATGTATGTGGTCTAATGTCTATACATGCAAGGGGTGGGTTCTCGTACTTCAACACATTCACAGACGATCCCTCTAGGTTCGGATATGTGTATCTCATGAAACACAAATCTGAAGCTTTTGAGAAATTCAAAGAATTCAGAAATGAAATAGAGAACCAGACTGGAAAAAGTATCAAAATCCTCCGATCGGATAGAGGAGGGGAGTACTTAAGCATGGAATTCCTAGATTACCTAAAAGAGAATGGAATTCTCTCTCAGCTTACTCCTCCGTATACACCACAGCACAATGGAGTATCAGAGCGGAGGAATCGTACCCTATTAGATATGGTTCGCTCCATGATGAGTAATGCCGAGTTTCCTCTTTCATTTTGGGGACTTGCGCTCGAAGCACCTGCATACCTATTGAACTATGTTCCATCCAAAATAGTGCCTAATGTAAGTCTACGCTAGCGCCCCGGCCGTCTGTCCGAGGCCAAAATGCGGAAAAGAAACCTTTTCTTAAACTTGAAACCGGCGCTATCATAGACTTTAATCCCGGATCGAACCATTAACCTATAACTAGCTAACTAGAGAAGGGACAGAAAAGCTATACCGATCGATCCGTGTCCTTCGGTCTTTGGTCACCATCCCAAGCTCCTCGCGGCATCTCGGATCTTGATCTCCTCGTCGGAAAGGGCGCCACATCATCAACTCTATTTACGAGCTCCCGCTTCATCCAAAGCAACTTGGGCACGAAGTTCGCTAGCCGACGTGTCCAAGACGATGTATAGAATGTGTGTGATAACTTTGTCTCAAGCATCCATTGATTCTCATCAAATGAGAGTGTATGGATGGAGGTTGAAGATGAAGCCTTTAATGGAAATGATGAGCTAGAGGAAAAAGAAGAAGAAGAGGTTCTTTTTCGTTTGTGTTGTGTTATCAAAATGAGAGAGGGTGAGTTGAAAAATACAAGACCAAACTCTTCATATGGCAGCCCCCTCTCTCTCTCTCCCCCTCTCATTTCAACACTCAATTCCATCAATAATGTGACACATGCACAAAGAAAGAGACCATGAGTCATCACTTGTGCATGTGTTACAACTAATGCTCCTAATCATGATTTCTAGCTCATTATTTCCATTTGTAAACATTAACCCAAATGTGAAAGGTTTGTTTAGCACCCTATGAAGAGTTTTGAAGCATCACATGACCCAAAGTTTTAGTTTTTATGGTGCTAAACTAACATGCAAAGGGATCGATCCTAGAAAATTAGGGTTACGAAATAAAAAGCGAACTAATCTAGGGTTTCGAGACTGCAACCTTTGTAGCTCCCTTTCGCTCTACTCCTTGGTCTCTAGGGTGTTGAACGAAGGTCCTCTTGAAGTCCCCTTGTGTCCACGACGATCCACCACGGAGATCTCCGTCCAAGCTCGCAACTTCGTCAAACCGAAGAGAACACTCTAAACAAAACGGCTAAGCTTGTGTAGAATGATGTTGTGGTTAGGTTTCTCACTTCAAAAACCTATCTTTAAGTGGTATTTGCTCACTAGAAAAAACTAGAGAGCAAAAGAGCAAGAGGAAGAAGATGGTGGCAATTTTTTTGACAAGAGGTAAAAAGATAACTCAAGTAAAGAAATAGAAATATATCAATATATATTTTATTCCTTCATGCTATGAACCATGGTTAAAGTGATGGAGACATTATTTAACTTTAGTTTGGAATGATAAAGAGAAGGATAACCTTAGGTTAGTGGTAGTTGAGCATGGTTAGGTCAAAGGAAGAATGTAGAAGCTAGAATGATTATCCTTTCCTTTTTCATTTTCTTTTAAATCCAAAATTAAATAATAATCCATTATATAATCCATGGTGTGAGTCTTATATTGCCACCATTTCCATATGCTAACAACCATGATGGATGAGTGTATGTATGTGTGCATGTATGCACATCCACATGTGCATGAAACTAGCATGAAAGAAAGAAAGAAAAGCACACATGCATGCACACATCTATCATCTAAGAAAAGGTTTTAAGTGAGAAAACTAATGGTTAAATGATAAATCAACACTTGATTTATCAATCCGGTCATATCTCATATGACCCCACCAAAAGCAGTTCACCCGATCAATGTTCGGTATCATATACGCACATTTCAATCGGGTGCATGCGCATATCGCATATGCGCACCACAACGTTTCGCCTGGACTGGGTAACTCCTTTGTGGGACTCTAAGACTCGTCAATACGCCGGCAGAGGGTGATGATCATATCAGGTACCCTCAAGCCGCAAGCGGTCAGCTAAACGTAACGGCCACCCGGGTATTGAGCGATCAGAAGACAACAAGCGAACCTGCTACAACTCCCGTCGAGCCATCCGGCAACACTACCGTACAGTCCGGTCTCTTCGTCAGATATGCTGCATATCGAGCCTAGGGATGGTCACGTCGACCCCAATAACTCAGTAAGTCGTGTCGGTGAATGGTCTATAACAGATCGAGATACTACTGATAACACTTATCAGCAAATCTCAGCAGCCCTGGCCAGGGACTTGCTGTTATAACCAGTCGGGCACAGCACAGCATCAACTCCCAATACCGGGAGAGACGAAACCCCTCCTATCGCTCATCGTCTTCGTGTGTCTCGGGACTGTACCCAACGGCCACCTGTTTGCACGACTCAGTAGAGCCGTGGTAGGGAGGCAATCAAAGTACAGTAGGAGAGCACATAAGACTCCATGACGATCTCGGGTCTGCAGACTAACCTGTACCAGTGTCACCTGAGAACTGCTATCCGACGATAGATATAATTCCATATAGGAGTTCTCGGTGAGTCCGTCCAGTGTACCCAGTCACCACTGAGCACCCGTATATGATCTTGATGTCAAACATCGATGAATGTGGGAACATCCATCGCCCATCGTATGGGTCTAGTATCATATACGCTAGTCTACTCTGGTATATCGATGCCCCGTCTCGATATACCTACGACTAGGGACGTTCCAGGATATGCTTATAGACTACAGATGTCCCACTAGTATGATCTCCATCATAATCAGAGTAGTCAAGCCGATATCCTCAGGGCTTTATCAGCATGTATGAATGAATAAAAGCATGATCAAATCAACATGTCAGATAAAGAAGAACCAGATAGCATACTATCATGTCGAGCAAGAATGCAAACTGAATATATGTACATGTATAGATACATCGACTATCACATAATGGCCTCTAGGGCATACATATATCCAACAATCTCCCACTTGTACTAAGGCCAGTTATTGGCGTATCTCATACCCAACATCTCAAAAAGTCGCTCATGCTGTGGCTGAGGGAGGGCCTTGGTGAGTGGATCCGCGACGTTGTTCTTTGTATCTACTCTCTTAATCTCGATCTCGCAGCGATCTACAATCTCCCGGATCAAATGAAAGCGCCTCAAGATGTGTCTGGACCGCTGATGGGATCTGGGCTCCTTGGCTAACGCCATCGCCCCATTATTGTCACAATACAAAGGTATTGGATCAATAATGGTTGGAACTACTCCTAGCTCCGAGACGAACTTCTTCATCCAGACGGCTTCCTTGGCAGCATCATTTGCAGCAATGTACTCAGCCTCCATCGTAGAGTCTGCAACGGTATCTTGTTTGGAACTCTTCCAACTTACCGCCCCTCCATTGAGGGTAAATACAAACCCTGAGATAGATTTGCTGTCATCCTTATCGCTCTGGAAGCTCGAATCGGTAAAGGCCTCCATTTGGAGATCTGTATTACCATACACCAAGAACATTTCTTTAGTCCTTCGCAAGTACTTAAGAATGTTCTTCACAGCTGTCCAGTGGTTCTCCCCTGGGTTGGATTGATACCTGCTTACAACACTAAGTGCATAAGCTACATCTGGGCGTGTACATAACATCGCATACATTATAGATCCTACTACCGAAGCATAAGGTATAATGCTCATGCGAGCTCTCTCTTCATCGGTCTTTGGACAAGAATCCTTGGAGAGAGTGACTCCATGGCAAGCGGGTAAGGCACCCCGCTTGGAGTCTTCCATACTAAACCTCTTTAGGATGGTGTTGATGTACCTGGTTTGGGACAATCCCAATAACTTTTTGGATCTATCCTTATAGATCCTTATGCCCAGGATGTATGTGGCATCACCCAGGTCCTTCATGGAGAACCTTAGTGATAAGAATGATTTGACCGACTGTAGCATAGGAATATCATTTCCTATCAGAAGAATATCATCCACGTACAATACGAGGAATGTGACAGCTCTTCCTACAACCTTCTTATAAACACAAGGTTCATCTGGATTTTTGATGAAATCAAACTCTTTGATAACATCATCGAAACAGATGTTCCAACTCCGAGATGCCTGCTTTAACCCATATATGGATTTAAGCAGTCTACATGCTTTTTCGCTGCTCCCACTGTCAATGAAGCCCTCTGGCTGATCCATATAAACGCATTCTTCTAAATCTCCATTTAGAAATGCTGTTTTAACGTCTATCTGCCAGATTTCATAGTCGTAGTGAGCAGCAATAGCAAGTAGGACCCGAATGGATTTAAGCATGGCTACGGGCGAAAAAGTTTCGTCATAGTCCAAACCTGGTCTTTGACGAAAACCTTTCGCTACAAGTCTTGCCTTATAGGTCTCTACCTGCCCATCTACACCAATCTTTCTTTTAAAGATCCATTTGCACCCTACAGGTTTTACCCCAGGGGGTACAACGTCCAAAGTCCATACTTTGTTGGTGTAGATAGACTCCATTTCGGATCTCATGGCATCCAGCCACTTCACAGAGTCACCACTCGTGATAGCTTGCTGAACACTGGTAGGATCATCATCATCAATGATGCAATCTTCTCCGTTACCATCAATGAGGAAACCGTAGTACCTCTCCGGTGGGCGAGAAGTCCTACCAGATCTACGGAGTGGCCGAGGTTCATCAGTTTCTGCTGCAACAGCCGATTCAACCAAATCGTCATTTATAGTTTGTGTCTCTAGAACCTCTTCTAGATCTACCACCTTGCCATCATCTTTGTCTATGAAAAACTCTTTTTCTAAGAATGTGGCATGTTGAGAAACGAACACTTTTTGTTCCTCTTTGTGGTAGAATAGATATCCATAAGAATTCTTTGGATATCCCACAAAGTTACACATGACCGACCGTGTCTCGAGTTTGTCCGGATTCTGCTTTTTAATATAGGCCGGGCAACCCTAAATCTTAATTCTCTTAAGAGATGGTCTCTTCCCATGCCATATCTCATATGGTGTGGTGGATACGGTTTTGGTTGGAACCCTGTTTAGTAGAAATGCTGCAGTCTCTAATGCATGAGCCCAAAACGAGACGGGTAACTCAGCGTCACTCATCATGGACCGGACCATATCTAATAGGGTCATATTCCTTCGTTCTGACACACCGTTGTGCTGTGGTGTGCAAGGAGGAGTGAGCTGAGAGAGGATCCCATTCTCTTTCAAGAAGTTTGCAAATTCTGCACTGAGATACTCACCACCTCGATCTGATCGAAGCATCTTGATACTCAAGCCGGTTTGTTTTTCTACTTCTTGTTTATATTCAATGAATTTCTCGAAAGCGTCGGACTTGTGCTTTAATAAAAATACATGACCGAATCTTGAGAAGTCGTCAGTGAATTTAATGAAGTATGAAAAACCGCCTCTAGCCTGTGTAGACATTGGCCCACATACATCACTATGTATGAGGTCAAGGAGCTGAGTAGCTCTTTCTCCATGTCTGGTAAACGGAGTTTTGGTCATTTTACCCTTGATACAAGACTGGAAAGTCGCATAAGATTTATATTCAAAAGAGTTTAAATATCCATCTTTGTGTAACTTGTTTAGTCTTGTTTCGTTAATATGACCAAGTCTACAGTGCCAAAGAAAAGCTTCATTTAATTCTGAAAGTTTTCTTTTATTAGTGTGTTGTATACTGAAAACTGTGTGTTGATTTAGGACATATATTCCGTTATTAAGCGCACCATACCCAACCAACATTTGATTTAGGTGAATGTTCATAACATTGTTCTGCAACACAAAATTATATCCTTCATTGTCCAACAAAGAAACGGATATTATATTACATAGCATACTTAGTACAAAATAACATGGATTCAAAATCAAAATACATCCAGATGGCAACCCCAAGTGATACTCTCCCACTGCGACTGTATGTACATTGGAACCATTTCCAACGAGGAGAGTATGGTCACCTGTCTTCAAAACCTTGCTATTTCTCAGCCCCTGCATAGAATTGCAAATGTGAGAACCTGAACCGGTATCCAATACCCAGGAAGCAGAGTTTATAGAAAAACAGTTTTCAGTCACAAACGCACCTGAAGCAGAAGCATCACCATGCTTCTTCTTGAGACTTAAGTACTCCGTGCAATTGCGCTTCCAATGTCCTGTCTTGTGGCAATGAAAACATTCGCCTTTCCCCGAGTCTCCAGCCTTGGACTTTCCCTTTCCCTTCACCTTTTTAACTCCGCCCTTAGGATTAGTGGGTTTCTTCTTTTTCTTTTCCTTGGCCTTGGCTTTCGGGCGAGAAGAGGAAGACTGTCCAATAGTCATAACGGGAGTTTTTGCTAACTTCATAGTGCTTTCTGCACTCCTTAACATATTAAGGAGTTCAGGGAGGTCCTTCTCCATGCCATGCATGTTGAAGTTCACTATGAACTGAGCAAAGGTGGAGGCGAGGGACTGCAGAATAATATCTATATATTGTTCATTGTCCATTGTCCATCCAAGGTCCTCAAGCTCTTCTATAAGAGCTATCATCTTCAGAACATGGTCTCCTACTGGTGTTCCAGGGGCCATTCGCATCTGAAACAATTTCTTTGATGCTTCGTATCGTAATACGCGGGATTGCTCCCCATACAACTCCTTTGTATGGAGCAATATACCGTGAATGTCCATGTCCTCGTGCTGCTTTTGATGTGTGTTATCCATCGATGCAAGCGCGAGGCATGTGGCCGTGGCACAGTCAGCGTCCCATGTCTTGCGGACTTCAATGTCCGCAACTGAGGATTTTGGACCAGGGACGGGTGGGGCTGAAGCCGTGAGGACATATGATACTTTATCATAAGTCAAGGCGATTTTCAGATTCCTCAGCCAGTCTTTATAGTTGGTCCCATTCAGTTTGTTTTTATCTAGTAGAAGCTTAAGTCCAGTCATTGGTATCTGCCATTAAGAGAGAGAAAAGAATACACTCAGCGAAAGCTCTTGCATAGATTAGATTGGTTCATTATCTTGTCTAATCGATGTTTCCCACTGCTTTTATCGAGTTTTTCTTTCAAACCTTAAAAAGAAAAACTAGCCAGGATTAATTACAGTCTACAACTTCGCTAATCGTTCAGCCAGGCCAGTGTCGGTACTTGAGGGAGGTTCCCCGTGCTTTCGCACGGACCTAATTAGAGTAAACCTCGTTTTCCCAGAGGCGGAGCCCCGTTAACACCTTTCTAGACACCTAATGAGTTAGCTAATTGTAAACTGTAAAACTCTCTTAGGAGCAACTATTGCCCACAGTGGGATCGGGATCCAACCATCATATGGAAGGTATGCAATCTCATTGCAAATTTCAACTATTGAAATTCTCGATGTGGTTTTTACCCCTAATACCCGTGACCTTGGCTAAGGTCAACAAATCACGAGCACTAGTCAAGCTCAACCCGTCATTTCTTGATTAATTTAGACCCGTTCACATGACCCTTGGCTAAGGTCAACAAAGTCATATGCCCGTCCTAATTAATCTGCATCATATGCGTTTGTAGGAAGACATCACTTAGCTACCGTACACTACGCCTTGGCTAAGGTCAACAAACGTAGCACGAATACTATGTACTCTACTTTCTAAAATGACGGAGGGTTGCGAATGATTTTTAAGAAAATCTTTAACGCTTTGAACTTGATATCGTTGTAGAATCAAATGGTTTTCAAAAGGAGTGGCTTAAGCTCCGCAGTTTTGAAATATAGCTTTTTCATAAATAGCCGAGTGGTTTTCAAATCCGATTCTACAACAACTTTTTAGGTTTATTTTCTTTACATTAATCACATTAATGTAATCCCATCATTTAAGTCCTAAAGCCAATCACAGAAAAGAAACGAAAATAACACGTACGCTTATGCCATCCGCATTCGCCGCAATGTTCCGTTATGCACCGTTAGGTTACTTAACTAACGGCATACCGGGACGGGACTAGCGCGGGTGTAAAACATAAGCAACGTCTACTATATATCATATATATAATATGTCATTCGTCTCAGATATCACAGAACACAGGCAGCAGAAACATAGATATAACGTGGGATATCCTAGGACGTCCGTATTTAGTATTTAGCCAGAATAGAAAATACGGATTCCACAGTGGCGATGAATAGCCAAGCCCATACCCTGGACCCCTACGAGAGCGGCAAGTGACCCTACCAATCCTGGAGTTTAGGAGACCCGGTCTCGACTCCTCGAGATGGCCTCCCACTGAACCCCAGAACCCGGTCACCTGTGCTCCCCTCCTTGGGTCCATCCTAATGCGGAAAAGTAAATAATATACAACACTGGTGACACAACCGCAACCTGGAAGTGCCCCAAATAAAAGAATATTACATTACATTTGAATTTACATGAATGAAAATATAAATCTCTCATCTCACAAAACCCCCCGGCTATTCGATCGCGACAATCCTACACATCATATCTCAGCAACACATAATATCTCATATCATCAACGTAAGTAAGTATGCATACCCCAATTGTCGTTGATGTGTAGCAACGAAACCGGCGATATCTAACATACTACACTTACGGTCACAGAAAAGAAAGTGTAAAACTACAATATTTGGAATCCACATTCTCTTTAGACATCATAAATGCGAAATATCACATATTTCGTATTTCATGCCTAAACTATATGAATTCCACATATTGTATCACATTCCAGACAAACAGACAGTATTAAAGTTTTCGAACGAACGATCAAGCACCCAAGATTCACTAAAGCTCAACACTTGAGCAGGGTTCAAAAATCCGGAGTGTGACACAGTAGTAGCGGTCCAGCCGTAGAAGGGTCAAGCCAACGCCTCACATGTGGCACGCCGTACTGCCCCAAACCCTAAGGTTCAAAGGGCAGTTCGAGACGGTCACATAATCGAGTTAAGGTTTGTTGTCTTCTAGAGGGACCACCGCAAAAAGACTTGCACGTATCTCCAAAGTATTTAAACCCCGTGAATAGTGAGTAAATGATACTCGTTCAAACACTTCAATACTTTCTAATTTACCCGGAAAAGCTACGAAATAAAAATCCCGATCGAAATGACGAGTTCAAAACCATCTCCAGAATTTTTCAAAACCAAATACAGATTAAAAATATTCAAAAAATTATACAAGCAGATTCATGAATTACTGTACAAAAAATATTCATCAATACATATATACGGCCGCGGAACCGCGGCTTAAGCAAGCATAGGCCGCGTTTCCGCGGCGAGAATCACTGTTCACTGGAAAAATTTTGTACCGTAACTCTTATTTTTTCCTGCAGTATTTTTTACATATTTTTAATTCTGCAAATTATCAAATATTAGAAAATTTCCAGAGAGCACCCAAAAATACCGTATTTTTGTCCGATCGGGATTTTCACTTCGTAAAAACGTCGCCTAATGTTCTAGGTCGGCTCTGAACCCAATGAAAGGTTTGTTTAGCACCCTATGAAGAGTTTTGAAGCATCACATGACCCAAAGTTTTAGTTTTTATGGTGCTAAACTAACATGCAAAGGGATCGATCCTAGAAAATTAGGGTTACGAAATAAAAAGCGAACTAATCTAGGGTTTCGAGACTACAACCTTTGTAGCTCCCTTTCGCTGGACTCCTTGGTCTCTAGGGTGTTGAACGAATGTCCTCTTGAAGTCCCCTTGTGTCCACGACGATCCACCACGGAGATCTCCGTCCAAGCTCGCAACTTCGTCAAACCGAAGAGAACACTCTAAACGAAATGGCTAAGCTTGTGTAGAATGATGTTGTGGTTAGGTTTCTCACTTCAAAAACCTATCTTTAAGTGGTATTTGCTCACTAGAAAAAACTAGAGAGCAAAAGAGCAAGAGGAAGAAGATGGTGGCAATTTTTTTAACAAGAGGTAAAAAGATAACTCAAGTGAAGAAATAGAAATATATCAATATATATTTTATTCCTTCATGCTATGAACCATGGTTAAAGTGATGGAGACATTATTTAACTTTAGTTTGGAATGATAAAGAGAAGGATAACCTTAGGTTAGTGGTAGTTGAGCATGGTTAGGTCAAAGGAAGAATGTAGAAGCAAGAATGATTATCCTTTCCTTTTTCATTTTCTTTTAAATCCAAAATTAAATAATAATCCATTATATAATCCATGGTGTGAGTCTTATATTGCCACCATTTCCATATGCTAACAACCATGATGGATGAGTGTATGTATGTGTGCATGTATGCACATCCACATGTGCATGAAACTAGCATGAAAGAAAGAAAGAAAAGCACACATGCATGCACACATCTATCATCTAAGAAAAGGTTTAAGTGAGAAAACTAATGGTTAAATGATAAATCAACACTTGATTTATCAATCCGGTCATATCTCATATGACCCCACCAAAAGCAGTTCACCCGATCAATGTTCGGTATCATATACGCACATTTCAATCGGGTGCATGCGCATATCGCATATGCGGACCACAACGTTTCGCCTGGACTGGGTAACTCCTTTGTGGGACTCTAAGACTCGTCAATACGCCGGCAGAGGGTGATGATCATATCAGGTACCCTCAAGCCGCAAGCGGTCAGCTAAACGTAACGGCCACCCGGGTATTGAGCGATCAGAAGACAACAAGCGAACCTGCTACAACTCCCGTCGAGCCATCCGGCAACACTACCGTACAGTCCGGTCTCTTCGTCAGATATGCTGCATATCGAGCCTAGGGATGGTCACGTCGACCCCAATAACTCAATAAGTCGTGTCGGTGAATGGTCTATAACAGATCGAGATACTACTGATAACACTTATCAGCAAATCTCAGCAGCCCTGGCCAGGGACTTGCAGTTATAACCAGTCGGGCACAGCACTGCATCAACTCCCAATACCGGGAGAGACGAAACCCCTCCTATCGCTCATCGTCTTGGTGTGTCTCGGGACTGTACCCAAGGGCCACCTGTTTGCACGACTCAGTAGAGCCGTGGTAGGGTGGCAATCAAAGTACAGTGGGAGAGCACACAAGACTCCATGACGATCTCGGGTCTGCAGACTAACCTGTACCAGTGTCACCTGAGAACTGCTATCCGACGATAGATATAATTCCATATAGGAGTTCTCGGTGAGTCCGTCCAGTGTACCCAGTCACCACTGAGCACCCGTATATGATCTTGATGTCAAACATCGATGAATGTTGGAACATCCATCGCCCATCGTATTGGTCTAGTATCATATACGCTAGTCTACTCTGGTATATCGATGCCCCGTCTCGATATACCTACGACTTGGGACGTTCCAGGATATGCTTATAGACTACAGATGTCCCACTAGTATGATCTCCATCATAATCAGAGTAGTCAAGCCGATATCCTCAGGGCTTTATCAGCATGTATGAATGAATAAAAGCATGATCAAATCAACATGTCAGATAAAGAAGAACCAGATAGCATACTATCATGTCGAGCAAGAATGCAAACTGAATATATGTACATGTATAGATACATCGACTATCACATAATGGCCTCTAGGGCATACATATATCCAACAAAATGTTTACAACAATAAAAAGATACGGCAACATCTAAAGTAAACTCGTGACGGATCACAAAGATACCCCTCACCTGTATATATATACCTGTATCCATATTCCGACTGAATGCGAATGCAATGAGACTAAAGTAATCCAACAAATCTAATACTAGGATCCGGCTTAAACCAAAGCCCACTAGTATGATCCGTCCGATCATGATCCGTGCACTACTGCACGTATATGATCGAACCCTGCCATATATCATACGGCCTCTACAACGTTTCGCCCGAAACTTAAGAAACTGTCTTTGGGGGAATCTAAAGACTCGTCAATACTTTGGCTGTGGATTTAACCACTAGCACGTCAGAGGTACTAGCCGTACGTAACGGGCTACCAGGTATTGACCAAAAGGGAGGTCGATGAGCGAGCTCATTCTGACACCCTACTGAGCCTGTCAGTGACAATATCCGTACAGTCCGGTCCGTTCGTCTATGAGCATCGCATGTCGGGCCTAGGGGGTTGGTAATGTTAGTTATATGTATGCCCTAGAGGCGATTACTGTACATTGGATGTATATTGTAGTGGACGCTGGGACATATATAGGTAGGACTTTCTTGCTCGACATGATAGTACGCTATCTGGTTACTCTTTGTCTTAACGTGTATACTTTCTGTCTCTCTGTTACATGTTGATAAAGCCCTTAGGATGAGTACTCGACTTCCAGGACTATGATGCAGATCATACTAGTGGGGCCTGGGTAGTCAATGAGTACATCCTTCATTGTTCCTAGTCGTGGGAATATCAAGACGGGGCATCGATATTCCAGAGTAGACTAGCGTATATCTTCTCGACCCATGTGATGGGCGATGGATGATCCCATATCCATTGGTGTTTGACTTCAGAGATGGTATACGGGTGCTCAGTGGAGACTGGGTACACTGAACGGACTCGCCGAGAACTCCCAGATGGTATTATACCTCACGTCAGATGGCAGTTCTCTGGTGACACTGGTACAGCTTAGTCTGTTGACCCGAGATCGTCATAGAGTCTTGTGTGTCTCCCACTGTGCTTTGATTTCCACCCTACCACGGCTCTACTGAGTCGTGCAAACAGGTGGTTTTTCGGTATAGTCCCGATTCACATGGAGGCAATGAGCGATAGGAGGGGATTCGTCTCTCCCGGTATTGGGGGTTGATGTTGCGCTATGCACGACTGGCCATAACAGGAAATCCCTGGCCAGGGTTGCAGCGATATACTGGTAAGAGTTATCAGTAGTTTCACGAATGTTATGGACCTCAAGTCGGCATGACTTATCGAGCTACTGGGGTCTGACGTTTACCACCCCTAGGCGAGATATGCGATATATCAGACGAACAGACCGGACTGTACGGTAAGTGTTACTGGTTGGATTCACAGGAGTGTGAGCGGGCTTGCTCGTCGATCTTCTGATCGCTCAATACCCGGGTGGACGTTACGTTTAGCAGACCGCTTGCGGCTTGTGGGTGTTTGATATGATCATCATCTGCTGCCGGCGTATTGACGAGTCTTTAGAGTCCTACACAGAGGTTTCCTGGCTCAAGCGAAACGAAATAGGAGCGCATATGAGATATGTGCGGGACCGAGAATAATGCGTGTATGTGATACCGTATTTCATTCTCGCGATGAATGTGTCGAATGGTTGTATGTGATATAACCTAGTTATCGAATCAAGGATTGATTCGATAAGCCGATACATTGGATACTAGCCGGTTATATGCGATATGACCGGATCATTGAATCAAGTGTTGATTTAATGATTTAATGTATAATTATATATTTGATATATTACTTTGCATTAACTAGTATTGGTTCACTTTAAATGGATTTACTCACTTGATTTGCACAAGTTGTATATGAGATATACTTTTGTGCACAAGATTGTATCATGTTTGATGATACATGCAAGCTTGGGTTTGTGTAAAGAATTGACCATGGTTATATGAATGGTTAGGGTTTCTTTTATTTACTTATTCATTTATCTATTTATTTTTTTAAAAAAAGGTAAAGAAAACAAAATGGTTTCTTCTGGATGCTTCAAGTATCTTTGACCTTATGACCATTTTGTCTTCATCTCCTAAACCTAACCATTCTACTAACCTTAGTTGATTCTCTACACTAAACTATGGTTGTTGACATGATAAGTATCATATTGTTTTTATTTTTAAATAACACTTATCATAATTCTTTATCATCTTCTTCTTCATCTTCAACTTGAAGAAAGCTTGCACCATCATTGGCAACTAGCCAAAATGAGTGAGAAATCCAAATTTAAAGTCTACCCACTTCCTATTTCTTCATCCTCTACCTCTTGCCAAGTTGTATAGGGTGTTTCCTTCACAAGTTTTCAAGGCTTGGTGAAGTTGGAGCTTGTTCTTGTGATGCCTCGACGTAGATCATCTTCGGCATCGAACCGACGATCAAGCCCGCCCATTCTTCGATAATGCCAATGCTAGAGTCAAGGGTTCGATTTGGACAGCGGTGGGAGATCATCGCAGAGCTTAGGAAGTGGTGGACCGGATCTACAAAGGTTGTAGTCACTTTCCCTTAGCATTTAATTCGATTACATGCTTGCTTCGCCTATATATCTAGTTAACGATCCGTATTAGGGTTTGTAGGCACAAGGAATTTTTTGATTTGTGCATGTTTGATCACTTGTGAGACTTCATTAGTGTGCCTAGGAACCCTACAGTAGTATCAGAGCCTAGCTAGAGCCTTAGGCGAAGTCTAGACGGAATTAGAACTCCGATCGAATCAAAACCCAAACCCTAATATTGCTCTCTGGACTTTTTCTGAATTTGTGGATTTTTTAGAATTAAAAATATGCAGAGAAATGTGCAGGAAATTCTAAGAAAAACTGTAGAAAACGACAGCCTAATTCTACAGTGCGACCGCGGAACCGCGGCGTTGACCCCCCTTTTGCGGCTGTTCCGCGGCCGTCTGTGATGATCAGGCTGTGAGTTTTCTTCAGTTGTTTCTGTTGGTGTTTCTTGTGTGTTCTGGATGCTTTTAATATTTATTCCAGAGTTGTATTTTCTGAGTTGTATTGGGGACTCGGTGTATTCGATCGGACTGTCTAATTTTGTCTGTGTGTGTTTCCGGGTATTTTTTAGAATATGTTAAAAAGTTCGATCGGATATAAATACCCACTTTTTCCCCTGCCGGGAAATTTCCAATTGTTGGATTTTTCCATAGTTTAACGATGTTCTAAGTAGTGCAAGTAACGCGATGGACCCTCTAGAAGACAACAAACCTTAACTCGATTATGTGACCGTCTTGAACTGCCCTTTGAACCTTCGGGTTTGGGGCAGTACGGCGTGCCACATGTGAGGCGTTGGCTTGACCCTTCTACGGCTGGACCGTTGGTACTGAGGCACGAACTGAATGTTGTTAGACTTATTTCATGTGTTGAGCTGTTTCGGGAAAACTTGGGTGTTCGATTGTTCGATCGGAAAGTTTAACATTTTCCATTTATCCGGAATGTGATACAATAATTGGAATTCACAATAAGTTATGAGATAACTGAATGAATGTTATAAACATAGCAGTTTAGTCTCATATGATCGGTTGCCACGGAATTTTGATGTGATCAAAAGTCCGTCGCAATCACGTAGCGTACGCGGGTACTCACCGGGTAAACTTAATAGACAGCCTCACCCCATAGCCCCGACTAAGTGACTGTAGGAGAACCCCGTCGCCGAAAGCATCCGTTTGGGTGCTCGCGGTAGCGGTGTTCCGCCTTGGTGCACTTGGTCGACGGCGTCGGGGGTGCAGCCGCCTACTAAAGTTTGCGACGAGCATTCGATCAGAATGTCGGGAATCCTGTTGAATTGCCCGACTTGATATTGAAAAGAGTTTTCGATAATGAGACTAAAATGCGGAGTTTATAATTGTTAGGCATGCGATGTCTAAGGAATTCATTTGGTCAGGCATGCGATGTCTGAGGTGATTGCGGATTCCAACTATTGTAGTTTTACACTTTCTTTTCTGTGACCGTAAGTGTAATATGTGATATCGCCGGTTTCGTTGCTATATGTCAACGACAATTGGGATGCGCATATTTACTTACGTTGATGACATGTGATGTTATGTGTTGCTGGATATGTTATATTGGATCGTCGTGTTTGAATAGTCGGGGGGGTTTTATGTGAGATGAGTGTTTTTCATTTTCATTCATGTAAGAACTTGTATGTAATATTCTTTTATTGGGGAACTTCCAGGTTGCGGATGTTGTCACCATTTGTATATTATTTACTTTTCTGCACTAGGATAGACCCAAAGTGGGGGGCACAAGTAACCGGGTTCTGGGGTCCAGTGGGAGACCATCTCGAGGAGTCGAGTCCGGGTCTCCTAACCTTAGAATTGGTAGGGTTGCTTGCCGCTCTCGTAGGGGTCTTGGGGTGTAGGACAGGCTATTCATCACGACCGTGGAATCCGTGTTTTATACTGGCTCGTATTGAAAACACGGACGTCCTAGTATATCCAACAGTTCATATGTTTCTTCTGCTGTGATTTATCTGTGATCATGTGATGTTCTGTGACAGATATTATATATAGTATATATGATATATTATATAGAGGTTGCTTATGTTTTACACCCGCGCTAGCCCTACCCCGCTCTGCCGTTAATTACCTAACCTAACGGTGCAGACGGGACATCGAGGCGAATGCGGATGGCATAAGCGTACGTTATATTTATCTGTGATGATTAGGTGGACTTAAATGATGGGATATTCATTAATGAGATTAATGAAAGAAAATAAACCTAATTGATGTTGTGGAATCGAATTTCAAAATAAAAACAGGTAGCTACAGTTCTTGCTTTGCATCGCGATGTTCATTATAGAACATCCTGCACCTTATTCGATGAGGAAAGGACCGAGATCCCTTCACCGGGAGTGACTCCTTTAGCAATAACTGGCAGATGCTACAACCCTCGGTTTGTCTTTGATCGCTTCTATAGTTTCCGCTTTGCACAGTGATATATATGATATATCCCGCACCTCATTCGACGAGGAAAGGGCCGACGATCCCTTCACCGGGAGTGGCCCCTTTAGCAAAACTAGAAAAGCCTCGAAAACATTCCATTTAAAAACCATTTGATTCCGCAACGAGATCAAGTTCAAAGCGTTAAAGGTTTTCATAAAAACCATTCGCAACCCTCCGTCATTTTAGGAAGTAGAGTACTTAGTATTCGTGCTACGTTTGTCGACCATAGCTGAGGCGTAGTGTGCGGTAGCTAAGTGATGTCTTCCTACACAGCATATGATGCGATTAGTTAGGACAGTCATGTGGCTTTGTTGACCTTAACCAAGGGTCATGTGGGTGGGTCTAATTAATCACGAAATGACGGGTAGAACTTGACTAGTACCTATGATTTGTTGACCTTAGCCAAGGTCATAGGTGCTAAGGGTAAAAACCATTATCGGGAGTTTCAAGTGTTGAAATTTGCAATGAGATTGCATACCTTCTATGTGATAGTTGGATCCCGATACCCACTGCGAGTAATTGTTACTCCTGGGAGAGTTTTGCACTTTACAATTAGCCGATCAAGTAGGTGTCTCGAAAGGTGTCAACGGGGTTACGCCTCTGGGAAAACGAGGTTTACTGTAATTAGGTCCGTGCGAAAGCACGGGGAACCTCCCTCAAAGTACCGACATTGGCCTGGCTGAAAGATTGGCGAACTTGTAGAGTGTAATTAATCCCGGCTAGTCTTTCCTTTTAGGGTTTGAAGGAAGATTTGATAAAAACAGTGGGAGCCATCCTGATTAGATAAAATACATAACCAATCTAATCTTGCAAGAGCGCACGGAGAGTGTTTTCTTCTCTCTCTCTCCTGGTAGCGACCATATCACGCCTTAATCAAGATAATAATACGGATGTATTGACCGAACCCGCTTGTTATACTGAGCTGGGGAACGTTGGTCCCGCTCCAAATTATAATTATTATAAGACAGAGCAGGAAATAGGGGAATACCAGAATTCCTATGCCGCCCAAACGAAGAAAGTACATATGATGCATCTCCTTCGGGTGTGTTCATTATGCAAAACTGTTTCTTAGTATCCTCTGCATCCTGGGTATCTGATACCGGATCAGGATCCCAGATATGTAATATGTTACATAGGGCTACAAAAAGGTAGAAAAACTGAGAACGGGTGATAAGTTTCATGAGACAGAAAACGGGGCAAGTGTTGCAGCCAAGTCTGTTGGTCACTGTCACCCTGTATTACCAATACATTGATTCTGAACAAATGCTATTAGATACCGAACCTGATATACAAAATCATATCAGTCTCTTTATTAGTAAAGAAATGATAAAATTTTGTATTGATGGATAATGTTTTGAACATTTCCTATATCAAAAGTTGATCGGTTCAGGCACGTTATCTATAAGCATTGACGTTCTAAATCAAACTACAGTTCCTTGTATACTGAACACACACAGGAAGAAGAGTTCAGAAATGAACGAATTCTTCTTGAGGCATTGTAGACTAGGTCATATCAATGCGACCCGACTGGCTGAAGTTATATTTTAGATGCATATTTAAATCAGTTTGAATTTACATCTTGTGAAACTTGCCAGTCATGTCACAAAGATAAGATGACCATAGCTCTGTTCATTGGAAACAGAGGAAGAGTTAGTAAACTCTTGGGACTGATACATGATGATGTATGTAAGGTTTCCTGTCTACACATGCCAGGACTGGTTCTTTATACTTCATTATATTCTCTGATAATCTCTCAAGATTCAGTCGTATGTTCCTGTTGAAACATAAGTCCGAAGCTTTTGAGGCATTCACAGAATATAAGTTGGAAGTAGAGAACCAAAATACGGGTATAAGTATTATGTCCTATGATGAGATCTGGGAGGAGAATACTTGTGCATGGCATTCCTAGACCATTCTAAAGGAGAATGAGATTCTCTCTCCGTATTACTCCTCTGAATACACCACAGCACAACGGTGTATCAGGGCGGAGCAATCACACAATATTAGATATGGTGTGCTCTGTGATGAGTATTACTGAGTTACCTATTTCCTTTTTGGGTGTTATGCGCTTGAGAAGCTGCATACCTATTGAATTAGGTTCGAATCAAATCACTGCCTACCACTTCATATGTGATATGGAAAGGGAAGAGCCCATATCTTAAGTAAGTTAAGATTTGGGATTGTCCGGCCTATGTCAAAAGCTAAATCCGGACAAGATCGAGGCAAGATCAGTTCTGTAGAACTGGAAAGGTTCCAGCTGTACAAAACTGCTAAAGATTTGACAGAACCAAAGGATTCTATAGTCCCCGACGAACCTCAGCCACTCCGCTGATCTGGTAGGGTTCCTCGCCTGCCTGAGAGATACCTCGGTTTCTCGATGACAGTTGGAGCGAGGATTGCATCATGAGATGATGGCCCAATCAGTTTCGAGCAGGCCATCGAGAGTAGGGACTCTGTAAGAATGGCTGGATGCTTCGTAATCTGAGATGGAATCCTTATACACCAACAAAGTATGGACTTTCGTTGCTATAACTGAAGGGTTAAATCCCCATCAGGAGCAAGTATATCTTGAGAAGATTGCTTGGTGTACATGGAAAAGTTGAGACTTTCAAAGCTAGACTTGTTAAAGGTTTTCGTCATCAACCAGGCACGGATAATGATGAAACCTTTTCCAGGGACTATGTTTAAATTCATCCAGATCCTACTTGCCACGGCTACATACCACGACTACGATATCTGGTGGTTGGGTGCCATGACTACTTTTCTAAATATTGATTTAGAAGAGAACGTCTATAAGAACACAGCCAGAGGGCCTCGTAGACAGTGAAAGCAGCGGAAACGTGTGCAAGATGCTTTATAGGATAAAGCAGGCATCGCGGAGTTGGAACATATGTTTTGATGGATTAGTCAAAGAAGTTGACATCATCAAAAATGGTAGATGAACCTTGTATAAACAAAAAGGTAGTAGGGAGTATGGTGACGATCCTCGTAGAGTACGTGGATGACATACTCTTGTTAGGGAAGGAGTTTCCTATGCTACGCTCGATCAATCTCCGCTTATCACAATGATTTTCCATATAGGATCAAAGTGATACCTACTAAATCCTAAGCTTTGGATCTATGAGGTAGATCTAATTGGATGTTAGGATACTCACTAGTTGTAGTGAAATAGTATCAATCGATCCTGGGGAGAATCACTGGAAGGGTTCCGGAGTGATAAAGACGACTGAATGTCAGTCACAGGCATTGTCTTTACCCTTAGTAAAGGGACGGTATGTTGGAAGTTTTCCAAGCTAGATGCCGTGACAAACTAGACGATAAAGGCTGGTAACATCGCTATTAAAGATACTACCAAAGAGGCAGTTTGGGTGTATATTGGTTTATAAGATGAACTAGGTTCCTGCCATTGTATGACAATGGAAGTGTGGTTTTGGCCCTGGAACCCTGGTCCCATCAGTGACCCAGACATATTCTGAGACAGCATCACCTGATCATGGAGATAGTTGATCTCCAGGTTGATCAAGGTTAGGAGAGTAGACTCAGAGGACAACACGGCGGATCCACTCACGAAGGCATTTTCCCAAAGAGTGACTTTTAGGGGATGGTTGAGTATGTGATACTGCAACCACTGCTACAGATGGCCCTAGTGCAAGTGGGAGATTGTTAGTTATATGTATGCCCTAGAGGCCATTACTGTACATTGGATGTATATTGTAGTGGATGCTGGGACATATATAGGTAGGACTTTCTTGCTCGACATGATAGTACGCTATCTGGTTACTCTTTGTCTCAACGTGTATACTTTCTGTCTCTCTGTTACATGTTGATGAAGCCCTTAGGATGAGTACTCGACTTCCAGGACTATGATGCAGATCATACTGATGGGGCCTGGGTAGTCAATGAGTACATCCTTCATTGTTCCTAGTCGTGGGAATATCGAGACGGGGCATCGATATTCCAGAGTAGACTAGCGTATATCTTCTTGACCCATGTGATGGGCGATGGATGATGCCATATCCATTGGTGTTTGACTTCAGAGATGGTATACGGGTGCTCAGTGGAGACTGGGTACACTGAACGGACTCGCCGAGAACTCCCAGATGGTATTATACCTCACGTCAGATGGCAGTTCTCTGGTGACACTGGTACAGCTTAGTCTGTTGACCCGAGATCGTCATAGAGTCTTGTGTGTCTCCCACTGTGCTTTGATTTCCACCCTACCACGGCTCTACTGAGTCGTGCAAACAGGTGATTTTTGGTTACAGTCCCGATTCACATGGAGGCAATGAGCGATAGGAGGGGATTCGTCTCTCCCGGTATTGGGGGTTGATGTTGCGCTATGCACGACTGGCCATAACAGGAAATCCCTGGCCAGGGTTGCAGTGATATACTGGTAAGAGTTATCAGTAGTTTCACGAATGTTATGGACCTCAAGTCGGCATGACTTATCGAGCTACTGGGGTCTGACGTTTACCACCCCTAGGCGAGATATGCGACATATCAGACGAACAGACCGGACTGTACTGTAAGTGTTACTGGTTGGATTCACAGGAGTGTGAGCGGGCTTGCTCGTCGATCTTCTGATCGCTCAATACCCGGGTGGCCGTTACGTTTAGCAGACCGCTTACGGCTTGTGGGTGTTTGATATGATCATCATCTGCTGCCGGCGTATTGACGAGTCTTTAGAGTCCTACACAGAGGTTTCCTGGCTCAAGCGAAACGAAATAGGAGCGCATAGGAGATATGTGCGGGACCGAGAATAATGCGTGTATGTGATACCGTATTTCATTCTCGCGATGAATGTGTCGAATGGTTGTATGTGATATAACCTAGTTATCGAATCAAGGATTGATTCGATAAGCCGATACATTGGATACTAGCCGGTTATATGCGATATGACCGGATCATTGAATCATGTGTTGATTTAATGATTTAATGTATAATTATATATTTGATATATTACTTTGCATAAACTAGTATTGCTTCACTTTAAATGGATTTACTCACTTGATTTGCACAACTTGTATATGAGATATACTTTTGTGCACAAGATTGTATCATGTTTGATGATACATGCAAGCTTGGGTTTGTGTAAAGAATTGACCATGGTTATATGAATGGTTAGGGTTTCTTTTATTTACTTATTCATTTATCTATTTATTTTTTTTAAAAAAGGTAAAGAAAACAAAATGGTTTCTTTTGGATGCTTCAAGCATCTTTGACCTTATGACCATTTTGTCTTCATCTCCTAAACCTAACCATTCTACTAAGCTTAGTTGATTCTCTACACTAAACCATGGTTGTTGACATGATAAGTATCATATTGTTTTTATTTTTAAATAACACTTATCATAATTTTTTATCAACTTCTTCTTCATCTTCAACTTGAAGAAAGCTTGCACCGTCAATGGCAACTAGCCAAAATGAGTGAGAAATCCAAATCTAAAGTATACCCACTTCCTATTTCTTCATCCTCTACCTCTTGCCAAGTTGTATAGGGTGTTTCCTTCACAAGTTTTCAAGGCTTGGTGAAGTTGGAGCTTGTTCTTGTGATGCCTCGACGTAGATCATCTTCGGCATCGAACCGACGATCAAGCCCGCCCATTCTTCGATGATGCCAATGCTAGAGTCAAGGGTTCGATTTGGACAGTGGAGGGAGATCATCGCGGAGCTTAGGAAGTGGTGGACCAGATCTACAAAGGTTGTAGTCACTTTTGAAAATGGTTTCGGTGAAATTTCGGAAAATCGGTAAAATGAGGGGGTTTTCTGTAAAAAGTCAAAATACAAATATCTTATTATAAAAATTAAATATACATATTCTAGCTATGTAATTGCTATTATTTGGTGTTTATTGAGCCGCTGGTCAAATTTCAAATTTTCTGAAAAAAATATTATTTTATTATTATTTTAAGCCGTCACTAATACATTTAATCAGGGAAAATTACAAATTGGAATGAGTTGAAACAAATTTTGTGCATCATAAAACATTAAATAAAAAATTTATCATGTGGTTTTTGGAACGAAATCATTTGCCAAAACGGTTTAGAAATTATTGAAGAAAAAAGGGTTTTTTTTTAGCGTAAATGGATGTTTGGGGTATTGTATTTATCATTTTTCATCTCCCCACACCCGTGCCCACACGCACACACTCCCACTTACCCCTCCCCTTAGCCAAATTCAGCAGCCCTCACTTTTTCCCCACTTGGTTTGCAAAGGAAAAAGAAATAAAAGAAAAGATTAGAAAATAGATAAAGTAGTTAGACTTTGACCTTACCTTGACCTTGACTTTCCTCCCTTGCATTTTCCTCACCTCCCTCTCTCTCTCCTCACCCACTTCTGGCCGAAAATGATCCCACAACAGCAGCCCTTTCCCCCCCCCCCAAAATCCACACTATTTTGCTTCAAAAATCCAAGAAAAAGCTTCAAAATCCATACAATTTCAAAGCTTTTTTCCAAATCCAACTCCTACCCATTATTTCTTGCCTATCTAGCATGGATCTAGGAGCATGGAAGCTACTTTTGGAGGCTAGGATTTCCATGCTAGAACTCAATTGGGAGGTATAAATTTTAACCCTTTAGTGAAATTGTTGTTTAATTGCTTTATGTTAGCTTATTAAGTGTTTAATTAGGTTTTAGATTGGTTCTAATTGCATGTTTGAAAAATTCAAGAATGAGGTTGATTTCAAGTTAGGGTTTTGAGTAATGGGATTATGGTTGTGATGGGTAGCTTACCATCTTAGAATTTGTAGAAAGTAATTTAGTAGTTAAATTTAATATTGTTGCATGGAAATGTCTAAATTAAGTTTTGTTTTTGCTAACTAGAGTTTTTGAAAAAATTATCAAATGCTTAGATTAAAATATAATTAAGTGTTCATGTCATTATAACTATTATAATGAGTGGTTTAATGACTTTGGTTCATGCAAAACGAAACTTAATTGATGAATTGTGAATTTTGCTTTAAAGGGTGTTAAATTTGATATTTTGCAAACTAGGATTTTGGAAATTATGCAAATTTAAGAGTTTAAATTATGGAAATGGTTTTTATGACTTATTTAAGATAATTAATAAATATATTGGCCGCTACATTCATTTAAATATCGTGTTTTGTACAAAAACGGCGAATTGTGCTTGCTAGATTTTCGGAAAAATGACTTTTTGAGTGAAATTGGCGGTTTTGTGAGTTTCAACCTAGTTTATATTAAAATTAGTGTTCGTGAATGTGCAAATGAGTGTATTTGGGTTTTTCTCGATGGTTTGGCGTTTGTACGCCGACGTCGAGGGTTTTTGGGTTGATTTGTGAAAGCAACCATAGGTTTTGACCTATGTGGGATTCGTGCGTCGTTTTGATCATGAGTCGGATTTTAATGAGATATGGTGCGTTATGATATGTAGGTACCCCCATGTGGACTTCGAGACGACAAGCAAGCGCGTGGCGACGTCGGCACCGGCTAGCGAGGACCAGGTGAGTAGATTTATATCTACGGGGAGAAGTCGGGTGGATGGCGTATAGCACCCCCGCAGTCCGTGGTGGTGTATACGGATGCGTATACACACCAACAATTATTATATGTTATTTGGGATTAATAACGATGCTTAGGATGGATATTGATGTGTTGGATTACTTTAGTGTTGCGAACCCTAGGGTAGTGTTACACACACATACACACATACATACTTGCATACATTCCTATTGATATGTGCTCATGGGATTCTTTATAGTTATGTGTTCACATGGGTATGGGACTATGTGTTCACGTACGGATTGAGGATGATACTTGGGATTGAGCTGAGTCGATGAGATTTGATTTGAGGCCGTGAGATCGGTGATATAGCAGGGTTCGTATCTTAGATACGACATGACGTTGTAGCGGGTCCTTGACGTAGTGTTTCACACACGTCCATGCATACGTAGGCGGTATCAGTATGGTACTAGACGTAGATCAGTACCCCGATCATGATATTTGATAAAGAGGATACCAGGTGAATAGTATGATGAATGTGATATTGAACCGTACCCAGATTGGGATGCCGTACGACGGATTTACGTACGAGCTATATTGATGATTGATCCGCACTCTTGACTTGGGATGCCTGATTATAGATATGGTATCGGATATGATATTATTGAGGCGGGATCACCGACTATACATATACAGGTATGTATATGTATCGACTCAGATGATAGGCGGTTTCCTTACCTGTAGTTCAGCTTGTTAGTTCAGCCGTATAGTTTAGTGTAGTTGTTAGATTAGATTAGACTCCTTACCTATTTCAAAAACTAACGAATCGTGGGCATTTTTAAAGACAGCTCAAGGGAATCTACGGATATTTCAAAAAAACGACGTATCTTTTCATAAAAACACCGTAGCCCCTATTTTCAAAACCCCATGATTCGTGTTATTTCAAAAGGCACAATTCGTAGGACTTATATTAGATTATTGCAGATTAGTTATCGTTGTGTCTAGTATTCAGCTCCCGCACATTATTGCTGTTCGCTCTGCCTCGCATATTTATTTTGCTGCATATTCCATTATTGATATCATGCTGTTAGGACACCAGCACTATTACCGATGATGCGTATGTACCACGTACACCTACTTGCCGGCTCACACACATCTTCATCGGTAATTGCCATGTCACGTACACTTTAGAGAATATAATTGCTTGACTTAGATTGTTAGCTGGTAGTTTTGACACGATATTAGTGTACTTCCCTTATATGCCATATTAGACATTGTAGTTATTACCTACCACTTCATGCATACTGTTATTCAGTTGTTCATGCCTAGTTCATTATCATTGACATATGCACTTGTGATGATTTCTTGAGATTTATGATATTTCTGGATTTCGGGGAAAGCCGCAAAATTTACAACTTATGATCTTTTAAAATATAAAATGTTGCGGTTTTCTAGTGATGTAAAGTGTCGTCCACCATGAGTTTGCTGTGGTTTTGGAGATCCGTGTCGAGGAGTGGAGGAACCGTCACGGGTACATGGTGGGCCCGGTATGGTACCCCGGGGCAAGAGGAATGTGGTGTTGACGTTGAGCCTGGCTGGGGAGCACTACCTACCGGTGATATTACCCGACGTGTCGGATATCCGGAGGATACCGTCGTTGTCTTGAGATGGATGGTAGGGGCCGGTCCGGACTGACGGCGCCCTAGATATTGAGCTTGAGACATTGATATTTCGAGACAGTGAGATTTATGTTTTGTGTCGATGCTAGACACTGTTGATACTGATTTCATTATGATACCTCAGTTTAAAAATACGAAGGAAATCTCACTAATTTATGAAAACAGTTTCTTCATTTACATGTATTCTGTTTCATGCATTCATACCTCATTCATATGATATATTGCTACCTGAGGCACTGACACGGGCACATGAAATTATACTCGGGATAGATATTACCCTAGACATTGTCATAGGCTGCCTGTTATACATATATTTGAGGATATTTTATGATCTTTGACCTAGGTTGCGTTATTTATGCGATTTCTGTGCGTAGATGTTTTTCTATTCACGAGTTGGCAACTCACCCCCGTTGTGCCCCAGTTTCTTGCAGATTTGCCGTACAGGTTTCCTTACGGCTTGCGGGCTCAGTTTCATTCGGGTGATTTGCTAGTAGGTGGGTTTACTTGTATCATACCCCCATTATATATCTTATATATCATTATTCTGTTGTATCTAGAAGTTCCATCAACCAAACATGTATCTATTGAGATAGAGATCAGTGTTGTTTATTCTTTCGACCTTAGAGTCGCTCGTTATATTTCTGGTGGTTTTGAGTTCCCTTTTGAGTTTTTGATCCTCGCCGTTGGCGTTGTATATTTATTGCTTGTGTGGTTGTGACCATCGTTTGACGAAGAGCTAGCTCCCGCTTGGGGATGCCTTTTTTCTTGATTTCGTATACTATTCATGTTGTATCCCGTTGGGGGCCAGTATTTACAAAGGAGACTCTGCCGAAATTTTCAGTAAATTTTTGATGTTTTAAAATCCGCATAATTCGGCTTATGCTATTGAAATTACTTTCTTTAAGTTGGTTTTTCCTGCACTCTACAACTTTTCTTGGTTTGGATTTCTGGGTTTTCGGTTTACTTAGATTACGTACGCCTCGAGACGTTCGTAGTTTAAGTGCCGGTCATGTTCCGTACTTTCGGGTCGTGACACTAAAGTATACCCACTTCCTATTTCTTCATCCTCTACCTCTTGCCAAGTTGTTTAGGGTGTTTCCTTCACAAGTTTTCAAGGCTTGGTGAAGTTGGAGCTTGTTCTTGTGATGCCTCGACGTAGATCATCTTCGGCATCGAACCGACGATCAAGCCCGCCCATTCTTCGATGATGCCAATGCTAGAGTCAAGGGTTCGATTTGGACAGTGGAGGGAGATCATCGCGGAGCTTAGGAAGTGGTGGACCAGATCTACAAAGGTTGTAGTCACTTTCCCTTAGCATTTAATTCGATTACATGCTTGCTTCGCATATATATCTAGTTAACGATCCGTATTAGGGTTTGTAGGCACAAGGAATTTTTTGATTTGTGCATGTTTGATCACTTGTGAGACTTCATTAGTGTGCCTAGGAACCCTACAGGTAAAAGTCAGACTCCTAAAAGCGGTACAAATCGTGTCGGAGTGTATCCCAGAACACCCTGAGATACTACTGGAATACCTATCAGTAAATCTCCTGCCTTGGCCAAGGACTTCATGTAATGGCTCTCCTAGACATAGCGCGATCTCACCCCCAATACCGGGAGAGACGAAACCCCTGCCGATCCGCTCACTGCCTCCATGGGGCTCGGGACTGTACCCAACTAAAACCTGTTTGCACGACTCCTTTGAGCCGTGGTAGGGTAGTAATCAAAGCACAGTGGGAACTCACACGAGACAAATGACGATTTCAGGTCGATGAACTAACCTGTACACATATCACCAGGGAACTACTATCTGACGTCAGGTATAATACCAACTAGCATGTTCCCGACGTGTCCTGTCCGGTGAACTCATAACCCAATGAGCATCTGTATACATCTTAGGTGATCCAACTGACACCAATGGCTTGTGAGACCAGCCACCGCCTTTCGTCGGGGTCTCGACTGTATACACTAGTCTACTGATAGAGTATCGATGCCCAGTCTCGAAACTCCTACGACTAGGGACCACTTTAAGGATGTGCTTATAGACCACCCAACTTTCACGTATATGATCGCCATCATAATGCTGGTGGTTAAGCAAGAATCCTAAAGGCTCTATCAACGTGTAATAATGATCCGTAATATCACCTAAAGCATGTACACGATGATAAAGTTAAACCAGATAGCATACTATCATCTTGAGTAAGACTGTCCTACCGGCATAAGTCCTCCCTCAATCATTGCAATCACGTACCTGTGATCCAATAATTGACTCTGAGGGCACTATATCCAACAATCTCCCACTTGCACTCAAGGCCAATTATCGCGATGTCGCATACTCACAGCCCGTGTGATACCGAACACCCAACTCCTCTACTAATCAGCTTCACGAAGCCCGTTTGCGAAACTATTGCGTTCGAGAAAAAGCCTCAGTGATTGGATCCGCCCTAATGTTTCTTTCTATGTCTCTCTTAATCTCAAGTTCGCGGAGAAAGCCATCTCCCGAAATAAGCAATACCTGTCTTAGAATATGTTTGGATATCTGATGGGACCTAGTTCATAAATGAACTCCAAATCCAAACTTCTTAGACTGTATCGTCAACTGAACTTAATCGGTATCCCACGCCACACCTCCCTCAGTATCCGCTTGGACCACCTGTCCAAAATACTGCCCCTCGTCAGAGGGAAAACTATAACTCTGACAGCCACTTTGTCATCCAGGTCACCTTGGAAGCCTGGAATGATAATTGTCTCCTTGAAGATGCTGTTGTTATCATATCCTTAGAACATTCACTTATGTTCTAAAACTGCTTCCGAACGTTTCTCCAGGATAGGATTAATATCACAACTTATAGAAGCCAGTGCAAAAAGGACATCTGGTGTGGTACTTGACATCTCATGATTGACTCAATTGCCTAAGCAAGTGATATTTCAATCATGCACGTCCCTCTCCCCTTTAGTCTGTAAGACACCTTTAGAGAGGGTGACTCCATCACCTGCAGGTACACTACCATGCCAGGAGTCGTCCATTCTAAAACACCTTTAGAATGCTTTCTAAGTACCCAGATTGGGAGACTACCCAAATCTAGATCTAAAACCATAGATCTAGTAACCAGAATGTCCGATATAAAATCCATGTCCTTTGTGGAGAAACCACTGTGTGACAACCAAAGTATAACCGATCGTAGTATAGGAATTTCACTTCCTACTATGTGTATGTCATCCATATACCAGGACATCACACCCTACTACCTTCTTAACAAATCCATCCCCTATTCTGATGAAGTCAAAACTTTGACCGTCACATCAGAAATAGATGATCTATCTCCGCTATATCTGGTTTAGTCTATAAATAGACATAAGTTACTTATCCACTATGCTTCCGCTGCTCCCACTGACTACGACGACCTTCTAGCAGAGTCATATACACGTATACTTCTGAAGCCAGTTCAAAACGACGCTATACTCATCCTCCTGCCGGGTCTCATTGCCTGGAAAAACAGTAGTGTCAAGTTTGGGTAAACAAAAACCTCCCTGTCACCTTCCTTGAGCATACCGAAGTAGCTCTCGAGTGCCTGAGGTTACCCACCATATCTGCGGAGTGGCTAATGGAGTGTCAAACCAGATTGAATCTTTAGGTTCTTATCAAACTTTCAGTAATCGTTTGCGGTTCTGGAATCACTTCCAGTTCTACCATACCCCAACTACCGTTTTCTAAAAAAATCCATTTTTATTAAAACTGTGGCCAGTCAAGAACAATATCACTATTGATCTACCAGATGGTAGAAGTCAACCCTCGTCATAGCCCGGGTCAACCCACAAACATCCATTACAGAAACGTGCCTTGAGTTATCCAGAGTCTGGTTTTAAGCATAAGCCGGACAACTCCCCGTACCTTAACATTGTTAAGATATGAACTATTCTATATCCAATATAGAAACAGAGACACTGATTTAATTAGAACCAGATTCAAATCATGCAGCTGTCTCCAGTGCATGTCAACTAAATGGAGAGAGGCCTATCAGCATTGCTCAATTTAGGAGTGCTTCCAATTATGAGTAACCTGAAAGAGAAGCAAGTTCTCTTAATCATTACTATTAACTGAATACTATACACAAGTATCTACATTTTCGATCACCTTGAAGAATCCTGATACTTGCAACGCTTGGTTTTCTACATTATTCTTATACCTGAAAGAGAGCCAACCTGAAAGAGAACCAGATTCAAATCATGCAAACTTGGACCTTGCATTTCTACGAAACACATGTCTAAGAACTAGAGAAGTCATAAGTAAACAGAATATAGTACGAGTACCAACCCCTCTGTCCTCATGGACACTGGACAACATACAATACTCTGTATAAGTCCCCTGAGTCTAATAACTCATTCCCTGTGTATCGTAGGTTGAAAACTGTACTTATGGTTAAGAAGAATTACACCGCTGTTTAATGCTCCTTACCTAACCGTCAACTGATATGGGTAATTGTCATCGACATAATTTCAAAAAGTTATATCTCACTTTATAAAAATAAACGTACAGATATATCAATATGAAATTGGTGCATAACAATGGATATTCAAAACCAAATATTTGCCGTCCGGCAAACAGCCCAGGCGATTTCCTCAAATATCACCAATTACAACGAATCCCGATATAATGAGGATGATCACCCAATTCCTAATAATTTACTCCCACTCATCATCTGTAAAACCATACAGATGTGAGAATCAAACCTGGTAAATACATACCGTGGAGCAAGGGCTAATTGGGAAATCAGTTTTCTTTTAACAATACACAGCAAAACTGAAAACATGTAAATGTTTCGAAGGGGTATCCGGGTATTCTTAGTAATGCCTCTTCCATTCTCAGATTCCCAACTGTAACCGTATATTTCTTTGCCATCTTTCCAAATCCCTTTATATGTCTTTAGTCATTACCTTCTGTACACCCACTTAGGCTAAATGGTTTTCTTCCTTCCCTACCGTTCGGCACCAGCCTATGGTTTGGAAGAAGACTATCCAATAAGCGTAATAGGTGTACGTCCAAATCCTAGAAGCACTCGCAACCTGAGAGAACGTAATGATAAAAGACAACTGAATAAATCTTATTCCTATTTCTCCTGAACCAGAATCTATCCCCGAACTGGAACAAGTTCCTTCGAGTTCGTATATAACCATACGGTGGAGTATCCAATGAACTGTGGATCTTCGTAGTGATACAGAGTGTCCTGTTGAAATATAAAGGTGAAGTAGGTGTAGGGTTACTAGGCACACGCACAAGGGTCTATAAGGCATCAACCATGCCTGATTTAAAATTTAGCCGTGCCAAACAACTCTAAACCAAGATCTTAGACTAGAGATTAGGCGAAACAAAGTATGTTAAAGACTTTAACATATAAGAGTTTGGGATTACAACCTTTGTAGTCCGGTCCTTCACTTCATAAGCTCCGTATTGTGGTCCCTTCGCTGCGATCATCAAGTTCCGGACTCTCGAGAGGCTTCACGAAGAGAAAGATGCAAACTTGCTTCCGATCTTCGATAACAAAGATGATCTACCTTGAAGTTTCATTAACACAAGCTTTCACTCACAAATGAAGTGAACACCCTAATCTAAATTGCAAGAATAGATTAGGATGATGAAGTAGGATTTTAGCTCTCATTTGTTTTCTTTATCTCACTCATTTTCATCAGTAATGAAAAAGCTAGAAAGCTTTTCCATCAAGAACTCAAGAAAGAAGAAGAAGAATCCTTTTGCGATTAATGATGAATATCTCTAGTGTGAGGTTAGAAATGCAACCATGGTATAAGTGAGAAGACTTAACCTATGTAGAGAAACAACTATGGTTAACGGGTTGGGTTGGGTTAAGGAAATATCTTGTAAAATATCACAAAATATCCAAGTCAAAGTCAAAGCTTCATGAAGCTTCTTGAAAGCTTCATGAAAGCTTAACCCTAATCCAAACCTTAAGCACATTTATTCTCCACAAAACAAGTTGCATTTATAACCCTAACATGTTACAATATTATATATCACATATACAATATTTATTGTAACAAAATAAAATAATACAATTAACATATATCGCATATATATCAATGTATTACCCGAGTGAGAAAAAGAATCTTTAAGTGAGCATATATTAGTTAATATAATTTAATATATCAAATATATAATTATACATTAAATTATCAAATCAACACTTGATCCGATAATCCGGCTATTTCACAAATAACCGACTAATATAATCTCTATCAGTTCATCGAATCAACACTTGATCCGATGACCCGGCTATATCACATATACCCGGCCGATATCTCATATCGCGAAAATCCAAATACGGTATCACATACACGTATTGTTCTCGGTCCCACACATATCACATATGTGCTCCTACTCCGTTTTGCCTGAGTCAAGAAACCTCTGTGTAGGACTCTAAAGAATCGTCAATACGCCATCAGTAGGTGATGATCATATCAAACACCCACAAGCTGCAAGTGGTCAGCTAAACGTAACAGCCACACAGGTATTGAGCGATCAGAAGATCAACAAGCAAGCCTGTACATTCTCATGCGAATCCAATTAGTAACACTCCCGTACAGTCTGGTCTCTTCGTCTGATATGTCGCATATCTCGCCTAGGGGTGGTAAACGTCAGACACCTGTAGCTTGATAAGTCGTGTCTATATGAGGTCTATAACAGTTCGACAAACTACTGATAACACTTACCAGTAAATCTCAGCAACCCTGGCCATGGATTTCCAGTTATAGCCAATCGAACACAGGGCAACATAAACTCCCTATTGTAGGGTTCCTAGGCACCCCAAGGAGGTCTCACAAGGCATCAACCATGCCAATTTCAAAAATTACGGTGCCGAGAAACCCTAGTGTACGGATCGTTGGCTAGAATTTTAGGCGAAAAACAAACTAGTTAACACTTAACTACAAGAATACGGAAATACAACCTTTGTAGATCCGGTGCTCCACCTCCATAGCTCCGAAACGAAGTCCCCTCGCAGTCCAAATGAATTCCCGGGCTCTAGCGTCGGCTTCGTCGGAGAAATGGCGAGCTAGGTCGTCGATGTCCATGCCGAAGATGATCTACGTCGAGGCATCGCTAGATCAAGCTCCACCTTCACCAAGCCATGAAAACTTGTGAAGGAAACACACTCTACTACTTGGCAAGAGGTAGAGAATGAAGAAATAGGAGGTGGGTTCACTTTAGATTTGGATTTCTCACTCTTTTTCATCACTTGCCATTGATGGAGGCAAGCTTTCTTCACTTGAAGAAATGAAGAAGAAGAAGAAAGAATATATGATAAGTTATTTTAAAATAAAAACCAATATGATACTTATCATAATCTTAACCTTAGTTAGGTGTAGAGAATAAACCATGGTTAGGGTTAATGGTTAGGTTTAGGAAAAGAACAAGAATGGTCAAGCTTTCAACATATCATGATGTTTCCACAAAACTACAAAATAAGCCACCATTCTCATTATCTTTTCAAAATGAAATAAACAAATAAATGAATAAATAAATATGGATAAACAAAACCCTAATCATTAGTTTAACCATGGTTTAATTCTTTGCACTTAACCAAGTAAACATGTATCATCAAACATGATACAATCAAGTGCACAAAAGTATATCACATATACAACTTGTGAACTTCTAGTGAGAAAATCCATTTAAGTGAACCTATATTAGTTAATGTAAAGTGATATATCAAATATATAATTATTCATTAAATCATTAAAGCAACACTTGATTTAACGACCCGGTCATATCGCATATAACCGACTAATATTAACAGTAACAACTTATCGAATCAACACTTGATCCGATAACCCGGCTATATCGCATATAACCGATCAATGTCACATATCGCGAGAATCGAATACAGTATCACATACTGGTATCATTCTCGGTCCCGCACATATCTCATATGCGCTCCTATTTCGTTTCGCTTGAGCCAGGAAACCTCTGTGTAGGACTCTAAAGACTCGTCAATACGCCGGTAGCAGATGATGATCATATCAAACACCCACAAGCCGCAAGCGGTCTGCTAAACGTAACGGCCACCCGGGTATTGAGCGATCAGAAGATCGACGAGCAAGCCTGCTCACACTCCAGTGAATCCAACCAGTAACACTACCGTACAGTCCGGTCTGATCGTCTGATATGTCGCATATCTTGCCTAGGGGTGGTAAACGTCAGACCCCAATAGCTCGATAAGTCGTGTCGATATGAGGTCTATAACAGTTCGAGAAACTACTGGTAACACTTACCAGTAAATCTCAGCAACCCTGGCCAGGGATTTCCGGTTATAGCCAATCGAACACAGCGCAACATCAACCCCCTATACCGGGAGAGACGAATCCCCTCCTATCGCTCATTGCCTCCATGTGATTCGGGACTGTACCCAAAAGCCACCGTTTTGCACGCCCTCTTGGACGTGGTAAGGTGGAAATCAAAGCACAGTGGGAACCACACAAGACTCTATGACGATCTCGGGTCAACTGACTACTCTGTACCAGTGTCACCAGAGAACTGCCATCTGACGTAAGGTATAATATCATCTGGGAGTTCTCGGCGAGTCCGTCCAGTGTACCCAGTCTCTACTGAGCACCCGTATATCATCTCTGATGTCAAACACCAATGGATATGGGATCATCCATCGCCCATCTGTATGGGTCGAGAAGGTATACGCTAGTCTACTCTGGTATATCGATGCCCCGTCTCGATACACCCATGACTAGGGACTTTGAAGGATGTACCTATGGACTACCTTGTCCCCACTAGTATGATCTGCATCATAGTCCAGGTAGTCAAGTACACATCTTAAGGGCTTTACCAACATGTAACAGAGAGACAATCAGTGTACACGTTAAGGTAAAGAGCAACCAGATAGCATACTATCATGTCGAGCAAGAAAGTCCTCCCTATATATGTCCAAGCATCCACTACAATATACATCCTATGTATAGTAATGGCCTCTAGGGCATACGTATAACTAACAATCTCCTACTTGCACTAGGGCCATTTGATAGCAGTGGTTGTAGTATCTCTTACTCAACCATCCCATAAAAATCTCTCTCTGGGAACAGGCCTTTGTGAGTGGATCCGCTGTGTTGTCCTCTGAGTCTACTCTCCAAACCTCGACACCCTGGAGATCATCCATCTCCATGATCGGGTGACACTGCCTTAGAATATGTCTGGATCACTGATGGGACCGGCGTTCCTTGGCATAAGCCACAACTCCATTGTCACATAATGGGAAGAACAAAGTTCATCTTATGAACTAATATTCACCCAGACTGCCTCTTTGGTAGCATCTTAAGTAGCGATGTATCCTGCCTTTATCGTCTAGTATGCCACGGTATCTAGCTTGGAACTCTTCCAACATACCGTCCCTTTACTAAGGGAAAAGACAATGCCTGTGACTGACATTCAGTCGTCTTTATCACCCTGGAACCCTTCCAGTGATTCTCCCCAGGATCAACTGATGCCATCTCACTACAACTAGTGAGTAGCCTAACATCCATTTAGATCTATCTCATAGATCCAAAATCCAGGATTTAGTAGGTATCACTTTGATCCTATGTGGAGAGTCATTGTGATAAGCGGAGATTGATCGAGCGTAGCATAGGAAACTCTTTCCCTATCAAGAGTATGTCATCCACGTACTCTACGAGGATCATCACCATACTCCCTACTACCTTTTTGTTTATACAAGGTTCATCTACCATTTTGATGATGTCAACTTCTTTGACTAATCCATCAAAACAGATGTTCCAACTCCGCGATGCCTGCTTTATCACATAAAACATCTTGCACACGTTTCCGCTGCTCCCACTGTCTACGAGGCACTCTGGCTGTGTACTTATAGACGCTCTATTCTAAAACATCATTTAGAAAAGCTGTCATGACACCCAACCACCAGATATCGTAGTCATGGTATGTAGCCGTGGTAAGTAGGATCTGGATGTACTTAAGCATAGGCACTGGAAAAGGTTTCATCATTATCCATGCCTGGTCGATGATGACAACCTTTAACATGTCTAGCTTTGAAAGTCTCAACTTTTCCAAGTATACCAAGTAATCTTCTCAAGATATACTTGCTCCTGATGGGGATTGAACCCTTCAGATATAGCAACCAAAGTCCATATTTTGTTGGTGTATAAGGATTCCATCTCAGATCACTAAGCATCCAGCCATTCTTACAGAGTCCCACTCCTGATGGCCAGGTCGAAACTAGTTGGGTCATCATCTCATGATGCAATCCTCGCTCCCACTGTCATAGAGTAACCGAAGTATCTCTCAGGTGGGTGAGGAACCCTACTAGATCGGCGGAGAGGCTGAGGTTCGTTGGTAACTATTGAATCCTTTGGTTTTATCAAATCATCTGCTGTAGTTTGTATAGCTGGAACCTTTCCAGTTCTACATAACTGACATTGCCTCGAGTTTGTCCGGATTTTGCTTTTAGACATAGGCCGGACAACCCCAAATCTTAACTAACTTAAGATATGGGCTCTTCCCTTTCCATATCACATATGAAGTGGTAGGCATTGATTTGATTCGAACCTAATTCAATAGGTATGCATCTTCTCAAGTGCATAACTCCCAAAAGGAAAATAGGAAACTCAGTAGTACTCATCATAAAGCATACCTTATCATATAGGGTGTGATTGCTCCACCCCGATATACCATCGTGCTATGGTGTATACGGAGGAGTAATGCTGAGAGAGAATCTCATTCTCCTTTAGAATAGTCCAGGATTTCCGTGCTCAAGTATTCTCCTCCTTGATCTCATCAAAGGACATAATACTTATACCCGTTTTGGTTCTCTACTTCTAAATCATATTCTGTGAATATCTCAAAAGGTTCGGACTTGTGTTTGAACAGGAACATATGTCTGAATCTTGAGAGATTATCAAAGAATGTAATGAAGTAAAAAGAACTGGTCTTGGCATGTGTAGACAGGGGACCTACATACATCAACATGTATCATCCCAAGAGTTCACTAACTCTTTCTCTGTTTTCAATAAACAGAGCTGTGGTCATGTTATCTCTGTGACATGACTGGCAAGTTTCACAAGATGTAAATTCAAACTCATTTAAATATGCATCTTTATGTAACTTCAGCTAGTCGGGTCACATTGATATGACCTAGTCTACAATGCCTCAAGAAGAATTCGTTCATTTCTGAACTCTTCCTCTTGTGTGTGTTCTGTATACTAAAGAACTGTAGTTTGATTTAGAACATCAACGCTTTTAGATAACGTGCCTGAACCGATCATTTCTTTACAAAATTTTATCATTTCTTTACTGATAAAAAGACTGATGTGATTTTGTATATCAGGTTCGGTATCTAATAACATTCGTTCAGAATCAATGTATTGGTAATACAGGGTGACAGTGACCAACAGACTTGGCTGCAACACTTGCCCCGTTTTCTGCCTTATGAAACTTATCACCCGTTCTCAGTTCTCTACCTTTCTGTAGCCCTATGTAACATATTACATATCTGGGATCCTGATCTGGTATCACATACCCAGGACGTAGAGGATACAGAGAAACAGTTCTTTGTAATGAACACACCCGAAGATGATGCATCAGCATGCACTCTCTTCGTTTGGGCGGCACAGGAATTCTGGTAATCCCCAATTTCCTGCTCTGTCTTATAACAATTATAAGGTGGAGCGGGACCAACGTTCCTCAGCTCAGTATAACAAGCGGGTTCGGTCAATAATCCGTATTATTATCTTGATTAAGGCGTGATATGGTCGCTACCTGGAGAGAGAGAGAAGAAAACACTCAGCATGCGCTCTAGCAAGAATAGATTGGTTATTATTTTATCTAATCAGGATGGCTCCCACTGCTTTTTATCAAATCTTCCTTCAAACCCTAAAAGGAAAGACTAGCCGGGATTAATTACACACTACAAGTTCGCCAATCTTTCAGCCAGGCCAGCGTCGGTACTTTGAGGGAGGTCCCCCGTGCTTTCGCACGAACCTAATTAATGTAAACCTCGTTTTCCCATAGGCGTAACCTCGTTAACACCTTTCTAGACACCTACTTGATTGGCTAATTGTAATGTGTAAAACTCTCCCAGGAGTAACTCTTACTCGCAGCGGGTATCGGGATCCTACTATCTCATAGAAGGTATGCAATCTCATTGCAAATTTCAACACTTGAAATTCCCGATAATATTTTGCCCCTAGCATCCTATGACCTTGACGGAGGCCAAACTACCCATAGTCCGCTAGTCAAGTTCAACCCGTCATTTCCTGATTGAATTAAACCCACCCGCACGACCCTTGACGGAGGCCAAACAACGCCGTACGAATACCCTAATCCAATCGCATCATATGCTAGCAGATAAGCACTAGTTAGCTACCGTACACTACGCCTTGACGGAGGCCAAACAACCGCAGCACGAATACTAACTAGTACGTATCTGAAATGACGGAGGGCTACGACAGGTTTTTCTGAAAACCTATTGCGTAATGAACTTGATATCGTTGTAGAATCAAATGATTTTAAAAATGGAATGTTTTTTAGGCTTTTCTAGTTTTGCTAAAGGAGTCACTCCCGGTGAAGGGATCGTCGGTCCTTTCCTCGTCGAATGAGGTGCAGGATATATCATATATATCACTGTGCAAAGCAGAAACTATAGAAGCTATCAAAAGACAAACCGAGTGTGTAGCATCTGCCAGTTATTGCTAAAGGAGTCACTCCCGGCGAAGGGATCTCGGTCCTTTCCTTATCGAATAAGGTGCAGGATATATCATATATACCGCTGTGCAAAGCAAGAACTGTAGCTACCTGTTTTAATTTTGAAATTCGATTCTACAACATCTTTAGGTTCCTTTTATTTCATTAATCTCATTAATGAAGTCCCATCATTTAAATACCTAAACATCACAGATAAATACGACGTACACTTATGCCATCCGCATTCGCCTCGATGTCCCCTCGTGCACCGTTAGGTTAGGTAACTAACGGCAGAGCGGGGCAGGGCTAGCGCGGGTGTAAAACATAAGTAACGTCTATATAATATATCATATATACTATATACTGTATCTATCACAGAACATCACATTATCTCATCACAGATATCGCAGCAGAAGAATCATATGAAATATTGGATATACTAGGACGTCCGTGTTTTCAATACGAGCCAGTATAAAACACGGATTCCACGGTCGCGATGAATAGCCAAACCCACACCCCTAGACCCCTACGAGAGCGGCAAGCAACCCTACCAATTCTAGAGTTAGGAGACCCGGACTCGACTCCTCGAGTTAGTCTCCCACTGGACTCCAGAACCCGGTTACTTGTGCTCCCCTCCTTGGGTCTATCCTAGTGCGGAAAAGTAAATAATATACAAACGGTGACATCTTCCGCAACCTGGAAGTGCCCCAATAAAAGAATATTACATACAAGTTTTTACATGAATGAAAATGAAAAACACTTATCTCACATAAAAACCCCCGGCTATTCAAACACGACGATCCAATATAACATATCCAGCAACACATAACATCACATATCATCAACGTAAGTAAATATGCGTATCCCAATTGTCGTTGACATATAGCAACGAAACCGGCGATATCACATATTACACTTACGATCACAGAAAAGAAAGTGTAAAACTACAACAGTTGGAATCCGCAATCTCCATAGACATCGCATGCCTAATCAAATGAATACCTTAGACATCACATGCCTAACAATTATAAACCCCGCATTTTAGTCTCGAAATCGAAAACACTTTTCAATACCAAGTCGTGCAATTCAACAATATTCCCGACATCCTGATCGAATGCTCGTCGCAAACTTCAGTAGGCGGCCGCACCCCCGACGCCGTCGACGAAGTGCACCAAGGCGGAACACCGCTACCGGGAGCACCCGAACGGATGCTTTCGGCGACGGGGTTCTCCTACAGTCACTTGGTCGGGGCTATGGAGTGAGGCTGTCTATTAAGTTTACCCGGCGAGTATCCGCGTACGCTACGTGATTGCGACGGACTTTTGATCACATCAAAATTCCGTGGCAACCGATCAAGTGAGACTAAACTGCTACGTTTATAACATTCATTCAGTTATCTCATAACTTCTTGTGAATTCCAATTATTGTATCACATTCCAGATAATTAGAAAATGTTAAACTTTCCGATCGAACATTCAAACACCCAAGTTTTCCCGATACAGATCAACACATGAAACAAGTCTAAAAACATTCAGTTCGTTCCTCAGTACCAACGGTCCAGCCGTAGAAGGGTCAAGCCAACGCCTCACATGTGGCACGCCGTACTGCCCCAAACCCGAAGGTTCAAAGGGCAGTTCAAGACGGTCACATAATCGAGTTAAGGTTTGTTGTCTTCTAGAGGGACCATCGCGTTACTTGCACTACTTAGAACGTCGTTAAACTACGGAAAGATCCAACACTTGGAAATTTCCCGACAGGGGAAAAGTTGGGTATTTATATCCGATCGAACTTTTTAACATATTCTAAAATTTATCCGGAAACCCACATAGACAAAATCTGATAAACCCGATCGAATCATCGAAGCTCCAAAACATCCCAGATTATTCAACTCTTGAATAAATATTAAAAATTCCCAGAAAAACCAGCATAAGAAATCATGAATTACTGTACAAAAATTATAGGACAATCTAATAATTAGGCCGCGGAACCGCCGCATAAGCAGGGCTTATGCCGCGGTTCCGCCGCACTCTGGAAGCTTCACTCGAAAAATTTTGCATCGTAATTCTTAGAATTCCCTGCTGAATTTTTTAGCAATTTTTAATTTGGAAAAATCCACGTTTTCAGAAAAAGTCCAGAGAGCGTGGAAAAATGGGGTTTCGGGTTCGATCGGATTTCAAACTCCGTCTAGACTTCGCCTAAGGCCCTAGCTAGGCTCTGATACCACTGTAGGATTCCTAGGCACCCCAAGGAGGTCTCACAAGGCATCAACCATGCCAATTTCAAAAATTACGGTGCCGAGAAACCCTAGTGTACGGATCGTTGGCTAGAATTCTAGGCGAAAAAAAAACTAGTTAACACTTAACTACAAGAATATGGAAATACAACCTTTGTAGATCCGGTGCTCCACCTCCATAGCTCCGCAACGAAGTCCCCTCACTGTCCAAATGAATTCCCGGGCTCTAGCATCGGCTTCGTCGGAGAAATGGCGAGCTAGGTCGTCGATGTCCATGCCGAAGATGATCTACGTCGAGGCATCGCTAGATCAAGCTCCACCTTCACCAAGCCATGAAAACTTGTGAAGGAAACACACTCTACTACTTGGAAAGAGGTAGAGGATGAAGAAATAGGAGGTGGGTTCACTTTAGATTTAGATTTCTCACTCTTTTTCATCACTTGCCATTGATGGAGGCAAGCTTTCTTCACTTGAAGAAATGAAGAAGAAGAAGAAAGAATATATGATAAGTTATTTTAAAATAAAAAGCAATATGATACTTATCATAATCTTAACCTTAGTTAGGTGTAGAGAATAAACCATGGTTAGGGTTAATGGTTAGGTTTAGGAAAAGAATAAGAATGGTCAAGCTTTCAACATATCATGAAGTTTCCACAAAACTACAAAATAAGCCACCATTCTCATTATCTTTTCAAAATGAAATAAACAAATAAATGAATAAATAAATATGGATAAACAAAACCCTAATCATTAGTTTAACCATGGTTTAATTCTTTGCACTTAACCAAGTAAACATGTATTATCAAACATGATACAATCAAGTGCACAAAAGTATATCACATATACAACTTGTGAACTTCTAGTGAGAAAATCCATTTAAGTGAACCTATATTAGTTAATGTAAAGTGATATATCAAATATATAATTATTCATTAAATCATTAAATCAACACTTGATTTAACGACCCGGTCATATCGCATATAACCGACTAATATTAACAGTAACAACTTATCGAATCAACACTTGATCCGATAACCCGGCTATATCGCATATAACCGATCAATGTCACATATCGCGAGAATCGAATACAGTATCACATACTGGTATCATTCTCGGTCCCGCACATATCTCATATGCGCTCCTATTTCGTTTCGCTTGAGCCAGGAAACCTCTGTGTAGGACTCTAAAGACTCGTCAATACGCCGGTAGCAGATGATGATCATATCAAACACCCACAAGCCGCAAGCTGTCTGCTAAACGTAACGGCCACCCTGGTATTGAGCAATCAGAAGATCGACGAGCAAGCCCGCTCACACTCCAGTGAATCCAACCAGTAACACTACCGTACAGTCCGGTCTGATCGTCTGATATGTCGCATATCTTGCCTAGGGGTGGTAAACGTCAGACCCCAATAGCTCGATAAGTCGTGTCGATATGAGGTCTATAACAGTTCGAGAAACTACTGGTAACACTTACCAGTAAATCTCAGCAACCCTGGCCAGGGATTTCCGGTTATAGCCAATCGAACACAGCGCAACATCAACCCCCTATACCGGGAGAGACGAATCCCCTCCTATCGCTCATTGCCTCCATGTGATTCGGGACTGTACCCAAAAGCCACCGTTTTGCACGCCCTCTTGGACGTGGTAAGGTGGAAATCAAAGCACAGTGGGAACCACACAAGACTCTATGACGATCTCGGGTCAACAGACTACTCTGTACCAGTGTCACCAGAGAACTGCCATCTGACGTAAGGTATAATACCATCTGGGAGTTCTCGGCGAGTCCGTCCAGTGTACCCAGTCTCTACTGAGCACCCGTATATCATCTCTGATGTCAAACACCAATGGATATGGGATCATCCATCGCCCATCTATATGGGTTGAGAAGGTATACGCTAGTCTACTCTGGTATATCGATGCCCCGTCTCGATACACCCACGACTAGGGACTTTGAAGGATGTACCTATGGACTACCTTGTCCCCACTAGTATGATCTGCATCATAGTCCAGGTAGTCAAGTACACATCCTAAGGTCTTTACCAACATGTAACAGAGAGACAATCAGTGTACACGTTAAGGTAAAGAGCAACCAGATAGCATACTATCATGTCGAGCAAGAAAGTCCTCCCTATATATGTCCAAGCATCCACTACAATATACATCCTATGTATAGTAATGGCCTCTAGGGCATACATATAACTAACACCTATACCGGGAGAGACGAATCCCCTCCTATCGCTCATTGTCTCCATATGATTCGAGACTGTACCCAAAAGCCACCTTTTTGCACGCCCTCTTGGACGTGGTATGATGGAAATCAAAGCATAGTGGGAATGACACAAGACTCTATGACGATCTCGGGTCTACAGACTACTCTGTACCAGTGTCACCAGAGAACTGCCATCTGACGTGAGGTATAATACTATCTGGGAGTTCTCGGCGAGTCCGTCCAGTGTACCCAGTCTCCACTGAGCACCCGTATACCTTCTCTGATGTCAAACACCAATGGATATGGAATCATCCATCGCCCATCATATGGGTCAAGAAGCACATACGCTAGTCTACTCTGGAGTATCGATGCCCTGTCTCGGTACTCCCACAACTAGGAACATTTGAAGGATGTACTTGGCCACTACAGTGGCCCCACTGGTATGATCTCATCATAGTCCCAGTAGTCGAGTACATATCCTAAGGGCTTTATCAACATGTAACATAGAGACAATCAGATTACATGTTGAGATAAAGTACAACCAGATAGCATACTGTCATGTCGAGCAAGAAAGTCCTCTCTATATATGTCGAAGCATCCATTACAATATACATCATATGTACAGTAATGGCCTCTAGGGCATACATATAACTAACAATCTCCCACTTGCACTAGGGCCATCTGTTGTGGTATCACATACCCAACAATTAGCTGTGGTTGAAGTATCTCATACTCAACCATCCCATAAAAAGTCTCTACTGGGAAAAAGGCCATTGTGAGTGGATCCGCGCTGTTGTCCTCTGTGTCTACTCTCCTAAACTCGATCTACCTGGAGATCGGCCATCTCCATGATCAGGTGATACTGCCTTAGAATAATATCTGGATTTCTGATGGGACGGAGGTTCCTTGGCTTAAGCCATAACTCCATTGTCACATAATGGTTGGAACGGAGTTCATCTCATGAACTTATATATCCAGACTGCCTCTTTGGTAGCATCCTTGGTAACGATGTATCTTGCCTTCAATCATCTAGTAAGTCACGGTATCTAGGTTGGAACTCTTCCAACATACCGTCCCTCCACTAAAGGTAAAGACAATGCCTGCGACTGACATTCAGTCGTCCTTATCACCTTGGAACTTTTCCGGTGATTCTCCCCAAGATCGATTGATACCATCTCACAACACCTAGTGAGAATCCAAACATCCATTTAGATCTATCTCATAGATATAAAACCTAGGATTTAGGAGGTATCACTTTGATCCTATATGGAGAATCCTTGTGATAAGCGGAGATTGACCGAGCGAAGCATAGGAGATTCCTTCCCTATCAAGAGTATGTCATCCACGTACTCTACGAGGATCACTACCATACTCTCTACTACCTTTTTGTATATACAAGGTTCATCAACCATTTTAATGAAGTCAAACTCTTTGACTACCATATCAAAATAGATGTTCCAACTCTGCGATGCCTGATTTATCACATAAAACATCTTGCACACGTTTCTGCTGCTCCCACTGTCAACGAAGCCCTCTGGCTGTGTACTTACAGACGCTCTCTTCCGAATCAACATTTAGAAAAGCAGTCATAACACCCAACTGCCAGATATCGTAGTCATGGTATATAGCCGTGGCAAGTAGGATCTGGATGGACTTAAGCATTGCTTTGAAACTCTCAACTTTTCCATGTACACCAAGTAATCTTCTCAAGATATACTTGCTCCTTATGGGGATTTAACCCTTCAGATAAAGCAACCAAAGTCCATACTTTTTTGGTGTATAAGGATTCCATCTCAGATCGCTAAGCATCCAGCCATTCTTACAGAGTCCCACTCCTGATGGCCTGCTTGAAATAAGTTGGGTCATCATCTCATGATGCAATCCTCGCTCCCACTGTCATAGAGAAAACTGAAGTATCACTCATGTGGATGAGGAACCCTACTAGATCGGCGGAGAGGCTGAGGTTCATTGGAAACTATTGAATCCTCCGGGTTTACCAAATCATCAGTTGCAATTTGTATAGCTGGAACTCCTTCCAGTTCTACTTCATGACCACTAATTTCTTCACAAGAAATTTCCTTTCACAAAGGTGGCATGTGGAGAAACAAAATATCTTTTGTTCTTCGGTTAGGTAGAAGATATTCCCTTGCGAATGCTTGGGGTATCCAACAAACTTCTACAGAACTAACTTTTCTTCGAGCTTGTCCGGACTATGCTTTTAGACATAGGCTGGACAACCCCAAATCTTAACAAACTTAAGATATGGGCTCTTCCCTTTCCATATCACATATGAAGTGGTAGGTAACTGATTTGATTGGAACCCTATTCAATAGGTATGCAGCTTCTCAAGTGCATAACTCCCAAAAGGAAATAGGAAACTCAGTAGTACTTATCATAAAGCACACCATATCACATAGGGTACTATTGCCCTGCCCCGATACGCAGACGTGCTATGGTGTATTCGAAGGAGTAATGCTGAGAGAGAATCTCATTCTCCTTTAGAATAGTCCAGGAATTCCATGCTCGAGTATTCTCCTCCTTGATCTCATCAAAGGACATAATACTTATACCCAGTTTTTGTGGTTCTCTACTTCAAACTTATATTCATTGAATTTCTCAAAAGTTTCGGACTTGTGTTTCAACAGGAACATATGTCTGAATCTTGAGAGATTATCAGTGAATGTAATGAAGTTCAAAGAACCTGTCCTGGCATGTGTAGACAGGGGACCTTCATACATCAGCATGTATCAATCCCAAGAGTTCACTAACTCTTTCTCTGTTTCCAATAAACAGAGCTGTGGTCATCTTATCTTTGTGACATGACCGACAAGTTTCACAAGATGTAAATTCAAACTAATTTAAATATGCATCTAAGTGTAACTTCAGCTAGTCGGGTCGCATTGATATGACCTAGTCTACAATGCCTCAAGAAGGATTCGTTCATTTCTGAACTCTTCCACTTGTTTGTGTTCTGTATACTAAGAACTGTAGTTTGATTTAGAACGCCAATGCTTTTAGATAACGTGCCTGAACCGATCAACTCTTGATATAGGAAATGTTCAAAACATTATCTAACAATACAAAATTATATCCTTCTTTACTAATAAAGAGACTGATATGATGTTGTGTATCAGGTTTGGTATCTAATAACATTCTTTCAGAATCAATGTATTCTGGTAATACAGGGTGATAACTGCCAACAGACTTGGCTGCAACACTTGCACCGTTTCTATCTCATGAAACTTATCACCCGTTCTCAGTTCTCTACCTTTCTGTAGCCCATGTAACATATTACATATATGGGATCCTGATCCGGTATCTCATACCCAGGACGTAAAGTATACTGAGAAACATTTCACTGTAATGAACACACCGAAGATGATGCATCAGCATGCACTTTCTTCGTTTGGGCGGAACGGGAATTCTGGTAATCCTCAATTTCCTGCTCTGTCTTATAACAATTATAAGTTGGAGCGGGACCAACGTTCCCTAGCGCAGTATAACAAGCGGGTTTGGTCAATACATCCGTATTATTATCTTGATTAAGCCATGATATTGTCGCAACTAGGAGAGAGAGAGAAGAAAACACTCAGCGTGCGCTTTTACAAGATTAGATTGATTATCAATTTATCTAATACGGATGTCTCCCACTGTTTTAGTTAAATCTTCCTTCAAAACCTAAAAGGAAAGACTAGCCGGGATTATTTACAAGCTATAAGTTCGCCAATCTTTCAGCCAGGCCAATGCCGGTACTTTGAGGGAGGTTCCCCGTGCTTTCGCACGGACTTAATTAAAGTAAACTTCATTTTCCTAGGGGCGTAACCTCGTTAACACCTTTCTAGACATCTACTTGATCGGCTAATTGTAATGTGTAAAACTCTCCCAGGAGTAACTCTTTCTCGCAGCGGGTATCGGAATCCAACTATCTCATAGAAGGTATGCAATCTCATTGCAAATTTCAACACTTGAAATTCCCAATAATATTTTTCTCCAAGCGTCCTATGACCTTGACAGAGGTCAACAAACCATAGACAGCTAGTCAAGTTCTACCCATCATTTCCTGATTGAAGTAAACCCACCCGCATGACCCTTGACAGAGGTCAATAAGGTCGGACGACTACCCTAAATCAATCTCATCATATGTTTATACAGATAAGCACTAATCAGCTACCGCACACTACGCCTTGTGTCATGACCAAAAGTTCGGCCCGTGACCGGCACTTAACCACGTAACATCTATAGGCGTAACGCGACTAAGTAAGCCGAAACCCAGAAATCAAAACCCTTTTAAATATAGCGTGTTTAAGACATTTTTATAGAAGCATTTGTAAAATGTTTAGAAAACTTTAATTAATTTAGTAGAAATCCTTTTTAAGTTCAAGTGTTATTTAATAGTTTGGCAACATTTCTTTTATAAGAGTTTTTCCCGGAAATCGGAAAAAGGCAAGGTGTAGTAGAAGTAACATGTGAAATGAATAGAGTATCACAATATGATATACGACGCCGTAGCGAAGAATGAGCAGTAAAGTGAATACAAATATCATAAAAGAAAAGACAGCATAAATAAAGTCGACTCACAGCGAGCTCGACACCAGAGTACAAAATAACATACATCGCCCTCACAACTGTCTCTAAGTCAATACATGAAGGTAGATAGAGAATACTAGATACATCAATATACAACTGAAAGGTAAACAGATACCGTACAAAACCCACCTAATAGCAAAAGGGCTAACACGCCTCAGTAATGGTATCAGTGTTAAACGATGCGGTAAACTGCCAGCCGCGAGTACTCCAATGGGAAACCTGCAAGCACTGTGGCACAACGGGGGTGAGTTGCCAACTCGTGAATAGTAGATAACATATGAAGGTAATCGCGAGTATGCACGTGCTGCGATACTCTAACCTATGCCAACAGATAAACATCTCTATGATGTACTGAATGCTCAATATCATGCAACAAGTGCGATCTAATAATCATCTCTATGTGATGGGCAAGATATGTGATAATCAGGCATGGCGATGCAATCTAACAGCCCTATATATGATGAGCAGGGTACGCCATGATATGCAAGAATGTGTACTCTATCAGGTATACTAGCTACATGATGAGATGTCAAGTACTGAATGCTGAGTATGGAAAGGAATAATATCTACACGGAATATCAACGTGGAAAATAATTGGTGTCTATCAATACACCAAAACCCAGTACAACTCAAGCGCCGTCACCCACATCGGTCCTCAAATCCTGTAATCTCATAAAATCGGGAGTGCCCATCACCGGCACTCAAAATATCATAAAATCAGCCGTGTCCAGCATCGACACGCAAATCCTCCAATATGGGGCGTCCATCCATCGGATCTGCCCACGGGCTCCGTCTACGGAATCGGCCCTCGGCCCCGGCAGTACGCGTCGTCCCATATCCATCAATCGACTCTGGTCAGTATCCTCCAGATAACCGCCAGGTCCAACCAATCACCGGTAGGTAGTAGTCCCTCCGCCGGGCTCACCGTCTAACAATACGAGTCTTCTCGCCCCGGGGTACCGTACTGGGTCCATCATGTACCCGCAATCGGTGCCTACCTCTCCTCGAATCGGGTATACTCACACAAGCTCTCTGGAACCGAGAAAACTCATGGTGGACGCACTAAAATATCATATCAAGGGAAACCGGGTTTTTAAACAGTGCGTATTTTCTTAAAATAGTACTCCGGTTCGCAAATCCAGAAATCACATAATTCAAATCCAATACGTAAATCTATGCAATGTGTCGTATGACACCACGAGTAAAAGAAAGGGAGAACCGCTCTTTTTTAAAAGATCCAGTTTTGAAAATATCGTTTGCGGTCCCTTACTTTTAAATCAAGTCAATATCATCCATGTATGTAACATATGAATGTGGGTATAGGTATGGTTATGTGATGTATATGTGCCTAAGTATGAATATATATGATGTATGTGGCACAAGTATGGATATGTGATGTATATGTGCCCAAGTATGAAAATATGTGATGTATATGATATGAATATACATGTGATAGTATGCGGAAAATCATGACAACGTCAAATAAGCAGAATCAATATGATATGCGGTTTATAGCAATCCTATAATGTGAGTGTCATGGCAATCACAAACGGTGTGACTGTAGCATATAAATCGTGCTCGTGCAACTTGGACCGTTTGTGACAGTGCAGTGTTCTATACTACCAGTATATCTATATGGACACTCATGACTACAAATCCTATTACGCCCTGACGCTTAACGCCATACGGGCGATTTCCCCGTAGATGTTAAATCTACTCACCTGGTCATGTGCTAAGTATAGCCGACCACCTGCTTCCCTTTCCTGGCGAGGTCTGACGTACCCGCCTGTGAACCTGGAATTTACACAAGAAATCCAATTATATAAGCAAGAATTTCGCAAAACGCGATATCGGAACAAAACAAGAAACTCGCATCGCGAATCAACGCGCGTGTGTGCGTACGCTGAAACGTGTGTGCACGCGTCTACGACTCATCCCGACACGCCGCGATACGCTGAAAATCACAGAAACCACTCGCGTATCGCGCGTATCGCGCAAACTAAAAACACCAGAAAATGATATATCGTACCAGATCCAACCCAGTTTAAAATATCACAAAACTATATATATCGTGGACCTACAAAATGTAGCAGACACCCACCCTAAAAACCCTATCTCCTATCTCATAAGTTTGGCCGCAATTTGCGGCCAGATCGATAATTTCGGCGGTCAAAGGTTGGAGTGGTGGGGTCGGGCTCTGGTGGTGGGGACAGGGTGTCAGTAGTAGGCTATGGTCCATTCAAATTTATTCTGGACTCACTGGGGTAACAGCAGAGTTTAAAAAGCTAAGATTTTGCTTAAAAACGTCAAATTTTGCACAATTTGAAAACTTAGGGTACTTTTGTGCAATCTGGGGTTTACCTAGGTTCACAAGGCCCTAACAACACTTAATTAACCTAGTCTAGCCAAAACTAACCTTACTTAAACAAAGTTTACACTAAACACCACAAATATCACTAAAAACACACAATCTAGCACTAACAACCACCAATTTACACTAATTAAGCTAAACCGACACACAAGTCTAGCATACAAGCAAGTGGAGCTCAGTGGTTATACCTCACTTGACCCTATGAGGCTGGGTCAGGGGAACAAGAGAAGAAGAAGAAGCTGCTACTGCTGTTGCTGCTCCAGATGCTGTTGTTGTTGCTGTTGTTACTGCTACTGTTGATGCTGCTGCTTGTTGTTGCTGTTGGTGTTGTTATTGCTGATGTTGATGTTGTTGATGTTGTTGATGTGGTGTTGGGGCTGCTGTTACATGTGTTGCTGCTGCTGCAAGGAGCTGCTGCTGTTGCTTGGTGTTGCTGCTGCTGGGGCTGAAGCTGCTGCTGGTGTTGTTGTTGCAGCTGCTGCTTGCAACTTCTGTTGCTGCTGCTGATGCAGCTGTGTGTGTGTGTGAGTGAGAGAGTGAGTGAGTGAGATATGAGAGTGTGACCAAACAAAAGAAATGATAATGCACAAGGTCAAGCCCCCATTTCTCTCTCTCATGCCACATTAAATGCAAGCATGGGCTTGCCATGATGCACTCTCTCTCTCCCTCTCATTTAATGCAAGCATGGCTTTGCCATGATGCATTCACTCTCTCTCAAGTCAACCAACATAAAATTTAAATCCCTTTTTATAAAAAAAAACATAACCTTAATTAAAATCATGTTAACTTAATAATGGTGGGGTTAACCTACCATGTTTGTTAAACATGGTTTAACACAAATTTTAACCCTTGTTTACATGCACAAGTTTGTGCAAGCCTAGGAAAATTCTGGAAAAATATTTATTAAATTTGAAAATTTATTTGAAAACCAATTTGGTAAACTTTTTATTAAAATTCACATATTAAAAAAATAATTAGCCACTAAACACATCCTAGGGTGTTACAATCTTCCCCCCTTAAAGAAATTCGTCCCCGAGTTTAAAATATAAAGCAACGCATACCTTCAAAGAGATGAGGGAACTTCTTCCGCATCTCACCCTCGGCCTCCCAAGTGATCTCTTCACCATTTGGGCTACGCCAAAGCACCCTCACTGATAGCAAGACCTTCGATCTAAGTTTCTTCACCTGCCGGTCCAAGATCACCACTGGCTGCTCGGTGAACGTAAGATCGCGCTCGAGCTGAACGGTCTGATGCTGAATCATGTGCGGAGGGTCATGTAGGTATCTGCGAAGCATCGACACGTGGAATACGGGGTGGACATCTGGGAAGTCGGGTGGAAGAGCCAAACGATAAGCTACTGCGCCCACACGCTCGAGGATCTCGAAGGGACCTATGAACCTGGGGCTAAGCTTCCCCTTCCGTCCAAACCTCATCACTCCCTTCATCGGAGAGACCCTCAGAAACACGTGATCGCCAACTGCGAACTCTAATCTGCGGCGGCACCTGTCAGCATTCGATCTCTGCCTGCTCCGAGCTGTCCTCATCCTGTCTCGAATCAGCTGTATCTTCTCAGTCGTCTCATGTACGATCTGTGGCTCCAAAATACTGCCCTCGCTGAGCTCTGTCCAACAGACGGGCGATCTACATCTCCTCCCATACAAAGCCTCGAAAGGTGCCATCTGAATAGTATCCTGGAAACTATTGTTGTAGGAAAACTCTATCAAGGGTAAATGATGATCCCAGCTACCACCAAAGTCTAAAACGCAAGCTCGGAGCATTTCCTCGAGAGTCTGAATAGTCCGCTCTGACTGGCCGTCGGTCTGCGGATGAAACGCTGTGCTGAAACTCAAGCGGGTACCCAAAGCCTCCTGAAGCCTCTGCCATAGTCGGCTGGTGAACTGGGTGCCTCTGTCGGACACAATACACGTCGGGACTCCATGCAGTCGTACTATCTCGTCGATATAAATCTGGGCATACTGAGCAAATCCGAAAGTCGTCTTCACTGGAAGGAAGTGAGCCGCTTTCGTCAAACGATTCACGATCACCCAAATGGAGTCATACCCTCGCCTAGTCCTGGGTAGACCCACAACGAAATCCATCGAAATCTGTTCCCATTTCCACTCCGGAATGGGTAACGGTTGTAGCTCTCCTGCCGGCGTCTGGTGCTCGGGCTTGACTTGCTGACAAGTCAGGCATCTAGACACGAAATTCACGATGTCCCTCTTCATTTCGTCCCACCAGTAAACATTTCTCATATCATGGTACATCTTGGTGGAACCGGGATGGACGCTGTACACCGATCGATGTGCCTCCTCAAGAATCTCACGCCGCAGTCCCTCAATATCCAGTACGCACAGTCTAGTCCCAAATCGCAGTATCCCCTGATCATCGATCACAAACTCGGAAAATCTGCCCTCTCCAATTTGTGTCATGATCTCTGAACATCGGTCATCACTGTGTTGTGCCTCATATATACGGTCAAGAAACTGTGGGCGTGCACGAACATGCGCAAGCTGTCCCCCGATCGGCATGAACTCGAACTGCACTCGGCCATCGCATAATATCTGCCAATATGCCGACGACTGCCTCTGCACTGCGCTCAAACAAGATAGACTACCCCCGGGACTCTTGCTCAAAGCATCTGCCACTACATTAGCCTTACCCGGGTGATACAAGATCTCGCAATCGTAGTCCTTCACTAACTCCATCCATCGGCGCTGTCGGAGATTCAGGTCCCGCTGCTGAAATATATACTTTAAACTCTTGTGATCAGTGAATATCTGGCACGAATCGCCATAGAGGTAATGTCGCCAGATCTTATATGCAAAGACCACTGCGGCCATCTCCATATCGTGGGTAGGGTAGTTCTGTTCATGTCTCTTCAACTGCCGCGAAGCATACGCGATCACCCTGTCATGCTGCATCAATACGCACCCTAGCCCCACTCGCGAAGCGTCACAATAGACTGCAAAACCGCCTGATCCTGAAGGCAACGATAGCACTGGCGCTGTAGTCAAACAAGTCCGTAGCTGCTGGAAACTGTGCTCGCACTCCTCCGTCCAATCGAAAGGAACTCCCTTCCGGGTCAATCCGGTCAAGGATGCAGCAATGCGGGAGAAATCCTGTACAAATCGCCTGTAGTAGCCAGCCAATCCTAGAAAACTGCGTATCTCAGTAACGGATGTAGGCCTGGGCCAACTCTGAACGGCCTCGATCTTCCTCGGGTCTATACATATACCATCCCGTGTAATCACGTGACCCAAGAAGTCTACACTGTCCAGCCAGAACGTGCACTTGGAGAATTTTCCATAAAGCTGGTGCTCCCTCAAAGTCGGCAGTGTGATCCGCAGGTGATGCTCGTGCTCCTCTCTGCTCCGGGAATACACCAAGATGTCGTCAATGAATACAATGATGAACAAGTCAAGGTACGGCCTGAATATACGGTTCATCAAGTCCATGAATGTTGCTGGGGCGTTGGTGAGTCCGAACGACATCACCAAAAACTCATAATGGCCGTAGCGCGTGCGGAAAGCTGTCCTCGGTACATCCTCCTGTCGAACTCGCAGCTGATGATAGCCTGATCGTAAATCGATCCTCGAAAAATACCCTGCCCCCTGAAGCTGGTCGAACAAGTTGTCGATGCGTGGCAACGGATATCTGTTCCGCACGGTCTCCCGGTTCAGCTGCCGGTAGTCGATACACAAACGTAAGCTTCCGTCCTTCTTCTTGACAAACAGGACCGGAGCACCCCAAGGAGAAACACTGGGTCGAATAAGTCCCTTGTCCAACAAATCTTGCAACTGACTCTTCAACTCACTAAGCTCCGCCGGGGCCATCCGATAAGGCGGTATAGAAGGCCCCGTGCCGGGAATCAGATCAATACAGAAGGCAATATCGCGCTCAGGCGGTAGCCCAGGAAGCTCGTCAGGGAACACATCAGGGAACTCACATACAATCGGAACCTGGTCCGATGGAACATCTGTAGCTCTAGTATCACAAACATAGGCTAGAAATCCCCGACATCCCTTCCTCAATAGTTGCCCAGCGCGAAGAGAAGAAATCAAAATGTGAGGGGTGGCACCACGGTCCCCTGCACGACAAAAGCCGAATCGCCAGGAAAACAAAATCTCACTGTCTTCTCGCGGCAGTCCACAGACGCATAGCACGTGGCTAACCAATCCATGCCCAAAAGAACGTCGAAGTCCAACATCTCAAGAAGGATCAAGTCGACAGGCAGATCTCTCTCGCCAATACGGACAACGCAGGATCGGAACACGTGCCTAACAACAAACGACTCTCCTACAGGAGTGGTCACAACAAGCGGCTGATCAAGTAGACCGGACTCTCTGTTAGTGTATATGCCCTAGAGGCCATTACTGTATCATACTAGTTTGTATATTACTTAATGGAAGCTTGGGATATTCACAGTTGTATATACAATCTTGCTCGAAATGGTAGTATGCTACTTGGTTTGTCTCTGCTTTAATATGTGCATGTGTTTCTTTTAACATATTGCTGGTATACATATTAGTAGAGCCCTTAGGATCTTTGCTTGATTACCAGCATTGTGATGGCGCTCGCACTCGTGGGAGCTGGGTAATCTATAAGCACATCCTTATACAGGTCCCTGGTCGTTGGACTATCGAGACAGGGCATCGATACTCCGGAGTAGACTAGCGTATGCGCTTCTCATCCCAGTGTGGGAGACGGTCTGTCCCACAGCCGTTAGTACGTCGTACTTGGGATAGTATGCGGGTGCTCGTTAGGTTACGAGTACACTGGACAGGACTCGTCGGGAACTGTTGGTTGGTAATATACCTATCGTCAGTTATCAGTTCCCAGGTGACATGAGTACAGCTTAGTCCGCTGACTTGACACTGTCACTTCGCCTCGAGTGTGTTCCCACTGCACTTTGATTACTACCCTACCACGGCTCAAAGGAGCTGTGCAAACAGGTAGTTTTTGGGTGCAGTCCCGAAGCACTTGGAGGCAGTGACGGTTAGACAGGATTCGTCTCTCCCGGTATTGGGGGTTGACATCGCGCTGTGTCCAGGAGAGCCATTACACGAGTAGTCCCTGGCCAGGGCAAGCGAGATATACTGGTAGGTTTCCAGTGTTATCTCAGGGTGTTCTGGGCTACACTCCGACACGACTTGTACCGCTATTAGGGGACTGACGTTCACCGCCCCCCTAGGCCCGCCATGCGATGTATCAGACGAACAGACCGGACTGTACGGAGACTGTCACATACAGGCTCAGTAGGAGTGCCGATGGGGTTCACCTCGTCAGTCTTCTTATCGACATCTACCTGGGGACCGTTACGTACAGCTAGTGCCGCTTGCGGTCTGTGGTTAAACCCACTGCCAGCGTAGTGTCGAGTCTTTAGAGTCCCACACAGAGAGCTATTCGCCTTTAGGCAAAATGAGTAGAGGTCGCATGGTTTTGCGACAGGGTTCGTTCATATTCGCGCACTTGTGCACGTTTGCTGTCCGGACAGTTTATACTAGCGGGCTTTGGTTTAAGCCGGATCCTAGTATATGATTTGAGATTGGTTTTTCTCATTGTGTTCGTGTTCCTCGGATCACGAATGCGGGTGCGTATGCACAGTTGCTTGAGATTGAGGGAGAGGACCTTGATTAGGGTTAATGGCTATTGTCATTTTATTAACCCTAATATTTATGTGTGTGTTATTGTTAATTAGTAATTAGTTTAATAATTATCCATGGTTGTGGTTGTTGACCATTTGACTTCTTTGACTTGTTGACCTAGGTTGACACTTTGACCATCATAATTTCTTTTGGAAGATGCTTTTTGATCTTTGCAATTTGAAATGATAATGGTCATGTCATGACTTACCATGATAATTATCTAGCTAATTATTCAATTAAATTAATTCACACATATTAGTGAGAAGAGCTCTATTATTTTCTCATTCTCTCATATCATTTCTCTCTCTTGTTCATCCTCTCCCTCAAGCTCTCTCCCTCTCATGTGTTGAGAAATAAAAAGCTTGAGAAAAACCTTCACTTGATCCTCTCTACTCTCTTCTAGGGTTCAAGTCTTAGCATTTCTTGCACTCTAGTTACTCCTAGCTTGGAGTTGAAGCTAAAGGTGGTGGCTTTCAAGTGGATCTTTCTTTGACGGAAGAAGACAAGCAAGGTGAGGCCTTTCTACCATTCCGACGAGCAAGGAGAGAAGGACTAAAGACCAAAGGTATAACCTTTCTACAACTTAGTTAGTTGTTAGTTTACTTTAGCTATTTTTCGTTTAGCAAAGATCCTCACAAGCAAAGTCCATGTTGCCAAAGTCATTAAAAATCCGTTTTTTATTATGTTTTCCGCCTCCCGTAAGCACCGGGATGGGCAACACGGACTTACAGTGGTATCAGAGCCTAACTAAACCTAAACTAGCTAAGTAGTTAAGTGTAACGAAGTTTCGAAACCGGAAAATCGAAAAACCAAACTTGCAAAACCCTAGTTTCTGATAAATTTATTTATGCTCAAAATGAAAATATTTATACTTGTAAAATCGTCTCAGGGTTTTCTGAATACACCCAAGAAAAACGATACCCTAATTCCATCAAACCGCCGCCCTTCCGCCGCACGAGGTAGGCATGTGCGGCGGAAGCGCCGCGGTTTGTCGTTATCGGCGCATCGTTTTTCGTGCAGTGTGTGTTGTTGTTGGTTTTGGGATTTTTAGGATATATTATATGTGCCCAGATTTTCCAGAACTAAAATTTACTTTTGGGGGCCTATAAATCCGTATTTTTCGGAACTTCACTACACTTTAACTACATCGGTTATATCTGTAATGCTTGCATGTATTGAACGTCGGCTAATCGCTATAAGACGATTAGTCGGGGTTATACATGATCTGTGATTGTTATTGGTTTGTGGATATGAATGGATTGGATTGTCGCGGGTGAATGGCCGGGGTGGATGTGAGATGAGCGTTGTTTTTCTTTCATTCATTTGTAACATGTAAATTGATGTAATAATATTCTTTGTATGGCCGCACAACCGGGTCGGGGTTGTAGCCGTCATTGTATAATTCTTTTTACTGTTTTTGCTCCTAGGATAGACCCATGGAGGGGGTGCACAAACTACCGGGTATCTCGTAGTGCCGAGTGGCCTACTCACGGTGGTGAGGGAGGTTGCTTCGCTTCGGGTGCTTGGCGGGTAGTTTGCCGCACCCGTAGGGGTCTTAGGTGGGGTATTGGCTGTTCACCGCGACCGTGTAATCCGCTTTGCGTTGCAGGCTCGAACGCATTGCGGATTCCTAGTATATCCAATGTATTCATCTGTGATCTGTAATGTCTATCATTGCTATATATTTATATATAATAACTATTTAGGCGTTGCTTATGTTTTACAGCCGCGCTAGCCCAGCCCCCGCTCTGTCGTTAGTTAAGTAACCTAACGGGTGATGACGGGGCCCCGTGGCGAATGCGAATGGCATAAGCGTACGTCATATTTTGGTTGTTTTCTGCAATGGTAGGATTAAATGATGGGACGCATTAAAAGAACTAATGCAAGAAATAAACCAAGTAAAAGTCGACTGGAACACTTTGAAAACCACTCGGTTCTTTTCAAAACTAAACTTTTAAACGCGGAGCTTGAACCACTCCTTTTAAAAGCTATCTCGTTCCATCGATTATATCAAGTTCACTACGTTCACGGTTTCGCCAAAACCATTCGTAGCCCTCCGTCATTCCACATGAATGGTCAAAAGTATTCAAGCTATGTATTTTGGCCAAAGTCAAGGCATAGTGATTGGTAGCGTTTGGGTATTCATGTGCAGCATAGATAGATGCATTGATTTGGGACAGTCGTGCTGCCATTTTGGCCAAAGTCAAGGGTAGGTACGGGTGGGTCCAAATTAACCAGGAGAATGACGGGTAGAACTTGACATGTGACTTATGATATTTTGGCCAAAGTCAAGGTCATAAGAGCATGGGGCAAAAATCCACATCGGGAGTTTCATAAGTACTGAAACTTGCTAGTGTTGCATACCATTTGGAGTGTGATGATTCTGGTAGGATTCCTTCGGCTTTATCACGCGATGATATTTGGATCCCGATCCTACTGTGAGTATATGCTACTCCTCGGGAAAACTCTCACTTAACGATCAATGCTATAAACCTAGTAGGTGCCTAGAAAGGTGTTAGCGGGGCTACGCCCACAGGGAAAAGAGGTTACTTAATTAAGGAACTTCGCGAAAGCGTTGGAAAACCTCCCTCGAAGTACCGACACTGGCCTGGCTGAACGGTTAAGCAAGTATTGTACGGTGAGAATGATCCCGGCTAATCCTTTTCTTTACGGTTTGAGAAGGGATTCGAGAGACAGTGGGAGCCATCCAGTTTAGACAAACTAAAAACCACTCTAAACTTGCAAGAGCATCATGCTAAAGTGTTTCTTTTCTCTCTCCTAATTGCAGCGACCATTCAAGATGACCGGACTTAAGTTACTATTAGATAAAAACATATTGACAGGGCCAAACTACAAAGATTGGCTCAGGAATGTCAAGATGGCTATCACTTATGACAAGCTGGGGTATATACTTACCACCAAAGCTCCCCCTGTCCCAGGTCCCACCTCCAGCGTCGCGGATGTTGAAATCCGTAAGACATGGGAGATAGATTGCGCGAGGGCCAGATGCCTCGTACTAGCCTCGATGGACAACGACCATCAGAGGAGGCACGAGAATATAGACCTAGAGTCCATATTTCTCCATACAAAAGAACTGTATGGAGAGCAGTCTCGTATCGCAAGATACGAAGTGTCGAAGAAGCTCTTTTCGGCAAGGTTGGCCGTCGGATCATCGGTAGCGGACCACGTGCTTAAGATGATCGGCTACATAGAGGAGCTCGCGGACCTTGGGACCACGTTGGAGAATGAGCTCTATACCGATTTGATTCTCCAGTGCCTTCCTTCCACTTACGCCCAGTTCATTCTTAACTTCAACATGCAAGGAAAGGAGGTTGAACTTGCCGAGCTTCTGAACATGTTGAGGACTGCTGAGGGCACCCTACAGAAGGGTAGGGAGACATCCACTTTGTTTGTAGGAGGATCTTCCTCTTCTAGGTCCAAGGCGAAAGCCAAGGGCAAGAAGAAGAAAGCCCCCGCCAAACCAAGAGGCGGTGTCGGTAAAGTGGATACGAAGGGAAAGGGTAAAGCAACAAAGGTAGCGGGGAAGCTGGTGGGGAAGGAAGAATGCTTCTATTGTCACAAAAGTGGTCACTGGAAACAAGATTGCAAGGCTTGGAAAGCCAGAACACAGGATTTGAAGCGAGTTGCAGCTTCAGCTTCAGGTGTGTATGTTATTGAAAATTGTCTATCAATAAACTCTACTTCCTGGGTATTGGATACCGGATCAGGATCTCATATCTGTAATTCTTTGCAGGCGTTGAGAAAGCGTAGAGTTTTGAAGGCAGGTGACATGACCCTCAGAGTTGCGAACGGTGCTAGCATGGATGCTGAGGCCGTGGGGGACTATCACCTGGGATTATCAGATGGACACTTTTTGGTTTTGCGTAGTTGTTATTATGTACCAAATGCAACCTGTAATATCATTTCTGTATCTTTATTATCTAAAGAAGGTTATGAATTTGCATTTGTAAGTAATGTAGTGAACATTCACCTTAATCAAGTGTTGATTGGGTCAGGTACATTGAACAACGGTATATACGTTTTAAACCAACCACAGATTTTCAATATCCAGAATACACACAAAAGAAAGTCTCCAGAAATTAATAAAACTTTCTTATGGCATTGTAGACTGGGTCACATCAACGAGAGAAGAGTGACTAAGTTACATACTGAAGGATATTTAGATTCGTTCGAATATCAATCGTATGCAACTTGTCAATCCTGTCTCAAAGGAAAGATGACAAAGGCTCCGTTTTCTGGACACGGAGAAAGAGCGAGCGAGCTCTTGGGACTCGTACACAGCGACGTGTGCGGTCCAATGTCTACACATGCGCGAAGCGGTTATTCTTACTTCATTACCTTTACGGATGATTTTTCAAGGTACGGTTATGTCTTCTTAATGAAACATAAATCCGAGGCTTTTGAAAAATTCCAGGAATATAAGAATGAAGTAGAAAAACAAACAGGCAAAAGTATCAAGATCCTAAGATCGGATCGAGGAGGAGAATACTTAAGTGCCGAATTCCTGAACTATTTAAAAGAGAATGGAATTCTCTCTCAGCTTACTCCTCCATACACTCCGCAACATAACGGTGTATCGGAGAGACGGAACCGAACCCTATTGGATATGGTACGGTCCATGTTGAGTAACGCTGAGTTACCGCGATCGTTCTGGGGGTATGCGCTAGAAACAGCTGCATATCTTTTGAACCGTGTTCCCACTAAGACTGTGCCTACCACACCATATGAGTTATGGAGTGGGAAGAAACCCTATCTTAATCACATTAAGACATGGGGATGTCCAGCTTTTGTAAAAAAGCAGCATGCGGACAAGCTCGAGGCACACTCAGTACAGTGCAAGTTTGTGGGATATCCAAAGAACTCCAAGGGATATTATTTCTATTGCGAAGAGGAACAAAAAGTCCTTGTTTCTCGCCATGCCCACTTTCTAGAACATCAGTTCATAGAAAAAGAAATAAGTGGGAGCGCAATAGAACTGGAAGAAATTCCAGAACCACAAACTATTACTGAAAGTTTAGTGGAACCAGAAGGTTCAAAAGAACAGGACATTCCTATGCCGCTCCGCAGGAGTAGTAGGCAGTCTCATCCGCCCGAGAGGTACTACGGTTTTCTCATTGACGGGGATAGAGAAGACTGCATCCTGGATTGTGATGAGCCTACTAGCTTCCAGCAAGCCATTCAGAGCGTCGACTCGGTAAAATGGCTGGATGCAATGCTGACCGAGATGGAGTCCATGTACACCAACAAAGTATGGACGTTGGACATTGCTCCAGACGGGGTAAAACCCGTAGGATGCAAGTGGATCTTCAAAAGGAAGATTGGTGTAGATGGACAGGTTGAGACCTATAAAGCTAGACTGGTAGCAAAGGGTTTTCGTCAGCGACCTGGTTTGGACTATGACGAAACCTTTTCTCCAGTAGCTATGCTGAAATCCATTCGGATCCTTCTTGCCATCGCTGCTTTCCACGATTATGAGATTTGGCAGATGGACGTAAAGACAGCTTTTCTAAATGGTCATTTAGAGGAGTGTGTCTATATGGACCAGCCAGAGGGTTTCATTCAGGGTGGGAGCAGCGGAAAGGTGTGCAAGTTGCTCAAGTCCATTTATGGACTCAAGCAGGCATCGCGGAGTTGGAACATCTGTTTTGATGAGACGGTCAAAGAATTTGGCTTTATCAAAAATCCAGATGAACCATGCATCTATTGTAGATTTGTAGCGAGAACTGTAGTATTCCTCATTTTATACGTGGATGACATTCTCTTAATAGGAAATGACATTCCTATGCTACAATCTGTCAAGGGGTTCTTGTCACACAGGTTCTCCATGAAAGACCTGGGTGATGCCTCCTACATTCTGGGTATCCGGATCTACCGTGACAGATCCAAGAGGATATTAGGACTCTCGCAGTCCAGGTACATCGACACCATACTGAAGAGATTCAGTATGGAAGATTCCAAGCGCGGTAATTTACCGGCTTGTCACGGGATCACCCTCTCCAAAGAGATGTCTCCCAAGACTGATTTGGAGAGGGATCGCATGTCTATTATACCCTACGCTTCTGCGGTAGGCTCTATAATGTATGCGATGTTGTGTACCAGACCGGATGTGGCTTATGCACTGAGTGTGGTAAGCAGGTATCAGTCAAACCCTGGGGAGAAACATTGGATAGCAGTAAAGAACATTCTCAAGTACCTGAGAAGGACTAAGGAGATGTTTTTGGTGTATGGCGGAAAAGACCTGCAGGTTGAGGCCTTTGCTGACTCCAGCTTCCAGAGTGACAAGGATGATTCCAAGTCCATGTCGGGTTTTGTCTTTACCCTCAATGGAGGGGCGGTGTGTTGGAAGAGCTCCAAACAGGAAACCGTTGCTGACTCGACTATGGAAGCGGAATACATCGCTGCATCTGATGCCGCAAAAGAAGCTGTCTGGATGAGGAAGTTCTTGAAAGAACTTCAGGTGGTTCCGTCCATTGTTGACCCAATACCTCTGTATTGCGACAACAACGGGGCTATAGCTTTAGCGAAGGAACCCAGGTCCCATCAGAAATCCAGACACATCTTAAGGCGGTATCACCTGATCAGGGAGATCGTAGATCGCCAGGAGATCGAGGTCCGGAGAGTTGCATCAGAGGATAACACAGCAGATCCATTCACGAAGGCCCTACCCCAGACTCAGTTCGAGCGGCTGATCGAGATGATAGGTCTTCGATACGCCAGTACATGGCCTTAGTGCAAGTGGGAGATTGTTAGTGTATATGCCCTAGAGGCCATTACTGTATCATACTAGTTTGTATATTACTTAATGGAAGCTTGGGATATTCACAGTTGTATATACAATCTTGCTCGAAATGGTAGTATGCTACTTGGTTTGTCTCTGCTTTAATATGTGCATGTGTTTCTTTTAACATATTGCTGGTATACATATTAGTAGAGCCCTTAGGATCTTTGCTTGATTACCAGCGTTGTGATGGCGCTCGCACTCGTGGGAGCTGGGTAATCTATAAGCACATCCTTATACAGGTCCCTGGTCGTTGGACTATCAAGACAGGGCATCGATACTCCGGAGTAGACTAGCGTATGCGCTTCTCATCCCAGTGTGGGAGACGGTCTGTCCCACAGCCGTTAGTACGTCGTACTTGGGATAGTATGCGGGTGCTCGTTAGGTTACGAGTACACTGGACAGGACTCGTCGGGAACTGTTGGTTGGTAATATACCTATCGTCAGTTATCAGTTCCCAGGTGACATGAGTACAGCTTAGTCCGCTGACTTGACACTGTCACTTCGCCTCGAGTGTGTTCCCACTGCACTTTGATTACTACCCTACCACGGCTCAAAGGAGCTGTGCAAACAGGTAGTTTTTGGGTGCAGTCCCGAAGCACTTGGAGGCAGTGACGGTTAGACAGGATTCGTCTCTCCCGGTATTGGGGGTTGACATCGCGCTGTGTCCAGGAGAGCCATTACACGAGTAGTCCCTGGCCAGGGCAAGCGAGATATACTGGTAGGTTTCCAGTGTTATCTCAGGGTGTTCTGGGCTACACTCCGACACGACTTGTACCGCTATTAGGGGACTGACGTTCACCGCCCCCCTAGGCCCGCCATGCGATGTATCAGACGAACAGACCGGACTGTACGGAGACTGTCACATACAGGCTCAGTAGGAGTGCCGATGGGGTTCACCTCGTCAGTCTTCTTATCGACATCTACCTGGGGACCGTTACGTACAGCTAGTGCCGCTTGCGGTCTGTGGTTAAACCCACTGCCAGCGTAGTGTCGAGTCTTTAGAGTCCCACACAGAGAGCTATTCGCCTTTAGGCAAAATGAGTAGAGGTCGCATGGTTTTGCGACAGGGTTCGTTCACATTCGCGCACTTGTGCACGTTTGCTGTCCGGACAGTTTATACTAGCGGGCTTTGGTTTAAGCCGGATCCTAGTATATGATTTGAGATTGGTTTTTCTCATTGTGTTCGTGTTCCTCGGATCACGAATGCGGGTGCGTATGCACAGTTGCTTGAGATTGAGGGAGAGGACCTTGATTAGGGTTAATGGCTATTGTCATTTTATTAACCCTAATATTTATGTGTGTGTTATTGTTAATTAGTAATTAGTTTAATAATTATCCATGGTTGTGGTTGTTGACCATTTGACTTCTTTGACTTGTTGACCTAGGTTGACACTTTGACCATCATAATTTCTTTTGGAAGATGCTTTTTGATCTTTGCAATTTGAAATGATAATGGTCATGTCATGATTTACCATGATAATTATCTAGCTAATTATTCAATTAAATTAATTCACACATATTAGTGAGAAGAGCTCTATTATTTTCTCATTCTCTCATATCATTTCTCTCTCTTGTTCATCCTCTCCCTCAAGCTCTCTCCCTCTCATGTGTTGAGAAACAAAAAGCTTGAGAAAAACCTTCACTTGATCCTCTCTACTCTCTTCTAGGGTTCAAGTCTTAGCATTTCTTGCACTCTAGTTACTCCTAGCTTGGAGTTGAAGCTAAAGGTGGTGGCTTTCAAGTGGATCTTTCTTTGACGGAAGAAGACAAGCAAGGTGAGGCCTTTCTACCATTCCGACGAGCAAGGAGAGAAGGACTAAAGACCAAAGGTATAACCTTTCTACAACTTAGTTAGTTGTTAGTTTACTTTAGCTATTTTTCATTTAGCAAAGATCCTCACAAGCAAAGTCCATGTTGCCTAAGTCATTAAAAATCCGTTTTTTATTATGTTTTCCGCCTCCCGTAAGCACCGGGATGGGCAACACGGACTTACACTCTCTACCCAAACTCGGCACGAAGTGTGTGGATACGTACGAGTGCGTGGATCCGGGGTCGAATAATACGTGTGCATCAACAGTACATACTGATAAGGTAGCTGAGACCACCGCATTGGACGCCTACGCGTCCTGATGCATCAAAGCGAAAACTCATGCCTGTCCTCCACTTGCAACTGGCGGTCCCCTACTAGCAACTGGTTGTACTCTGCCGGTGGCTGGCTGTCCTCTGCCTCTACCGCCTCACCCTCTAGGAACAAACCCTCCGTGACCACCGCCTCCCTGTGCATGGGTCTGACGCGGAGCAACTGTGGGTACAACAGGTAACGCCCTCTGGGGTGGAGAAGGTGGAAGTGTGACATGCGGTACTGCTGGCTCCCTCCTGCGTGTCTCGGTACAATCTCTGACGCGGTGACGAAGACTACCACATGCAAAACATCCACGAGACGACTGCTGACCCTCCTGGGGATATGAGCTAAACATCTGACCTCGCCCCCAGTCTCTGCCACCTATACGATGTCTATCATGGCGTCTGAATGGATGTCTCTGAGCTGCTGTATCAGTACGAACCCTCTTCGGCCCTGGAACTACCGAAGTCTCTGCAAGGCGCTCCTCAACCAATAGGGCTGCGTCTACCGCTGCGGCATAGGTCTCATAATACTGGGAGCTGATCGCAAGGAATAGCGGGGTAAGCAAGCCCCAGACAAATCTCTTGACTCGCATCTCCTCAGTAGCCACTAGGTACGGAGCATAAAATGATAGCTCGGTGAACAGCACATCGTACTCTGCCACTGTCATCTCTGGCGTCTGGCGCAAGGACTTAAATTTGCGTGCTCGGGCATCCCTAACACTCTGGGGAAGGAAGCGGGCAAGGAACACCGTCACGAACTCCGTCCAGGTCACGGGAGGAAGACCTGCTGCTCTGCCCTTCTCAACTGATTCGCACCATTTCTGCACAAGACCTTCCAGGCAAAAGCTCGCGAACTCGACCCATCTCGTATCTGCGCATCTGAGGGAACGGCATATCCGGGCCATCCTATCAATGAAAGACTGCGGGTCCTCGGCTGCATCTGTGCCTGTGAAGACCGGAGGCTTCAGCCTCATGAACTCCGATAGCGATACTGTAATCACCTCCATGGCTGCAGGGGCAACTGGCTGTACGGTCGGTACCATCACGGTCCTTATGACTTGTGGGGGTACCTCTGGTTGCTGCGCTCGGAGCGTCTCAACTAGCGATCCTATCATCTGGCACATCTCCTGCATGCTGGATCCCACCGTCTGGCGCATCTCTTGCTTACTAGCCCCTAACGTGGCAATCCGATCTGTCATAGGAGGAACAGTCTGCTCGGGTACAACGGGTGCACTTCCCGGATCAGTCTTCGTCTCGGACGAGTCAACACAAATCTTGGCCCTCGCGGCCGCTCTCTGCGCCCTAGTAGTCTTTGGCGGCATAGTGGCTGAAAAGGAAAGTAGGATTCGATAAGGATACGGAAATCGAATCGCAAGAATGTATGCAATAATGAAGGAATTTCAACCAATAAGTCCTAAGGTCGCTTAAGCGGAGTACCGTGTCGTGAGTATGCCGCGGAACATACGCACGCTACGTCACTCTGCTGCAGCTACCTACTCCATCATACCGGGGTCATTCTACACCCCGAAGGTAAAACCTACGCTCTGATACCAACTTTGTCACGACCCAAAGTTCGGCCCATGACCGGCACTTAACCACGTAACGTCTACAGGCGTAACGCGACTAAGTAAGCCGAAACCCAGAAATCAAAACCCTTTTAAATATAGAGTGTTTAAGACATTTTTATAGAAGCATTTGTAAAATGTTTAGAAAACATTAATTAATTTAGTAGAAATCCTTTTTAAGTTCAAGTGTTATTTAATAGTTTGGCAACATTTCTTTTATAAAAGTTTGTCCTGGAAATCGGAAAAAGGCAAGGTGTAGTAGAAGTAACATGTGAAATGAATAGAGCATCACAATATGATATACGACGCCGTACCGAAGAATGAGCAGTAAAGCAAAGACAAATATCATAAAAGATAAGACTGCATAAATAAAGTCGGCTCACAGCGAGCTCGACACCAGAGTACAAAATAACATACATCGCCCTCACAACTGTCTTTAAGTCAATACATGAAGGTAGATGGAGAATACTAGATACATCAATATACAACTAAAAGGTAAACAGATACCGTACAAAACCCACCTAATAGCAAAAGGGCTAACACGCCTCAGTAATGGTATCTGTGTCGAAAGATGCGGTAAACAGCCAGCCGCGACTACTCCAAAGGGCAACCTGCAAGCACTGTAGCACAACGGGGGTGAGTTGCCAACTCGTGAAAAGTAGATAACATATAAAGGTAATCGCGAGTATGCACGTGCTGCGATACTCTAACCTATGCCAACGGATAAACATCTATATGATGAACTGAATGCTCAATATCATGCAACATGTGCGATCTAATAATCATCTCTATGTGATGGGCAAGATATGTGATAATCAGGCAAGGCGTTGCAATCTAACAGCCCTATATATGATGAGCAGGGTACGTAATGATATGCAAGCATGTGTACTCTATCAGGTATACTAGCTACAGGATGAGATGTCAAGTACTGAATGCTGAGTATTGACAGGAATAATATCTACACGGAATATCAACGTGGAAAATAATTGGTGTCTATCAATACACCAAAACCCAGTACAACTCAAGCGCCGTCGCCCACATCGGTCCTCAAATCCTGTAATCTCATAAAATCGGGAGTGCCCATCACCGGCACTCAAAATATCATAAAATCAGCCGTGTCCAGCATCGACACGCAAATCCTCCAATATGGGGCGTCCGTCCATCGGATCTGCCCACGGGCTCCGTCTGCGGAATCGGCCCTCGGTCCCGGCAGTACGCGTCGTCCCGTATCCATCAATCGACTCTGGTCAGTATCCTCCGGATAACCGCCAGGTCCAACCAATCACCGGTAGGTAGTAGTCCCTCCGCCGGGCTCACCGTCTAACAATACGAGTCTTCTCGCCCCGGGGTACCGTACCGGGTCCATCATATACCAGCAATCGGTGCTTACCTCTCCTCGAATCGGGTATACTTACACAAGCTCTCTGGAACTGAGAAAACTCATGGTGGACGCACTAAAATATCATATCAAGGGAAAGAGGGTTTTTAAACAGTGCGTATTTTCTTAAAATAGTACTCCGGTTCCAAAATCCAGAAATCACATAAATCAAATCCAATGCGTAAATCCATGCAATGTGTCGTATGACACCACGAGTAAAAGAAAGGGAGAACCGCTCTTTTTTAAAAGATCCAGTTTTGAAAATATCGTTTGCGGTCCCTTAGTTTTAAATCAAGTCAATATCATCCATGTATGTAATATATGAATGTGGGTATAGGTATGGATATGTGATGTATATGTGCCCAAGTATGAATATATGTGATGTATGTGGCACAAGTATGGATATGTGATGTATATGTGCCCAAGTATGAATATATGTGATGTATATGATATGAATATACATGTGATAGTATGCGGCAAATCATGACAAAGTCAAATAAGCAGAATAAATATGATATGCGGTTTATAGCAATCCTATAATGTGAGTGTCATGGCAATCACTAACGGTGTGAGTGTAGCATATAAATTGTGCTCGTGCAACTTGGACCGTTAGTGATAGTGCAGTGTTCTATACTACCAGTATATCTATATAAACACTCATGACTACAAATCCTATTAAGCCCTGACGCTTAACGCCATACGGGCGATTTCCCCGTAGATGTTAAATCTACTCACATGTTCGCGTGCTAAGTATAGCCGACCACCTGCTTCCCTTTCCTGGCGACGTCTGACGTACCCGCCTGTGAGCCTGGAATTTACACAAGGAATCCAATTATATAAGCAAGAATCTCGCAAAACGCGATATCGAAACAAAACGAGAAACTCGCGTCGCGAATCAACGCGTGTGTGTGCGATACGCTGAAACGTGTGTGCACGCGTCTACGACTCATCCCGACACGCCGCGATACACTGAATCACATAACCCACTCGCGTATCGCGCGTATCGCGCAAACTAAAAACACCAGAAAACGATATATCATCCCAGATCCTACCCAGGTTAAAATATTACAAAACTATATATATCATGGACCTACAATATGTAGCAGACACCCACCCTAAAAACCCTATCTCCTATCTCACAAGTCTGGCCGCAATTTGCGGCCAGATCGATTATTTCGGCGGCCAAAGGTTGGAGTGGTGGGGTCGGGCTCTGGTGGTGGGGTCAAGGTGTCAGTAGTAGGCTATGGTCCACTCAAATTTATTCTGGACTCACTGGGGTAACAGCAGATTTTAAAAAGCTAAGATTTTGCTTTAAAACGTCAAATTTTGCACAATTTGAAAACTTAGGGTACTTTTGCGCAATCTGGGGTTTACCTAGATTCACAAGGCCCTAACAACACTTAATTAACATAGTCTAGCCAAAACTAACCTTACTTAAACAAAGTTTACACTAAACACCACAAATATCACTAAAAACACACAATCTAGCACTAACAACCACCAATTTACACTAATTAAGCTAAACCGACATACAAGTCTAGCATACAAGCAAGTGGAGCTCAGAGGTTATACTTCACTTGACCCTACGAGGCTGGGTTAGGGGAAGAAGAGAAGAAGAAGAAGCTGCTACTGCTGTTGCTGCTCCAGATGCTGTTGTTACTGCTACTGCTGATGCTGCTGCTTGTTGTTGCTGTTGGTGTTGTTATTGCTGATGTTGCTGTTGTTGATGTTGTTGATGTGGTGTTGGGGCTGCTGCTACATGTTTTGCTGCTGCTGCAAGGAGCTGCTGCTGTTGCTTTGTGTTGCTGCAGCTGGGGCTGAAGCTGCTGCTGGTGTTGTTATTGCAGCTGCTGCTTGCAACTTCTGCTGTTGCTGCTGATGCAGCTGTGTGTGTGTGTGAGTGAGAGAGTGAGTGAGTGAGATATGAGAGTGTGAACAAACAAAAGAAATGATAATGCCCAAGGCCAAGCTCCCATTTCTCTCTCTCTCTCTTGCCACATTAAATGCAAGCATGGGCTTGCCATGATGCACTCTCTCTCTCCCTCTCATTTAATGCAAGCATGGCTTAGCCATGATGCATTCTCTCTCTCTCAAGTCAACCAACATAAAATTGAAATCCCTTTCTATGAAAAAAAACATAACCTTAATTAAAATCATGTTAACTTAATAATGGTGGGGTTAACCTACCATGTTTGTTAAACATGGTTTAACCCAAATTTTAACCCTAGTTTACATGCACAAGTTTGTGCAAGCCTAGGAAAATTCTGGAAAAATATTTATTAAATTTGAAAAATTATTTGAAACCCAATTTGGTAAACTTTTTATTATAATTCACATATTAAAAAAATAATTAGCCACTAAACACATCCTAGGGTGTTACACCTTGACAGAGGTCAACAAACGCAACACGAATTCTAAATACTACTTATCTGAAATGACGGAGGGCTACGACAGGTTTTAAGAAAACCCTTTGCGTAATGAACTTGATATCGTTGTAGAATCGAGTGATTTTTAAATTGGAATGTTTTCGAGGCATTTTCTAGTTTTGCTAAAGAGGTCACTCCAGGTGAAGGGATCGTCGGCTCTTTCCTTATCGAATAAGGTGCAGGATATTTCACAAATATCACTATGCAAAGCAAAAACTATATAAGCAATCAAAAGACAAACCGTGTTTGTAGCATCTGCTAGTTTCGCTAAAGTGGTCACTCTCGGTGAAAGGATCTCGGCTCTTTCCTTATCGAATAAGGTGCTGGATGTTCTACAAGGAACACCGCTATGCAAAGCAAGAACTAGTGCTACTAGTTTTTAAACAAGTTTCTAAAACATCTTTATGTTTCTTTTATTTCATTAATCTCATTAATGAAGTCCCATTTTATTATGCTACACAAGCATCACATTTGAAACGAAATCTGCAATATAACATATATCTTATATATATAATATAAACATTCGTCTCAGGCAGTAATATAATCTCATCACAGAACATTGCAGCAGAAGAACATATATGAAATATTGGATATACTAGGATTTCCCTGTTTTATGCGAGCCTGTATAAAACGCGGATTCCACGGTCGCGATGAATGCCAAACCCACATCCCTAGACCCCTACGAGAGCGGCAAGCAACACTGTCAATTCTAGGGTTAGGAGACCCGGTCTCGACTCCTCGAGATGGTCTCCCACTGGACCCTAGAACCCGGTTACTTGTGCTGGGTCTACCTAATACGGAAAAGGAAATAATATACAATGGTGACATCATCCTAAGCCCGAAAGTGCCCCAATAAAAGAATAAATATTACATACGAATGAATTTTACATGAATGAAAAAGAAAAACTTTCATCTCACATAAAACCCCTGGCTATTCAGAACACGACGATCCAATATAATATATCACAGCAACACATAATATCTCATATCATCAACGTAAGCAAGTATGCGTATCCCGATTGTCGTTGATGTATAGCAACGAAGCCGGCGATACACCAAATATTACGCTTACGGTCACAGAAAAGAAAGTGTAAAACTACAACAGTTGGAATCCGCAACCTCCTTAGACATTGCATGCCTAACCAAATGAATTCCTTAGACATCGCATGCCTAACAATTATAAACCCCGCATTTTAGTCTCTATATCGAAAACACTTTTCAATATCTAGTCGGGCAATTCAACAAGATTCCCGACATCCTGATCGAATGCTCGTCGCAAACTTTAGTAGACGGCCGCACCCCCGGATGCCGTCGACGAAGTGCATTAAGGCGGAACACCGCTGCCGCGAGCATCCGAACGGATGCTTTTGGCGACGGGGTTCTCCTACAGTCACTTGGTCAGGGCTATGGGGCATGGCTGTCTATTAAGTTTACCCGGCGAGTATCCGCGTACGCTACGTGATTGCGACGAACTATTGATCGCATCAAAATCCCATGGCAACCGATCAAATGAGACTGAACTGCTAGATTTATAACATTCAAATTAGTTATCTCATAACTACTTGTGGATTCCAAATATTGTATCACATTCCAGATAAATAGACAATGTTAAACTTTCTGATCGAATGATCAAACACCCAAGATTTCCTAAATAGCTCAACACTTGAAATTAGTTTAAAAACATCCATCACATGCCACAGTACCAATGGTCCAGCCGTAGAAGGGTCAAGCCAATGCCTCACAAGTGGCAACGCCGTACTGCCACAAACCCTAAGTTTTAGAGGCAGTTCGGACGGTCACATAATCGAGTTAAGGTTTGTATTCTTCTAGAGGGTCCACCGTGTTACTTGCACAACTTAGAACGTTCTTAAACTACGGAAAAATCCAACATTTGGAAATTTTTCGGCAGGGGAAAAAGTGAGTTATTGATATCCGTTCGAACTTTTTAACACGTTCTAAAAATTACCCGGACAAACTAAACGAAGTTATACTTTCCGATCGAATCAACAAGCTCCCAATACAACCCAGAAAACTCAACACTTGAGTACAATTTAAAAATTCCAAGAAGCATCAGGAAGTACCTACGGATCAACTGTAGCAAAATCTAACCCTCAATACCAATGTCTTGCCGCGGAACCGCCGCCAATACCCTGGTTTGGCCACGGTTCCGGGGCACTTTAGTGGATTTAGGGTGTCGTTTTGCACAGTAATTCCTAAAACACCCTGCTGATTTTTTTGAGTATTTTTAATTTGAAAAATATCAACTTTTTGAAAAATTTCCAGAAACTAGGGTTTTACGGGTATTCGGAGTTCGATCGGACTTTAAACATCGTCAAGACTTCGCCTAAAGCTCTAGCTTGGCTCAGATACTACTGTAGGGTTACTAGGCGTCCACACAAGGGTCTATAAGGCATCAACCATGCCCGATTTAAAATTTAGCCGTGCCGAACAACCCTAAACCTAGATCTTAGACTAGAGATTAGGCGAAACAAAGCATGTTAAACATTTTAGCATATAAGAGTTTGGGATTACAACCTTTGTAGTCCGGTCTTTCACTTCATAAGCTCCGTGTTGTAGTCCCTTCGCTGCGATCATCAAGTTCCGGACTCTCGAGAGGCTTCACGAAGAGAAAGACACCAGCTTGCTTGCGATCTTCGATAACAAAGATGATCTACCTTGAAGTTTCATCAACACAAGCTCTCATTCACAAATGAAGTGAACACCCTAATCTAAATAGCAAGAATAGATTAAGATGATGAAGTAGGATTTTAGCTCTCATTTGTTTTCTTTATCTCACTCATTTTCATCACTAATGAAAAAGCTAGAAAGTTTTTCCATCAAGAACTCAAGGAAGAAGAAGAAGAATCCTTTTGTGATGAATAATGAATAACTCTAGTGTGAGGCTAGAAATGCAACCATGGTATAAGTGAGAAAACTTAACATATGTAGAGAAACAACTATGGTTAAAGGGTTGGGTTGGGTTAAGGAAATATCTTGCAAAATATCCAAGTCAAAGTCAAAGCTTCTTGAAAGCTTCATGAAAGATTAACCCTAATCCAAACCCTAACCATATTTATTCCCCACAAAACATGTTGGATTTATAACCCTAACATGTTACAATATTTTATATCACATATACAATATTTATTGTAACAAAATAAAATAATACAATTAACATATATCGCATATACACAAATGTATTAGTGAGAAAAAGAATCTTTAAGTGAGCTTATATTAGTTAATGTAATTTAATATATCAAATATATAATTATACATTAAATTATCAAATCAACACTTGATCTGATAATCCGGCTATTTCACAAATAACCGACTAATATAATCTATATCAGTTCATCGAATCAACACTTGATCCGATGACCCGGCTATATCACATATACCCGGCCGATATCTCATATCGCGAGAATCCAATACGGTATCACATACACGTATTGTTCACGGTCCCGCACATAACACATATGTGCTCCTACTCCGTTTTGCCTGAGTCAAGAAACCTCGGTGTAGGACTGTAAAGAATCATCAATACGCCGGCAGTAGGTGATGATCATATCAAACACCCACAAGCTGCAAGCGTTCAGCTAAACGTAACAGCCACCCAGGTATTGAGCGATCAGAAGATCAACAAGCAAGCCTGTACATTCTACTGCGAATCCAATTAGTAACACTCCCGTACAGTCCGGTCTCTTCGTCTGATACGTCGCATATCTCGCCTAGGGGTGGTAAATGTCAGACCCCAGTAGCTTGATAAGTCGTGTCGATATGAAGTCTATAACAGTTCGAGAAACTACTGTTAACACTTACCAGTAAATTTCTACAACCCTGGCCAGGGATTTCCAGTTATAGCCAATCGAACACAGCGCAACATCAACTCCCAATACCGGGAGAGACGAATCCCCTCCTATCGCTCATTGCCTCCATGTGATTCGGGACTGTACCCAAAAGCCACCTTTTTGCACGCCCTCTTGGACATGGTATGATGGAAATCAAAGCACAGTAGGAATTACACAAGACTCTATGACGATCTCGGGTCTACAGACTACTCTGTACCAGTGTCACCAGAGAACTGCCATCCGACGTGAGCTATAATACCATCTGGGAATTCTCGGCGAGTCCGTCCGGTGTACCCAGGCTCCACTGAGCACCTATATACCTTCTCTGATGTCAAACACCAATGGATATGGGATTATCTATCACCCATCATATGGGTCAAGAAGCGCATACGCTAGTCTACTCTGGAGTATCGATGCCCTGTCTCGGTACTCCTATGACTAGGAACATTTGAAGGATGTACTTAGCGACTACAGTGGAATCACTAGTATGATCTCATCGTAGTCCCAGTAGTCGAGTACATATCCTAAGGGCTTTATCAACATGTAACATAGAGACAATCAGAGTACGTGTTAAGATAAAATACAACCAGATAGCATACTATCATGTCGAGTAAGAAAGCCCTCCCTATATATGTTGAAGCATCCATTACAATATACATCATATGTACAGTAATGGTCTCTAGGGCATACATATAACTAACAGTAGGAGTGGCGATGAAATACTTGGTTTAGTCGTGAATAGCAGTCGCAGTTTACTTTGCCCTCTTACCAATCCATTTATTTGTCTTTACTTAATACCTTCTGTACACCTTCGTTAGGCTAATTGGTTTTCTTCATTCCCCACCGTTCGGCACCTGCCTATGGTTTGGAAGAAGACTATCCAATTACTGTAATAGGTGTACTGTCCTAATCCAAGGAGCACTCACAACTTGAGAGAAGGTAAAAGGAAAAGACAACTGAATAGTCCTATTCATTTTCTCCAGAACCGGAAACCATTCTCGAATAAGTTCCTTCGAGTTCGTATATAACCATACGATGGTTTTATCCAATGGAATTGGATGTTCATAGTGATATGAGATGTTCTGGAGAAAAGGGTAAAAGAACGAGTGGCAATGGGGTATGCAACTCTGACAATCCAAAAGCCAGTGATATAAGAAGGTTCGGTCAACTCAGTCACTGAGTCATAGTCAAGGGTCGGGCCATGGTCGCTGCTAGAGAGAGAGAGAGAAAAGAAACACTCTGCATACACTCCAACCTAGATCAGAATGGTTATCAATTTATCTAATCAGGAAACCTCCCACTATAATCTCAAATTCTCCTCCAAACCTGAAAGAAGAATTAGTCAGGATCACCCGAGGAGTAAACCAACTCATCAGTAGGAATTGGGATCCAACTATCATCGCATGATAACGTGATAGAATCCACTCACGTTATCACACTCCACAAGGTATGCACATGCCTGGAAACTTTCAGTTTCTTTAGAAACTCCCGATGTGATTTTTACCCCGTGCTCTTATGACCTTGACTTTGGCCAACAAATCATAAGTCACATGTCAAGTTCTACCCGTCATTATCCAGGTTAATTTGAACCCACTCGTACCTACCCTTGACTTTGGCCAACAAAGCAGTACGACCGTCCCAAACCAATGCATTTATCTATGCAACAGAAAGGTAACAAATAGCTACCATACACTATGCCTTTACTTTGGCCAACAAACATAGCATGAATACTAAGTGCTACCCGTTTGAAATGACGGAGGGCTATGAATGGTTTTTGGCGAAAAACCTTTAACGTAATGAACTTGATATCGTTGAGGGAACCGGATAGCTTTTTATAAAAATATAGAGGCGAAAACCTTTGCTAAAGAGGTCACTCACGGTGAAGGGATCTCGGCTCTTTCCTTGTAGAATGAGGTGTAGGATATTCCAACTGAATACTACGATGCAAAGCAAAAAGGCAATTGGATATAATGAAGTTATTACCCTGACGCAAACTTCTGTCGAAGGGGTCACTCCCGGTGAAGGGATCTCGGCCCTTGCCTCGTCGACTGAGATGTTGGATATTCATAACCGAATACCACTGTGCAAAACAAAAGAAAACGTCCTTGCAATAACAGTTTTTTGAAAAATGTTCCAACAACATCAGAATAGGTTTGTTTAGCTTGCATTGATCCGAATCAATGTAGTCCCATAAATTAATCACACCACAAAAGAACGAAAATATGATGTACGTATATGCCATCCGCATTCGCCACTGGGTCCCGTCATCACCCGTTAGGTTACTTAACTAACGACAGAGCGGGGACTGGACTAGCGCGGGTGTAAAACATATACAACATCTACTACTATATATATTAATATATAATAATCGCTCAAGGCGTGATAAATGCAACATCACAGAAATGTAATAAGCATCACAGAACAATAGAGATAATCTGGGATCCCCGGGTTTCATAGAGCCGCTACTAAAACCCGACGTTCCACTGGTCGTGTGGATAGCCTGTGCAATGAAATCCTAGACCCCTACGAGTGCCGCAAGTTACCCGCCAAAACCTGAAGTGAGGCAGCCCCCTTCAACAAAGTGAATGGACCACCCAGCACTTCACGGAATCCGGTAACTTGAGCACCCCTCCTTGGGTCAACCTATACCCCCTACGAGTGCGGCGAATAGCCCGCCAATTCTAGAATGAAGCCCCCTCCGTCGCCATGAGATGCGGGCCCATTGCCCCTGTAAGTCCATGCTACCTCTCCCAGTACTTACGGGCTTGCGGAAATTGGTGAAAAACGATTTTTCAAGAGGCGGCAACATGGACTCAAAACGGATCTTTGTTAAACTATCTACCTAACAACCTAACTAGGAGTTGTTAACTACTCGGTTAGGGGGTTATACCTTTCTTTCTTGAACTCCTTCGACTTCAACTCTCGATGGTGTACAGATCGGCTTCACCCCGTCGTCTCCTTGCGCCGAAGATCGATCCACCCGAAAGCTTCTACCTTTGGCTTCTTCTTCGAACTTTGAAGAAACTAGTTCACTCGGTTTGCTAAACCTTGTGAACTAGAGTGAGTAGAGAAGAGTGTGTTGGGATTTTTCTCTATGGTTCTTGCTTCTCAACACATGAGACAAGTGAACCATAGACTAGAGAAAGAGAGAGAGAGAGCTAGAGGAAGAGGGTGAGAGCTCAAGCCAAGAGAGAGAAAGGAAATGAGAGAATGAGCAAGACTTTTCTCTCTTGGCTCTCATAATCCAAAGCCATCATAACCAATAATAGCAATCAAGTATTATGTGATGGTTTAAGTCAAAATAGCCATATCATTTCATGCACTCATTTTGCACAAGATAAACAAGCAAGCAAAAGTCTTTGCCATGAAATGATAGCTATTGTCATGATGATGGTCAACTAGTCCAACCTAGTCAACCGGTCAACAAAGTCAACAAGTCAACAAAGTCAACCCCTCAACAACCATGTCACCATAATACTTAATTAATATTATTGTTAATCATATATCATATTCTCATTAGGGTTTAGCAAAAAGTCAATGGTTAACAGTCAACAGTCAACAACCCTAATGAGAATCCTCTGCCTCTGTCTCTCTGTCAACTGTGCATACACACCCGCATCCGCGTTCCGAGGAACACGAATACATACAAGATAAAATCAATCCCAAAATGAACACTAGGATCTGGCTTAAACCAAAGCCCTCTAGTGTTAACTGTCCGGACACTAAACGTGCACAAGTGCATGGATGTGACCGAACCCTGTCGCAAAACCATGCGACCTGTCGCAAAACCAGGCGACCTCTACTCTTTTGCCTAAAGGCGAATAGCTTTCTGTGTGGGACTCTAAAGACTCGACACTACGCTGGCAGTGGGTTTAACCACAGACTGCAAGCGGTGCCAGCAGTGCGTAACGGTCCCCAGGTAGATACCGACAAGAAGACTGACGAGGTGAAACCCATCTGAACTCCTACTGAACCTGAATGAGACAGTCTCCGTACAGTCCGGTCTGTTCGTCTGATACATCGCATGGCGGGCCTAGAGGGGCGGTAAACGTCAGTCCCCTAATAGCGGTATAAGTCGTGTCGGAGTGAAGCCCAAAACACCCTAAGATAACACTGGAAGCCTACCAGTATATCTCGGTTGCCCTGGCCAGGGACTACTCATGTAATGGCTCTCCTAGACACAGCGCGATGTCAACACCCAATACCGGGAGAGACGAATCCTGTCTAACCATCACTGCCTCCAAGTGCTTCGGGACTGCACCCAACTACTACCTGTTTGCACGACTCCTTTAAGCCGTGGTAGGGTAGTAATTAAAGTACAGTGGGAACACACTCGAGGCGAAGTGACAGTGTCAAGTCAGCGGACTAAGCTCTACTCATGTCACCTGGGAACTAATAACTGATGATAGGTATAATACCGACCAGTCAGTTCCCTACGAGTCCTGTCCAGTGTACTCGTAACATAACGAGCACCCGCATACTATCTCAAGTACGACGTACTGACGGCTGTGGGACAGACCGTCTCCCCTGCTGGGTTGAGAAGCGCATACGCTAGTCTACTCCGGAGTAACGATGCCTTGTCTCGATAGTCCTGCGACTAGGGACCTGTATAATGATGTGCTTATGGATTACCCAGCCCCCACGAGTGTGACTGCCATCACAACACTGGTAATCAAGCAAAGATCCTAAGGGCTCCACTAATGCGTATAGGTGATAAAATAAACACATGTACACATTAAAGCAGAAACAAACCAAGTAGCATACTACCATTTTGAGCAAGATTGTTTATACAACTGTGAATATCCCAAGCTTCCATTAAGTAATATACAAACTAATATGATACAGTAATGGCCTCTAGGGCATATACACTAACAATCTCCCACTTGCACTAAGGCCATGTACTGGCGTATCGAAGACCTATCATCTCGATCAGCCGCTCGAACTGAGTTTGGGCCAAGGCTTTGGTGAATGGATCTGCAGTGTTATCTTCTGAAGCAACCCTCCGAACCTCGATCTCCTGGCGATCCACGATCTCCCTGATCAGGTGATACCGCCTCAAGATGTGTCTGGATTTCTGATGGGACCTGGATTCCTTCGCTAAAGCTATAGCCCCGTTGTTGTCGCAATACAGAGGTATTGGATCAACAATGGACGAAACCACCTGAAGTTCTTTCAAGAACTTCCTCATCCAGACGGCTTCTTTTGCGGCATCAGATGCAGCGATGTATTCCGCTTCCATAGTCGAGTCAGCAACGGTTTCCTATTTGGAACTCTTCCAACACATCGCCCCTCCATAGAGGGTAAAGACAAAACCCGACATGGACTTGGAATCATCCTTGTCACTCTGGAAGCTGGAGTCAGCAAAGGCCTCGATCTGGAGGTCATTTCTGCCATACACCAAGAACATCTCCTTAGTCCTTCTTAGGTACTTGAGAATGTTCTTTACCGCTATCCAGTGTTTCTCCCCAAGGTTTGACTGATACCGGCTTACCACACTAAGTGCATAAGCTACATCCGGTCTGGTACACAACATCGCATACATTATAGAGCCTACCGCAGAAGCGTAGGATATAATAGGCATGCGATCCCTCTCCAAATCAGTCTTGGAGACATCTCTTTAAAGAGGGTGATCCCTTGACAAGCCGGTAGGTTACCGCGCTTGGAATATTCCATACTGAATCTTTTCTGTATGGTGTCGATGTACCTGGACTGCGAAAGTCCTAATATCCTTTTGGATCTATTACGATGGATCCGGATCCCCAGGATGTATGAGGTATCACCCAGGTCTTTCATGGAGAACCTGTGTGACAAGAACCCCTTGACAGATTGTAGCATAGGAATGTCATTTCCTATCAGAAGAAAGTCATCCACGTGTAAAACGAGGAATACGACAGTTCTTGCTACAAATCTACTATAGATGCATGGTTCATCTGGATTTTTGATAAAGCCAAAGTCTTTGACTGTCTCATCAAAACAGATGTTCCAACTCCGCGATGCCTGCTTTAGTCCATAGATGGACTTAAGCAACTTGCACGCCTTTCCGCTGCTCCCACTCTGAATGAAACCCTCTGGCTGGTCCATATAGACACACTCCTCTAAATTTCCATTTATAAAAGTTGTCTTTACGTCCATCTGCCAAATCTCATAATCGTGGAAGGCAGCAATGGCAAGAAGGATCCGAATGGATTTCAGCATAGCCACTGGAGAAAAGGTTTCGTCATAGTCCAAACCAGGTCTTTGACGAAAACCCTTTGCAACAAGTCTAGCTTTATAGGTCTCAACCTGTCCATCTACACCAATCTTCCTTTTGAAGATCCACTTGCATCCTACGGGTTTTACCCCGTATGGAGCAATGTCCAACGTCCATACTTTGTACATGGACTCCATTTCGGTCCGCATTGCATCCAGCCATTTTACCGAGTCAACGCTCTGAACGGCCTGCTGGAAGCTAGTAGGCTCATCATAATCTATGATGAAATCCTCTCTATCCCCGTCTATGAGAAAACCGTAGTATCTCTCGGGCGGATGAGACGGCCTATTACTCCTGCGGAGCGGCGTAGGAATATCCTGTTCTTTTGAACCCTCTGGTTCTACTAAGCTTTCAGTAATAGTCTGTGGTTCTGGAATTTCTTCCAGTTCTACTGCGCTCCCATTAATTTCCTTTTCTAAGAACAGGTGTTCTAGAAAAGGGGCATGACGAGAAACAAAAACCTTTTGTTCCTCTTCGCAGTAGAAAAAATATCCCTTGGAGTTCTTTGGATATCCCACAAACTTGTACTGTACTGAGCGTGCCTCGAGTTTGTCCACATGCTGCTTTTTGACAAAAGCTGGACTTCCCCATTTCTTAATGTGATTAAGATGGGGCCTCTTCCTACACCACATCTCATATGGTGTGGTAGGCACAGTCTTAGTGGTAACTCGGTTCAAAAGGTATGCAGCTGATTCTAGCGCATACCCCCAGAATGATCGCGGTAACTCAGCGTTACTCATCATGGACCGTACCATATCTAATAGGGTTCGGTTCCGTCTCTCCGATACACCGTTATGTTGCGGAGTGTGTGGAGGAGTAAGCTGAGAGAGAATTCCATTCTCTTTTAAGTAATCCAGGAACTCGGCACTCAAGTATTCACCACCTCGATCAGATCTCAGTGTCTTGATACTTTTGCCGGTTTGTTTTTCTACTTCATTCTTATATTCCTGGAACTTTCCAAAGGCTTTGGATTTATGTTTCATTAGGAAAACATAACCGTACCTTGAAAAGTCATCCGTAAAAGTATTGAAGTAAGAATAACCGCTTCGCGCATGTGTAGACATTGGACTGCACACGTCGCTGTGTACGAGTCCCAAGAGCTCGCTCGCTCTTACACCGTGTCCAGTGAACGAAGTCTTTGTCATCTTTCCTTTGAGACAGGATTGACAAGTGGCATACGATTGATATTCGAACGGATCCAAATATTCTTCTGTATGTAACTTAGTCAATCTTCTCTCATTGATGTGACCCAGTCTACAATGCCATAAAAAAGTCTGATTGATTTCTGGAGACTTTCTTTTGTGTGTATTCTGGACATTGAAAATCTGTGGTTGGTTTAATACATATATACCATTGCTCAATGTACCTGACCCAATCAGAACTTGATTAAGGGGAATGTTTACAACATTGCTTACAAACGCAAATTCATAACCTTTTTTAGAAACCAAAGATACAGAAATGATATTACAAGTTGCGTTGGGTACAAAAAAACAATTTCGCAAAACCAAAACATGTCCATCTGACATTCCCAGGTGATAGTCCCCCACGGCCTTAGCATCCATGCTAGCTTCATTTGAAACTTTGAGGGTCATGTCACCTGCCTTAAAAAACCTACGGTTTCTCAACGCCTGCAAAGAATTACAGATATGAGTTCCTGATCCGATATCCAATACCCAGGAAGTAGAGTTTATTGAAAGACAGTTTTCAATAACATACACACCTGAAGCTGAAGCCGCAACCTGCTTTAGATCCTGTGTTCTGGTCTTCCAAGCCCTGCAATCTTTCTTCCAGTGTCCACTCTTATGACAATAGAAGCATTCTTCTTTATCCACAAGCTTCCCCACTTTCTTTGTTGCTTTTGCCTTTCCCTTCGTATCCACTTTACTACCACCACCCCTTGGTTTGGCGGGGGCTTTCTTCTTCTTTCCCTTGTCTTTCGCTTTGGACCTTGAAGAAGAAGATCCTCCTACAAACAAAGTGGATGTTTCCCTACCTTTCTGTAGGGTGCCCTCTGCGCTCCTCAGCATGTTGAGGAGTTCTGAAAGTTCAACTTCCTTTTCTTGTAAGTTAAAGTTCAGGATAAACTGGGCGTTAGTGGAAGGAAGGGACTGGAAAATCAAGTCCGTATAGAGCTCATTCTCCAACGTGGTCCCAAGGTCCGCGAGCTCCTCAATGTAGCCAATCATCTTAAGCACGTGTTCCGCTACTGATGATCCGACGGCCAATCTTGCCGAAAATAACTTCTTCGACACTTCGTATCTTGCGATACGAGATTGCTCTCCCTACAGTTCTTTTGTATGGAGAAATATGGATTCGAGGTCCATATTCTCGTGCCTCCTCTGATGTTCGTTTTCCATAGAGGCAAGCACGAGGCACTTGGCCTTCCCGCAGTCGATTTCCCAGGTCTTACAGATTTCCTTATCCGCGACGCTGGTTTTGGGACCTGGGACAGGGGGAGCTTTGGTGGTAAGAAGAAACCCCATCTTGTCGTAAGTGATTGCCATCTTGACATTCTTGAGCCAATCTTTGTAGTTTGGCCCTGTCAGTATGTTTTTATCTAATAATAATTTAAGTCCGGTCATGTCGATTGGTCGCTGCAATTAGGAGAGAGAAGAAACACTCAGTATGATGCTCTTGCAAGTTTAAAGTGGTTTTTAGTTTGTCTAAACATAATGGCTCCCACTGTTTCTCGAATCCCTCCTTAAACCCAAAAGGAAGAATTAGTCAGGATCAATCTCACCGCACAATACTTGCTTAACCTTTCAGCCAGGCCAGTGTCGGTACTTCGAAGGAGGTTTTCCAACGCTTTCACGAAGTTCCTTAATTAAATAACCTCTTTTCCCTGTGGGCGTAGCCCCGCTAACACTTTTCTAGACACCTACTTGGTTTATAGCATTGATCGTTATGTGAGAAATTTCCGGAGGAGTAGCATATACTCACAGTAGGATCGGGATCCAAATATCAACGCGTGACAAAACTGAAGGAATCCTACCAGAATCATCACACTCCAAATGGTATGCAACTCTAGCAAGTTTCAATACTTATGAAACTCCCGATGTGGATTTTTGCCCCATGCTCTTATGACCTTGACTTTGGCCAAAATATCATAAGTCACATCAAGTTCTACCCGTCATTATCCAGGTTAATTTGGACCCACCCGTACCTACCCTTGACTTTGGCCAAAATGGCAGTACGACTGTCCCAAACCAACGCATCTATCTATGCTGCACATGAATACCCAATAGCTACCAATCACTATGCCTTGACTTTGGCCAACATACATAGCTTGAATACTATTGACTATTCATGTGAAACGACGGAGGGCTACGAATGGTTTTGGCGAAACCGTGAACGTAGTGAACTTGATATAATCGATGGAACGAGATAGCTTTTAAAAGGAGTGGCTCAAGCTCCGCATTTAAAAGTTGGTTTTGAAAAGAACCGAGTGGTTTTTTGAAAGTGTTCCAACGACTTTTACTTGGTTTATTTTCTTGCATTAGTTCTTTTAATGCGTCCCATCATTTAATCCTACCATTGCAGAAAACAACCAAAATATGACGTACGCTTATGCCATTCGCATTCGCCACGAGGCCCCGTCATTACCCGTTAGGTTACTTAATTAACGACAGAGCGGGGGCTGGGCTAGCACGGCTGTAAAACATAAGCAATGCCTAAATAATATCATATATAGATATATTGCAATGATAGCCATTTCAGATCACAGATGAACACATTGGATATATTAGGAATCCGCAATTCATACGAGCCTGTAACGAAAAGTAGATTACACGGTCGCGGTGAATAGCCAATACCCCACCCAAGACCCCTACGGGTGCGGCAAACTACCCGCTAAGTACCCGAAGCGGAGCAACCTCCCTCAATACCGTGAGTAGGCCACTCGGCACTTCGAGATACCCGGTAGTTTGTGCACCCCTCCATGGGTCTATCCTAGGAGCAAAAACAGTAAAAAGAAATTATACAATGACAGCTACAACCCCGACCCGGTTGTGCGGTCATACAAATAATTATTACATCAATTTACAAATTTACATGAATTGAAAGAAAAGAAAAACTCTCGTCTCACAACCCCCCGGCTATTCACCCGCGACAATCCAATGAATTCATATACACATACCAGCAACATTACAGATCATAGATTTGTATAACCCCCACTAATCGACATATAGCGATTAGCAGACGTTCAATACAAATATCACATCACAGATAAATACCCGTCAGCTTAAGTCTTTAGAAACTCGATCAAAATACGGTTTTTAAAGCCCCAAAAACAAATTTTTCTTTCTGGAAAATCTGGGCTGGAAAAACATATACCAAAAATGCCAAAATACCCCACTGAGTATTCTGCAGACAAGACGATCCACAGCCGAGTTAAATCAACCGCGGAACCGCGACAATAGCAAGCTATTGCCGCGTTTCTGCGGCGGTTTGATGGGTTCTCTGGACCGTTTTTCTACAGTAGACTATAAAAACCCTGAGTCGATTTTTAAAGCATGATTTATTATTTTTACAGAACTTAAAAAAATCGACAGCAAGTTGGATTTCGGGGTGAATTTCGCGACTTTTTCTCCGATCGAATTTCTAGTTACTATGCTAACAAGTTAGGTAGAGTTTAACTAGGCTCTGATACCACTGTAAGTCCATGCTACCTCTCCCGGTACTTACGGGCTTGCGGAATTTGGTGAAAAACGATTTTTCAAGAGGCGGCAACATGGACTCAAAACGGATATTTGTTAAACTATCTACCTAACAACCTAACTAGGAGTTGTTAACTACTCGGTTAGAGGGTTATACCTTTCTTTCTTGAACTCCTTCGTCTTCAACTCTCGATGGTGTACGGATCGGCTTCACCCCGTCGTCTCCTTGCGCCGAAGATCGATCCACCCGAAAGCTTCTACCTTTGGCTTCTTCTTCGAACTTTGAAGAAACTAGTTCACTCGGTTTGCTAAACCTTGTGAACTAGAGTGAGTAGAGAAGAGTGTGTTGGGATTTTTCTCTATGGTTCTTGCTTCTCAACACATGAGACAAGTGAACCATAGACTAGAGAAAGAGAGAGAGCAAGAGGAAGAGGGTGAGAGCTCAAGCCAAGAGAGAGAAAGGAAATGAGAGAATGAGCAAGACTTTTCTCTCTTGGCTCTCATAATCCAAAGCCATCATAACCAATAATAGCAATCAAGTATTATGTGATGGTTTAAGTCAAAATAGCCATATCATTTCATGCACTCATTTTGCACAAGATAAACAAGCAAGCAAAAGTTTTTGCCATGAAATGATAACTATTGTCATGATGATGGTCAACTAGTCCAACCTAATCAACCGGTCAACAAAGTCAACAAGTCAACAAAGTCAACCCCTCAACAACCATGTCACCATAATAGTTAATTAATATTATTGTTAATCATATATTATATTCTCATTAGGGTTTAGCAAAAAGTCAATGGTCAACAGTCAACAGTCAACAGTCAACAACCCTAATGAGAATCCTCTGCCTCTGTCTCTCTGTCAACTGTACATACACACCCGCATCCGCGTTCCGAGGAACACGAATGCATACGAGATAAATTAATCCCAAAACGAACACTAGGATCTGGCTTAAACCAAAGCCCGCTAGTGTTAACTGTCCGGACACTAAACGTGCATAAGTGCACGGATGTGACCGAACCCTGTCGCAAAACCATGCGACCTGTCACAAAACCATGCGACCTCTACTCTTTTGCCTAAAGGCGAATAGCTTTCTGTGTGGGACTCTAAAGACTCGACACTACGCTGGTAGTGGGCTTAACCACAGACCGCAAGCGGCGCCAGCTGTGCGTAACGGTCCCCAGGTAGATGCCGACAAGAAGACTGACGAGGTGAAACCCATCTGATCTCCTACTGAGCCTGAATGTGACAGTCTTCGTACAGTCTGGTCTGTTCGTCTGATACATCGCATGGCGGGCCTAAGGGGCGGTAAATGTCAGTCCCCTAATAGCAGTACAAGTCGTGTCGGAGTTAAGCCCAAAACACCCTGAGATAACACTGGAAGCCTACCAGTATATCTCGCTTGCCCTGGCCAGGGACTACTCATGTAATGGCTGTCCTAGACACAGCGCGATGTCAACCCCCAATACCGGGAGAGACGAATCCTATCTAACCGTCACTGCCTCCAAGTGCTTCGGGACTGCACCCAACTACTACCTGTTTGCACGACTCGTTTGAGCCGTGGTAGGGTAGTAATCAAACTACAGTGGGAACACACTCGAGGCGAAGTGACAGTGTCAAGTCAGCGGACTAAGCTGTACTCATGTCACCTAGGAACTGATAACTGACGATAGGTATAATACCAACCAGTCAGTTCCCTACGAGTCCTGTCCAGTGTACTCGTAACCTAACGAGCACCCGCATACTATCTCAAGTATGACGTACTGACGGCGGTGGGACAGACCGTCTCCCCTGCTGGGATGAGAAGCGCATACGCTAGTCTACTCCGGAGTATCGATGCCCTGTCTCGATAGTCCTGCGACTAGGGACCTGTATAAGGATGTGCTTATGGATTACCCAGCCCCCACGAGTGTGACTGCCATCACAACGCTGGTAATCAAGCAAAGATCCTAAGGGCTCCACTAATGCGTATAGGTGATAAAATAAACACATGTACACATTAAAGTAGAAACAAACCAAGTAGCATACTACCATTTTAAGCAAGATTTTTTATACAACTGTGAATATCCCAAGCTTCCATTAAGTAATATACAAACTAGTATGATACAGTAATGGCCTCTAGGGCATATACACTAACTGCCCTCTAGAACCCGGCTATCTGTACACCCCATCGCGGGGTAATCCTAATACAGAAAGTAAAATATACAACGGGTACATCAACCTAAGCCCGGTCGTGCCCCAAAAGAATAATATACAAACAGGAAGTGATGGCAGTCCACATATTGGACGCTCGCCCCGTAATATCAAATGTAAAAATACACCCAAACTGTACCACCATTGCATCCAGGCTATCCACCACGACAAATCCGCAACATCACAGCATAACACAGAACATCAACGTGAATGTCACGTTCGGAAATCCGTCTAAAAGAGCTATAGCAATTAGACAAGATTTACCGCTCGAATGACATTTACGGTCGCAGATATAAAGTAAGCACTGTGAACTAACATATTTAAAATATTCGATCGACAAAATTTCCCGAAGTGGGCCCCAAGCACAAATCCAGCACTCAAAATAATCAGGGCCAAGACTAAAATTACCAGAAACCCCAATTCCAATTCAGAGACCACTGTAGAAAAATTGGTGGACTGATGCTACAGTACTGCGGCGGAACCGCGACCAAAACATGGGTACGGCCGTGGTTCCGCAGCGCTACAGTGAGCTCTCTCCACAAAATTTCTGCAGTGTTCTTGAAAAAGCCTGCCTGATTTTCTGCAATACTCAAAATAATTTTTCGACGACAAAAAAAATTCAACAGAAACTGCAAAATTGGAATCGCGGTTTTGGAAATTTCGTTCGATCGATGTTTTAAACACGTTTGAGCAAGCTAGTAAAGGTTAATGGCGTGGCTCTGATACCATGTAAGTCTACGGTAGAGCCCCGGCCTTCTGTCCGAGGCCAAAATGCGGAAACGAAAAATTTTCTTAAACTTGAAACCGGTGCTATCGCAGACTTTAATCCCGGATCGAACCATTAACCTATAACTAGCTAACAAGAGATGGGATAGAAAAGCTATACCGATCGATCCGTGTCCTTCGGTCTTTGGCCACCATCCCAAGCTCCTCGCGGCATCTCGGATCTTGATCTCCTCATCGGAAAGGGCACCACATCATCGAGTCTTTTTATGGGCTCCCGCTTCATCCGAAGCAACTCGGGCACGAAATTCGCTAGCCGACGTGTCCAAGGCGATGAAGAGAACGTGTGTGATAATTTTGTCTCAAGCATCCATTGATTCTCATCACATGAGTGTGTATGGATGGAGGTTGAAGATGAAGCCTTTAATGGAAATGATGAGCTAGAGGAAGAAGAAGAAGAATATGTTCTTTTTCTTTTGTGTTGTGTTATCAAAATGAAAGAGTGTGAGTTGAAAAATACAAGACCAAACTCTTCATATGGCAGCCCTCTCTCTCTCCCCCTCTCATTTCAACACTCAAATCCATCAATAATGTGACACATGCACAAAGAAAGAGACCATGAGTCATCACTTGTGCATGTGTCACAATTAATGCTGCTAATCATGATTTCTAGCTTATTATTTCCATTTGTAAATATTAACCTAAATGTTTACAACAATAAAAACATACGGCAACATCTAAAGTAAACTCGTGACGGATCACAAAGATACCCCTTACCTGTATATACATATCTGCATTCGCATTCCGACTGAATGTGAATGCAATGAGACTAAAGTAATCCAACAAATCTAATACTAGGATCCGGCTTAAACCAAAGCCCACTAGTATGATCCGTCCGATCATGATCCGTGCACTACGGCACGTATTTGATCGATCCCTGCCATATATCATACGTCCTCTACAACGTTTCGCCCGAAACTTGAGAAACTGTCTGTGGGGGACTCTAAAGACTCGTCAATCCATTGGCTGTGGATTTAACTACTAGCACGTCAAAGGAACTAGCCGTACGTAACGGGCTACCGGGTATTGACCAAAAGGGAGGTCGATGAGTGAACTCATCCTGACACCCTACTAAGCCTGTCAGTGACAATATCCGTACAGTCCGGTCCGTTCGTCTATGAGCATCGCATGTCGGGCCTAGGGGGTTGGTAAAAGTCAGACCCCCAAAAGCGGTACAAGTCATGTCGGAGTGTAGCCCAGAACACCCTGAGATACTACTGGAATACCTACCAGTAAATCTCCTGCCTTGGCCAAGGACTTCGTATAATGTCTCTCCTAGACACAGCGCGATCTCACCCCCAATACCGGGTGAGACGAAACCCTTGCCAATCTGCTCACTGCCTCCATGTGGCTCGGGACTATACCCAACTAAAACATGTTTGCACGACTCCTTTGAGCCGTGGTTGGGTAGTAATCAAAGCACAGTAGGAACTCACACGAGACAAATGACGATCTCAGGTCGATGAACTAACATGTAAACATGTCACCAGGGAACTGCTATCTGACGTCAGGTATAATACCAACTAGCATGTTCCCGGCGAGTCCTGTCCGGTGTATTTATAACCCAATGAGCACCTGTATACATCTTAGGTGATCCAACTGACAGCAATGGCTTGTGAGACCGTCCACCGCCCCTCGTCGGGGTCTCGACTGTATACACTAGTCTACTGATGGATTATCGATGCCCAGTCTCGAAACTCCTATGACTAGGGACCACATTAAGGATATGCTTATAGACCACCCAACTCTCACGTATATGATCGCCATCATACTACTGGTGGTCAAGCAAGAATCCTAAGGGCTCTATCAACGTGTAATAGTGATCTGTAATATCACCTAAAGTATGTACACGATGATAAAGTTATACCAGATAGCATACTATCATCTTGAGTAAGACTGTCCTACCGGCATAGGTCCTCCTTCAATCATTGCAATCATATGCCTGCGATCCAATAATTGACTCTGAGGGCACTATATCCAACACCTAAGACACCATTCGAGTTATGGAATGGTAAGAGACCATATCATAAAAGATTTAAGATATGGGGTTGTCCGGTTTACGTTAAAAAGCATAACCGGACAAGCTTGAGGCACGGTCAGTTCTCTGTAAATTTGTGGGATATCTAAAGAATGGTTATGGATATCTGTTTTACCACACTGAGGAACAAAAAGTGTTTGTATCTCGCCACGCCACCTTTTTGGAAAGGGAGTTTCTTGCAAAAGAAACTAGTGGGAGTTCAGTAGAACTGGGAAAAATCCATGAACCACAAAATGAAACTGAAGGTTTGAAGGAACCGCTAGATTCAATAGTCCCAGACGAACCTCAGCCGCTCCGTAGATCTAGTAGGATTTCTCATCCACATGAGAGATACTACGGTTTTCTCATACACGGGGGTCGGGAGGATTGCATCTTCGAAGAAGATGATCCTACCAGTTTCAGGAAAGCCATTATCAGTAGGGACTCCGATAAGTGGCTGGATGCTATGCGATCCGAGATGGAGTCCATGTACACCAATAAAGTGCGGACCTTGGATATTGCTCCACATGGGGTAAAACCCGTTGGATGCAAATGGATCTACAAAAGGAAACTTGGTGTAGATGGGCAGGTTGAAACCTATAAAGCTAGACTCGTTGCAAAAGGTTTTCATCAAAGACCAGGACAGGACTATGACGAAACCTTTTCTCCAGTGGCTATGCTCAAATCCATTCGGATCCTACTTGCTATTGCTGCCTTCCATGACTATGAGATCTGGCAGATGGACGTAAAAATGGCTTTTCTAAACGGATGTTTATAAAAGTGCGTTTATATGGATCAGCCGGAAGGTTTCGTAGACCGTGGGAGCAGAGGGAAGGTATGCAAGTTGCTTAAATCTATTTATGGATTAAAATAGGCATTGCGGAGCTGGAATATCTGTTTTGATGGAATAGTCAAGGAATTTGACTTCATCAGAACGAGGATGAGCTTTGTATTTATAAGAAGATTGTAGGACGAACTGTCATGTTCCTAGTCTTGTAAATGGACGACATTCTTTGATAGGAAATGACATCCCTATGCTGCAATTGGTCAAGCTATTCTTATCACAAAGGTTCTCCATGAAGGACCTGAGTGATGCCTCGTACATTCTGGGGATTAAGATCTGCAGAGATAGATCAAAGAGATTACTGGGACTTTCGCGGTCCAGGTAGATAGAGACCGTACTAAAGAGATTTAGTATGGAAGATTCCAAGCACGGTACCATACCCGCATTGCATGGAATCACCCTCTCCAAGGAGATGTCTCCCAAGACAGACGAGGAGAGGGTTCGCATGAGCACTATACCCTACGCTTTGGTGGTAGGATCTATAATGTATGCGATACTATGTACAAGGCCAGATGTAGCTTATGCGCTAAGTGTGGTGAGCCAGTATCAGTCAAACCTAGGTGAAGGCCACTGGACAGCAGTAAAGAACATTCTCAAATACCTGAGAAGGACTAAGGAGATGTTCTTGGTTTACGGTAATGAAGACCTGAAGGTCGAGTCCTTCACCGATTCAAGCTTCCAGAGTGACAAGGATGACAGCAGGTCTGTCTCGGGTTTTGTGTTTACCCTCAACGGAGGGGCGGTGTGTTGGAAGAGCTCCAAACAGGATACCGTCGCAGAATCGACGATGGAGGCTGAATACATTGCTGCAAGCGATGCCGGAAAAGAGGTGGTCTGGATGAAGAAGTTCATTAGTGAACTTCAGGTGGTTCCATCCATTGTTGACCCAATACTTTTGTATTGCGATAACAATGGGGCTATAGATTTAGCGAAGGAACCACTGTCCCATCAGAAATCCAGGCACATCTTAAGGCGGTATCACCTGAGCAGGGAGATCGTAGATCGCCAGGAGATCGAGGTCCGGAGAGTGGATACAAAAGACAACACTGCGGATCCATTCACCAATGCCCTTCCTCAAGCACAGTTCGAGAGACTTTTTAAGATGTTGGGTATGCGGTACGCCAACAGCTGGCCCTAGAGCAGAAGTTGGATACTCGGTATGCCAATATATGGCTTTAGTGCAAGTGGGAGATTGTTGGATATGTATGCCCTAGAGGCCATTATTGTATATATATACATATGGATGCTTGGACATATATATGTACAGGACAGTTTTGCTCGATATGATAATATGCTATCTGGTTTGTCTTTATCTTAACATGTGCATGTTTTACTTGCTATTACATATCTTTTATACAAGTTGATAAAGCCCGTAGGATCATTGCTAGACAACCTGCATTGTGATGGTGATCATACTTGTGGCAGCTGGGTAGTCAGTCGCACATCCTTAAGTAGTCCCTAGTTGTGGGAGTATCGAGACTGGGCATCGATATTCCAGAGTAGACTAGTGTATACGTTTCTAAACCCCGATGAGGGGCGATCGTATGGTCCCAAAACCATTGGTCTTTCACACCTAAGATCGTATACAGGTGCTCACTGGGGGTGAGTACACCGGACGGACTCGCCGACAACTTCCAGATGGTACTATACCTATCGTCAGGTGGAAGTTCTCAGGTAACATGATTACAGGTTAGTCTTTAGACATGAGATCGGCATTTGTCTCGTGTGAGTTCCCTCTGTGCTTTGATCACTACCTTACCACGGCTCTACTGAGTCATGCAAACAAATTTTGGTTGGGTACAGTCCCGTGCCATATGGAGGAAGTGAGCGATTGTCGGGGATTCGTCTCTCCCAGTATAGGGAGTCGATATCGCACTGTGTTCGATTGGTTAGGACCATAAGACCTTGGCCAAGGCAGTTGGGATTTATAGATAGGCTGATTAGTAGTTTCCTGGATTGGTCCTGAGCCACATCAGCATGACTTATCGGGTTATTAGGGTCTGACGTTTACCACCCCTTAGACCCGGAATACGATACTCTCAGATGAAGAGACCGGACTGTACGGAGATTGTCACAGATAGGATGAGTAGGGATCCAGATGAGTTTGCTCGTCGGCCTTCCTTTTCAATGGGTATCCGGGTAGCCGTTACGTACAGCTAGTGCCGCTGATGTGCTTGTGGTTATGGATTTATCCAGTAACTCACTGCCGGCGTACTATCGAGTATTTAGAGTCCCATACAGAGGGTTTCCCTGGTTCAGGAGAAATGATGTAGTAGCCATATTGGATACGTGTAGGGTCTCGATCGATTGATGTACTTTGTACTTGGACTTTTGATCGGACAGCTGGTAATACCAGCCGGCTCGGTTTTGAGTCGGATTATTAAATCAGATATTGATTTAATAGTTTACATATATATATTTCGATATTTATTTCTAGTATTATGTTCTTCGTGTTATTCTATCTCTTTAGGCATTCGTGTTTTTATCCGAATACAGGTATGTATATACAGCAAACTGTAATCCGTATTTTATTATAGATTACCTTCTAGAAGGTGGACACCACATCACGGACTTTTCAATTTATTGATAAATGGAAATGAGGTGGAAATTAAGGAGAGGGAGGCATGGTGTGTGGCATGGCTTCAATAGTCACAAATGAATTTTTTATTCATTTGTGGTTACTGTTGAAGCTTGGCTACACTTGTTTATTCATGAGAATTCATACACAAAACCTTGGTGTTAATTTTCTCTATAATGGATGCTTCATTATTTTCTTGAGCTCCCATTTTTCTTCATCTCCTCCCCCCTCTTGAGTTTCCTCCACCTTCATCATCTTCCTCTTCACTACCCTTCTCATGAGTTGAGAAACAAGTGAAAAGGAAAGAAAGAGATATCAAACACTTAGATCTTCACACTACATCCTAGATTACTTGGTTTAGCAACCCAAGTTCTTTAGTTGCTCCACAAGACATATTGTGAGGAGCTAGAGCCATGGATCATATTTCTCAGGTGGATCATCTATGACAAAGGAGGACCGGAAAGCAAGATTGATCGCGGAGAACCAAAGGAGACAATAAAGAAGATCAAGCATGTTCAAGGTGGCCACTCGGAACTACTGAAGAGGAAAGAAGACCGAAAGACTTGGATCGTTTGGTAAAACTTCTTTCTTAGTAGTTAGTTCATCTTTTAGTTTTGCTAGATAGGTTTATGGAAAGATCCGGGTTAAAGGTTATTCTAGTGCCATGTTCTAATCATTAGAATTTTTTTTCCGCATTTGGCCACGGTAGTTGGCCGGAGCACTAGCGTAACCTTTCGGGGACTTCATTAATGTGATTAATGAAAAGAAAAAAACCTAAAGATGTCGTAGAATCAAATTTTGAAAAAGGGTAGCTCTATTTTTTTCTTTGCATAGTGGTTTTCCTTGATGAATATCCAGCACCTCAATCGATGAGGAAAGGGCCAAGATCGCTTCACCGGGAGTGACCTCTTTAGCGAAACTAGCAAATGCTACAACCCACTCGGTTTTGTCTTTTGACTGCTTATCTAGTTCTTGCTTTGCATAGTGGTATTGCTGAATATCCTGCACCTCATTCGATGAGGAAAGAGCCGAGATCCCTTCACTGGGAGTGACCTCTTTAGCAAAACTAGCAAAAGCCTCAAAAACACTCATTTTCAAAATCGCTAGATTCTACAATGAAATGAAGTTCATTACGCTCATGGTTTTCTTAAAAACATGCGTAGCCCTCCGTCATTTCAGATAAGTACTATTTAGTATTCGTGCTGCGTTTGTTGACCATAGCCAAGGCGTAGTGTGCGGTAGTATTCTGTTGAAAATATTGCAATCTTTAACATAACAATTTCCTCACTTTTCTAAACATCTAAAGGTGTTTGTTATAAATATAAAACGGATTACAAGTTCGTATGGAAAATATCAATTACCACATGTTATACACTATAATAAACATTTTGGAAGGAAATTGTGTGTTTATTATTTCACGCATGATATTGTATATCCCAACAATCTTCATTGAGATTCTATGCAGAAAATTATTTTAGGACAGATATCGGAATCGTAAATTCGCCGACAAAATGCAGCAAATCAAAGAGTTAAAATCTGTCAGAGATTTAGAAGGGATTTAAAGATTCCAGATATCACCTGAACACTAATAGACCAACACCAAACTACCACGAGAAATTGAAGCCACAAGCTCACTAAACGGCCGCGGATCCGCGGCCGAGTCAGGCCGATATGCCGCGGATCCGTGGCCGAGTTAGGGCATCGGGTGATAAGTTCTCCCCAGAAGTTTCATCTAAACATCCTAGCTTGCTGAGGACGCTCCATTGTAACAACCTTGTTCTGGAAACTTCCCTACAACAGCCTAGCTTCTTGAGGAAGCTTGATAACTACCTTATTCTAGAAGTTTCCCTACAACTACCTAGCTTGTTGGGGAAGATTGACCTAGCTTCTAGTGGAAGATTGGTGTAGGGCTATATAAATGACCTAAGCCTTCATTTTGGGGGTTACTCAATTTTTAGTGGAACAACTCATTACACAACCAAATCCAATTCAATTCCAAATCAAGATCCAAATCAAGAATCGTTGAGAACAACATCAAGCGACGACATTCAAGATCCTTTACGCGAAGCCGATTGTCATCATGAGCACGAGATCCTCGATAGGTCCAAGTCTCATGAAGATCGAGCAAAGCGAAAGTCAACGGAATAGTTACCTCTTCAAGGGAGTGATCGAGAGCAATTCTTGTAACCTCGAATTGATGGAAAGTATAATTAGAAGTTGATTAATAAAGGTAATCAATTGTTAATTCTTGCTTTCGTTAAACTTTCGCATGATGAAATTTCTAATTCTTGATTCTTTTATTTTCATGATGCGTGAGTGAAATCTCTGCTTGTTAATGATTCGAAGGAATTCGGGAGATCAAATGGTGATGAAATCCTATACGCATCTTAAGTCTTATGAGAATTATGAACTTTGGGAAAAAAATCGTCAATGACCAAATTTGGAATGAGATCACCGTTCTTGATAATTTCGTTGCAATTTGGAATTAAATGATTGATGATTCTCTTTGCTAAAGGCTAGATTTGAATGATGATCGATGAAAAGACAAGGGATAGTGAAGGAGAAACCCTAGTTTCTTCAATAGATCCCTAATCTTCATTCATCACCATTGTTCTAACTATAATTCATCAATAGATAAGATTATTTATTATTAGTATTGTAAGTCTACGGTAGCGCCCCGGCCGTCAACAGATGCCAAATGCGGAACAAAAATTTTTAATTGGCGCTATCATATACTATAACCCGGATCTGCCATTATTGCTAAACTAACAAACTACATAGAGGGTAGAAAGGTTATACCGAATGATCCGATTCCTTCGTTCTTTGACCATCATGCCACGCTTTGTTGTGGCTGCTCCGATCTCGTCGATCTCCGATCTGTTCGTCCAGGTGGCACCACGTCAACGGATCTTTAAACGGGCTCCCACCTCTGACCCGAGGCAACTCCGTCATCAAGTTTGCTAAAAGAGATGACCAAGATTGATGTAGAGAATGAGTAGAACACTTTGTCTCGTTACGTCCAAGGCAATGGACGAACGGTTAATGAAGTTGCTTTTTGGATCGATATGAAAATGAGATATGAATATGTTAATTTCCATGAACCAAAACCATAGTCTTTTTCAAAATCAACAACCATAATTTTCCCTCAAGGGGCCGGCCATTAAATAGAGGAGGGGGTCAGTGTAGGAGCAAGGGGGGTGACCTTAAGCAAAGCTTATCATGAAGAAAATATTTAGCACAAACAAAATGCATTAATGTAATGAATGACACATCTAAACCTAGTCATCATATAATTAATGCTAATGAATGAGTCACTATCCTTGTCATCATTCTAGAAGCTTCTAGAACCACGACTCACCCTCATGACTCACCCGAGTGACGGAAAGATAAATCCGCATTTAACCGAATGTTAAATACGGAAACTGGAAACAGGAAACTTACAACTTCCAAAAGCGATCCTGAAATGAATTTTAGGACAGCCCCGTAACTGTATAAAAATAGCCGTATTTGTATTACGACCGAATACAAATGCAACTGAGACAAAGATATTATATCTACTCAATATTGTTAGATATGTATGCCCAAGAGGCCATTATTGTATAGTACTAGTTTGTATAATACATTTTGGAAGCTTGGGATATATATATATATACGGTTTTACGACAGTCTTTCTCGATATAGTAGTATGCTACTTGGTTTATTTCTATCTTAATATATGTATATGTTTCTTTTAACATATCGCTAAAACATATTGATGGAGCCCTTAGGATCTTTGCTTGACTACCGGCGTTGTGATGGCGATCACACTCGTGGGGGCTGGGTAGTCTATAAGCACATCCTTATTCTGGTCCCTAGTCGTAGGATTACCGAGACAGGGCATCGATACTCCAGAGTAGACTGGGGCATACGCTTCTCTTCCCAGCAGGGGAGATGGTCTGTCCCACAGCCATCAGTACGTCGTAGTGGAGATAGTATGCAGGTGCTCGTTAGGTTACGAGTACACTGGACAGGACTCGTCGGGAACTGTTGGTGGGTATTATACCTATCGTCAGTTAACAGTTCCCAGGTGACATGAGTACAGCTTAGTCCGCTGACTTGACACTGTCATTTCGCCTCGAGTGTGTTCCCACTGTTCTTTGATTACTACCCTACCACGGCTCTACTAAATCGTGCAAACAGGTAGTAGTTGGGAGCAGTCCCGAAGCACTTGGAGGCAGTGACGGTTAGACAGGATTCGTCTCTCCCGGTATTGGGAGTTGATATCGCGCTGTGTCTAGGAGAGCCATTACACATTGTCGTCCCTGGCCAGGGCAAGCGAGATTTGCTGGTAGTGTTACCAGTAGTTTCTTAGGGTGTTTTGGGCTACACTCCGACACGACTTGTACCGCTATTAGGGGACTAACGTTTGCCACCCCCTAGACCCGCCATGCGATACTCTTAGACGAACAGACCGGACTGTACGGAGATTGTCACATACAGGCTCAGTAGGAGTTCGGATGGGTTCACCTCATCAGTCTTCTTATCGGCATCTACCTGGGGAACGTTACGTACAGCTAGTGCCGCTTGCGATATGTAGTTAACCCCACTGCCAGCGTAGTGTCGAGTCTTTAGAGTCCCACACAGAGGGTTATTCGCCTTTGGGCAAAACAGAGTAGAGGTCGCAGGGTTTTGCGACGGGGTTCGTTCACATCCGCGCACTTGTACATATTTGGTGTCCGGACAGTTATTACTAGCGGGCTTTGGTTTAAGCCAGATCCTAGTATATGTTTTAGGATTGTTTTTATCTCATTGTATTCGTGTTCCTCGAAACACGGATGCAGGTGTGTATGCACAGTTGACTGAGACAGAGGCATAGGATTCTCATTAGGGTTATGCTACGGGTGTGTATACACAGTTGACTGTTGTCTTTTTCAAACCCTAATGAGAATAGGAAATATGATTAATAATATTAGTTAACAATTATTGTGCCATGGTTGAGTAGAATTCTTGATTTTTGTTGACTTGTTGACTTTAGTTAACCGGTTGACCAAAGTAGACTTGTTGACCATCATCATTTGTTTTCAAAGATGCTTCTTATTCCTTGCAAAAGCATTTAATGAATGAAAAGATAATGGTCATTCATCAACTCACCATCACAAATTGTTAATTATTATTATTATTATCATTTTCTAAAATATGAGAGCATGGTTGTAAAATTCATTCATTCTCACTTGCATCTTCTCTCTCATCCATTGCTCTCCTTCTTCCTCTAGCTCAAGGAAAATCCTTCTCATGAGTTGAGAACCATTTTCCTATGATATAAAACACCAAGACTACTGTCTACTCTTTCTAGGCTTCTAGGTTTAGGAAACAAAGCACCTTAGTTACCTCTAGGTTGAGGTAGGAGCTCAAGTTTGAACGCTCGGGTGGATCTATCTTCGACAATGAGGAGACGATGAGGTGGAGCCGTAAAAACTATTACAAGGAGCAAGCAAAGAGAAGAACAAAAAGAAGAGAAGGAGTTCAAGACTAAGTATAACCCCCTAACCGAGTAGGTAAAGCTCGTAGTTGTTGCTAGTGTGTTGTTTAGCAAAGATCCGGGTTTTCTTGTCCATGTTACCAAAACCCTAAAAATTGTTTTTCACCGTTTCTGCAACCCCGAAAGAACCGGGAGAGGTAACGTCGACCTAACAGTGGTATCAGAGCCTATCTAAACACACACTAGCATATTAGCAAAGTATCTAGAATTTCGATCGGACAAAAAATCGCAAAACACGCCGAAAAAGCTAACTTTCTACCGATTTTTAGATCTGTTCAAAAAATAATAAATCACATACTAAAAATCGGCTCAGGGTTTTTATAGAACACAGAAGAAATTTGGTCCAGTGAGTCGGTTAATGCGCCGCGGAACCACGGCATGAGCATGCTCTTGCCGCGGATCCGCGGCCGAGTTAACTCGGCCGTGGGTCAAACTTCTTGCAGTGTTCTTATATTGGTGTTATGTGATTTTTAGGATGGTTTGTTTCTGCCCAGAATTTCCAGAGAACAAATTTATTTTTGGGGTGGTTACAAATCTGTATTTTGATCGAATTTCTGTAAACTTTGGCTAATGGGTTATATCTATAATGTGATACATGTATTGAACGTCAGCTAATCGCTATACGTCGATTAGTGGGGGTTATACATATCTGTGATCTGTAATGTTGATGGTTTGTGTATATGAATTCGTTGGATCGTCGCGGATGAATAGCCAGGGGGTTGTGAGATGATAGTTTTTCTTTATCTTTCAATTCATGTAATATGTAAATTGATGTAATATTATTTGTATGGCCGCACATCCGGGATGAGGTTGCAGCCGCCATTGTATAATTTCTTTTCACTGTTTTTGCTCCTAGGATAGACCCAAGGTGGGGTGCACAAACTACTGGGTATCTCGAAGTGCCGAGTGGCCTACTCACGTTGTTGAGGGAGGTTGCTTTGCTTCGGGTGCTTGGCGGGTAGTTTGCCGCACCCGTAGGGTTCTAGGGTGGGGTATTTAGCTATTCATCGCGACCGTGTAATCTGTCTTTTGTTGCAGGCTCGAACGGAATGCAGATTCCTAGTATATCTAATGTGTTCATCTGTGATCTGGAATGGATATCATTGCATCTGACGAATGTGTATATATCTATATATGATATCTATTTAGGCGTTACTTATGTTTTGCATCCGCGCTAGTCCAGCCCCCGCTCTGTCGTTAGTTAAGTAACCTAACGGGTGATGACGGGACTCCGTGGTGAATGCGGATGGCATAAGCGTACATCATATTTCGTTGTTTTCTGCAATGGTCGGATTAATTAATGGGACGCATTAAATTAATGTAAGAAAATAAACCTAAAAGATGTTGTTGGAACAATTTTTCAAAAAGCTGTTATTGCAAAGACGTTCTCTTTTGTTTTGCACAGAGGTATTCGGTTATGAATGCCCAGCACCTCATTCGACGAGGCAAGGGCCGAGATACCTTCATCGGGAGTGACCCCTTGGACAAAAGTTTGCGTCAGGGTAATAACTTCACTATAGTCGATTATTCTTGCTTTGCATCGAGGTATTCAGTTTAGAATATCCTGCACCTCATTCGACGAGGACAGAGCCGAGATCCCTTCACAGGGAGTGACCTCTTTAGCAAAAGTTTTCGCCACTATATTTTCAAAAAGGCAATCATGTTCCTTCAACGATATCAAGTTCATTACGTTAACGAGTTTTTCTCCAAAAACCCAGCCGTAGCCCTTCGTCATTTCGGCTTGGTATTATTTAGTATTCGTGTTGCGTTTGTTGACCTAGTCAAGGCGTAGTGAACGGTAGCTAGATAATATTTTTCTGTGCATTGCAAATGGGATTAGTTAGGACAGTCGTTCGGCCTTGTTGACCTAGTCAACGGCACGTACGGGTGGGTCTAATACAATCAGGATAATGACGGGTAGAACTTGACTAACGGTTTATGGTTTGTTGACCTAGTCAAGGACATAAACCGTTAGGGGCAAAAACCACATCGGGAGTTTCTAAAGAAACTGAAAATTGCAGATTTAGCATAACTTCTGGAGTGTGATGACTAGAGTGGATTCCATCTAGGTCATCACACAATGATAGTTGGATCCCGATCCCACTGATGAGTTGGATTACTCTCGGGAGATTACTTCACTTAACAATCAATGCTATAAACCAAGTAGGTGTCTAGAACGGTGTTAGTGGGGCTACGCCTCCAGGGAAAAGAGGTTATTTAATTAAGGAACTTCACGAAAGCGTTGGAAAACCTCTCTCGAAGTACCAACACCTGCCTGGCTGAAAGGTTAAGCAAGTATTGTGACGTGCGATTAATCCTGACTAGTTCTTCTTTTAGGGTTTGAAGACGAATTTGAGGAAACAGTGGGAGCCATCCTGGTTAGATAAACTAATAAACCAATCTAATCTTGTAAGAGCACACGCTGAGTGTTTCTTTTCTCTCTCTCCACGTAGCAACCTTTTCACGCCCTAATCAAGATAATAAAATGTATCGCTTGACCGATCCGAATTCTTATTCGGGGCCGGGGAACGTTGGTTCGGCTCTAACTTGTGACAACAGTCATAAGTTTGAGCAAGGGAAAGAGGATTGTATGGATTCCAAGGATACCCAGTTGAATAAGAAGCATGGTTTTGCATCTACTTCAGCTGTTCTTGTAATTGAGAACTACTTTACGGTCAGCCCTACCTCCTGGGTACTTGATACTGGATCAGGATCTCATATCTGTAATTTATTGCAGGGACTGAGAAAAAGTAGGAAAGTTGTACCTGGTGATATGTCTCTCAGAGTAGCGAACGGAGCATAAGTTAATGCTGCAGCCGTCGGTGAATATCACCTATTGTTGCCAAATGGCAATGCTATGATTTTGAACGATTGCTACTATATACCTTCCATGGTTTGCAACATCATATCAGTTTCTTTACTCGATAAAGATGGATATAATTTTGTTCTTGATAGAAATATCATGAACATTTACCTTCATAAGGTACTGGTTGCAGAAGGTACACTGTGTAATAGTATCTACGTTCTAAATCAGAATACAGTTCTCAATATACAAAACACACGCAAGAGGAAGAATTCAGATGCGAATGAATCCTACTTGTGGCATTGTAGACTTGGTCATATCGGAGAGAAAAGACTAAATAAGTTACATAAAGATGGACTCTTGAATACGTTCGAGTTTTCATCTTATGAAACTTGTCAGTCTTGTCTCAAAAGGAAGATGACCAAATCTCCATTCATCGGACATGGAAAAAGAGCAACAGAGCTCTTGGGACTCATACATAGTGATGTATGTGGTCCGATCTCTATACATGCAAGGGGTGGGTTCTCGTACTTCATCACATTCACTGACGATCTCTCTAGATTCGGATATGTGTATCTTATGAAACACAAATCTAAAGCTTTTGAGAAATTCAAGGAATTCAGAAACGAAGTAGAGAACCAGATAGGCAAAAGTATCAAGATCATCCGGTCTGATAGAGGAGGGGAGTACTTAAGCACGGAATTCCGAGATTACTTAAAAGAGAATGGTATTCTCTCTCAGCTTACTCCTCCTTATACACCACAGCACAACGGTGTATCGGAACGGAGGAATCGTACCCTATTGGATATGGTTCGCTCTATGATGAGTAGTGTCGAATTGCCTCTTTCATTTTGGGGACATGCGCTTAAGACAGCGGCATACCTACTGAATTACGTTTCATCCAAATTAGTGCATAAGACTCCATATGAAATATGGAGTGGACGAAATCCGTATCTTAAGCGATTTAAGATATGGGGTTGTCCGGCCTATGTGAAAACACAGAAACCGGACAAGCTAGAGGCACAGTCAGTTCTGTGTAAATTTGTGGGATATCCTAAAGACTCACTAGGATATCTGTTCTACCACACTGAGGAACAGAAGGTGTTTGTATCTCGCCACGCTACCTTTTTAGAAAGGGAGTTTCTTGCAAAAGAAACTAGTGGGAGTTCGGTAGAACTGGAAGAAATTCAGCGACCACAAAATGTAACAGAAAATTTGGAGGAACCACTGAAATCAATAACCCCAGACGAACCTCAGCCACTCCGCAGATCTGGTAGGATTTCTCATCCGCCCGAGAGATACTACATTTTTCTCATAGACGGGGATCGAGAGGATTGCATCTTGGAAGAAGATGACCCTTCCAGTTTCAGGCAGGCCATTATAAGTAGGGACTCTGATAAATGGCTGGAAGCAATGCAATCCGAATTGGAGTCCATGTACACCAATAAAGTGTGGACCTTGGATATTGCTCCACCTGGGGTAAAACCAGTTGGATGCAAATGGATCTACAAAAGAAAACTTGGTGTAGATGGGCAGGTGGAAACCTATAAGGCTAGACTCGTTGCAAAAGGTTTTCATCAAAGACCTGGTTTGGACTATGACGAAACTTTTTCTCTAGTTGCTATGCTCAAATCCATTCGGATCCTACTTGCCATTGCTTCCTTCCATGACTATGAAATCTGGCAGATGGACGTTAAAACGGCTTTTCTAAACGGCGGTTTAGAAGAGTGCGTTTACATAGACTAGCCATAAGGTTTCGTAGAAAGTGGGAGCAGCGGGAAGGTGTGCAAGTTGCTTAAATCCATTTATGGATTAAAGCAGGCATCGCGGAGCTGGAACATCTGTTTTGATGAGGCAATCAAGGAATTTGATTTCATCAAGAACGAAGATGAACCTTGTTTCTATAAGAAGATTGTAGGACGAACTGTCGTGTTCCTAGTCTTGTACATGGACGACATTCTTTTGATAGGAAATGATATTCCTATGCTACAATCGGTCAAGCTAGTTTTGTCACAACGGTTCTCCATGAAGGACCTGGGTGATGCCTCGTACATTCTGGGAATCAAGATCTACAGAGATAGATCCAAGAGAATACTAGGACTTTCACAGTCCAGGTACATAGAGACCGTACTAAAGAGATTTAGTATGGAGGATTCCAAGCGCGGTAACATACCCGCATTACATAGAATTACCTTCTCCAAGAAGATGTCTCCTAAGACTGACGAGGAGAGGGTTCGCATGAGCACTATACCCTACGCTTCGGCGGTAGGATCTATAATGTATGCGATGCTATGTACAAGACCAGATGTAGCTTACGCGCTGAGCATGGTGAGCCGGTATCAGTCAGACCCAGGTGAGGACCACTGGACGGCAGTGAAAAACATTCTCAAGTACTTGAGAAGGACTAAGGAGATGTTCCTGGTTTACGGTAATGGAGACCTCAGGGTCGAGTTCTTTACCGATTCAAGCTTCCAAAGTGACAAAGATGACAGCAAGTCTGTCTCGGGTTTTTTGTTTACCCTCAACGGAGGGGCGGTGTGTTGGAGGAGTTCCAAACAAGATACCGTCACAGACTCGAGGATGGAGGCTGAATACATTACTGCAAGCGATGCCGCAAAAGAGGCGGTCTGGATGAAGAAGTTCATTAGTGAAATTCAGGTGGTTCCGTCCATTGTTGACCCAATACCTTTGTATTGCGATAAGAATGGGGCTATAGCTTTAGCGAAGGAACCAAGGTCCCATCAGAAATCCAGACACATCTTAAGGCGGTATCACCTGATCAGGGAGATCATTGATCGCCAGGAGATCGAGGTACGGAGAGTGGACACAAAAGACAACACGGCGGATCCATTCACAAAGGCCCTCCCTCAAACACAGTTCAAGCGACTTTTTGAGCCATTGGGTATGCGGTACGCCAGCAGCTGGCCCTAGTGCAGACGTTGGGTATGCGGTACACCAATTACTGGCCTTTAGTGCAAGTGGGAGATTGTTAGTTATGTATGCCCTAGAGGCCAATATTGTATAGTACTAGTTTGTATAATACATTTTGGAAGCTTGGGATATATATATATATACGGTTTTACGACAGTCTTACTCGATATAGTAGTATGCTGCTTGGTTTGTTTCTATCTTAATATGTGTATATATTACTTTTAACATATCGCTAAAACATATTGATGGAGCCTATAGGATCATTGCTTGACTACCGGCGTTGTGATGGCGATCACACTCATGGGGGCTGGGTTGTTTATAAGAACATCCTTATTCTGGTCCCTAGTCATAGGATTATCGAGACAGGGCATCGATACTCCAGAGTAGACTGGTGCATACGCTTCTCTTCCCAGCAGGATATATGGTCTGTCCCACAGGAATCAGTACGTCGTACTGGAGATAGTATGCAGGTGCTCGTTAGGTTACGTGTACACTGGATAGGACTCGTCGGGAACTGTTGGTTGGTATTATACCTATCGTCAGTTAACAGTTCCCAGGTGACGTGAGTACAGCTTAGTCTGCTGACTTGATACTATCACTTCGCCTTGAGTGTTTTCCTACTGTTCTTTGATTACTACCCTACCACGGCTCTACTGAGTCGTGCAAACAGGTAGTAGTTGGGAGCAGTCCCAAAGCACTTGGAGGCAGTGACGGTTAGACAGGATTCGTCTCTCCCGGTATTGGGAGTTGATATCGCGCTGTGTCTAGGAGAGCCATTACACATTGTCGTCCCTGGCCAGGGCAAGCGAGATTTGCTGTTAGTGTTACCAGTAGTTTCTCAGGGTGTTTTGGGCTACACTCCGACATGACTTGTACCGCTATTAGGGGACTGACGTTTTCCACCCCCCTAGGCCCGCCATGCGATACACTTAGACGAACAGACCGGACTGTACGGAGATTGTCACATACAGGCTCAGTAGGAGTTCGGATGGGTTCACCTCATCTGTCTTCTTATCGGCGTCTACCTGGGGAACGTTACGTACAGCTAGTGCCGCTTGCGGTCTGTGGTTAACCCCACTGCCAGCGTAGTGTCGAGTCTTTAGAGTCCCACACAGAGGGTTATTCGCCTTTGGGCAAAACAGAGTAGAGGTCGCATGGTTTTGCGACGGGGTTCGTTCACATCAGCGCACTTGTGCACGTTTGGTGTCCGGACAGTTATTACTAGCGGGCTTTGGTTTAAGCCAGATCCTAGTATATGTTTTGGGATTGGTTTTATCTCATTGTATTCGTGTTCCTCGGAACACGGATGCAGGTGTGTATGCACAGTTGACTGAGACAGAGGCAGGGGATTCTCATTAGGGTTATGGTACGGGTATGTATGCACAGTTGACTATTGTCTTTTTCCAAACCCAAATGAGAATAGGAAATATGATTAATAATATTAGTTAACAATTATTGTGCCATGGTTGAGTTGAATTCTTGATTTTTGTTGACTTGTTGACTTTAGTTGACCGGTTGACCAAAGTAGACTTGTTGACCATCATCATTTGTTTTCAAAGATGCTTCTTATTCTTTGCAAAAGCATTTAATGAATGAAATGATAATGGTCATTCATCAACTCACCATCACAAATTGTTAATTATTATTATTATTATTATCATTTTCTAAAATATGAGAGCATGGTTGTAAAATTCATTCATTCTCACTTGCATCTTCTCTCTCATCCATTGCTCTCCTTCTTCCTCTAGCTCAAGGAAAATCCCTCTCATGAGTTGAGAACCATTTTCCTTTGAGATAAAACACCTAGACTACTCTCTACTCTTTCTAGGGTTCTAGGTTTAGCAAATCAGGCACCTTAGTTACCTCTAGGTTGAGGTAGGAGCTCAAGTTCAAACCCTCGGGTGGATCTATCTTCGACAAAGAGGAGACGACGAGGAGGAGCCGTAAAAACTATTACAAGGAGCAAGCAAGGAGGAGAACAACAAGAAGAGAAGGAGTTCAAGACTAGGTATAACCCCCTAACCGAGTAGGTAAAGCTCGTAGTTGTTGCTAGTGTGTTGTTTAGCAAAGATCCAGGTTTTCTTGTCCATGTTACCAAAACCCTAAAATTGTTTTTCACCGTTTCCGCAACCCCGAAAGAATCGGGAGAGGTAACGTGGACCTAACAAATATAATAATCGGATTAGGCTTAAACCAAAGCCCACCAGTATTATCTGCCCGAAATATGACATGTGCGTAAACGCACGTGCATTTTCCGAACCCTGCCTTAAAACTATACGGCCTCTACAATGTTTCGCCCGAACTTGGGAAACTATCTGTTGGGGACTCTAATGACTCATCAGTACCCTGGCAGTGGGTTTAACCACAAGCTGTCAGCAGCACTAGCTGTGGGTAATAGCTGCCCATGGACTGACCTCAAGGGAGGCCGATGAGCGAACTCATCCGGAAACCCTTCCGAGCCTAAGGGTGACAATGTATATACAGTCCGGTCCGTTCTCCTATGAGTATCGCATATCTGCCTAGGGGGCTGGTAACATCAGACCCCCAATAGCAGTATAAGTCGTGTCGGAGTGTAGCCCAAAAACACCCTGAGATATTACTGGAGTACCTACCATTAAATCTCCTGCCACGGCCGTGGGCTTTGTGTAATGGCTCTCCTAGACACAGAACGATCTCACCCCCAATAGCGGGAGAGACGAATCCCCTGCCGATCTGCTCATTTGCCTCCATGTGGCTCGGGACTGTACCTAAAAAATACTTGTTTGCACGACTCCTTTTAGCCGTGGTAGGGTAGAAATCAAAGCACAGTGGGAACTCACACGAGACAAATGACGACCTCAGGTCGATGAACTAACCTGTACACATGTCACCAGGGAACTGCTATCTGACGATAAGTATAATACCAACTAGCAGATTCCCGGCGAGTCCTGTCCGGTGTACTCATAACCCAATGAGCACCTGTATACATCTTAGGTAATCCAACTGACACCAGTGGCTTGTGAGACCGGCCACCGCCCCTCGTCGGGGTCTCGACTGTATACACTAGTCTACTCCGGAGTATCGATGCCCTGTCTCGAAACTCCCACGACTAGGGACCACAATTAAGGATATGCTTATAAACCACCCAACTCTCACGTATATGATCGCCATCATACTGTTGGTAGTAAAGCAAGATCCTAAAGGCTCTATCAAAGTGTAACAGTGATCAGACACCTGAACCTGTACACGACTGATAAAGGCAAACCAGATAGCATACTATCATCTCGAGTAAGACTGTCCTACCGGTATAGGTCCTCCGCAATCATTGCAATCACGTGCCTGCATCCAATAATTGACTCTGAGGGCACTATATCCAACAAGTATTCATCATTGCTACTCCTACAAGCTATTCTTCATTTTCTTGATAACTAAAATTGAAATTGGACATTTTCTTGATTACTAACTCTTTCTTGATATTTCTTGAAGATATTTCATCCTATAAATCTTGATTAAATTTCTTGAATTTTCTTTACTATTTTCTTTCGACTAAACTAATATGAAAACTAATAAATACACGAATCTCAGTGGACGACCTGTACTCATTAACGAACTACATCGACACCGTTATTGATTGCGGCTATAAATTCTTTGATTGCGATAACACTTTTCATAGATCAAGAAAAACATATCAATCAAATGGTGCCGTTGCCCGGGATCCGTGCGTAATTTGTTCGTTCTTGCTGTTTGAGTTGAAACATTATTATTCCATCAGAATTTTAAATCCAGATCGCTTCGTGTGCTTAACGATTAGTGTTTGATTTTTTTTGCGAGGGAATCTAGCATCACTGTAGAAGGGAGATCAAAATTCAGAGACTTTCTGAAGATTCCATAGGAGCAAAGGAAGCTACAGTAAAAATTAACTCATCTATGTCTTCCATTGCACCGCGGTTCCGCGGCGGTTTGGTTGTTTTTGCGGCGGTTCCGCCGCCGTTTAGGTGATTCAGTGCCTAAACATTCTTTGGTATAATCTCTGCTCTCTTTTCTCTTCTCTGATCTTTTCCATTAACAAATTTTCTGCAGGATTCTTTGCGAAAATTCGCCACTTAAGAAAATCTTGTTGCATTTCTTAAAATTGGTTGTTTGTGCATATTTTAATACGGAAATTATGGGGCAAAGACCAAATTCAGATTAGGTAGGGATTTCATTACCCTTCCTAAGCCCCGAAAATCACAATACTAGCATTTGCATCACCCTTCATTAACTAAAAAATATCTAGACAAAACTCTAAGGACCGTCGCGCTCAATTAGGATAGAAGAAGGTCGTGGGTAATGTATTGCTTATCCGCATTTCTTTTGTCGTGTCTGAGGTAAGTGTGTCTAAGGCAAGTGGCTACTTAATTAGGCCCGCTATTTACGTAGCGGATATCTCCCACTTACCTGGCACTTACCTGGCCACAGGAGAGATAAAGAGGTAGTAGAGGATTTATCCTGCGATTTGTCTTTTAGAAGTCTAGGAGCGGTCTAGTGACATGACCTAGGTGACCGTAGATCTAGGGTTGATTGTGCATTTTTTGTGTGATTTTTCTAAAATCAGTCTTTTTCAAAACAAACCAAACCACTTTCTCTAATTATCACAAACGCTGCCACTTGTGCTAAACCGTTTAGTACATGCTAGGCTGGACACGAGACTCTATTGCCCGTCTTCTCCGCGTTACTTTTATTGACCCCGAAGTCGGTAATTCTTCGTCTTCTTTCCCACCGCCTACATCATCGACCGAGATGGACGGATCTCCATCAAATTTTCACAACACCACTTTGCCACCAACCGCAGGTGCGCAAAATCCACTACGCATCTCTCCCCAAGAGAGATGCTATCCTATTCATGGTCCCCTTCCCATTTGTCTTTCTATTCCACCAGCCAATGGGGATAATTTCGAAATCAAACCTCAACTCGTCAAACTGTTGCCAAAATTTCACGGGCTTGAATCCGAAGACGTATACGTTTTTATAAACAAATTTGAAAACGTATGTGTTATGATGGGCAGTTCACAACTTTCTGTGGATGATATGCGTTTATGTTTTCTCCCTTTTACTTTGTGCGATTTAGCCGAGAAGTGGCTTTATAACACAACCACACATTCTATTTCAAAATGGGACGAATTCGTTGTAGCATTCGTTAAGAAATTTTATCCCAATCATAAAACCGCCCGCGTTCGAAGCGAGATCTACCAATTTACCCAAATTCCTAATGAACCATTTTGGAAATGCTTTGAATGATTTAAGGAACTGCTTATCCAATGTCCTCATCACGGAATCAGTAGATGGGATCTTTGCCGCATTATATATGAGGGCAATACTCATTCGACAAAGCAGACGCTTGAAACCATGTGTCAAGGCAAGTTCATGAATATAGACGATGGTGAAGCGTGGAAATTCTTGGAAGATTTTGCTGAAAATACTATGCAATGGGAAAGCGTTAGACCACCATCGTCTAGGGAAGGTAACCATCAGCTTGATGTTTCCATCACATTGAGAGCCGAAATGACTGGGATACAAAGGAAACTCGATGCTATAGAAAACAAATTCTCTTCAGCCTCCCAAAACCAATTCACGTTCCCCAAAACTGTGTGTTGTTCCAACCCATTACATTTGATGGAAGAATGTCCTTTGAATATACCGTTTCAAGGTCAAGAATACACTCATGCTACTTTTCAGCAGCAACCTAGAAATGATCCTTATTCGTCCACTTATAATCAGGATTGGAGGAATCACCCTAATTTTTCTTGGAACCAACACCAAATTCAAAACCAGTTCTAAAGCAATTATCAAAGACTTCCTCCACAACAACAGCAACCACCACAACTGAGTCAGCACCCCTTTCAACTGCAACCTTTACAAAACCCGGCCAACAACTTTTATCCTTATTCTGCCGGTACTTATAAACCCTCTGCACTCGACATGTTCATTAAACATTCCATGCAAACGAATGATATTTTAATGTCTTCTATCCAAACGTTACTTCAAAATATTGTCTCCTATGGTGAGAGTATTAAATCGATAGAAGCACAAATTGCATAGTTGAATGCCGCGATAAGTGCTAGAGAGAAAGGGAAACTTCCATTTCAACCCTTACCGAATCCAGGGTACTCATAGTATAATGTGAATGCACTTACCATGTTAAGATCTGGAATAGTGATGAATAACCAAGTCGGTGAACAGGTTGATACTGATATTGATATTGAGGAATCAATAAATGATACCCCGGCTTATTATTCTTCTTATCCTACTCCGTCTAATCTACCTTCTTCTTCCGAGCCTATTCTCCGTTTTCCCCTAGGCTCGAACCCTCCACCCACTTCATCCTTTCTACCCCCACAAACTTCTCCACATATGTTGGACCCCACCCTTATTGATAAAGCTCCATTTCCAAGCAGATTGAAGGTCAACGAACCTAACACAAAAATGGAGAAGATTGTGGATATATTTAAGCAGGTTAACGTAAACATCCCTCTCCTAGATGCGATTCAACAAGTTCCGGCTTATGCGAAAATACTTAAGAACTTGTGCACTAGGAAAAGAAAAAATCAAGTGCCGAAAAAGGTGTTCATGACGTGTAATGTAAGCACAACATTTACCCAGCAAGTACCCAAGAAACGTAAGGACCCAGGATGTCCTACAATATCCATTTCTATTGGGGGTAAAAATATCAATCGTGCTTTACTCTATTTAGGTGCTAGTGTTAACCTGCTTCCATATTCTGTGTATGAGTAATTTGGTGTCGGAGAATTAAAACCATCGCAATGCACTTTACAGATGACAAATCGATCTATCACCCAACCAAGGGGTATGTTAGAGGATGTGTTGATAAAAGTCGGGGAGTTTATCTTCCCTGTGGACTTTATTGTTCTAGATACACAACCTGTAGCGAACCCACAGAACCAAATTCCTGTGATTCTGGGTCGACCTTTTCTTGCTACTTCCAATGCTGTAATCAATTGTCGAAATGGTTCTATGACCCTATCTTTCGGGAATAGGTCAATTGAACTTAACATTTACAAGTTGGAAAGTGAACCCTCCAAACCCTATGCATATGTATGTTCTGTCAACATAATGGATGATGACAACAGTGAATCTGAACAGCTTCACGATACAGATCCAGACTCCCTTAGTACGTTGTTGTTTGGCCCAGCAATGTATTATACACATACGGACCCTTCTTTCGAGTTGTCCGGGTCAACATCTAACACTTATTAGGAACCTGTTATGAAGTCTGAGTATCATCCCGTTCTTTCAAATGTGAATATTCTTTGGGATATCGGTGAAAGCTTTGAAGAAATTTTTGCTGATGAACTCGCATTCTTAGCAGACACGGGAGTTGTGATGAACAAACTCCAAAACAAAGAAGTTGAACCGCCACCCCTTCTTCTTGACAATCACGAGAATGCGAGTAATCCATCATCACAATCATTGTGTCGTCTCTCCAAATCAAGACTCAAACCCTTTCTACACCACCACTTATCTCTTCCCCACTTCTTCTGGGCTGTAGACAACATGTTCTTCCACCAACCGGGTCGTTACATTGATAGAATCTTTGAATGGTTGGTATTAACTTTTGGTCTTTGCAAAGCTTGGAATTGACCAATAACTTTACCCCCCTCTTAAAATGCTTAATATTGTTTAACTCAAGTTTGGGGCGGTTATATTTTTGGCTCTTGAAAATAAAAGTTATCCTCAAAATTGTGAGCCAAAAATAAGTTTGGGAGAGTATTTCACTTTCATTTACACTTATCCCCGTTAATAAATTTCCTCCCAATCCTACATGTTTTTGAGATTTAAAAGTTGACAACAGTGAAGACACTGCTATAAACAGGTTTGGTGGAGGTTTGTGCTTATTTACACATCACTTTGCATTACACTTGCATAAGCACAAAATTTTAAAAAAATTTTATAATAAAAGATTAGAAAGTGAAAAATTACACTTAAAAGATTGGAAAAATTTAAGAAAATCAAGAAAGTTAGATGTTTTCTTAAACGAAACTAGTAATAAATGGTTATGAGCCGTTGTCCCAAGGGTTAGTAAGATGAAGGAAGTCACTAATCTGAGGATAAAAATAAGTCCGAAAAATAGTTCCTATTCTGGAAGCAAAACATCTGAACGTTGATACCCTAATATACGCACTTACACACGTCTTGAAACTCGGGATAGTAGAGGATACCTTGAAATGCTCTCATCTAAAAGCCAAAGTACGAAGAAAATAATAAATGAAGCATAAAAGTATAAAATGGTGAAGAAAAATGAACACTGGTTTTGTAATCACCAAAGCAGCATAAAAAAAATATAGCGAGGGTGCTTCATCACCTAGTGCCTTAGACCAATTGGTTTGGGAGTCACTGCTAAGCCTTAGGTGTTGCAAGACGAGGAAAATTGCTAATTGCGCCTAATATGTGAGCACATTTTGTAATCGGTCGGTTAGTACCTCAAGAAGTATTAACGGTCGCATGAAGTATGTGTGAGCAATTCCATCTAAAATATTTACCGACTAAAATGTACTGATCTAGACGGACAAGAGTACGATAGTTTGAATTGAATTCTCCGAGCGTAGAGATGTCTTTTACACACACGTAGGGGTATATGATCGGTGTTTGGAAGAAAGGTAGGAATGAAGAATAAAGGCGTTGTTTTATTGAGAGATGATGTGATTTCTAAAATTTTTTCATGACTATTAAGATAGGGCTCATGACAACCGAAAAGCTAGTGTAGTTGGAAACTCTGATTTTCAAAGTCTTTTTTTATAATTCTTATCTTTTTTATATAACATTCACAGTCTTCCTTTTATTATAGGATTTTGTGGGTGCAATCCGCTGAAAACCCTCAGGAGACAACACTCCTCCTACTAGGGACACCTAGAGGTTTAAAGGCTTGTTGCACGTGCTCAGTGCAATTGTGTTTGCCAAGGTGTACTAGTTAGTTTTTCTTTTTCTTTCTATTTACTCCTTCTCTTGAATAAAAGAAGTTTGCTCAAGACGATCAAAATCAAGTTTGGTGGAATTTGTTCAGTCGAAAATATTGCAATCTTTAACATAATAATTTCCTCACTTTTCTAAACATCTAAAGGTGTTTGTTATAAATATAACACGGATTACATGTTCGTCTGGAAAATATCAATTACTACGTGTTATACATTACAATCAACATTTTGGAAGGAAAATGTGTGTTTATTATTTTACGCATGATATTGTATATCCTAAAAATCTTCATTGAGATTCTGTGCAGAAAATTATTTCAGGACAGATATCAGAATCGTAAATTCGCCGACAAAATGAAGCAAATCAAGGAGTTAAAATCTGGCAGAGATTCAGGAGGGATTTAAAGATTCCAGATATCACCTGAACACTAATAGACCAACACCAAACTACCACGAGAAATTGAAGCCACAAGCTCACTAAACGGCCGCGGATCCGCGGCCGTGTCATGTCGATCCGCCGCGGATCCGTGGCCGAGTTAGGGCATCGGGTGACAAGTTCTCTCCAGAAGCTTCATCTCAACTTCCTAGCTTGCTGATGACGCTCCATTGTAACAACCTTATTCTGGAGACTTCCCTACAACAGCTTAGCTTCTTGAGGAAGCTTGATAAATACCTTATTCTAGAAGTTTCCCTACAACTACCTAGCTTCTTGGGGAAGATTGACCTAACTTCTAGTGGAAGATTGGTGAAGGGCTATATAAATGACCTAAGCCTTCATTTTAGGGGTTACTCAATTTTTAGTGGAACAACTCATTACACAACCAAATCCAATTCAATTCCAAGTCAAGATCCAAATCAAGAATCGTTGAGAACAACATCAAGCGACGACATTCAAGATCCTTTACGCAAAGCCGATCGCCATCACGAGCACGAGATCCTCGACAGGTCCATGTATCATGAAGATCGAGCAAAGAGAAATTCGACGGAATAGTTACCTCTTCTAGGGAGCGATCGAGGGCAATTCTTGTAACCTCGGATTGAAGGAAAGTGTAATTAGAAATTGATTAATAAAGGTGATCAATTGTTAATTCTTGCTTTCTTTAAACTTTTGCATGATAAAATTTCTAATTCTTGATTCTTTTATTTTCATGATGCTTGAGTGAAATCTCCGTTTGTTAAGGATTCGAAGGAATTCGGGAGATCAAATGGTGATGAAATCCTATACGCATCTTAAGTCTTATGAGAATTATAAACTTTAGGAAAAAGAATCGTCAATTACCAAATTTGGAACGAGATCACCGTTCTTGATAATTTCTTTGCAATTTGGGATTAAATGATTGATAATTCTGTTTGCTAAAGGCTAGATTTGAATGATGATCAATGAAAAGACAAGGGATAGTGAAGAAGAAACTCTAATTTGTTCAATAGATCCCTAATCTTCATTCATCACCATTGTTCTAGCTATAATTCATCAATAGATAAGATAAGTCATTATTAGTATTCATCATTGCTACTAATTCCTATCGAATCCTACAAGCTATTCTTCATTTTCTTGATAACTAAAATTGAAATTGGACATTTTCTTGATTACTAAATCTTAAACTTTTTCTTGATATTTCTTGAAGATATTTCATCTTATAAATCTTGATTCATTTTCTTGAATTTTCTTTACTATTTTCTTTCGACTCAACTAATACGAGAACGAAAAATATACGAATCTCAATGGACGACCCGTACTCATTAACGAACTATATCGACAACTTTATTGATTGCGGCTATAAATTCTTTGATTGCGATAACACTTTTCATAACGGATCAAGAAAAACTTTCAATCAGGTAGCTAATTAGTGCTTGTCTGCAGCATGTGATGCGATTGGATTAGGTTAGTCGTGCGGCTTTTTTGACCTTAGCCAAGGGTCGTACGGGTGGGTTTGATTCAATCAAGAAATGACAGGTTGAACTTGGCTAGCACTTATGATTTATTGACCATAGCCAAGGTCATAAGTTGCTAGGGGTAAAATCCATTATCGGGAATTTCAAGTGTTGAAATTTGCAATGAGATTGCATACCTTCTATCTGATAGTTGGATCTCGATACCCACTGCGAGTAAGAGTTACTCCTGGGAGAGTTTTGCACTTTACAATTAGCTAATCCAGTAGGTGTCTGGAAAGGTGTCAACGGGGTTATGCCTCTAGGGAAACGAGGTTTATTTTCATTAGTTTCCGTGCGAAAGCATGGGGAACCTCCCTCGGAGTACCGATACCTGCCTGGCCGAACGATTGGTGAACCTGTAGGGTGTAATTAATCCGTCTAATCTTACTTTTTAGGGTTTGTAGGAAGATTTGATAAAAACGGTGGGAGCCATCCTGATTAGATAATAACTAATCTAATCTTGCAAAGTGCGCACGTAAAGTGATTATCCTTCTCTCTCTCTCCTAGTAGCGACCAATGAAATGCCTTAATCAGGATAATAATATGGATATTTTGACCAAACCTATTTATCATACTGAGCTAGGTTCCGCTCTAACTTATGATTGTCATAAAAATGAGCAAGGAATAGGGGAATATTCGGTTTCCCACGCCACCCAAACGAAGAAAAAGCATGTTGATGCATTGTCTTCGGGTATGTTCGTAACCAAGAATTGTTTCTCAGTTACCTCTACGTCCTGGGTATTGGATACCGGATCATGATCCTATATATGTAATTTGTTACATAGGCTATAGACAGGTGGAGAACTGGGAAAAGGTGATATGCTTTTAGCAGTAGAGAATGGTGCAATTGTTGCATCTAAAGCAGTTGGCAAATATCACCTAGTGTTACCAGCTGGTAATACAATGATTCTGAGCGAATGTTATTTCATACCAATAATATTGTGAATATTTTCCTAAATCATGTGTTGATTGGGTAAGGTATGTTGTATAACAGTGTACACGTTCTGAATCAAACTACAGTTCTAAACTTACAAAACACATACAAGAGGAACAGTTCAGAAATGAACGAAGTCTTCTAATGGCATTGTAGACTGGGTCAATCGATGAAACAAGACTAGCTAAAGTTCCATAAGGATGCATATTTGAATCCGTTCGAATTTACATCTTATGAAACATGCCAGTCATGTCTCAAAGACTAGGTGACCAAATCTCTGTTTACTGTAAACAGAGAAAGAGCTATTGAACTCTTGGACAGATACATGGTGATGTATGCGGTCCTATATCTACAAATGCCAGGGATGGTTCCGCGTACTTTATTATATTCACCGATGTTCTCTCAAGATATGGATGTGTGTTCTTATTGAAACACAAAACTGGATCTTTTGAGAATTTCAAGGAATACAAGTACGAAGTTGGGAACCAGATGGGTAAAGGTATTGAAGTCCTTCGATATGATCAGGAAAAGAATACAGGAGCACAGAATTCCGACACTATTTAAAATAGAATGAGATTCTCTCTCATCTTATTCCTCCGTATACACCACAGCACAACGGTATATCGGGGTGGAGGAATCACACCATATAAGATATGGTGCGCTCTATGATGAGTACTGCTGAGTTGCCTATTTCCTTTCAGGGACATGCACTTGAGAAGCTGCATACATATTGAATAGAGTTCCGATCAAATCTGTTGCCTACCACTCCATATGAGATATGGAATGGAAAGAGACCATCTTTTAAACGAGTTAAGATATGGGGTTGTCCGGCCTATGTTGAAAAACAAAATCCGGATAAACTTGAGGCAAAGTCAGTTCTGTGCAAGTTTGTAGGTGTCACGACCTGAAATGGCACGTGACTGGCACTTGAATCATATGAAGTCTATAGGACCCCATCTAATTCAAGTAAGCCAAAAGCCTAGAAATCTAAACCATTTTAAAGAATAAGTGAAGGAAAACTTGTTTAAAGCAAGTGGTTTTAAATAAATAAGTGGAATTAAACTTTTAAAAGCAACATCATATTTTCCCGAAAATTTCGGCAGAGTCTCATTAGTAAATACTGGCCCCAAACGGGTACAAACATGAATAGTATACATAATGAATAAAGGCACCCCCAAGCGGGAGCTGGCTCTTCGCCAATTGGTGGACACAACCACGCAAGCAATATAATATACAACGCCGAAGGGCAAGTATCAAAACTCAGAAGAAAATCAATATCCACCAGCAAACCATAATAATACGAGCGCAACTCTAAGGTCGAAAGAATAAACATACAGGTCTTCTAAGTCTATCAATAATACAAGTCTGGTTGTTGGAGTTACTAGATACACCGTAATATAAATACAGATACTACGGCGGTCACGATAGAAGTGAATCCACCTACCAAGGCAATCACCCGGAAGGAAGCAGCATGCCAGCAAAACCTCCAAGAAAATCTGTACGGCAAAACCTGCAAGAAACTGTGGCACAACGGGGGTGAGTTGCCAACTCGTGAGTAGAAAACATCACCGAGCAGAAATCGCATGTATGACTCTATCCTGGGTCATAACATAATATATCGTGAATAAAATATAACCTTGAAACATCTACACATAAGTGTAAGATCAAGTGCTCGTGTCAGTGCCTCAGGTAGCAACGTAATACGTATATGATGTATCAATGCATTAAAATGAAAACAGAATACATCATGAATGAGAAAACTGTTTTCTTAAATTAGTGAGATTTCTGTATATAAAAGTCGAGGTATCATCAATGAAATCAACATAGAATCCGTGTCAAGTATCGACACAAAACATAAATCCCAATATCCAATATCTCGAGCTCCGGCAATCCGGACTGGCCTATATTATATAGTCTCAATACCTCAAAGTCCTAATATCTCGGGCTCCGGCAATCCGGACTGGCCCCTGGGCTCCGGCAATCCGGACTGGCCCAAATATCAAATCTCACGACAATGACTGTATACTCCGGATATCCGCCGCGTCATAAATAACAGGTCAGTAGTGCTCCCTTGCTAGGCTCAACGCTATCATCTGCAACCATCTTGCCCCGGGGTACCGCACCGGGTCCACCATGCACCCGTAGATGGTTCCTCCTCCTCCTCGAATCGGGTGTATGATATTGCTCAAGAGCTGAGAAAACTCATGGTGGACATCTCTCAAATCATATCACGAGAAAACCACAACTTTTATCTTTTGAAATGAAAATGAGTTGATAAAATCCTTGCGGTTTCTCCAAATCCAGAATTTTCATGGAAAATCCGAAATCCCAATATCGAGAGTAAATAAACAATAATTTACCGGCATAAAGCCCGATAATATCGCTTGAAAAATGAATACATATGCATGCATGAAGTATCTCAGTAGTAAATGCAATATCTAAACTAGCATAGTAGTGACATATCGGAACTATCAGCTAACAAGCGATATCAGTAAAGTAATATTCTTTAAAGTGTACGTGACATGACAATTACCGATGATGATGTGTGTGAGCCGGCAAGAAAGTGTTCGTGGACGTACGCATCATCGGTAATAGTGCCGGTGTCCTGACAGTATGGATTCATAATAATAATAAAAACACATTTAAGCATGCAATGCAATGCGAATAGCAAGAATATACGGAAAATGAATAGTAAATGCATCAATAAGGAATCTACATTAGATATACGAGTCATACAGTTTGGTATTTGAAATAACATGAATTGTGGTGTTTTGATAATAGGGCTATGGTGTTTTTAAGAAAAGGTACGTCCTTTGAAATACCCGTAGTATCCTTTAGCCTGTCTTGAAAATACTCACGATTCGCTAATTTTGGAAATAAGTATGACTCGAGCCCAGTCTAACATCTACTAAGTAAACTACAGGACAAGCTAAGAGAGTAATCAAAGGGTATGGAAAACCACCTAAGTCCGAGTCGATATATCTAGTAGTCGGTGATCCCGCCTCAATAGCGTCACATACGATAAATATATAATACGACATCTTCGAGTCGAGAGTGCGGATCTATCATCATAATTATACTTCGTACGGTAAAATCCATCGTGAGACATCCCAAATCGGGGTACTGGTCGAATATCACATTTATTTCGTTATTTATCTAGTATCATTATCATAATATCATACACTAGGGGTACTAATCTAAGTCTAGTACGTTCCGTTACCATCATTATATATCCGCATGTGTGTGAAAACACATCGCTCAATGATCTGCTATAATATCATGTCGTGTCTCATCACACGACCTAAATCACATCACCGATCTCACGACATCATGCCGAATCATATCGACCCACCTCCAAGTATCATGTATTGTCCTCATCACCCGGGTATACGTATATGTATATATATTTATATATATTAACACATCCATACACGCACACACATATACACACACATATAACCATATACACCAAAAACATATCATGTGTGTGCATGTGTGTGTGTGTAACAACTATACTCTAGGGTTTCGCGACTACGAACTATATTAAAGTATTAACCTTTAAATACGCTAAAACTAACCCATGATCTCCTAAAGCATTCTTGCTAACTAAAAATGTCTCACAATACACAAATATATATATATATATGTATATATATATATATATATGTATATATATATATATATATTTATATATATTGTAAGTCCACGTTACCCGTACCCGGTTCTTTGGGGTTGCAGAAATGGTGAAAAACGATTTTTCTTTTGGGGGCAACATGGACTCAAAATACGGATCTTTGTTAAACAACTATCTAACAACCTAACTAGGAGTTTTACCTACTCGGTTAGGGGGTTATACCTTAACTTGAACTCCTTCTCTTCGACTCCTTGTGGTGGTCGGATGGTTCTCTCCTCGTCGTCTCCTAGTGCCGAAGATGGATCCACCCGAAAGCTTCTACCTTTGGCTCCAACCTCAATCTAGAGGAAACTAGAACACTTGGTTTGCTAGACCTTGTATACTAGGATGAGTAGAGAAGTGTTTTGGGTTTTTAACTCCAAGGCAAATGGTTCTCAACACATGAGAGGTTTTTGCCTTGAACAAGAAAGAGAGAGAGAGGAAGAGGGAGAGCTTGAGGATGAGAGAGCTTTCATGAGAGAGAAAGCAAAAATGAAAGAATGAGCAAGACTTTTTCACCCTTGCTCTAAAAATCCAAAATAATCATAACCAATAATAATAATTGAGTATTATATGATGGTTGTTATCATATCAAAATAGCAATATCATTTCATGCATTAAATGCAATTTGTGAACAAAACAAGCAAGCAAAGGTCAATGCCATGAAATGATAGCCATTGTGTCAACAAGTCCAACCTAGTTAACCGGTCCACGAAGTCAACAAGTCAACATAGTCAACCTTTCAACCCAACCATGGCACAATAATACTTAATTAATATTATCATTAATCATATTTCTAATTCTCATTAGGGTTTAGCAAAAGTCAACAGTCAACAACTCTAATGAGAATCCTCTGCCTCTGTCTCTGTCAACCGTGCATACACACCCGCATCCGCGTTCCGAGGAACACGAATACAAACGAGATAAAACCAATCCCAAAACGTATACTAGGATCTGGCTTAAACCAAAGCCCGCTAGTAATAACTGTCCGGACACCAAACGTGCACAAGTGCACGGAAGTGACCGAACCCTGTCGCAAAACCATGCGACTTCTACTCTTTTGCCTAAAGGCGAATAGCTCTCTGTGTGGGACTCTAAAGACTCGACATTACGGTGGCAGTGGGTTTAACTACAGACCGCAAGCGGCACTAGCTATGCATAACGGCCCCCAGGTAGATGCCGATAAGAAGACTGATGAGGTGAAACCCATCTGAACTCCTACTGAGCCTGAATGTGACAGTCTCCATACAGTCCGGTCTATTCGTCTGAGAATATCGCATGGCGGGCCTAGCGGGGCGGTAAACGTCAGTCCCCTAATAGCGGTACAAGTCGTGTCGGAGTGTAGCCCTGAACACCCGGAGATAACACTGGAAACCTACCAGTATATCTCGCTTGCCCTGGCCATGGACGACAATGTGTAATGGCTCTCCATGACTCAGCGCGATATCAACTCCCAATACCGGGAGAGACGAATCCTGTCTAACCGTCACTGCCTCCAAGTGCTTCGGGACTGCACCCAACTACTACCTGTTTGCACGACTCCTTTGAGCCGTGGTAGGGTAGTTAGCAAAGTACAGTGGGAACACACTCGAGGCGAAGTGACAGTGTCAAGTCAGCGGACTAAGCTGTACTCATGTCACCTGGGAACTGATAACTGACGATAGGTATAGTACCAACCATCAGTTCCCGACGAGTCCTGTCCAGTGTACTCGTAACCTAACGAGCACCCGCATACTATCTCAAGTACGACGTACTGACGGCTGTGGGATAGACCGTCTCCCCTGCTGCGATGAGAAGCGCATACGCTAGTCTACTCCGGAGTATCGATGCCCTGTCTCGATAGTCCTATGACTAGGGACCTGTATAAGGATGTGCTTGTGGATTACCCAGCCCCCACGAGTGTGACTGCCATCACAACGCTGGTAATCAAGCAAAGATCCTAAGGGCTCCACTAATGTGTATAGGTGATATAATAAAAGAAACACATGTACACATTAAAGTAGAAACAAACCAAGTAGTATACTACCATTTTGAGCAAGATTTTCTATACAACTGTGAATATCCCAAGCTTCCATCAAGTAATATGCAAACTAGTATGATACAGTAATGGCCTCTAGGGCATATACACTAACAATCTTCCACTTGCACTAAGGCCATGTACTGGCGTATCAAAGACCTATCATCTCGATCAGCCGCTCGAACTGAGTCTGGGGTAAGGCCTTCGTGAGTGGACCAGCAATGTTATCTTCCGTATTTACTCTCTTTACCTCGATCTCCCGGCGATCTACGATCTCCCTGATCAGGTGGTACCGCCTCAAAATGTGCCTGGACTTCTGATGGGATCTGGGTTCCTTCGCTAAAGCTATAGCGCCGTTGTTGTGACAATACACCGGTATTGGATCAACACTGGTAGGAACCACCTGAAGCTCCGTGAGAAACTTCTTCATCCAGACAGCTTCCTTTGCGGCATCGCAAGCAGCTATGTACTCCGCTTCCATAGTTGAGTCAGCAACGGTTTCCTGCTTGGAGCTCTTCCAGCAAACCGCCCCTCCATTGAGGGTAAAGACATAACCCGACATGGACTTGGAGTCATCCTTGTCACTCTGGATGCTGGAGTCAGCAAAGGCCTCGATCTGGAGGTCTTTTCCGTCATACACTAAGAACATTGTTCAGTTGATAAAACTGCACATTTGTTATTACATTTTTCCTACCATTTTCATAGGAAAAAAGGTTTTTATTATAATATATCATACATATGAGAGTTTATGTGTAAAAATACTATTTTCCATGTGTTGATATATTATAATTAGAATTTGGTAGGAAAATGTATGCAAATAATATCATTGACCAAATCCTAGTAGAACAAAGTCTACTAAATTTTATTTGAGTTGTTGTGCAGAATTTTTCCAAGTTGTGCAGGATTTTTCAAGACTAAAATCAAGGAAATCAAGTTGTTAAAGAAAACTTGCCTAATTAAGGAATCAAAACTTGGAGATCAAGTCTGGCAGCAACTACGAGAAGATTTCAAAGATCCAAATATACCAGAGATAGCCACATGTCACAAGGAGAGAGCCACAAAATTTTGATGAGGAGATCCCCACCATTGGCCGCGGATCCGCTGCCAAATCCCCCTGTTGGCCGCGGATCCGCGGCATTATAGAGGGATTACATGCTGAAATTTTGGGAAATGAATCTCTGCTAAATTTTACTTAATTTGGAAGCAAAGGTTTCGGGCTTTAGCATTATAAAAAGGGACCGAGAGCCTCTTGGGAAATTTATCAAGCCGACGAGATCACGAAGTCCATGACGGCTCACGCATCCAGGTTGATCATCAACTGTTCATCTACCTCCTTGGAAGAGATCGAGAAGCAAACTAGTCTTTGTAATCATTTTCTAAGGAATCAAAGTGTAATGAATATTGTTGATAAATAAAGGTAGCTTTCTTTTTCTTATTCTATTTCTTCGTAGTTTAATTATGAAATTTCTTTCCATCTCTTTTTCTGCCAACATGCGCGAGTAATTCTCCGCTTGTTAGGGTTCATAGGATTAGGGTAGGCTAATGGACGATGAACATCCCTAAACCCTTTTTAAGTCCTATAAAATTTAAGAACTTTATCAAAAGAATTATTAACATCCTAATCGGGCGCGCTACCAATTCTTTGTTAGTTCCGACCGCGATTAGAGATTAGATTAATGATTGTTTTGGTAAAGGCTAGATATGAACGGAGTTCCGTGTCGAGATAAGGGTTAAGAGTGGGATTCCTTTTCCCTCCAGAAACCCTAATCTACATGCATCACCGTCGTTCTAGTTTTAAATCTATTAAAGTATAAAAATAGTAACTTTTAATTAATCGTCCATAACTACTAAATCCCAACGAACCCTACAAGCCCTCTTATTATATTAACTACATCTTTAAAATAATCAAGATCTATATTTTTGCATTCTTGCTTAACGTAGATCTAGAAAGTTTTCACAGAATTCTTTATTCCTCCTCTCGTTTTCAACACATCTAAAGTAAGAGTAAAAGGTTCAACGTTTCCCAGAGGACGACCCGTACTCATCTCGGTCTAGCTACACCCGACACCATTCTGATTGCGGTTAACTACAAAAAAACTTTTTCGGATCAATCAAATGGCCCCGTTGACAGGGATACGTGCGTAATTTTTTATTTTTACTATCTGTGTTGAATTCTTAGACCATTCATATCATTATTAACACAAAACTGCAAATTGCATATTTAACGATTTGTGCGTGAATTTTGCAAGGAGATCTGGACTCACAGAATTGAGGAAAACAGAAGACAGAGACATTCATCGATATCCAGAGCAGCACAGAGGGCCACAGAAAATTTTTCATCAACTGTTCCCTCCACCTCACGGCGGAACCGCGGCACAAAGGTACTTTCTGCGGCGGAAATGCGGCGGTTTAGAGGAGTTAGGGCTAAAAAACTCTCTGGTATCTTTCTTAACTCTTTTTCTCTTCTCTCAAATCCAATAAAATCTATCTTCTGCAGGATTCTTTGCAAAATAGCGCTGCTCAAAAATCTTTTTGCAAAAGTTTTGTGATTGGTTTTGTTTTGCATATTTTAATACGGACTCTAAGGGGCAAAGACCAAATCAAGATTAGGTGGGGATTTCATCACCCTTCCTAGCCCCACAAATCACAAACTGAGCATATAGATCAACCTTTCATTAATTTAAAAAATATCTAGACCAGACTCTAAGGACTGTCGCGCTCAATATGGACAGAGGAAGGTCGTGGGTAATCTATCGTTTATCCGCATTACTTTTGTAGTGCCTATGCAAGTGTGACAAAGGCTAGTGGTTTTTAATTAGGCCCACTACCGTGATTCCTTCCCACTTATCTGGCACTTACCTGGCTACAAGGGAAGTACGGAGGCGGTAGAGGATTGATCCTGCGGCTTGTCCTTTGGAATTCTAGGAGCGGTCTAGAGACTGGACCTAGGTGACCTTAGTTCTAGGGTTGCTTGGGCATCTTAGGGTGAGTTGTCTTGAGTCCCACTTTTTCAAAACAAACCAATTTTAAATCACACACACGCTACCACTTGCACTAAACCCGCTTAGTGCATGCTCGGCTGGACACGGGATCCTAGTGCCCATCTTGTCCGTGTTCCTGCTATCGACTCCGAGGTCGGTGCTTCTTCATCTTCTTTTCCCCCACCACACACCACGACTGAGATGGACGGCACTCCATCAGAATATAACACCACGCTGCCACTGCCCGTAGGTGCGCAGAATCCACCGCGTATCTCTCTCCAAGAGAGATGCTATCCTATCCGTAGTCCTCTTCCCACTTGTCTATCTCTTCCACCAGCTAACGGGGATAATTTCGAAATTAAACCCCACTACATCAATCTGCTGCCCAAATTTTATGGGCTTGTGTCGGAAAACGCGTACGTTTTCATCACCAAATTCGAAAACGTATGCGCAATGATGGGTACTTCACAATTGACTTTAGATGCTATGCGCTTACGTCTTCTCCCATTCACACTGTGCGACTTGGCAGAAAAATGGCTTTATAATACTGTCGCACACTCTATCACTAATTGGGATGAATTTGTCATAGCATTTCTTAAGAAGTTTTACCCAAACCATAAGACTGCCCATATTAGGAGCGAGATCAACCAGTTCACCCAGCTTCCCAATGAACCATTTTGGAAGTGCTTTGAACGTTTCAAAGATCTGCTTGTCCAATGCCCCCATCACGGAATACAAAGATGGGATTTATGTCGGATTATATATGTGGGCATTAATCCAGCGACAAAGCAGATGCTTGAAACAATGTGTCAATGCAATTTCATGTCTAAAGATGACGGTGAAGCTTGGAAATATCTGGAAGACCTTGCTGAACACACGTTGCAGTGGGAAAGCGTAAGACCACCTTCAACTAAGGGAGGTATTCACCAGCTCGATGTTTCTGTTGGAGTTAGTGCCCTCAGAGTCAATTATTGGATCACAGGCACGTGATTGCAATGATTGAGGGAGGACCTATCCCGGTAGGACAGTCTTACTCGAGATGATAGTATGCTATCTGGTTTATCTTTATCATCGTGTACTGCTTTAGGTGACCTGACACGTCGCTATTACACGTTGATAGAGCCCCTAGGATTCTTGCTTGACCACCAGCAGTATGAGGGCGATCATATAAGTGGGAGCTGGGGGTCTACAAGCATATCCTTAAAAGGTCCCTAGTCGTGGGAGTTTCGAGACCGGGCATCGATACTCCATTAGTAGACTAGTGTATACAGTCGAGACCCCGACGAGGGGCGGTGGCCGGTCTCACAAGCCACTGGTGTCAGTTGGATCACCTAAGATGTATACAGGTGCTCATTGGGTTATGAGTACACCGGACAGGACTCGCCGGGAACATGCTAGTTGGTCATATACCAGACGTCAGATGGCAGTTCCCTGGTGACATGTGTGCATGTTAGTTCATCGACCTGGGGATCGTCATTTGTCTCGTGTGAGTTCCCACTGTACTTTGATTACTACCCTACCACGGCTCAAAGGAGTCGTGCAAACAGGTTTTAGTTGGGTACAGTCCCGAGCCACATGGAGGCAGTGAGCGGATCTTCAGGGGTTCGTCTCTCCCGGTATTGGGGGTGAGGTCGCGCTGTGTCTAGGAGATCCATTACGCAAAGCCCTCGGCCGAGGCAGGAGATTTACTGGTAGGTATTCCAGTAGTATCTCAGGGCGTTCTGGGCTACACTCCGACACGACTTGTACCGCTTTTGGGGGTCTGACTTTTACCAACCCCCTAGGCCCGCCATGCGATACTCATAGACGAACGGACCGGACTGTACGGATATTGTCACTGACAGGCTCAGTTGGGTGTCGGGATGAGTTCGCTCATCGACGTCCCTTTTAGTCAATAGCTGGTGGCCCGTCACGTATTGGCTTATACCTCTGACGTGCTAGTGGTTAAATCCACAGCCATAGTATTGACGAGTCTTTAGAGTCCACCACACTTACAGTTACTAAAGCTTTCGGGCGAAACGCTGTAGAGGCCGTATGGAGATATGGCAGGGTCCGATCAGATACGTGCGGTATTGCACGGATCAGGATCAGACAGTATTGTACTAGTAGCCGTATAGGTATATGGCAGGGTTCGATCAGATACGTGCGGTATTGCACGGATCAGGATCGAACGGTTTTTTACTAGCCGGCTTTGGTTTAAGCCGGTCTTAGTTTAGTACAGTGTAGATTTTGTCTCATTGCATTTGTATCCGGACGGAATACAGATGCGGGTGTGTATGCACAGTATCGGGGTTTTCCTGTGATTTATTACGGGACCAGTTTTCTGGAGTTGCCAGTTTGCATTCCGTCCCGGCCGGTTTTCCTTTGTTCTTTCCCGGCCGGACTTTTCCGATGGAGGGGGTTATTTGCAGTTTCGCAAATAACACTTTGTGGGGGGGGGTTTCTTGCATATATATTGATTATGATAGCTTTCATTTCTTTTGCTCCATACTTTTGAATTGAGAGATTTGAAAGGTTATGGGTTGAATAGTAACAAGCATGGTTGATGTTTTCTTGTCCTTGGATGTGGTCACCATTCTTGTGCTCCTACACTCACCTCCCTCTTGCTTTGATATAGTTCTTTCCTCCACCTTATTCTTGACTTGAGGAATATGATAAGTTTTCATTAGAAAAGAGAGAAGAAGAAAAAGAAAAGAGAGAAAGAAAAAGAATGAGAGAGTTCATCTTAGTTTTGGAAGGAATTCTTCATCTCCTTCTTCTTCTTGTTTTGGAAAAATGAAAGCACCATTTTTCCTAATCCCTTTCCTCCATCAAGGCAACCAAAACCCAAGTGAGACAATCTACTACACATTCTACAGCACATCTTGAGCATGTCGAGTTGCCGGCTTCATGCGCGAGTTGCCTCGGTATTGAGGCGGGAGCCCGTAAAAGACGAAGGCGATGTGGTGCCCTTTCCGGCGAGGAGGCGACGATATGGAGACTACACTTTCCGCGGGAGATCGGGACGATGATGAGAAGACCGGAGGACTCGGATCTCTTGGTATACTTCTTTTCCCATCTCTTGTTAGCTAGCGTAGGTTAATGGTTAACGATCCGGGTTTTCTTTGTCCGCGGTAGCGCCGGTTTCTGAGCAAGGAAAATTTTTGATTCCGCAATTTGGCCTCGAGTAAGAAGGCCGGGGCGCTGCCGTGGCGCAACATGGTATCAGAGCCACGCCATTAACCTTACCTAGCTTCGTTTGATGTGTTTGCGTTTCCGATCGACCGAAATTTCCAAAAACCGTATTTTTATTGCACATCAGTTTCTGTCGAAATTTTTTGGAGTCTAAAAATTTTTCAGGTGGTCTCAGAATGATGTGCAGGGAGTTCTAAGAAAACTGCAAAAATTTGGTGACACGACTAGTCCGTACGACCTCGGAAGGGCGGCTAAAACACCCTTTTGGCCGCGCTTCCGCCGCAGAAGTGTGGGTTCGTGTTATTATTTTTTTGTAGTGGGCTTATGGGCTGAAATTAGGGGTTTTGGAATGTTAAAATTGGGCCCAGATTTTCTGTGAGTTCTACAGTTTTGATTGGGGGCCCACTTGTTAATTTTTGGTCAACCGGAAAATTTTAAACACATTTTTCACAGTATTTACATTATATCTGCGACCGTGAATGTCACTTGATCGGTAAATCCCGTCTGACTGCTATAGCCCGGTTAGACGGATTTGCGAACGTGACTTTCACGTTGATGTTCTATGTTTTGCTGTGTTGTTGCGGATCGGTCGTGGGGGATAGCCTGGATGCAATGCTAGTACAGTGCTGTTGTATTATGTACATTTGATATTGCGGGGCGAGCGTCCGACATGTGGACTGCCGTCACTGCCTGATTGTATTATTCTTTTGGGGCACGACCTGGTTGCGGTCGATGTACCCGGTGTATGTATATTTTACTTTCTGTACTAGGGTTACCCCGCGGAGGGGTGCACGGATAGCCGGGTTCTAGAAGGCAACAAGCCCGCATCTCATGGCATTGGGACGGAGGGGGCTTCACTCCAGGATTGGCTGGCTATTCGCCGCACTCGTAGGGGGTATAGGTTTTCATTGCACAGACTATCCACACGACCAAGGGAACGTCGGGTTTCAGCAGCGGCTCTGTGAAACCCGAGGCTTCCAGATATCTGTATTGTTCTGTGATGCTGTACATTTCTGTGATGTTGCATTTTATTCACGTCTTGAGCGAAATACTATATATTGGTATATATATTAGTAGATGTTGTATATGTTTTTCATCCGCGCTAGTCCAGTCCCCGCTCTGTCGTTAGTAAGCTAGCCTAACGGGTGATGACGGGACCCAGTGGCGAATGCGGATGGCATATACGTACGTCAGTATATTTTCGTTCTTTGTGGTGTGATCAATTGATGGGACTGCGTTGATTCGGATCAATGCAAGTTAAACAAACCTTTTCTGATGTTGTTGGAACACTTTTTCAAAAGCTGTTATTGCAAGGACGTTCACTTTTGTTTTGCATCGCGGTATTCATTTAGAATATCCTGCTCCTCAGTCGACGAGGCAAGGGCCGAGATCCCTTCACCGGGAGTGACCCCTTGGACAAAAGTTTGCGTCAGGGCATTAACTTCACTATAGCCGATTACTTTTGCTTTGCATCGCGGTATTCATTTAGAATATCCTGCACCCCATTCTACGGGGAAAGAGCCGAGATCCCTTCACCGGGAGTGACCTCTTTAGCAACGGTTTTCGTCACTATATTTTCAAAAAGCTATCCGTTCCTTCGACGATATCAAGTTCATTACGTTAAAAGTTTTCGCCAGAAACCATTCGTAGCCCTCCGTCATTTCAGTTAAACATTCGGTAGTATTCAAGCTATGTATTTTGACCTCACGCCAATGCATAGTGATTGGTAGCTGCCGGGTATTTATCTGTTGCATAGATAGATGCGTTGGTTTGGGACAGTCGTACTACTATTTTGGCCTACGTCAAGGGTATGTACGGGTGGGTTCAGATTAACCTGGATAATGACGGGCAGAACTTGACATGTGACTTATGATATTTTGACCTCACGCCAAGGTCATAAGAGCATGGGGCAGAAATCACATCGGGAGTTTCAAAAGAACTGAAACTTGCCAGATATGCGCATACCTTCTGGAGTGTGATACCGTAAGCGGATTCCGTCACGTTATCATGCGATGATAGTTGGATCCCGATTCCCACTGATGAGTTAGTTTACTCCTCGGGTGACCCCGACTAATTCTTCTTTCAGGTTTGGAGGAGAATTTGAGGTACAGTGGGAGGATTCCAGATTAGATAAATTGGTAACCATTCTGATCTAGGTTAGAGTGCATGCTGAGTGTTTCTTTTCTCTCTCTCTTTGGCAGCGACCATTGACCCGACCCTAAGACTTTGACTCAGTGACCAAGTTGACCGAACCTTCTTAACACTGGCTTTTGGATTGTCAGAGTTGCAGACCTCATTGCCACTCCTACTTTTACCCTTTTCTCCACGACACCCCGTATTACTACGAACGTCCACTTCCATTGGACAAAACCATCGTATGGTTAGATACGAACTCGAAGGAATTCGAGGATGGTTTCCGGTTCTGGAGAAAACGAATAGGATTATTCAGTTGTCTTTTCTTTTCACCTTCTCTCAGGTTGCGAGTACTCCTTGGTTTAGGAGTAGTACACCTATTACGCAAATTGGATAGTCTTCTTCCAAACCATAGGCTGGTGCCGACCGGTAGGGAATGAAGAAAACCAGTTAGCTTAAACGGTGTACAGAAGGTATTAAGTTCAGACAAAACAAGGGATTAGTAAGAGGGCAAAGTAAATTGCGACTGCTATTCACGACCGAACCAAGTATTTCTTCGCCATTCCTAAATCACCTTTGTATTTCTCCAGGAAACTCCGTATCACTACGAAGATCCCATTTTATTGGATAATCCATCGTATGGTTATATACGAACTCGAAAGGAACTTGTTCCAGTTCGGGGATGGATCCTGGTTCAGGAGAAATAGGAATAAAGTACATTCAAGTGTCTTTTATCTTCACCTTCTCTCGCATTGCGAGTGCTCCTAGGACTAGGACAGTACACCCATTATGCTTATTGGATAGTCTTCTTCCAAACCATAGGCTGGTGCCGAACGGTAGGGAAGGAAGAAAACCATTTGGCCCAAAGGGGTGTACAGAAGGTAATGACTAAAGACATATGAAGGGATTTGGAGAGGTGGCAAAGAATTATACGGTTATAGTTGTGAATCTGGATAATGGTAGAGGCATTACTAGGAATACCAGGATACCCCATCGAAACATTTCAATGTTTCAGGTTCAACTGTGTACTGTTAAAAGAAAACTGATTTCCCGATTGGACACTTACTCCAGGGTATGTATTTACCAGGTATGATTCTCACATCTGTATGGTTTTACAGATGATGAGTGGGAGTAAGTTATTGGGAATTGGGTGATTATCCTCATTATATCGGGATTCGTTGTAATCGGTGATATTTGAGGAAATCACCTGGGCTGTTTGCCGGTTGGCAAATATTTGGTTTTGAATATCCACAGTTATGCACCAATTTCAAATTGATATATCTGTACGTCTATTTTCATAGAGTGAGATATACCTTTCTGAAATTATGTCTACGACATTTACCTATATCAGTGGATGGTTAGGTAAGGAGCATTAAACAGCGGTGTAATTCTTCTTAACCATAAGTACAGCTTTCAACCTACGACACACAGTGAATGAGTTATCAGACTCAAGGGACTTGTACAGAGTATTGTATGTTGTCCAGGGTCCATCAGGACAGTGGGGTTGGTCCTCGTACTATATTCGGTTTACTTATGACTTCTCTAGTTTTTAGACAGGTGTTTCGCGGAAACACAGGGTCCAAATTTTGAGAAGTTATAGGTATTTGAATAGAGTGGAGAACCAGGTATAGCAAGTATCGGGATTCTTCAAAGAGATCGAAGATGTAGATACTTGTGTATGGTATTCAGTTGATAGTAATGATAAAGAGATTTTGCTTCTCTTTCAGGTTACTCATAATTGAAAGTATTTCTAAGTTGAGTAACGCTGATCGGCCTCCTTCCATTTAGTTGACATGCGCTGGGGACAGCTGCATGATTTGAATCTGGTTCAATTAAATCAGTGCCTCTGTTTCTATATTGGATATAGAACAGTTCATATCTTAACGATGTTAAGGTACGGGGAGTTGTCCGGTTTATGATTAAAACCAGACACTGGACAACTCAAGGCACGTTTCTGTAATGGCTGTTTGTGGGTTGACCCAGGCTATGACGAGGGTTGACTTTCTACCATCTGGATGAACAATAGCGATATTGTTCTAGACTCGCCACAGTTTTATTAAAAATGGATTTTTTCAGAAAACAGTAGTGGGAGTATGGTAGAACTGGAAGTGATTCCAGAACCACAAACGATTACTGAAGATTTGATAAGGAACCTAAAGATTCAATCTGGATTGACATTCCATTGGCCACTCCGCAGATAAGGTGGGTAACTTCAGGCACCCGAGAGGTACTACGGTAGCCTCAAGGACGGTGACAGGGAAGTTCTTGTTTTCCCACAATTGCCATTGCTGTTGTTCCAGGTTACGAGACCCGGCGGGAGGAAGAGTATAGCGTCTTTCTAAACCAGCTTTAGAAGTGTACGTCTATATGACTCTGCCAGAGGGTTGTCGTAGTCAGTGGGAGCAGCGGAAGCATTGGTGGACAGGCTGCTTATGTCTATTTATAGACTAGAGCAGATGTAGCGGAGATAGATCAACTATTTCTGACGTGACAGTCATGGGTTTGACTTCATCAGAATAGGGGATGGATCTGTTGAGAAGGTAGTAGGGTGTGATATCCTGGTATTTGGATGATATACACAGAGTAGGAAAAGAAACTCCTACACTACGATCGGTTATACTTTGGTCGTCACACAGTTGTTTCTCCACATAGGAAATGGATTTTATATCAGACATACTGGTTACTAGATCTATGGTTTTAGATCTAGATTTGGGTGGTTTCCCAATCCGGGTACTTGACAGCATTCTAAGAGTATTTAGGATGGACGACTCCTGGCACGGTAGTGTACCAGCAGGTGATGGAGTCACCCTCTCCAAAGGTGTCTTACAGACTAAAGGGGAGAGGGACGGGCATGATTGGCAGATCACTTGCTCAGGCAATTGAGTCAATCGTGAGATGTCAAGTACCACACCAGATGTTGTTCTTGCACTAGATGCAATAAGTTGACATTAATCCAATCCTGGAGAAACAGTCGGAAGCAGTTTTAGAACATAAGTGGATGTTCTAGGGATATGATAATGACAGCCTCATTCAGGAGACAGTTATCATTCCAGGCTTCCAAGGTGACATGGACGACAAGGAGGTTGTCAGAGTTATAGTTTTCCTTCTAACGAGGGGCAGTATTTTGGACAGGTGGTCCAAGGCAATACTGAGGGTGGCATGGCGCAGGATACTGATTAAGTTCAGTTGATGATACAGTCTAAGAAGTTTGGATTTGGAGTTCATTTATGAGCTAGGTCCCATCAGACATCCAGACATTCTAAGACAGGTATTGCTCATTTCGGGAGATGGCTTTCTCCGCGAACTTGAGATATAGAGAGACATAGAAAAAGAAACTTCTCTGCGGATCCACTCACTGAGGCTATTCCTCGAACGCAATAGTTTCGCAAACGAGTTTTGTGAGACTGACTAGTAGAGGAGTTGGGTGTTCGGTATCACACGGGCTGTGAGTATGCGACATCGCAATAATTAGCTTTGAGTGCAAGTGGGAGATTGTTGGAGTTAGTGCCCTCAGAGTCAATTATTGGATCACAGGCACGTGATTGCAATGATTGAGGGAGGACCTATCCCGGTAGGACAGTCTTACTCGAGATGATAGTATGCTATCTGGTTTATCTTTATCATCGTGTACTGCTTTAGGTGACCTGACACGTCGCTATTACACGTTGATAGAGCCCCTAGGATTCTTGCTTGACCACCAGCAGTATGAGGGCGATCATATAAGTGGGAGCTGGGGGTCTACAAGCATATCCTTAAAAGGTCCCTAGTCGTGGGTGTTTCGAGACCGGGCATCGATACTCCATTAGTAGACTAGTGTATACAGTCGAGACCCCGACGAGGGGCGGTGGCCGGTCTCACAAGCCACTGGTGTCAGTTGGATCACCTAAGATGTATACAGGTGCTCATTGGGTTATGAGTACACCGGACAGGACTCGCCGGGAACATGCTAGTTGGTCATATACCAGACGTCAGATGGCAGTTCCCTGGTGACATGTGTGCAGGTTAGTTCATCGACCTGGGGATCGTCATTTGTCTCGTGTGAGTTCCCACTGTACTTTGATTACTACCCTACCACGGCTCAAAGGAGTCGTGCAAACAGGTTTTAGTTGGGTACAGTCCCGAGCCACATGGAGGCAGTGAGCGGATCTTCAGGGGTTCGTCTCTCCCGGTATTGGGGGTGAGGTCGCGCTGTGTCTAGGAGAGCCATTACGCAAAGCCCTCGGCCGAGGCAGGAGATTTACTGGTAGGTATTCCAGTAGTATCTCAGGGCGTTCTGGGCTACACTCCGACACGACTTGTACCGCTTTTGGGGGTCTGACTTTTACCAACCCCCTAGGCCCGCCATGCGATACTCATAGACGAACGGACCGGACTGTACGGATATTGTCACTGACAGGCTCAGTTGGGTGTCGGGATGAGTTCGCTCATCGACGTCCCTTTTAGTCAATAGCTGGTGGCCCGTCACGTATTGGCTTATACCTCTGACGTGCTAGTGGTTAAATCCACAGCCATAGTATTGACGAGTCTTTAGAGTCCACCACACTTACAGTTACTAAAGCTTTCGGGCGAAACGCTGTAGAGGCCGTATGGAGATATGGCAGGGTCCGATCAGATACGTGCGGTATTGCACGGATCAGGATCGGACAGTATTGTACTAGTAGCCGTATAGGTATATGGCAGGGTTCGATCAGATACGTGCGGTATTGCACGGATCAGGATCGAACGGTTTTTTACTAGCCGGCATTGGTTTAAGCCGGTCTTAGTTTAGTACAGTGTAGATTTTGTCTCATTGCATTTGTATCCGGACGGAATACAGATGCGGGTGTGTATGCACAGTATCGGGGTTTTCCTGTGATTTATTACGGGACCAGTTTTCTGGAGTTGCCAGTTTGCATTCCGTCCCGGCCGGTTTTCCTTTGTTCTTTCCCGGCCGGACTTTTCCGATGGAGGGGGTTATTTGCAGTTTCGTAAATAACACTTTGTGGGGGGGTTTCTTGCATATATATTGATTATGATAGCTTTCATTTCTTTTGCTCCATACTTTTGAATTGAGAGATTTGAAAGGTTATGGGTTGAATAGTAACAAGCATGGTTGATGTTTTCTTGTCCTTGGATGTAGTCACCATTCTTGTGCTCCTACACTCACCTCCCTCTTGCTTTGATATAGTTCTTTCCTCCACCTTATTCTTGACTTGAGGAATATGATAAGTTTTCATTAGAAAAGAGAGAAGAAGAAAAAGAAAAGAGAGAAAGAAAAAGAATGAGAGAGTTCATCTTAGTTTTGGAAGGAATTCTTCATCTCCTTCTTCTTCTTGTTTTGGAAAAATGAAAGCACCATTTTTCCTAATCCCTTTCCTCCATCAAGGCAACCAAAACCCAAGTGAGACAATCTACTACACATTCTACAGCACATCTTGAGCATGTCGAGTTGCCGGCTTCATGCGCGAGTTGCCTCGGTATTGAGGCGGGAGCCCGTAAAAGACGAAGGCGATGTGGTGCCCTTTCCGGCGAGGAGGCGACGATATGGAGACTACACTTTCCGCGGGAGATCGGGACGATGATGAGAAGACCGGAGGACTCGGATCTCTTGGTATACTTCTTTTCCCATCTCTTGTTAGCTAGCGTAGGTTAATGGTTAACGATCCGGGTTTTCTTTGTCCGCGGTAGCGCCGGTTTCCGAGCAAGGAAAATTTTTGATTCCGCAATTTGGCCTCGAGTAAGACGGCCGGGGCGCTGCCGTGGCGCAACAGTTTCTATCGCAGTAAAAGCCGAAATGGCAGCGATACAAAAGAAACTCGACGCTATCGAAAACAAGTTCTCATCTTTCTCCCTAAATCAGGTCACGCTTCCTAAGACCGTCTGTGGTTGCTGTTCGGATTCTTCACACTTAACGGAAGAATGTCCTATGAATGCATCGTTTCAAGATAATGCTGCTTTTCAGCAGCAACCTAGAAACGACCCTTATTCTTCCACGTACAATTAAGGATGGAGGAATCATCCTAACTTTTCTTGGAACCAAAACCAACAAAGCAATTATCAAAGACCTCCTCCACAGCAACCACAACCACAGAATCAGCCCCCCTTTCAGTCACAGAATTTCCAAAATCCGGCCAACATTTCTACACCACAAGTGGCCGGTACTGACAACTCACTTGCACAAACTTTGGATATGTTCATGAAACAATCCATGCAATTTTCGACTAAGATGAGGTCTTCTATTGATACAATAACGAAAAACTCCGCCTCCCATGGTGAGAGTATTAAATCATTAGAAAACCAAATCGCATAGTTAAACGCCGCAATGAGTGCGAGAGAGAAAGGGAAACTCCCATCTCAACCCCTACCGAATCCTGGCCATTCACAAAATCATAATGTGAACGCCGTTACTACGTTGAGATCGGGAAAAGTGCTGAATAACCGAGTGGGTGAGCAATGTGATGATAGTGACACCAATGATACCCCAGCTTCTTCTTCTTCCCCTAATTCGTCTAGTCTCCTACCTTCACCCGAGCCTATTCTCCGTTTTCCCCAAGGCTCGAATCCTTCGGCCATTTCGCAAAATCTATCTAAGTTGATTCCTACTCCAGTTTTGGTATCGAATCCGTCCCCACAATCCTCTCCAATGTTGGACCAAACCCTTATTGATAAAGCACCTTATCCAAACAGGTTAAGGGGCAACATACTAAGTCCACAAATGGAGAAGATTGTGGAAATTTTTAAGCAAGTAAACATAAACATTCCTCTCCTAGCTGCTATTCAACAAGTTCAAAATCCTAAAGGACTTGTGCACTAGGAAGTGAAAAGTTCAAGTACCTAAAAAAGTTTTCCTTGCGAGTAATGTGAGCACTGCTTTTACACAACAACTACCTAATAAACGAAAGGACCCCGGAAGTCCTACAATTTCTATTTCCATTGGGGGTAAAATTATCAATCGTGCTCTACTCGATCTAGGTGCTAGTGTTAACTTGCTTCCGTATTCTGTTTATGAGCAATTAGGGATCGGAGAGTTAAAGCCTGCGCATTGCACTCTTCAGATGGCCGATCGATCTATCACCCAACCTAGGGATGAGCTAGAGGATGTGTTAATCAAAGTCGGGGAATTCATATTCCCTGTGGACTTTATCGTTATAGATACACAACCTGTGGCAAACCCACGCAATCAAATCCCTGTGATACTCGGTCGACCCTTTTTGGCCACTTCCAACGCAGTAATCAATTGTAGAAACGGCTCTATGACCCTATCCATTGGAAAGAAGTCAATTGAGCTTAACATTTACAAGTTGGGAAGTGAACCCTCCGAACCCTATGCTCATGTTTGTTCTGTCGAATTAATGGATGTCGACAGCAACGAATTTGATCAACCTCATAATTCTGACACTTTTCATATGTCGTTGTTTGACACGGACTCTTCCACCGAGTTGTCCGGGTCAACATCTAACGCTGATGATGAACTTTTTATAGAGTCGGACGATCACCCCAGCAACCACAACAACAGAATCAGCCCCCCTTTCAGTCACAGAATTTCCAAAATCCGGCCAACATTTCTACACCACAAGTGGCTGGTACTGACAACTCACTTGCACAAACTTTGGATATGTTCATGAAACAATCCATGCAATTTTCGGCTGAGATGAGGTCTTCTATTGATACCATAACGAAAAACTCCGCCTCCCATGGTGAGAGTATTAAATCATTAGAAAACCAAATCGCACAGTTAAACGCCGCAATGAGTGCGAGAGAGATAGGGAAACTCCCATCACAACCCCTACCGAATCCTGGCCATTCACAAAATCATAATGTGAATGCCATTACTATGTTGAGATCGGGAAAAGTGCTGAATAACCGAGTGGGTGAGCAATGTGATAATAGTGACACCAACGACACCCCAGCTTCTTCTTCTTCCCCTAATTCGTCTAGTCTCCCACCTTCACCCGAGCCTATTCTCTGTTTTCCCCAAGGTTCCAACCCTTCGGCCATTTCGCCAAATCTATCTAAGTCGATTCCCACTCCAGTTTTGGGATCGAATCCGTCCCCACCATCCTCTCCAATGTTGGACCAAACCCTTATTGATAAAGCACCTTATCCAAACAGGTTAAGGGGCAACATACCAAGTCCACAAATGGAGAAGATTGTGGAAATTTTTAAGCAAGTTAACATAAACATTCCTCTCCTAAATGCTATTCAACAAGTTCCGTTATATGCGAAAATCCTAAAGGACTTGTGCACTAGGAAGAGAAAAGTTCAAGTACCTAAAAAAAATTTCCTTGCGAGTAATGTGAGCACTGCTTTTACACAACAATTACCCAAGAAACGAAAGGACCCCGGAAGTCCTACAATTTCTATTTCCATTGGGGGTAAAAATATCAATCGTGCTCTACTCGATCTAGGTGCTAGTGTTAACTTGCTTCCGTATTCTGTTTATGAGCAATTAGGGATCGGAGAGTTAAAGCCTGTGCATTGCACTCTTCAGATGGCCGATCGATCTATCACCCAACGTAGGGGTGAGCTAGAGGATGTGTTAATCAAAGTCGGGAAATTCATATTCCCTGTGGACTTTATCGTTATAGATACACAACCTATGACAAACCCACGCAATCAAATCCCGGTGATACTCGGTCGACCCTTTTTGGCCACTTCCAACGCAATAATCAATTGTAGAAACGGCTCTATGACCCTATCTTTTAGGAAGAAGTCAATTGAGCTTAACATTTACAAGTTGGGAAGTGAACCCTCCGAACCCTATGCTCATGTGTGTCCTGTCGAATTAATGGATGTCGACAGCAGCGAATTTGATCAACCTCATAATTCTGACTCTTTTTATATGTCGTTGTTTGACACGGACTCTTCCACCGAGTTTTCCGGGTCAACATCTAACGCTGATGAGGAACTTTTTATAGAGTTGGATGATCACCCCATTTGATTGTTTATGAAAAAGTGTGTTTGTAGTTAACCGCAATCAGAACGGTGTCGCGTGTAGCTAGACCGAGGTGAGTACGGGTCGTCCTCAGGGAAACGTTGAAGCTTTTAATCTTACTTTAGATGTGTTGAGAAAGAGAAGAGGGATAAAGAATTTTTGAAGAATGGTTTCTTGATCTACGTTAAGCAAGAATGCAAAAATATAGATCTAGATTATTTTAGGGATGTAGTTAATATAATAAGGGGGCTTGTAGGGTTCGTTAGGATTTAGTAGTTATGGACGATTAATTAAAAGTTACCATTTTTATCCATTAATAGATTTAAAACTAGAACAACGGTGATGCGTGTAGATTAGGGTTTCTGGAGGGAAAAGGAATCCCACTATTAACCCTTATCTCGACACGGAACTCCGTTCATATCTATCCTTTACCAAAACAATCATTAATCTAATCTCTAATCGCGGTCGGAACTAACAAAGAATTGTTAACGTGCCCGATTAGGATGTTAATAATTCTTTTGATAAAGTTCTTAAACTTTATAGGACTTAAAAAGGGTTTAGGGATGTTCATCGTCCATTAGCCTACCCTAATATTACGAACTCTAACAAGCGGAGAATTACTCGCGCATGTTGGGAGAAAAAGAGATGGAAAGAAATTGCATAATTAAACTACGAAAAAATAGAATAAGAAAAAGAGCTACCTTTATTAATCAACAATATTCATTACACTTTGATCCTTAGAAAATGATTACAAATACTAGTTTGCTTCTCGATCTCTTCTAAGGAGGTAGATGAACCGTTGATGACCAGCCTCGATGCGTGAGCCATCTTGGACTTCGTGATCGCGTCGGCTTGATAAATTTTTCGAAGAGGCTCTCGGTCTTTATTTATAGTCCCAAAGCCATAAAGTCAGCTTCTAAAATTGGAAACTAACTGTAAAGATTTTGCCACAAAAATTGCAAACCCTAACTCATCTAACATGCGGCGGATCCGCGGCTTAAGGGGGTTTGGCCGCGGATCCGCGGTCAAGGGTCAAGATCACTTGAACAAAATTTTAGGGCTTGCTCCTTTTGACATGTGGCGATCCTTGGAACCTTCAGAATTTGGAAATCTTTTCTTTTCTTCTGCCAGAATTGATTTCTTACTTTTGATTTCTTAATTAGGCAGGTTAGCTTTAACAACTTAATTTCCTTGATTTAAGACCTGAAAATTCTGCACAACAACTCAACAAATAATATTTAGTTGACTTAGTTCTACTAGGATTAGGTCAATAATATTATATATATTTTCCTACCAAATGCTAATTATAATATATCAACACATGGAAAATATTATTTTTACACATAAACCCTCTTATGTATGATATATTATAATAAAGACCTTTTATAATATGAAAATGGTAGGAAGAATGTAATAACAAATATGCAGTTTTATTAACTGAACAAATACCCCCAAACTTATCTTTGATCGTCCTGAGCAAACTAGTTTATTCAAGAGGAGAAAAAGAAAGGAGAAAACTAAGCACACTTTCGTAGGCAACACGATTGCACTGAGCACGTGCAACAAGCCGTTAAACCTCTAGGTGTCCCTAGTAGGAGGAGTGTTGTCTCCTAAGGGTTTTCAGCGGATTACACCCACAAAATCCTATAACAAAATAGAGATGGTGAAATTTACATATAAAGATAAGAACCATAAAAGAAAGGCTTCGAAAATAAGAGTTTCCAACTACACTAGCTTTTTAGTTGTTATGAGCCCTATCTTAATAGTCATGAAAAATGTTAGAAATCACATCATCCCTCAATAAAACATCGTCTTTATTCTTCATTGCTACCTTTCATCCAAACATTGATCATATAACCCCACGTGTGTGTAAAGAACATCCCTACACTCGGAGAATTCAATTCAAGCTATCATACTCTTGTCCATCTACCTCGGTACTTTTTAACTTGATGAATATTTAGATTTACTCACACATTTTCATGCGACCGTTAATATTTCTTTAGGTACTAACAGACCGATTACTCGTGTGCTTGCAGATTAGGTGATAGTATTTTCCTCGTCTTGCACCACCTAAGGCTTAGCAGTGACTCCCAGACCAGTTGGCCTTAGGGCACTAGGTGAAGAGGCACCCTCGCTATATTTTTTTTTATTGCTGCCTTGGCGATAACAAAACCAGTGTTCATTTTTCTTTTCACCAATTTTATATTTTCTTCATTTTTTATTAATTTCCTTCATACTTTGGCTTTTAGACAAGAACATTTCAAGGTATCCTCTACTATCCCGAGTTTCAAGACGTGTGTAAGTGCATATAGTAGGGTATCAACATTCAAATGTTTAGCTTCCAGAATAGAAACTATTTTTCAGACTAATTTTTATCCTCAGATTAGTGACTTCCTTCATCTTACTAACCCTTGGGACAACAGCTTATAACTACTTATTACTAATTCGTTTAAGAAAACTTCTAATTTTCTTGGTTTTCTTAAACTATTCTTATCTTTTAGATGTAATTTTTCACTTTCTACTCTTTTGTTATAAAAGAATTTTTTTTAAAACATAATTTTTTTTTTTGAAAATGTTGTGCTTATACAAAATATGATGCAAGGTGATGCGTAAATAAGCACAAACCTCCCCCAAACCTGTTTACAGCAGTGTCCTCACTGATGTCATCCGTTAAACTCAAAAACCTGCAAACTTGGGAGGAAATAATTAATGGGGGCAAGAATATATGAAAGTGAAAATCTTTCCCTAAACTTATTTTAGGCTCACAAATTTGTAAAAATCATTTTATTTTCAAGAGCCAAAATATACCACACCCCCCCAAACTTGAGTTAAACAATTTTAATCTTTTAAAATCACACGAGAGGGTCAAGGTTATTGGTCAATGCCAAGCTCTGCAAAGACCGAAGGTCAACACCAACCATTCAAAAAATTTATCGATGAAACACCAAGGTTGGTGGAAGAACATGTCACCTTTCAACGTGAAGAAGTGGGGAGATGATAAGAGGTGTAATGGAAAAGGATTGCAACTCAATTTGGAGAGACGACACAGTGATAGTAATGATGGATTACTCGCATTATCATGATTGTCCAAAAGAAGGGGTGGAGGTCCAATTTCTTCATCTTGGAGTTGATTCATCTCAACACCCGTATCTTTTAAAAATGCGAGTTCATCAGCGAAAATTTCCTCAAAACTTTCGTCGATACCCCGAAGAATAATGCCATCAGAAAAATGGGGTGATCGTCCGACTCTATAAAAAGTTCCTCATCAGCGTTAGATGTTGACCCGGACAGCTCGGTGGAAGAGTCCATGTCAAACAACGACATATGAAAAGAGTCAGAATTATGAGGTTGATCAAATTCGCTGCTGTCGACATCCATTAATTGTTGAACATCACATACATTTGATAGATGAAGCCAAACCAACCCGAGACCCACAAAGACGGTTAAATCCCGTTATGAAGGAGGCGGTAAAGAAAGAAATCGTCAAGTGCCTTGATAGTGGAATAATTTACCCCATATCTGATAGCCAATGGGTAAGTCCAATTCATGTGGTCCCTAAAATGTCTGGCATCACGGTCATCACTAATGTGGCTAATAAGTTAATCCAAATACGCACCCAAACTGGATGGCGCGTATGTATTGATTACAGGAAACTCAATGCCGCGACGAGGAAAGATCATTTCCCTCTACCTTTCATTGACCAGATGTTAGAACGATTAGCGGGACACGAATACTGTAAGTCCACGTTGCCCACCCCGGTACTTACGGGGAGGCGGAAAACGGAATAAAAATCAAATTTTTATCAACTTAGGCAACATGGACTAGACAAAGAAGGATCTTTACTAAACAAAAACAATCTAAAGCTAACTAGAAACTAGCTAAGTGTTAGAAAGGTTATACCTAGGGCTTTATGTCCTTCTCTCCTTGCTCCTTGGAGTAGTGGAAAGAGGTCAACTTGATCGTCTTCTTACGTCGAAGAAAGATCCACCCGAAAGCCTCAACCTTTGGCTTCAACTCCAAGCTAGAAGTAACTAGGGTGCAAGAAGTGCTAATCCTTAAACCCTAGATGAGAGTAGAGATTATCAAGAATGAGTTTTTCTCAAGCTCATGTGTTTCTCAACACATGAGAGGGGAGAGCTTGAGGGAGAGGAAGAACAAGAGAGAGAAAGTGAATAATAGAATGAGAGAAAATATGAAGCATTCTCTCATACATGTGTGAATTATTGTAATTAGATAGTTAGCTAGATAATTGTCATGGTTAATCAAGACATGACCATTATCATTTCATTTTTAATGCAATTTGCAAGGATCAAAGAGCATCTTCCAAATAAAATGATGATGGTCAAAGTGTCAACCTAGGTCAACAAGTCAAGGAGGTCAAACGGTCAACAACCATAACCATGCACAATTATTTAAACTAATATCAATTAACCATAATACACACATAAGCATTAGGATTAATAAAATGACAATAGTCATTAACCCTAATCAAATTCCTCTCCCTCTGTCTCAAGCAACTGTGCATACGCACCCGTATTCGTGATCCGAGGAACACGAATACAATGAGAAACAACCAATCCCAAATCTATACTAGGATCTGGCTTAAACCAAAGCCCGCTAGTATAAGCTGTCCGGACAGCAAACGTGCACAAGTGCGCGGATGTGAACGAACCCTGTCGCAAAACCATGCGACCTCTACTCATTTTGCCTAAAGGCGAATAGTTCTCTGTGTGGGACTCTAAAGACTCGACACTACGCTGGCAGTGGGTTTAACCACAGACCGCAAGCGGCACTAGCTGTACGTAACGGTCCCCAGGTAGATGTCGATAAGAAGACTGACGAGGTGAACCCCATCTGAACTACTACTGAGCCTGTATGTGACAGTCTCCGTACAGTCCGGTCTGTTCGTCTGATACATCGCATGGCGGGCCTAGGGGGGCGGTGAACGTCAGTCCCCTAATAGCGGTACAAGTCGTGTCGGAGTGTAGCCCAGAACACCCAGAGATAACACTGGAAACCTACCAGCATATCTCGCTTGCCCTGGCCAGGGACTACTCGTGTAATGGCTCTCCTGGACACAGCGCGATGTCAACCCCCAATACCGGGAGAGACGAATCCTGTCTAACCGTCACTGCCTACAAGTGCTTCGGGACTGCACCCAAAAACTACCCGTTTGCACGACTCCTTTGAGCTGTGGTAGGGTAGTAATCAAAGTGCAGTGGGAACACACTCGAGGCGAAGTGACAGTGTCAAGTCAGCGGACTAAGCTGTACTCATGTCACCTGGGAACTGATAACTGACGATAGGTATAATACCAACCAACAGTTCCCGACGAGTCTTGTCCAGTGTACTCGTAACCTAACGAGCACCCGCATACTATCTCAAGTACGACGTACTGACGGCTGTAGGATGGACCGTCTCCCACACTGGGATGAGAAGCGCATACGCTAGTCTACTCCGGAGTATCGATGCCCTGTCTCGATAGTACAACGACTAGGAACCTGTATAAGGATGTGCTTATAGATCACCCAGCTCCCACGAGTGTGAGCGCCATCACAACGCTGGTAATCAAGCAAAGATCCTAAGGGCTCTACCAATATGTATATCAACAATATGCTAAAAGAAACACATGCACATATTAAAGCAGAGACAAACCAAGTAGCATACTACCATTTCGAGCAAGATTGTATATACAACTGTGAATATCCCAAGCTTCCATCAAGTAATATACAAACTAGTATGATACAGTAATGGCCTTTAGGGCATATACACTAACAATCTCCCACTTGCACTAAGGCCATGTACTGGCCTATCGAAGACCTATCATCTCGATCAGCCGCTCGAACTGAGTCTTGGGCAAGGCCTTGGTGAATGGATCTGCTGTGTTATCTTCTGAAGCAACCCTCCGAACCTTGATCTCCTGGCGATCCACGATCTCCCTGATCAGGTGATACCGCCTCAAGATGTGTCTGGATTTCTGATGGGACCTGGGTTCCTTCGCTAAAGCTATAGCCCCGTTGTTGTCGCAATACAGAGGTATTGGGTCAACAATGGACAGAACCACCTGAAGTTCTTTCAAGAACTTCCTCATCCAGACAGCTTCTTTTGCGGCATCAGATGCAGCGATGTATTCCGCTACCATAGTCGAGTCAGCAACGGTTTCCTGTTTGGAGCTCTTCCAACACACCGCCCCTCCATTGAGGGTGAAGACAAAACCCGACATGGACTTGGAATCATCCTTGTCACTCTGGAAGCTGGAGTCAGCAAAGGCCTCAATCTGGAGGTCTTTTCCGCCGTACACCAAGAACATCTCCTTAGTCCTTCTCAGGTACTTGAGAATGTTCTTTACTGCTATCCAATATTTCTCCCCAGGGTTTGACTGATACCTGCTTACCACACTCAGTGCATAAGCCACATCCGGTCTGGTACACAACATCGTATACATTATAGAGCCTATCGCAGAAGCGTAGGGTATAATAGACATGCGATCTGTAATGTTTTGAAAATCGTTTCGGTGAAATTTCTAAAAAACGGTAAAATAAGGGGGGGTTTTCTGTAAAAAGTCAAAATACAAATATTTTTATTATAAAATTAAATATACATATTCTAGCAATGAATTTGCTAGTATTTGGTGTTTATTGAGTCACTGGTGAAATTTCAAATTTTCTGAAAATTTTTCCGAAATTAATTATTTTAATATTATTTTAAGCCGTCACTAATACATTTAATTAGGGAAAATTACAAATTGGAATGAATTGAAACAAATTTTGTGTATCATAACACATTAAACAAAATTTTATCATATAGTTTTTGAAATGAAATGGTTTGCCAAAACGGTTTAGAAAATATCGAAGAAAAAGGCTTTTTTTCGGTTAAATTAGTGTTAATGGGAATTGGGGTAATACATTTATCTTTCTCCCTCACCCACACCCACTCTCCCCTCTCCAAATCAGCAGCCCCAAGTGCCCCCTCATTTTCCCACTTGAATGGCTAAAAGAAAAGAAATGAAAAGAAATCAGAAGAAAGGGTAATATATATAAGTACCGGTTGGGTTGACTTGGACTTTCTTTGACTTGACTTTTCTCCCCACACACACACACTTCACTCCCATCCTTCCCTATTTCTGGCCAAGCCCTCCCCAAGTGCAGCCCCCCAATTTTCTCCTCTCATTTCCTCATAAAAAACCTATCAAAAACCTCCAAAATTCCATCACAAATCAAACTAAAACCCAAATCCAACTCTTACCCATTTTTCCTTGACCTACTCTAGTGTGGATCTTGGAGCAAGAAGCAAGTTTGTGAGGCTAGGTTGGATGTTGATTCAAGTTTTGTGAGGTATAAATCCTTGTTCCATGGTTTGTTTGTTGCTTAGTTACTTAATTGTTGCTATCATACCTCATTTGAAGCTAATTAGGTGTTTAATTAGGTTTAATTGCTTGGTTGGAAAAATTCAAGAAAAGGGTTTGTAAATCAAATTAGGGTTTTCTTCATTGGGTATTGATCTTGATGTGGGGATTAACATGTTAATGTGATGCTAAAACTAACCTAGTTGCTAGTTTACTAATTGATACTTGTAATTGTTAAAATTTGAATTTTATGCAAACTAGATTTTGGAAATTTATTGCAAATGTTAGACTAAAAATCTAATTAAGTTTTTCATGACTTCATTAACATTATTAAGTGTAGTTTAATGCTTTAGATCATGCAAATCTAAGCTAGATTGTAGTTTGTGCATTTTTGCTACGAAATTGTTAAAATGTAGGTATTTTGTAAACTAGAATTTTAGGGTTTTTGGTATTTAATGAGATTAAATTATGGAAATTGTTTTTATGACTTATTTAAGATATTTAGTGAATATTGTGGCCGCTAGATTCGTTTATACATCGAGTTTTGTACTGAAACGGTGATTTGTGCTTTCTAGATTTTCGGGAAAATGACTTTTTAAGTGAAATTGGGGTTTTTGTGAATTTTAAGCTATTTTATATTATAATTAGTGCTTGTAATTGTACAAATGAGTGTGTTGGGAGCTTTCTCGATGGTTTAGCGTTTGTACGCCGACGTCGAGGGTTTTTGGGTCGATTTGTGAAGGCAACCATATGTTTTGACCTATGTGGGATTCGTGCGTCGTTTTGGTCATGAGTCGGATTTTAATGCGATACGGTGCGTTATGATATGAAGGTATCCCATGTGGACTTCGAGACGACAAGCAAGCGCGTGGCGACGTCGGCACCGGCGAGCGAGGACCAGGTGAGTAGATTTATATCTACGGGGAGAAGTCGGGTGGATGGCGTATAGCACCCCCGCAGTTCGTGGTGATGTATACGAATACGTATACACTCATTTATTGATTATATTTTGTTTGAGTTTATTGATGATAAATATGGATGGTTTAGTATCGCGAAACCCTAGAGTAGTGGTCGCACCATACATGCACACACCCACCCACACTTGCATACATTCTTCTTCCATTTGTGTTTACGGGAATATATATATAGTTATGTGTTCACATGGGTATGGGACTATGTGTTCACATACGGATTTGAGGATGATACTTGGGTTTGAGATGAGTCGATAAGATTTGTGTTGAGGTTGTGATATCGGTGATATGGCAGGATTCGTATTTGAGATAAGTCCTGATATTATAGCGGGTCTTTGAACGACGATACGGGTGAATAGTGCTATAATCAAAATGGTCGACATGTGATCGTGATATGAGATATGATATGCTGGGATATTGATATTAGGCCGTATCGGGCAATGTATACCCTTGATGATGCTATGTGCTGACGGTATCGGTTTGTACGAGATTGTCGATCTGTAGTCAGATCATGAGTATATTGAGGATATTAGTATTGTACTAGACATAGGTCAGTACCCTAGACTATGATCTTGAATAAAGAGGATACCAAAGGAATGGTGTGAGGAATATGATATTGACCCGTACCCAGATTTGGGGATGCCATACGACGGATTTACGTACGAGCTATATCTTGATGATCGATCCGCACTCTTGACTTGGGATGTCTGATTGTAGATATGGTATCGGATATGATATTATTGAGGCGGGATCACCGACTAATATATATATATACAGGTATGTATATGGATCGACTCAGATGTTAGGCGGTCTCCTTACCTGTAGTCCAGCTTGTTAGCTTAGCCCTTTAGTTTAGTTTAGTTGTTAGATTAGATTCAATTCTTACCTATTTCAAAAGCTAACGAATCATGGTTATTTTAAAAGACAGTCCAAGGGATCCTACAGATATTTCAAAAGATGTATCTGTTCATAAAAACACCGTAGCCCCTATTTTCAAAACCCCATGGTTCGTGTTATTTCAAAAGGCACCATTTGTAGGACTTATATTAGATTAATGCAGGTTAGTTACAGTTGCGTCTTGTATTCTGCTCCCGCTTATTATTGTGGTTCGCTTCGCATCACATACTTATGTTATAATTTCTTGTTGCAATGTTGATATCATATTGTTAGGACACCAGCACCGTTACCGATGATGCGTATGTACCACGTACACTTACTTGCCGGCTCACACACATCTTCATCGGTAATTGCCATGTCACGTACACCTTAGAAAATATTATTGCTTGACTTAGCTTGTTAGATAGTAATTTGACATGATATTAGTGTACCTGCCTTATATGCCAGCTTAACATTGTAGTTATTACTTGCCACTTCATGCATATTGTTATTCATTGTTATGCCTATATTCATGGTTTTACATGCTATTGATGATTTGGATTCGGATTTCCATGAGATTTTCTAGATTGGGGGGGGGACCGCAAAACTTATATAAACTGATTTATCTCTTTTTAAATAAAAAAGTGCGGTTTTTCCCATGATGTATGAGTCGTCCACCATGAGTTTGCTGATGGATTTCGAGACCCGATTCGAGGAGACGGATGAACCGTTTCGGGTACATGGTGGACCCGGTAAGGTACCCCGGGGCAAGAAGCGCATGATGATGACGATGTGAGCCTGGCATGGGAGCACTACCTACTGGTGATATTACCCGACGCGTCGGATATCCGGGGATACCGTCGTGGTCTTGAGATGGATGGTAGAGGCCAGTCTGGACTGACGGCGCCCTAGATATTGTGTTTGAGACATTGAGATTTCGAGATATTGAGGTATAGAGACTGTGATACAGAGATATCGAGATATTGGGATTACGTTTTGTGCCGATGCTAGGCACTGTTTTATGCTGATTTCATTTATGATATCTCATTTAAAAATACAAAGGAAATCTCACTAAATTATGAAAACAGTTTCTTCATTTACACGTATTATGTTTTCATTCATTCATACCTCATTCATATGATATATTGCTACCTGAGGCACTCACACGGGTACATGAGATTACACTCGGGTTAGATATTTACCCTAGCCTTGTTATAGGTTGCATGTTATATATATAATTGAGGATATATATTATGATCATTGACCTAGGTTGCGTTATTTATGCGATTTCTTTCCGTAGATGTTTTTCTATTCACGAGTTGGCAACTCACCCCCGTTTTTCCCCAGTTACTTACAGGTTTGCCGTACAGGTTTCTTTACGGCTTGCAGGCATAGTTTCCTTCGGGTGATTTGCTAGTAGGTGGGTTTACTTGTATCGTACCCCCCATTATATAACTTGTATATTATTACTCTGTTGTATCTAGAAGTTCCATCAACCAAACATGTATTTATTTTGAGATAGAGACCAGTGATGTTATTCCTTCGACCTTAGAGTCGCGCGTTCTATTTCTGTGGTTTTCTTGTGGTTTTGAGTTTCCTTTGAATTTTAATCCTCGCCGTTGGCGTTGTATATTATATTGCTTGTGTGGTTGTGACCGTCGATTGACGAAGAGCTAGCTCCCGCTTGGGGATGCCTTTTTATTGATTTCGTATACTATTCATGTTGTATCCCGTTTGGGAGCCAGTATTTACAAAGGAGACTCTGCCGAAATTTTCAGGAAATACTTGATGTTTTTAAAACCGCATTGCTCGGCTTATGCTATTAAAACTACTTGATTTTAAATTGGTTTTCCTTCACTCTACTACTTTTCTTGGTTTGGATTTCTGGTTTTTCGGTTTACTTAGATTACGTACGTCTCGAGACGTTCGTAGTTTAAGTGCCGGTCATGTTCCGTACTTTCGGGTCGTGACAAAGTTGGTATCAGAGCATTAGGTTTTACCTTCGGAGCGTAGGATGACCCTTGGTTGATAGAATAGGTGACTAAAGTAGAGTGACGTACCGTGGGTATGTTCCGTGGCATACTTACGATACGCTACTCCACTTAAGAAGCCTTAGGATGTACATTTCTTTGTTCAGTATTATATTCATTCCTGATCTAGCCTCATCGGTACCAGTTATGGTTTTGCTGCCACGATTACGGGCAGGGAGAGCTACGGCTAGAGTTGCGGTCAGCACGAGCTCGTTACGAACGAGGACTGACCAGGGCATGATTCCGGCGACACACGATTGCAGAGATGTGTCTTTTTATTGTGTTTTCGTGCCACGAGCGTTGATGGATCGCTGTATGAGATTACTCGGACGGGCAGATCAGCACTAGAGGATTGAGCCAATGATTGAAGGTTGTCAGTCATCGAGGATGAATGACTAGGACATGTGGATCGTTTGCCTACCCTGATGCAAGGTCATCAGATAGATTGTTTCCAGCTAGAGACGACTTCACGCGGAGACGTTGGGAGTCGACAGAGACGATCGAATGTCAGAAACCTATTATTCCAAGTTTAAAGTATTTGGAAGGGCATGCAGGCAATTCTATGGACCCTCTAGAAGAATGAAATCCTAACTCGACTTAATGACCGTGTGAAAGCCTTTGAACCTTCGGGTTTGCGACAGTTCTACGGCGCCATTAGTGAGGCTTGGCTTTGCCCTTCTACGGCTGGACCACCGATGCTGTAGTATGTACCCGATACTATTAAACTGTGCCCAAGATGTTGAGCTCTTGGGGGATTATGAGGTTTTGACTACTTGATCGGATGGCTCGACTTAATTCGGATGCTAGGTGGTAAGATGCATTCTTGGGAGACTCCAGATACAAGGATAGCCGTTAGAGCTCAGTCCATGCAGCCACGACGAGACGAGTCCGAAGCGGTCGACATTAGAGAAAGATGAAGTAAGAGGTTCGTACCAGATCTAGATGAAACGACGTTCCACTCCGCCGACATCAGAGATGCGATACGCATGCCAAGGCATTGTACTTGGATATACCTTCCAGAAGGAGTCGCGATGAGTATGCAGCCGTTCCGGAACGAGAACAGATCTAGTAAGGGACGATGACTTCCGGACAGTTCGGCAGAGACGAGATTTGGGAGAGATCTCGACAGGACCTTTCTGGAATGAATTACAAGAAGACTTGGACCCAGGAGTGGTCATGCTACGCACACCGGCAGGCCAGAGCTCAGGTTCGTCGATGAGACATGCTATGAGTGACCACGACAGTTGGCCAGAGATTCTTGGAGGATGTGCTTGAGCGGGACTATTCGGCCATACTTGATTTTGGTATTCTGAGCAATCTATTTGCATGATTGATTTTGATGATGGAGTTTCGTGATATTTGTTTCCATGGACCATGGTTGCACCTACTGAGTATTCACGATTTTTGCACAGTTGTTGCACTTGAGATAGTTTTCGTGCCTTGGTTCCTCATGTTTGTGATTATATGGATTTCATACAGTTGAGTTGATTGTGCGTATATACACATACGATTTTTTTTTTGCACTCGGTATGATTCACATATGCTTGCAGTGCAGTGATACGCATTTTGTGCACTTAGATGCACTGGACTTCGATTTCGATTGTGATACTCGATATTTGTTTTGTGCACCTTGTGCACCTGATTTGATTTTGCGCATGTTCGGCGCTTGATATTGGATTTCATGATTTCGTGCATGATGGATGCACCTGCCTTGGATTTTCGCACATGTTGAGCGCATGTTTTGAGATGTGATTTTGGTGCACACCAGATGCACTAAATCGAGATTTTTCGTGCATGTCAGATGCACCTGATTTTGCTGTTAGGCACACATGTTGCCTATGACAGATGTTTCATGCACACCCGATACACTTAGATGTTGTTTCTGTGCATATTTATGGCACATATCTGGACTTTGATTTCCGTGCGCACCAGATGCACGTAGTATTCATACGCGTATTTTGGGATTGATTTTTCTTATAGAGCAGTACGTTTTTATGATATTTGCTAAGTGTTTTCGTACTAAGCAGGACTAGTCAGAGGACAGTACCTGAATGTATTTTGCATGCATTGATGGCTATTGAAGGGAATTTCAAAAAAAAAGCGAGCTATAGTCTCAGTATTTACCTACGTGTCTGATATGACGCGAAACGTTTAAAACAAGGAAAACCCTTCTAAATTGTTTCCCAAAACGGCGGAACGTACATTTCAAACAAAGGTATATATGTATATAGTTATTTTCTTATGATAGACGTCCGCCACTGTGCAGTGTTATGTGCATTGCACAGCAACTTTAAGAGATTTGACATGTATTTCCTTCAGATAATTACATATATAGATTTGATATTACGTGTATAGTTTCGAGTTATATCATATTGGTTTTGGTATTGGATTTGATATTGTGTCTTTACCATGACTCCGATGATTGCGGGATGCTTGACGGAGTTTTGATTTTGAGTTATCTGCTCATTACCCATGCGCATGTATTGCGCTATGATGCGTTTTATGTACTTATGATTTCGGAGCCCGACGACTTGATGGTTTTGCTTAGATGTTTTTGTATTTGGGGGGAGTTGAATTTAAATTCGGGGACCGAATTTCTTTAAGGTGGGAAGATTGTAACGTTTTGAAAATCGTTTCGGTGAAATTTCGAAAAAACGGTAAAATAAGGGGGTTTTCTGTAAAAAGTCAAAATACAAATATCTTTATTATAAAAATAAATATACATATTCTAGCTATGAATTTAGTAGTATTTGGTGTTTATTGAGTCACTGGTGAAATTTCAAATTTTCTGAAAATTTATCAGAAATTAATTATTTTAATATTATTTTAAGCCGTCACTAATACATTTAATTAGGGAAAATTACAAATTGGAATGAGTTGAAACAAATTTTTTGTATCATAACACATTAAACAAAATTTTATCATATGATTTTTGAAATGAAATGGTTTGCCAAAACGGTTTAGAAAATATCGAAGAAAAAGGCTTTTTTCGGTGAAATTAGTGTTAATGGAAATTGGGGTAATACATTTATCTTTTTCCCTCACCCACACTCACCCACACCCTCTCTCCCCTCTCCAAATCAGCAGCCCCAAGTGCCCCCTCATTTTCCCACTTGAATGGCTAAAAGAAAAGAAATGAAAAGAAATTAGAAGAAAGGGTAATATATATAAGTATTGGTTGGGTTGACTTGGACTTTCTTTGACTTGACTTTTCTCCCCACACCCACACACTTCACTCCCATCCTTCCCCATTTCTGGCCGAGCCCTCCCCAAGTGCAGCCCCCCAATTTTCTCCTCTCATTTCCTCATAAAAAACCTATCAAAAACCTCCAAAATTCCATCACAAATCAAGCTAAAACCCAAATCCAACTCTTACCCATTTTTCCTTGACCTATTCTAGTGTGGATCTTGGAGCAAGAAGCAAGTTTGTGAGGCTAGGTTGGATGTTGATTCAAGTTTTGTGAGGTATAAATCCTTGTTCCATGGTTTTTTTGTTGCTTAGTTACTTAATTGTTGCTATCATACCTCATTTGAAGCTAATTAGGTGTTTAATTAGGTTTAATTGCTTGGTTGGAAAAATTCAAGAAAAGGGTTTGTAAATCAAATTAGGGTTTTCTTCATTGGGTATTGATCTTGATGTGGGGATTAACATGTTAATGTGATGCTAAAACTAACCTAGTTGCTAATTTACTAATTAATGCTTGTAATTGTTAAAATTGGAATTTTATGCAAACTAGGTTTTGGAAATTTATTGCGAATGTTAGACTAAAAATCTAATTAGGTTTTTCATGACTTCATTAACATTATTAAGTGTAGTTTAATGCTTTCGATCATGCAAATCTAAGCTAGATTGTAGTTTGTGCATTTTTGCTACGAAATTGTTAAAATGTAGGTATTTTGTAAACTAGAATTTTAGGGTTTTTGGAATTTAATGAGATTAAATTATGGGAATTGTTTTTATAACTTATTTAAGATATTTAATGAATATTGTGGCCGATAGATTCGTTTATACATCGAGTTTTGTACTAAAACGGTGATTTGTGCTTGCTAGATTTTCGGGAAAATGACTTTTTAAGTGAAATTGGGGTTTTTGTGAATTTTAAGCTATTTTATATTATAATTAGTGCTTGTAATTGTAAAAATGAGTGTGTTGGGAGCTTTCTCGATGGTTTGGCGTTTGTACGCCGACGTCGAGGGTTTTTGGGTCGATTTGTGAAGGCAACCATATGTTTTGACCTATGTGGGATTCGTGCACCGTTTTGGTCATGAGTCGGATTTTAATGCGATACGGTGCGTTATGATATGTAGGTACCCCATGTGGACTTCGAGACGACAAGCAAGCGCGTGGCGACGTCGGCACCGGCGAGCGAGGACCAGGTGAGTAGATTTATATCTACGGGGAGAAGTCGGGTGGATGGCGTATAGCACCCCCGCAGTTCGTGGTGATGTATACCAATACGTATACACTCATTTATTGATTATATTTTGTTTGAGTTTATTGATGATAAATATGGATGGTTTAGTATCGCGAAACCCTAGAGTAGTGGTCGCACCATACATGCACCCACCCACCCATACTTGCATACTTTCTTCTTCCATTTGTGTTTACGGGAATATATATATAGTTATGTGTTCACATGGGTATGGGACTATGTGTTCACATACGGATTTGAGGATGATACTTAGGTTTGAGATGAGTCGATAAGATTTGTGTTGAGGTTGTGATATCGGTGATATGGCAGGATTCGTATTTGAGATACGTCCTGATATTATAGCGGGTCTTTGAACGACGATACGTGTAAATAGTGCTATAATCAAAATGGTCGACATGTGATCGTGATATGAGATATGATATGCTGGGATATTGATATTAGGCCGTATCGGGCGATGTATACCCTTAATGATGCTATGTGCTGACGGTATCGGTTTGTACGAGATTGTCGATCTGTAGTCAGATCATGAGTATATTGAGGATATTAGTATTGTACTAGACATAGGTCGGTACCCTAGACTATGATCTTGAATAAAGAGGATACCAGAGGAATGGTGTGAGGAATATGATATTGACCCGTACCCAGATTTGGGGATGCCGTACGACGGATTTACGTACGAGCTATATCTTGATGATCGATCCGCACTCTTGACTTGGGATGTCTGATTGTAGATATGGTATCGGATATGATATTATTGAGGCGGGATCACCGACTAATATATATATACAGGTATGTATATGGATCGACTCAGATGTTAGGCGGTTTCCTTACCTGTAGTCCAGCTTGTTAGCTTAGCCCTTTAGTTTAGTTTAGTTGTTAGATTAGATTCGATTCTTACCTATTTCAAAAGCTAACGAATCGTGGTTATTTTAAAAGATAGCCCAGAGGATCCTACGGATATTTCAAAAGACGTATCTGTTCATAAAATCACCGTAGCCCCTATTTTCAAAACCCCATGGTTCGTGTTATTTCATAAGGCACCATTTGTAGGACTTATATTAGATTAATGCTGGTTAGTTACAGTTGCGTCTTGTATTCTGCTCCCGCTTATTATTGTGGTTCGCTTCGCATCGCATACTTATGTTATAATTTCTTATTGCAATGTTGATATCATATTGTTAGGCCACCAGCACCATTACCGATGATGCGTATGTACCACGTACACTTACTTGCCGGCTCACACACATCTTCATCGGTAATTGCCATGTCACGTACATCTTAGAAAATATTATTGCTTGACTTAGCTTGTTAGATAGTAATTTGACATGATATTAGTGTACCTACCTTATATGCCAGCTTAACATTGTAGTTATTACTTGCCACTTCATGCATACCGTTATTCATTGTTATGCCTATATTCATGGTTTTACATGCTATTGATGATTTGGATTCGGATTTCCATGAGATTTTCTGGATTTGGTGGGGGGGGGGGGAAACCGAAAAACTTATATAAACTGATTTCTCTCTTTTTAAATAAAAAGGTGCAGTTTTTCCCATGATGTATGAGTCGTCCACCATGAGTTTGCTGATGGATTTTGAGACCCGATTCGAGGAGACTGATGAACCGTTTCGGGTACATGGTGGACCCGGTAAGGTACCCCGGGGCAAGAAGCGCGTGATGATGACGATGTGTGCCTAGCAGGGGAGCACTACCTACCGGTGATATTACCCGACGCGTCGGATATCCGGAGGATACCGTCGTGGTCTTGAGATGGATGGTAGGGGCCGGTCTTGATTGACGGCGCCCTAGATATTATGTTTGAGACGTTGAGATTTCGATATATTGAGGTACAGAGACTGTGATACAGAGATATCGAGATATTGGGATTACGTTTTGTGCCGATGCTAGGCACTGTTTTATGCTGATTTCATTTATGATATCTCATTTAAAAATACAAAGGAAATCTCACTAAATTATGAAAACAGTTTCTTCATTTACATGTATTCTGTTTTCATCCATTCATACCTAATTCATATGATATATTGCTACCTGAGGCACTGACACTGGCACATGAGATTACACTCGGGTTAGATATTTACCCTGGCTTTGTTATAGGTTGCATGTTATATATATAATTGAGGATATATATTATATTCATTGACCAAGGTTGCGTTATTTATGCGATTTCTTTCCGTAGATGTTTTTCTATCCACGAGTTGGCAACTCACCCCCGTTGTGCCCCAGTTCCTTGCAGGTTTGCCGTACAGGTTTCTTTACGGCTTGCAGGCATAGTTTCCTTCGGGTGATTTTCTAGTAGGTGGGTTTACTTGTATCGTACCCCCCATTATATAACTTGTATATTATTACTCTGTTGTATCTAGAAGTTCCATCAACCAAACATGTATTTATTTTGAGATAGAGACCAGTGATGTTATTCCTTCGACCTTAGAGTCGCGCGTTCTATTTCTGTGGTTTTCTTGTGGTTTTGAGTTTCCTTTGAATTTTTATCCTCGCCGTTGGCGTTGTATATTATATTGCTTGTGTGGTTGTGACCGTCGATTGACGAAGAGCTAGCTCCCGCTTGGGGATGCCTTTTTATTGATTTCGTATACTATTCATGTTGTATCCCGTTTGGGAGCCAGTATTTACAAAGGAGACTCTGCCGAAATTTTCAGGAAGTACTTGATGTTTTTAAAACCGCATTGCTCGGCTTATGCTATTAAAACTACTTGATTTTAAATTGGTTTTCCTTCACTCTACTACTTTTCTTGGTTTGGATTTCTGGGTTTTCGGTTTACTTAGATTATGTACGCCTAGAGACGTTCGTAGTTTAAGTGCCGGTCATGTTCCGTACTTTCGGGTCATGACACGATCCCTCTCCAAATCAGTCTTGGGAGACATCTCTTTGGATAGGGTGATCCCGTGACAAGCCGGTAGATTACCGCGCTTGGAATCTTCCATAATGAATCTCTTCAGTATGGTGTTGATGTACCTGGACTGTGAAAGTCCTAATATCCTCTTGGATCTGTCACGGTATATCCGGATACCCAGAATGTATGAGGCATCACCCAGGTCTTTCATGGAGAACCTGTGTGACAAGAACCCCTTGACAGATTGTAGCATAGGAATGTCATTTCCTATTAAGAGAATGTCATCCACGTCTAAAACGAGGAATACTACAGTTCTCGCTACAAATCTACAATAGATGCATGGTTCATCTGGATTTTTGATAAAGCCAAATTCGTTGACCGTCTCATCAAAACAGATGTTCCAACTCCGCGATGCCTGCTTTAGTCCATAAATGGACTTAAGAAACTTGCACACCTTTCCGCTGCTCCCACTCTGAATGAAACCCTCTGGCTGGTCCATATAGACACACTCCTCTAAATGTCCATTTAGAAAAGCTGTCTTTACGTCCATCTGCCAAATCTCATAATTGTGGAAGGCAGCAATGGCAAGAAGGATCCGAATGGATTTCAGCATAGTTACTGGAGAAAAGGTTTCTTCATAGTCCAAACCAGGTCTTTGACGAAAACCCTTTGCAACCAGTCTAGCTTTATAGGTCTCAACCTGTCCATCTACACCAATCTTCCTTTTGAAGATCCACTTGCATCCTACGGGTTTTACCCCATCTGGAGCAATGTCCAACGTCCATAGTTTGTTGGTGTACATGGACTCCATCTCGGTCCGCATTGCGTCCAGCCATTTTACCGAGTCGACGCTCTGAATGGCTTGCTGGAAGCTAGTAGGCTCATCAAAATCTATGATGCAATCTTCTCTATCCCCGTCAATGACAAAACCGTAGTATCTCTCGGGCGGATGAGACTGCCTACTACTCCTGTGGAGTGGCGTGGGAATGTCTTGATCTTTTGAACCCTCTGGTTCTACTAAGCTTTCAGTAATAGCTTGTGGTTCCGGAATTTCTTCCAGTTCTATTGCGCTCCCACTTATTTCCTTTTCTATGAACTGGTGTTCCAGAAAATGGGCATTACGAGAAACAAGGACTTTTTGTTCCTCTGCGTAATAGAAAAGATACCCCCTGGAGTTCTTTTGGTATCCCACAAACTTGCACAGTACTGAGCGTGCCTCTAGTTTGTCCGCATGCTGCTTTTTGACATAAGCTGGACATCCCCAAATCTTCAAGTATTGAAGATAGGGTTTCTTCCCACTCCATAACTCATTTGGTGTGGTAGGCACAGTCTTAGTGGGAACACGATTCAAAAGGTATGCAGCTGTTTCTAGCGCATATCCCCAGAACGATCGCGGCAACTCAGCGTTACTCATCATGGACCGTACCATATCCAATAGGGTTCGGTTCCGTCTCTCCGATACACCGTTATGTTGCGGAGTGTATGGAGGAGTAAGCTGAGAGAGAATTCCATTCTCTTTTAAGTAACCCAGGAACTCGACACTCAAGTATTCACCACCTCGATCAGATCTTAGTGTCTTGATACTTTTGCCTGTTTGTTTTTCTACTTCATTCTTATATTCCTGGAACTTTTCAAAAGCTTCGGATTTATGCTTCATCAAGAAGACATGTCTGAACCTTGAGAAATTATCCGTAAAAGTAATGAAGTAAGAATAACCGCTTCGCGCATGTGTAGACATTGGACCGCACACGTCGCTGTGTACGAGTCCCAAGAGCTCGCTCGCTCTTACTCCGTGTCCAGTGAACGGAGTCTTTGTCATCTTTCCTTTGAGACAGGATTGACAAGTTGCATACGATTGATATTCGAATGGATCCAAATATCCTTCTGCATGTAACTTAGTCAACCTTCTCTAATTGATGTGACCCTGTCTACAATGCCATAAGAAAGTTTTATTGATTTCTGGAGACTTTCTTTTATGTGTATTCTGGACATTGAAAATCTGTGGTTGGTTTAATACGTATATACCGTTGTTCAATGTACCTGACCCAATCAAAACTTGATTAAGGTGAATGTTCACTACATTACTTACAAATGCAAATTCATAACCTTCTTTAGATAATAAACATACAGAAATGATATTACAGGTTGCATTTGGTACATAATAACAACTACGCAAAACCAAAAAGTGTCCATCCGACAATCCCAGGTGATAGTCCCCCACGGCCTCAGCATCCATGCTAGCACCGTTTGCAGCTCTGAGGGTCATGTCACCTGCCTTCAAAACTCTACGCTTTCTCAACGCCTGCAAAGAATTACAGATATGAGATCCTGATCCGGTATCCAATATCCAGGATGTAGAGTTTATTGATAGACAGTTTTCAATAACATACAAACCTGAAGCTGAAGCTGCAACTCGCTTCAAATCCTGTGTTCTGGCCTTCCAAGCCTTGCAATCCTGTTTCCAGTGACCACTTTTGTGACAATAGAAGCATTCTTCCTTCCCCACCAGCTTTCCCGCTATCTTTGTTGCTTTTCCTTTTCCCTTCGTATCCACTTTACCGACACCGCCTCTTGGTTTGGCAGGGGCTTTCTTCTTCTTACCCTTGTCTTTCGCCCTGGATCTAGAAGAGGAAGATCCTCCTACAAAAAAAGTGGATGTCTCCCTACCCTTCTGTAGGGTGCCCTCAGTACTCCTCAACATGTTCAGAAGTTCGGAAAGTTCAACCTCCTTTCCTTGCATGTTGAAGTTAAGAATAAACTGGGCGTAAGTGGAAGGAAGGGACTGGAGAATCAAATCAGTATAGAGTTCATTCTCCAACGTGGTCCCAAGGTCCGCGAGCTCCTCTATGTAGCCAATCATCTTAAGCACGTGTTCCGCTACCGATGATCCGACGGCCAACCTTGCCGAAAACAACTTCTTCGACACTTCGTATCTTGCGATACGAGACTGCTCTCCATACAGTTCTTTTGTATGAAGAAATATGGACTCTAGATCCATATTCTCGTGCCTCCTCTGATGTTCGTTGTCCATCGAGGCTAGTACGAGGCATCTGGCCTTCGCACAATCTATTTCCCAGGTTTTGTGGATTTCCCTATCTACGACACTGGTTTTGGGACCTGGGACAGGGGGAGCTTTGGTGGTAAGGACATACCCGAACTTGTCGTAAGTGATTGCCATCTTGACATTCCTGAGCCAATCTTTGTAGTTTGGCCCTGTCAATATGTTTTTATCTAGTAATAACTTAAGTCCGGTCATGTTGAATGGTCGTTGCAATTAGGAGAGAGAAAAGAAACACTTTAGCATGATGCTCTTGCAAGTTTAGAGTGATTTTTAGTTTGTCTAAACTGGATGGCTCCCACTCTCTCGAATCCCTTCTCAAACCGTAAAGAAAGGATTAGTCAGGATCAATCTCACCGTACAATACTTGCTTAACCGTTCAGCCAGGCCAGTGTCGGTACTTCGAGGGAGGTTTTCCAACGATTTCGCGAAGTTCCTTAATTAAGTAACCTCTTTTCCCTGTGGGCGTAGCCCCGCTAACACCTTTCTAGACACCTACTAGGTTTATAGCATTGATCGTTAAGTGAGAGTTTTCCCGAGGAGTAGCATATACTCACAGTAGGATCGGGATCCAAATATCATTGCGTGATAAAACCGAAGGAATCCTACCAGAATCATCACACTCCAAATGGTATGCAGCGCTAGCAAGTTTCAGTACTTATGAAACTCCCGATATGGATTTTTGCCCCATGCTCTTATGACCTTGGCGTGAGGTCAAAATGTCATAAGTCACATGTCAAGTTCTTCCCATCATTATCCCGGTTAATTTGAACCCACCCGTACCTACCCTTGACGTAGGCCAAAATGGCAGTACGACTGTCTCAAACCAATGCATTCTATCTATGCAACAGATAAGTATCCGGCAGCTACCAATCACTATGCCTTGGCGTGAGGTCAAAATACATAGCTTGAATACTACCGAATATTTAACTGAAATGATGGAGGGCTACGGATGGTTTTGGCGAAACCGTGAACGTAGTGAACTTGATATAATCGATGGAATGAGATAGCTTTTAAAAGGAGTGGTTCAAGCTCCACGTTTAAAAGTTTAGTTTTGAAAAGAACCGAGTGGTTTTCAAAGTGTTCCAATCGACTTTTACTTGGTTTATTTTCTTGCATTAGTTCTTTTAATGCGTCCCATCAATTAATCCTACCATTGCAGAAAACAACCAAAATATGACGTACGCTTATGCCATTCGCATTCGCCATGGGGCCCCGTCATCACCCGTTAGGTTACTTAACTAACGACAGAGCGGGGGCTGGGCTAGCGCGGCTGTAAAACATAAGCAACGCCTAAATAGTTATCATATATAAATATATAGCAATGATAGACATTACAGATCACAGATGAATACATTGGATATACTAGGAATCCGCAATCCGTTCGAGCCTGCAACGAAAAGCGGATTACACGGTCGCGGTGAATAGCCAATACCCCACCCAAGAACCCTACGGGTGCGGCAAACTACCCGCCAAGTACCCGAAGCGAAGAAACCTCCCTCACCATCGTGAGTAGGCCACTCGGCACTTCGAGATACCCGGTAGTTTGTGCACCCCTCCATGGGTCTATCCTAGGAGCAAAAACAGTAAAAAGAATTATACAATGACGGCTACAACCCCGACCCGGTTGTGCGGCCATACAAATAATATTACATCAATTTACATATTACAATGAATGAAAGAAAAAGAAACACTCATCTCACATCCACCCCGGCTATTCACCCGCGACAATCCAACACATTCATATACACATACCATCATCAAACACAGATCACAGATATGTATAACCCCGACTAATCGACATATAGCGATTAGCCGACGTTCAATACATATAAACATCACAGATATAACCCTTTAGTCAAAGTGTAGTGAAGTTCGATAAAAAATACGGATTTATAGGCCCCCAAAAACAAGTTTCTATTCTGGAAAATCTGGGCACATATTAACCATCTTAAAAATCCCAAAACCAAGACAGAAAGACACTGCACCAAACTCGACCCAGAGCCGAGCCAAAACGGCCGCGGTTGCGCGGCAGTAGATTGCTATTGCCGCGGAACCGCGGCTCTTTGGTCGAATCTCTGGATCGTTTTTGGTGGCTTTCTTCAAAAAACCCTGAGATGATTTTTGGAGTATAATTTATTTTGTTTTGAACAGAAAAAAATTTAACAGAAACTTAGGGTTTTGAAAACTCGGTTTTTCGATTTTTTAATTTTTTTTTTCCGTCGAACTTCCATACACTTTACTACCTAGCTAGTTTATGTTTAGCTAGGCTCTGATACCACTGTAAGTCCATGTTGCCCACCCCGGTACTTACGGGGAGGCGGAAAATGGAATAAAAATCAAATTTTTTATCAACTTAGGCAACATGGACTAGACAAAGAAGGATCTTTACTAAACAAAAACAAGCTAAAGCTAACTAGAAACTAGCTAAGTGTTAGAAAGGTTATACCTAGGGCTTTATGTCCTTCTCTCCTTGCTCCTTGGAGTAGTGGAAAGAGGTCACCTTGGTCGTCTTCTCACGTCGAAGAAAGATCCACCCGAAAGCCTCAACCTTTGGCTTCAACTCCAAGCTAGAAGTAACTAGGGTGCAAGAAGTGCTAATCCTTAAACCCTAGATGAGAGTAGAGATTATCAAGAAGGGGGTTTTCTCAAGCTCAAGTATTTATCAACACATGAGAGGGGAGAGCTTGAGGGAGAGGAAGAACAAGAGAGAGAAAGTGAATAATAGAATGAGAGAAAATATGAAGCATTCTCTCATATATGTGTGAATTATTGTAATTAGATAATTAGCTAGATAATTGTCATGGTTAATCAAGACATGACCATTATCATTTCATTTTTAATGCAATTTGTAAGGATCAAAGAGCATCTTCCAAATGAAATGATGATGGTCAAAGTGTCAACCTAGGTCAACAAGTCAAGGAGGTCAAATGGTCAACAACCATAACCATGCACAATTATTTAAACTAATATCAATTAACCATAATACACACATATGCATTAGGGTTAATAAAATGACAATAGTCATTAACCCTAATCAAAGTCCTCTCCCTCTGTCTCAAGCAACTGTGCATACGCACCCGTATTCGTGATCCGAGAAACACGAATACAATGAGAAAAACCAATCCCAAATCTATACTAGGATCTGGCTTAAACCAAAGCCCGCTAGTACAAGCTGTCCGGACAGCAAACGTGCACAAGTGCGCGGATGTGAACGAACCCTGTCGCAAAACCATGCGACCTCTACTCATTTTGCATAAAGGCGAATAGCTCTCTGTGTGGGACGCTAAAGACTCGACACTACGCTGGCAGTGGGTTTAACCACAGACCGCAAGCGGCACTAGCTGTACGTAACGGTCCCCAGGTAGATGTCGATAAGAAGACTGACGAGGTGAACCCCATCTGAACTCCTACTGAGCCTGTATGTGACAGTCTCCGTACAGTCCAGTCTGTTCGTCTGATACATCGCATGGCGGGCCTAGGGGGCGGTGAACGTCAGTCCTCTAATAGCGGTAGAAGTCGTGTCGGAGTGTAGCCCAGAACACCCTGAGATAACACTTTAAACCTACCAGTATATCTCGCTTGCCGTGGCCAGGGACTACTCGTGTAATGGCTCTCCTAGACACAGCGCGATGTCAACCCCCAATACCGGGAGAGACGAATCCTGTCTAACCGTCACTGCCTCCAAGTGCTTCGGGACTGCACCCAAAAACTACCCGTTTGCACGACTCCTTTGAGCCGTGGTAGGGTAGTAATCAAAGTGCAGTGGGAACACACTCGAGGTGAAGTGACAGTGTCAAGTCAGCGGACTAAGCTGTACTCATGTCACCTGGGAACTGATAACTGATGATAGGTATAATACCAACCAACAGTTCCCGACGAGTCCTGTCCAGTGTACTCGTAACCTAACGAGCACCCGCATACTATCTCAAGTACGACGTACTGACGGCTGTGGGACGGACCGTCTCCCACACTGGGATGAGAAGCGCATACGCTAGTCTACTCCGGAGTATCGATGCCCTGTCTCGATAGTCCAATGACTAGGGACCTGTATAAGGATGTGCTTATAGATCACCCAGCTCCCACGAGTGTGAGCGCCATCACAACGCTGGTAATCAAGCAAAGATCCTAAAGGCTCTACTAATATGTATATCAGCAATATGCTAAAAGAAACACATGCACATATTAAAGCAGAGACAAACCAAGTAGCATACTACCATTTCGAGCAAGATTGTATATACAACTGTGAATATCCCAAGCTTCCATCAAGTAATATACAAACTAGTATGATACAGTAATGGCCTTTAGGGCATATACACTAACAAATACTATTGTTTCTTGGACGGATACTCTGGCTATAATCAGGTCCCCATCGCCGAAAAGGATTAAGATAAAACCACTTTTACTTGTCCTTTCGGAACTTTTGCTTATAGACGCATGCCCTTTGGGTTATGCAACGCTCCCGCTACATTTCAGCGGTGCATGATGGGGATATTTTCAGATATGGTAGAAAATTTTCAAGAAATTTTTATGGACGATTTCCATTTTTGGGGACTCCTTTGAGGACTGCCTTCGTAATCTTGATGCGGTTCTTACCCGCTGCAGGGATAAGAACTTGACTTTGAATTGGGAAAAATGCCATTTTATGGTCCAAGAAGGTATTGTAGTTGGACATATAATTTCACGGAAAGGCATTAAGGTTGACAGAGCTAAAATAGATGTCATTCAAAACCTCCCTCGTCCCAATTGCGTCAAAGATATATGATCCTTCCTTGGTCATGCAGGATTTTATCGGAGATTTATTAAGGACTTTAGCAAAATTGCTAGACCCTTTACCCTTCTATTGGCCAAGGACACGACTTTTCACTTCGATTCGGAATGTGAGGCTGCTTTTGAATCGCTTAAAGAATCACTCACTACAGCCCCCGTTCTATCATCTCCGGATTGGAACCACCCGTTCGAGCTTATGTGTGACGCATCAGATTTTGCTATTGGTGCTGTCTTAGAACTGCACATTGATAAGATGCCACATGTAATTTACTATGCAAGTAGGACCTTGAATGATGCACAAATAAATTACACAACTACCAAGAAAGAACTCTTGGCAGTTGTATTTGCATTAGAGAAATTCAGGCCCTACTTGATTGGCTCGCCTATTGTGGTTTACACAGATCACTCCACCCTACGACATCTTTTATCAAAGAAGGATGCGAAGGCCAGGCTAATACGTTGGATCCTATTGTTACAAGAATTTGATCTTGTCATCCGAGACAAGAGTGGATGTGAAAACGTTGTAGCCGACCAACTTTCACGCATCACTTCTTCACCAACTGTGACCGTGCCGACAAATGACTCATTTCCTGACGAACAGCTCTTGAATGTATCCTACGAACCTTGGTTTGTGGATATCATGAACTATCTTGCAACGGGACTTATACCTAGCGATTGGTCGAAACAAGACAAACTTCGATTTCTATCCCAAGTAAAATATTTTTACTGGGATGAACCATATCTATTCAAGTATTGTTCCGATCAAATAATTTGTAGGTGTGTCCCTAACGATGAATTCAAGAGCGTGTTATCATTTTGTCATGATCAGGCATGCGGCGGTCATTTTGGACCTCGAAAAACAGCGGAGAAAGTTTTGCATTGTGGCTTTTATTGGCCAACATTATTTAAAGATGCATTTGAACATTGCAAAACTTATCCGCGATATCAGCATTTGGGTCGGATTTCACGAAGGAACGAGATGCCGCTCCAACCTATATTGGTTGTGGAAATATTTGATGTTTGGGGTATTTATTTTATGGGCCATTTTCCCAACTCCTTTGGGAATCTATATATCTTGTTAGCGGTTGATTATGTCTCGAAGTGGGTGGAAACTATACCGTGTCGCACTAATGACAACAAAGTTGTCATTAAGTTCCTTAAAGAAAATATCTTTTCGCGATTCGGACACCCTCCGCTATAATTAGCGACAACGGGACATATTTCTGCAATAGGTCTTTCGAGACCTTGATGCGGAAATATTCAATCACTCACAAGCTTTCTACGCCCTATCACCCCCAAACAAGCGGGCATGCTGAGATCTCGAATAGGCAGATCAAACAAATATTGGAGAAGACGATTTCGAAAAACCGTAAAGATTGGTCAACCAAATTGACGGATGCTCTTTGGGCATTCCGCACCGCTTATAAGACCGATCTTGGTATGTCTCCATACCGCCTTGTGTTTGCGAAGGCATGCCACCTCCCTGTCGAGATTGAACATAAGGCAATGTGGGCTATTAAAGAGCTTAATTTTGATCTTGATCATGCGGGCAGCTATCGGAAGCTGCAATTGAATGAGCTAAGCGAACTCCGCGATGAAGCTTACGATAATGAGGTGATAGTAAAGAACATGACTAAAGTGTTCCACGATAAAAATCTTTTTAGAAAAACCTTCACATCGGGGCAACAAGTCCTTCTTTACGATTCCCGTCTCCATCTTCATCCGGGTAAGCTTAAATCTCGTTGGAAAGGACCTTTTGTGGTGCGGTATGTACACCCGCACGGGGCAGTTGAAGTCGAAAATTTGAAAAACGGTTCAATTTTTAAAGTAAATGGGTATAGATTAAAACCGTATTTTTCTGCTGACCCCGCGGAGGAGCTCCTGTTTTTACAGGAGCCGCTTTATCAAAACTAAATTTCCTCCGCCTCACCTCCATGTTTTTGTAACATTTTCTCATTTTAAGAATGGGAGTGAGTAAAAATGGATTTGATTGAATATCTGTGCGTGTCAAAGAAAAAGTTTGGGGGAATTTTTCATTTAACTATTATTTTACCCCTTGTATCTCTCCCTTAGTGTACAGGTCCATGCTCTCAAAAGGCTACATCAGTGAGGACACTGCTGAAAACAGGTTTGGGGGGGAGGTTTGTATTCACTGAATTATCTTTGACACTGGGCATTAAATTTTTTTTTTTATAACAAAAGAGTAGAAAGTGAAAAATTACATCCAAAAGATAGGAATAGTTTAAGAAAACCAAGAAAATTAGAAGTTTTCTTAAACGAACTAGTAATAAGTAGTTATGAGCTGTTGTCCCAAGGGTTAGCAAGATGAAGCAATTCACTAATCTGAGGATAAAAATAAGTCTGAAAAATAGTTTCTATTCTGAAAGCCAAACATTTGAATGTTGATACCCTACTATATGCACTTTCACACGTCTTGAAACTCGGGATAGTAGAGGATACCTTGAAATGCTCTTGTCTAAAAGCCAAAGTATGAAGGAAATGGAAAAAAATAAATGAAGAAAATATAAAAAATGGTGAAAAGAAATAAATGAACACTGGTTTTGTTATCGCCAAGGCAGCAATAAAAAAAATATAGCGAGGGTGCCTCTTCACCTAGTACCCTAAGGCCAACTGGTCTGGGAGTCACTGCTAAGCCTTAGGTGGTGCAAGACAAGGAAAATATTATCACCTAATCAGCAAGCACATAAGTAATCGGTCAGTTAGTACCTCAAGAAGAATTAACGGTCGCATGAAAATCTGTGAGCAAATCTAAATATTCATTAAATTAAAAAGTACTAAGGTAGATGGACAAGAGTATGATAGCTTGAATTGAATTCTCTGAGTGTAGGGATGTCCATTTCACACACGTAGGGGTATATGATAAATATTTGGATGAAAGGTAGGAATGAAGAATAAAGACGATGTTTAATTGAGGGATAATGTGATTTCTAACATATTTTCATGACTACTAAGATAGGGCTCATGACAACTGAAAAGCTAGTGTAGTTAGAAACTTAAAATTTTCAAAGTCTTTTTTTGATGGTTCTTGTCTTTATATGTAAATTTCACCATCTCTCTTTTGTTATAGGATTTTGTGGGTGTAATCCGCTGAAAACCCTCAGGAGACAACACTACTCTTACTAGGGACACCTAGAGGTTTAACGGCTTGTTGCACGTGCTCAGTGCAATCGTGTCTGCCTACGAAAGTGTGCTTAGTTTTCTCCTTTCTTTTTCTCCTCTTTAATAAACTTGTTTGCTCGGGACGATCAAAGATAAGTTTGGGGGTATTTTTTCAGTTGATAAAACTGCACATTTGTTATTACATTTTTCCTACCATTTTCATAGTAAAAAAGGTCTTTATTATAATATATCATACATATGAGGGTTTATGTGTAAAAGTACTATTTTCCATGTGTTGATATATTATAATTAGAATTTGGTAGGAAAATGTATGCAAATAATATCATTGACCAAATCCTAGTAGAACAAAGTCTACTAAATATTATCTGAGTTGTTGTGCAGAATTTTTCCAAGTTGTGCAAAATTTTTCAAAGACTAGAATCAAGCAAATCAAGTTGTTGATGAAGACTTGCCTAATTAAGAATCAAAACTTGGAGACCAAGTCTGGCAGCAACCACGAAAAGATTTCCAAATTCTGAAGGTTCCAAGGATCGCCAAATGTCACTACGAGACATCTCCTGATATTGATCAAAGGTGGAGATTAAACGGCCGCGGATCCGCGGCCATACCCCCCTTGGGCCGCGGATCCGCGGCATGATAGAAGGTATTGAAGCTGAGTTTTTTGGGGAAAATCTCTACTACTATTTTCCTAATTTAGGCATCTAAATTTCTGGCTTTAGGACTATAAATTAAGACCGAAAGCCTCTTGGAAAATTTATCAAGCCGACGCGATCACGAAGTCCAAGACGGCTCACGCATCCAAACTGGTCATCAACGGTTCATCTATCTCCTTGGAAGAGATCGAGAAGAAAACTAGTATTTGTAATTATTTTCTAAAGATCAAAGTGTAATGAATATTGTTGATTAATAAAGGTAGCAATTTTTCTTATTCTATTTCTTCGGAGTTTAATTATGCAATTTCTTTCCATCTCTTTTTCTCCCAACATGCACGAGTAATTCTCCGCTTGTTAGGGTTCGTAAGATTAGGGTAGGCTAATGGACGATGAACATCCCTAAACCATTTTTAAGTCCTATAAAGTTTAAGAACTTTATCAAAAGAATTATTAACATCCTAATCGGGCGCGTTAACAATTCTTTGTTAGTTCCGACCGCGATTAGAGATTAGATTAATGATTGTTTTGGTAAAGGCTAGATATAAACGGAGTTCCGTGTCGAGATAAGGGTTAAGAGTGGGATTCCTTTTCCCTCCAGAAACCCTAATCTACACGCATCACCATCGTTCTAGTTTTAATTCTATTAAAGGATAAAAAGGGTAACTTTTAATTAATCGTCCATAACTACTAAATCCTGACGAACCCTACAAGCCCCCTTATTATATTAACTACATCCCTAAAATAATCTAGATCTATATTTTTGCATTCTTGCCTAACGTAAATCTAGAAACCATTCTTCAAAAATTCTTTATCCCTCCTCTCTTTCTCAACACATCTAAAGTAAGATTAAAAGGTTCAACGTTTCCCTGAGGATGACCCGTACTCACCTCGGTCTAGCTACACGTGAGACCGTTCTGATTGCGGTTAACTACAAACACACTTTTTTTACAAACCTCAGAACAGTGTTGCGTGTAGCTAGACCAAGGTGAGTACGGGTCGTCCTCAGGGAAACGTTGAACCTTTTAATCTTACTTTAGATGTGTTGAGAAAGAGAGGAGGGATAAAGAATTTTTGAAGAATGGTTTCTTGATCTACATTAAACAAGAATGCAAAAATATAGATCTAGATTATTTTAGGGATATAGTTAATTAAATAAGGGGGCTTGTAGGGTTCGTTAGGATTTAGTAGTTATGGACGATTAATTAAAAGTTACCCTTTTTTCCTTTAATAGATTTAAAACTAGAACGACGGTGATGCGTGTAGATTAGGGTTTCTGGAGGGAAAAGGAATCCTGCTCTTAACCCTTATCTCGACACGGAACTCCGTTCATATCTAGCCTTTACCAAAAATGGAGGTTTGTATTCACTGAATTATCTTTGACACTGGGCATTAAATTTTTTTTTTATAACAAAAGAGTAGAAAGTGAAAAATTACATCCAAAAGATAGGAATAGTTTAAGAAAATCAAGAAAATTAGAAGTTTGCTTAAACGAACTAGTAATAAGTAGTTATGAGCTGTTTTCCTAAGGGTTAGTAAGATGAAGGAAGTCACTAATCTGAGGATAAAAATAAGTCTGAAAATTAGTTTCTATTCTGGAAGTCAAACATTTGAATGTTGATACCCTACTATATGCACTTTCACACGTCTTGAAACTCGGGATAATAGAGGATACCTTGAAATGCTCTTGTCTAAAAGCCAAAGTATGAAGGAAATGGAAAAAAAAATAAATGATGAAAATATAAAAAATGGTTAAAAGAAAAAAATGAACACTGGTTTTGTTATCGCCAAGGCAGCAATACAAAAAATATAGCGAGGGTGCCTCTTCACCTAGTGCCCTAAGGCCAACTGGTCTGGCAGTCACTGCTAAGCCTTAGGTGGTGCAAGATGAGGAAAATATTATCACCTAATCAGCAAGCAAATAAGTAATCAGTCGGTTAGTACCTCAAGAAGTATTAACGGTCACATGAAAATGTGTGAGCAAATCTAAATATTCATTAAAATAAAAAGTACTAAGGTAGATGGACAAGAGTATGATAGCTTGAATTGAATTCTCCGAGTGTAGGGATGTCCATTTCACACACGTAGGGGTATATGATTAATATTTGGATGAAAGGTAGAAATGAAGAATAAAGACGATGTTTTATTGTGGGATAATGTGATTTCTAACATCTTTTCATGACTATTAAGATATGGCTCATGACAACTGAAAAGCTAGTGTAGTTGGAGACATAAAATTTTCAAAGTCTTTCTTTTATGGTTCTTGTCTTTATATGTAAATTTCACCGTCTCTCTTTTGTTATAGGATTTTGTGGGTGTAATCCGCTGAAAATCCACAAGAGACAACACTCCTCCTACTAGGGACACCTAGAGGTTTAACGGTTTATTGCACGTGCTCAGTGCAATCGTGTCTGCCTACGAAAGTGTGCTTAGTTTTCTCCTTTCTTTTTCTTCTCTTGATTACAAATACTAGTTTGCTTCTCGATCTCATCCAAGGAGGTAGATGAACCGTTGATGACCAGCCTGGATGGTGAGCCGTCTTGGACTTCGTGATCGCATCGGCTTGATAAATTTTCCAAGAGGCTCTCGATCTTTATTTATAGTCCCAAAGCCAGGAATTTAGATGCCTAAATTAGGGAAATAGTAGTAGAGATTTCCCCCAAAAAACTCAGCTTCAATACCCTCTATCATGCCGCGAATCCGCGGCCCAAGGGGGGGTATGGCCGCGGATCCGCGGCCGTTTAATCTCCACCTTTGATCAATCTTCAGGAGATGTCTTGTAGTGACATTTGGCGATCCTTGGAACCTTCAGAATTTTGAAATCTTTTCGTGGTTGCTTCCAGACTTGGTCTCCAAGTTTTGATTCTTAATTAGGTAAGTCATCTTCAACAACTTGATTTGCTTAATTCTAGTCTTTGAAAAATTCTGCACAACTTGGAAAAATTCTGCACAACAACTCAAATAATATTTAGTAGACTTTGTTCGACTAGGATTTGGTCAATGATATTATTTGCGTACATTTTCTACACATAAACCTTCATATATATGATATATTATAATAAACACCTTTTTTACTATGAAAATGGTAGGAAAAATGTAATAACAAATGTGCAGTTTTATCAACTGAACAAATACCCCCAAACTTATCTTTGATCGTCCCGAGCAAACTGGATTATTCAAAAGGAGAAAAACAAAGGAGAAAACTAAGCACACTTTCGTAGGCAGACACGATTGCACTGAGCACGTGCAACAAGCCGTTAAACCTCTAGGTGTCCCTAGTAGGAGGAGTGTTGTCTCCTGAGGGTTTTCAGCGGATTACACCCAAAAAATCCTATAACAAAAGAGAGATGGTGAAATTTACATATAAAGACAAGAACCATAAAAGAAAGACTTTGAAAATTTTAAGTTTCCAACTACACTAGCTTTTCAGTTGTCATGAGCCCTATCTTAATAGTCATGAAAAGATGTTAGAAATCACATTATTCCTCAATAAAACATCGTCTTTATTCTTCATTCCTACCTTTCATCCAAATATTGATCATATACCCCTACGTGTGTGAAATGGACATCCCTACACTAGTAGTATTCAATTCAAGCTATCATACTCTTGTCCATCTACCTTAGTACTTTTTAATTTAATGAATATTTAGATTTGCTCACACATTTTCATGCGACCGTTATTACTTCTTGCGGTACTAACCGACCGATTACTTATGTGTTTGCTGATTAGGTGATAATATTTTCCTTATCTTGCACCACCTAAGGCTTAGTAGTGACTCCCAGACCAGTTGGCCTTAGGGCACTAGGTGAAGAGCAACCCTCACTATATTTTTTTTATTGCTGCCTTGGCGATAACAAAACCAGTGTTCATTTTTTTCTTTTCACCATTTTTATATTTTCTTCATTTTTTTTTCATTTCCTTCATACTTTGGCTTTTAGACAAGAGCATTTCAAGGTATCCTCTACTATCCTGAGTTTCAAGACGTGTGAAAGTGCAAATAGTAGGGTATCAACATTCAAATGTTTGGCTTCCAGAATAGAAACTATTTTTCAGACTTATTTTTATCCTCAGATTAGTGACTTCCTTCATCTTACTAACCCTTGGGACAAGAGCTCATAACTACTTATTACTAGTTCGTTTAAGAAAACTTCTAATTTTCTTGGTTTTCTTAAACTATACCTATCTTTTGGATGTAATTTTTCACTTTCTACTCTTTTGTTATAATAAAAAAATTTAATGCCCAGTGTCAAAAATAATTCAGTGAATACAAACCTGTCCCCCAAACCTGTTTTCAGTAGTGTCCTCACTGATGTAGCCTTTTGAGAACATGGACCTGTACACTAAGGGAGAGATACAAGGGGTAAAACAATAGTTAAATGAAAAAATCGCCCAAACTTATTCTTTGACACGCACAGATATTCAATCAAATCTATTTTTACTCACCCCCATTCTTAAAATGAGAAAATGTTACAAAAACATGGAGGTGAGGCGGAGGAAATTTAGTTTTGATAAAGCGGCTCCTGTAAAAACAGGAGCTCCTCCGCGGGGTCAGCAGAAAAATACGGTTTTAATCTATGCCCATTTACTTTAAAAATTGAACCGTTTTTCAAATTTTTGACTTCAACTGCCCTGTGCGGGTATACATACCGCACCACAAAAAGTCCTTTCCAACGAGATTTAAGCTTACCCGGATGAAGATGGAGACGGGAATCGTAAAGAAGGACTTGTTGACCTGATGTGAAGGTTTTTCTAAAAATATTTTTATCGTGGAACACTTTAGTCCTGTTCTTCACTATCACCTCATTATCGTAAGCTTCATCGCGGAGTTCGCTTAGCTCGTTCAATTGCAGCTTCCGATAGCTGCCCGCATGATCAAGATCAAAATTAAGCTCTTTAATAGCCCACATTGCCTTATGTTCAATCTCGACAGGGAGGTGGCATGCCTTCCCAAACACAAGGCGGTATGGAGACATACCAAGATCGGTCTTATAAGCGGTGCGGAATGCCCAAAGAGCATCCGTCAATTTGGTTGACTAATCTTTACGGTTTTTCGAAACCGTCTTCTCCAATATTTGTTTGATCTGCCTATTCGGGATCTCAGCCTGCCCGCTTGTTTGGGGGTGATTGGGTGTAGAAAGCTTGTGAGTGATTGAATATTTCAGCATCAAGGTCTCGAAAGACCTATTGCAGAAATGTGTCCCGTTGTCGCTAATTATAGCGCGAGGGTGTCTGAATCGCGAAAAGATATTTTCTTTAAGGAACTTAATGATAACTTTGTTGTCATTAGTGCAACACGGTATAGCTTCCACCCACTTCGAGACATAATCAACCGCTAACAAGATATATAGATTCCCAAAGGAGTTGGGAAAATGGCCCATAAAATCAATACCCCAAACATCAAATATTTCCAAATAAAAGGTATCGCATAGCTTTCTTTTTCTTACTCTATTTCTTCGTAGTTTAATTATGCAATTTCTTTCCATCTCTTTTTCTCCCAACATGCGCGAGTAATTCTCCGCTTGTAAGGGTTCGTAGGATTAGGGTAGGCTAATGCCCTCATATATAATCCGACATAAATCCTATCTTTGTATTCCGTGACAGGGGCATTGGACAAGAAGGTTTGTGCTTATTTACGCATCACCTTGCATCATATTTTGCATAAACACAACATTTTCATAAAAAAAAATTTTAAATTTTTTTCTTTTATAACAAAAGAGTAGAAAGTGAAAAATTACATCCAAAAGATAAGAATAGTTTAAGAAAACCGAGAAAATTAGAAGTTTTCTTAAACGAACTAGTAATAAATAGTTATGAGCTGTTCTCCCAAGGGTTAGTAAGATGAAGGAAGTCACTAATTTGAGCATAAAAATTAGTCTGAAAAATAGTTTCTATTCTGGAAGCCAAACATTTGAATGTTGATACCCTACTATTTGCACTTACACACGTCTTGAAACTCGGGATAGTAGAGGATACCTTGAAATGCTCTTGTCTAAAAGCCAAAATATGACGGAAATAAAAAAATGAAGAAAATATAAAAATGGTGAAAAGAAAAAAATGAACACTGGTTTCGAATCGCCAAGGCAGCAATAAAAAAATATAGCGAGGGTGCCTCTTCACCTAGTGCCCTAAGGCCAACTGGTCTGGGAGTCACTGCTAAGTCTCAGGTGGTGCAAGACGAGGAAATTATTATCACCGAATCAGCAAGCACATGAGTAATCGGTCGGTTAGTACCTCAAGAAGTATTAACGGTCGCATGAAAATGTGTGAGCAAATCTAAATATTCATTAAGTTAAAAAGTACTGAGGTAGATGGACAAGAGTATGATAGCTTGAATTGAATTCTCCGAGTGTAGGGATGTCCATTACACACACGTAGGGGTATATGATCGATGTTTGGATGAAAGGTAGAAATGAAGAATAAAGACGATGTTTTATTGAGTGATGATATGATTTCTAACATGTTTTCATTTCTATTAAGATAGGGCTCATTACAACTGAAAAGCTAGTGTAGTTGGAAACTCTTATTTTCGAAGTCATTCTTTTATGGTTCTTATCTTTATATGTAAATTTCACCATCTCTCTTTTTTTATAGGTTTGTGGGTGTAATCCGCAGAAAACCCTCAGGAGACAATACTCCTCCTACTAGGGACACCTAGAGGTTTAACGGCTTGTTGCACGTGCTCAGTGCAATCGTGTTTGCCTACGAAAGTGTGCTTAGTTTTATCCTTTCTTTTTTTCCTTCTTCTCTTGAATAAACTAGTTTGCTCGGGACGATCAAAGATAAGTTTGGGGGTATTTGTTCAGTTTATAAAACTGCACATTTGTTATTACATCTTTCCTACCATTTTCATAGTAAAAAAGGTCTTTATTATAATATATCTTACATATGAGGGTTTATGTGTAAAAATACTATTTTCCATGTGTTGATATATTATAATTAGAATTTGGTAGGAAAATGTATGCAAATAATATCATTGACCAAATCCTAGTAGATCAAAGTCTACTAAATATTATTTGAGTTGTTGTGCAGAATTTTTCCAAGTTGTGCAGGATTTTTCAAGACTAAATTCAAGGAAATCAAGTTGTTAATGAAAACTTGCCTAATTAAGGAATCAAAACTTGGAGATCAAGTCTGGCAGCAACTACGAGAAGATTTCAAAGATCCAAATATACCAGAGATAGCCATATGTCACAAAGAGAGAGCCACAAAATTTTGATGAGGAGATCCCCACCATTGGCTAGGATCCGCGGCCAAACCCCCCTGTTGGCCGCGGATCCGTGGCATTATAGAGGGATTACATGCTGAAATTTTGGGAAATGAATCTCTGCTAAATTTTACCTAATTTGGAAGTAAAGGTTTCTGGCTTTAGCATTATGAAAAAGGACCGAGAGCCACTTGGAAAATTTATCAAGCCGACGAGATCACGAAATCCAAGACGGCTCACGCATCCAGGCTGATCATCAACTATTCGTCTACCTCCTTGGAAGAGATCGAGAAGCAAACTAGTCTTTGTAATCATTTTCTAAGGAATCAAAATGTAATGAATAATGTTGATTAATAAAGATAGCTTTCTTTTTCTTATTCTATTTTTTCGTAGTTTAATTATGCAATTTCTTTCCATCTCTTTTTCTCCCAACATGCGCGAGTAATTCTCTGCTTGTTAGGGTTCGTAGGATTAGGGTAGGCTAAAGGACGATGAACATCCCTAAACCCTTTTTAAGTCCTATAAAGTTTAAGAACTTTATCAAAAGAATTATTAAAATCCGAATCGGGCGCGCTACCAATTCTTTGTTAGTTCCGACCACGATTAGAGATTAGATTAATGATTATTTTGGTAAAGGCTAGATAAGAACGGAGTTCCGTGTCGAGATAAGGGTTAAGAGTGGGATTCCTTTTCCCTCCAGAAAGCCTAATCTACACGCATCACCGTCGTTCTAGATTTAAATCTATTATAGGATAAAAATGTTAACTCTTAATTAATCGTCCATAACTACTAAATCCTAACGAACTCTACAAGCCTTCTTATTATATTAACTACATCTTTAAAATAATCTAAATCTATATTTTTGCATTCTTACTTAACGTAGATCTAGAAACTTTTCACAAAATTCTTTATTTCTTCTCTCTTTTTCAACACATCTAAAGTAAGAGTAAAAGGTTCAACTTTTCCCAGAGGATGACCCGTACTCATCTCGGTCTAGCTACACGCGACACCGTTCTGATTGCGGTTAACTACAAAAACACTTTTTCGTAAAAATCAAACATCTCCTTAGTTCTTCTCAGCTACTTGAGAATGTTTTTTACCGCTATCCAGTGTTTCTCCCCTTGGTCCGACTGATACCGGCTTACAATGCTCAGTGCGTATGCTACATCTGGTCCGGTACACAACATCGCATACATAATAGAGCCTACCGCAGATCCGTAGGGTATTGATGACATGCGAGCCCTTTCCAAATCAGTCTTTAGAGACATCTCTTTGGAGAGGGTGATTCCGTGACAAGCCGGTAGATTACTACGCTTGGAATCTTCCATACTGAATTATTTCAGTATGGTGGCAATGTACCTTGACTGTGAAAGTCCCAACATCCTTTTAGATCTATCACGATAGATCTGGATCCCCAGAATGTAGTTGGCATCACCCAGGTCCTTCATGGAGAACCTCCGTGACAAGAATCCTTTGACTGACTGTAGCATAGGAATATCATTTCCTATTAGGAGAATGTCATCGATGTACAAGACGAGGAATACCACATTTCTCCCTACAATCTTCCTGTAAATGCATGGTTCATCTGGGTTTTTGACAAAGTCGAATTCTTTGACAGTATCATCAAAGCAGATGTTCCAACTCCGCGATGCCTGCTTCAGTCCATAGATGGGCTTGAGCAACTTGCACACTTTACCGTTGCTCCCACTCTGAATGAATCCCTCTGGCTGATCCATATAGACGCACTTTTCCAAATTTCAATTTAGGAAAGCCGTCTTTACATCCATCTGCCAGATTTCATAATCGTGGAAGGCAACAATGGCAAGAAGGATCCGAATGGATTTGAGCATAGCTACCGGAGAAAAGGTCACGTCATAGTCCAAACCGGGTCTTTGACGAAAACCCTTTGCAACAAGCCTAGCTTTATAGGTTTCAACCTGCCCATCTACACCAATCTTCTTTCTGAAGATCCATTGGCAGCCTACGGGTTTTACCCCTTCTGGAGCAAAGTCCAAAGTCCAAACTTTGTTGGTGTACATGGACTCCATCTCGGTCCGCATTGCATCTAGCCGTTTTACCGAGTCACCGCTCTGATGGCTTGCTGGAATCTAGTAGGCTCATCATAATCAACAGTGCAATCCTCTCTATCCCCGTCTATGAGAAAACCATAGTATCTCTCGAGTGGATGAAACTGCCTACTACTCCTGCGGAGCAGCGCAGGAATGTCCGGTTCTCCTAAAACCTCTGGTTCTTCCAAGCTTTCAGTAATAGCTTGTGGTTCTTGAATTTCTTTCAGTTCTATTGCGCTCCCACTTATCTGATTTTCCAAAAATTTAGTTTTCAAGAAGTGGGCATGCTGAGAAACAAATACCTTTTGTTCCTCTGCGGAATAGAAAAGATACCCCCTGGAGTTCTTTGGCTATCCTACAAACATACACAGTACTGAGCGTGCCTCGAGCTCGTCCGCATGCTGCTTCTTTACAAAAGCTGGACATCCCCATGTCTTAAGATACTTAAGACAGGGTTTCTTCCCACTCCACATCTTATATGGGGTGGTAGGCACAGTCTTGGTTGGAGCCTTGTTCAAGAGATATGCAGCTGTTTCTAGTGTATAACCCAAGAAATATTGCGTTAACTCAGCCTTACTCATCATGGAACGAACTATATCCAATAGGCTTCGATTCCACCTTTCAGATACACCGTTGTGTTGTGGTGTGTATGGAGGAGTACGCTGAGAGAGAATTCCATTCTCTTTTAAGTAGTCCAGAAACTCGGCACTCAATTATTCACCACCTCGATCAGATCTCAGTGTCTTTATACTTTTGCCTGTTTGTTTTTCAACTTCATTCTTGTATTCCTGAAATTTCTCAAAGGCCTCGGATTTGTGCTTCATTAAGAAGACATGTCCATACCTAGAGAAATCATCTGTGAAAGTAATGAAGTATGAATAACCACTTCACGCATGTGTAGACATTGGACCACACACATCACTGTGTATGAGTCCCAAGAGCTCGCTCGCTCTTACTCCGTGTCCAGTGAACGGAGTCTTTGTCATCTTTCCCATGAGACAAGATTCACAAGTGGCATATGACTGATACTCGAACGGATTCAAGTATCCCTCTTTATGTAACTTTGTTAACCATGTCTCATTAATGTGACCCAGTCTACAATGCCATAAGAATGCCTGATTTGTTTCCGGAGACTTTCTTTTAAGTGTGTTCTGGACACTGAAAATCTGAGCTTGATTTAATATGTATATCCCGTTTTCTAATGTACCTGACCCAATCAGAACTTGATTTAGGTGGATGTGGACCACATCGCTTACAAAAGTAAAATCATATCCTTCCTTAGAAAGTAAGGATACAGATATGATATTACAAGTCGCACCTGGTACATACAAACAGTTACGCAGAATCAATATCTGCCCAGTTGTCAGTCCAAGATGATATTCCCCTACGGATTCAGCGTCCATGCTCATTCCGTTAGCAACCCTGAGAGTCATATCACCTTTCCTGATAACCCTACGGTTTCTCAGAGCCTGTAACGAATTACCGATGTGAGATCCTGATCCGGTATCCAATACCCAGGAAGTAGGGTTAACTGACATACAGTTCTCTACTACAAACACACCCGAAGACGAAGCCACAACATGCTTCGAATTCTGGCTACTGGCTTTGCTAGCCCTGCAAACCTTTTGCCAATGTTCATTCCCGTAACAATAGGAACGTCCCTCGTTTACTACATCCAGTCCCGAAACTTTTGCCCTTCCTTTTCCTTCTACTTCCCTGTTTCCTTCATGGTAGAAGGTAGAGACTGTGGAATCAAGTCAGCATCTGACCCGTTCTTCAACGTGGTCTTCAGGTCCGTGAGCTCAAAATAGCTGGTCTCTGTAAGGACGTTGCCCCCTACAGATGAACCGATAGCCAACCTCGCTTGAAGCAATTCATTCGAGGTCTCTTATCTTGCGATACGAGATTGCTCTCCATATAAATCTTTGTTATGGAGGAAGATAGAAACTAAGTCCATCTTCTCGTGCTGCCTCTGGTATGCACCATCAACTGAGGCTAACATGAGGCACTTGGCTTTCGCACAGTCTTTTTCCGATGTCTTACGGATATCAATATCCGAGACAGGGGAAACTGGTCCTGAGACGGCAGGGGTTGGATTAGGTAAGAGGTGTCCCAGCTTGTCATGGGCAATGGACATCTGGACAGACCTTTGCCAATCATAACAGTCAGATTCGGTCATTTTATTATCTAGATGTAACCTATGTGTGGTCACTGGGTCGCTGCAATAAAGAGAGAGAGAAGAAAACACTCAGCATGTTGCTCTTGCAAGTTTAGAGTGTTTTTTTGTTTGTCTAAACAGGATGGCTCCCACTGTTTCTCGAATCCCTCCTCAAACCAAAAAGGAAGAATTAGTCGGGATCAATCTCACCGTACAATACTTGCTTAACCGTTCAGCCAGGCCAGTGTCGGTACTTCGAGGGAGGTTTTCCAACGCTTTCGCGAAGTTCCTTAATTAAATAACCTCTTTTCCCTAGGGGCGTAACCCCGCAAACACCTTTCTAGACACGTACTTGGTTTATAGTATTGATCGTTAAGTGAAAAAGTTCCCGAGGAGTAGCATATACTCACAGTAGGATCGGGATCCAAATATCTTCGCATGACAAAACTGAAGGAATCCTACCAGAATCATCACACTCTAATTGGTATGCAACGCTAACAAGTTTCAGTTTCTTTAGAAACTCCCGATGTGGATTTTTGCCTCATGCTCTTATGACCTTGACGAAGGTCAACAAATCATAAGTCACATGCCAAGTTCTACCCGTCATTGTCCAGGTTAATTTGAACCCACCCGTATATACCCTTGACGAAGGTCAACAAGGTAATACGAGTGTCCCAAACCAACGCATCTATCTATGCTACATATAAATACCCAACAGCTACCAATCACTTTGCCTTGACGAAGGTCAACAAACATAGCTTGAATATTATTGAATATTCATACGAAATGACGGAGGGCTACGAATGGTTATGGCAAAACCGTGAACGTAGTGAACTTGATATAATCGAAGGAACCTTGATAGCTTTTAAAAGGAGTGGCTTAAGCTCCGCGTTTAAAAGTTGTTTTTGAAAAGAAACCGAGTGGTTTTTGAAATTGTTCCAGCGACTTTACTTTGGTTTATTTTCTTGCATTAATTTTTAATGCGTCCCATCATTTAATCCTACCATTGCAGAAAACAACGAAAATATGACGTACGCTTATGCCATCCGCATTCGCCACGGGGCCCCGTCATTACCCGTTAGGTTACTTAACTAACGACAGAGTGGGGGCTAGACTAGCGCGGATGCAAAACATAAGCAACGCCTAAATAGATATCATATATAGATATATACATTCGTCAGATGCAATGATAGCCATTCTAGATCATAGATGAACACATTGGATATACCAGGAATCTGCATTCCGTACGAGCCTGTAACGAAAGGCGGATTACACGGTCGCGGTTAATAGCCAATACCCCACCCTAGACCCCTACGGGTGCGGCAAACTACCCGCCAAATACCCGAAGTGAAGAAACCTCCCTCAACAACATGAGTAGGCCACTCGGCACTTCGAGGTACCCGGTAGTTTGTGCACCCCTCCTTGGGTCTATCCTAGGAGCAAAAACAGTAAAAGAAATTATACAATGGCGGCTACAACCCCATCCTGGATGTGCGGCCAAATAAATAATATTACATCAATTACAAATTACATGAACTGAAAGATAAAGAAAACTCTCATCTCACAACCTCCCGGCTATTCATCCGCGACAATCCAATGAAATCATATACACATACCATCAACATTACAGATCACAGATATGTACAACCCCCACTAATCGACGTATAGCGATTAGCAGACGTTCAATACATATATCACATCATAGATATAACCTGTTAGCTAAAGTATTTAGAAGTTCGATCAAAATACGGATTTTTAAACCCCAAAAACAAATTTTGCTTTCTGGAAAATCGGGGCAGAAAAAACATATTGTAAAAATCCCAAAACACCCCACTGAAAACACTGCATGAAAAATTTCCTACGACTGAGTCAACTCGGCCGCGGATCCGCGGCGGGAGCACGTTCATGCCGCGGTTCCGCGGCACTTTGACCGAGTTAGTGGACCATTTTTCTTGCTTGTTCTATAAAAAGCCTGAGCCGATTTTTAGTGTAAGATTAATTATTTTTTGAACAGAAAAACAAAATCGGTAGAAAGTCGATATTTTTGGGGTGTTTTGCGGTTTTTTCTCCGATCGAATTTCTAGTTACTTTGCTAACATGTTAGATAGTGTTTAACTAGTCTCTGATACCACTGTAAGTCCACATTACCCGTCCCCGGTTCTTTGGGGTGGCGGAAATGGTGAAAAAAGATTTTTCTTTTGGGGGTAACATGGACTCAAAATACGGATCTTTGTTAAACAACTATCTAACAACCTAACTAGGAGTTTTACCTACTCGGTTTGGGAGTTATATCTTAACTTGAACTCCTTCTCTTCGACTCCTTGTGGTGGTTGGATGGTTCTCTCCTCGTCATCTCCTTGTGCCGAAGATGGATCCATCCGAAAGCTTCTACCTTTGGCTCCAACCTCAATCTAGAGGAAACTAGAACACTTGGTTTGCTAGACCTTGTATACTAGGATGAGTAGAGAAGTGTTTTGGGTTTTTATCTCCAAGGCAAATGGTTCTCAGCACATGAGAGGTTTTTTCCTTGAACTAGAGAGAGAGCAAGAGGAAGAGGGAGAGCTTGAGGATGAGAGAGCATTCATGAGAGAGAAAGCAAAAATGAAAGAATGAGCAAGACTTTTCTCACCCTTGCTCTCATAATCCAAAATAATTATAACCAATAATAATAATTGAGTATTATGTGATGGTTGTTATCATATCAAAATGGAAATATCATTTCATGCATTAAATGCAATTTGTGAACAAAATAAGCAAGCAAAGGTCAATGCCCTGAAATGATAGCCATTGTCATGATGATGGTCAACAAGTCCAACCTAGTCAACAGGTCAATGAAGTCAACAAGTCAACATAGTCAACCTTTCAACCCAACCATGGCACAATAATACTTAATTAATATTATCATTAATCATATTTCTAATTCTCATTAGGGTTTAGCAAAAGTCAACAGTCAACAACCCTAATAAGAATCCTTTACCTCTGTCTCTGTCATCCGTGCATACACACCCGCATCCGCGTTCCGAGAAACACGAATACCAATGAGATAAAACCAATCCCAAAATGTATACTAGGATCTGGCTTAAACCAAAGCCCGCTAGTAATAACAGTCCGGACACCAAACGTGCACAAGTGCACGGATGTGACCGAACCCTGTCGCAAAACCATGCGACCTCTACTCTTTTGCCTAAAGGCGAATAGCTCTCTGTGTGGGACTCTAAAGACTCGACACTACGCTGGCAGTAGGTTTAACCACAGACCGCAAGCGGCACTAGCTGTGCATAACGGCCCCTAGGTAGATGCCGATAAGAAGACTGACGAGGTGAAACCCATCTGATCTCCTACTGAGCCTGAATGTGACAGTCTCCGTACAGTCCGGTCTGTTCGTCTGAGAATATCGCATGGCGGGCCTAGGGGGCGGTAAACGTCAGTCCCCTAATAGCGGTATAAGTCATGTCGGAGTGTAGCCCAGAACACCCTGAGATAACACTGGAAACCTACCAGTATATCTCGCTTGCTCTGGCCAGGGACGACAATGTGTAATGGCTCTCCATGACACAGCGCGATATCAACTCCCAATACCGGGAGAGACGAATCCTGTCTAACTGTCACAGCCTCCAAGTGCTTCGGGACTGCACCTAACTACTACCTGTTTGCATGACTCCTTTGAGCTGTGGTAGGGTAGTAATCAAAGTACAGTGGGAACACACTCGAGGCGAAGTGACAGTGTCAAGTCAGCGGACTAAGCTGTACTCATGTCACCTGGGAACTGATAACTGATGATAGATATAGTACCAACCATCAGTTCCCGATGTGTCCTGTCCAGTGTACTTGTAACCTAACGAGCACCCGCATACTATCTCAAGTACGACATACTGACGGCTGTGGGACAGACCGTCTCCCCTGCTGGGATGAGAAGCACATATGCTAGTCTACTCCGGAGTATCGATACCCTGTCTCGATAGTCCTACGACTAGGGACCTGTATAAGGATGTGCTTGTGGATTACCCAGCCCCCACGAGTGTGAATGCCATCACAACGCTGGTAATCAAGCAAAGATCCTAAGGGCTCCACTAATGTGTATAGGTGATATACTAAAAGAAACACATGTACACATTAAAGTAGAAACAAACCAAGTAGCATACTTCTATTTTGAGCAAGATTGTCTATACAACTGTGAATATCCCAAGCTTCCATCAAGTAATATACAAACTAGTATGATACAGTAATGGCCTCTAGGGCATATACACTAACATATATATATAGACACACACACACAGATATACGTAGACTACACTACGAAACTGCGGGGGTGCTATACGTCATCCACCTGACTTCCCCCGCAGATATATATCTACTCACCTTGATCCTTACTTGCCGAAGTCGATGTTTCCATTCTTTTCCTCGTCGTCCAAAGTCTGCGTGAAGGTTTCTACATATAAACATATAATATCATAAACCGAAATCGTGGATAAAAACTAAAACGGTACCCGAAACGCACATAGCTTAAAACCTAAGGTCTACGGATGCAAGAAGAACCAATAACCCTCGACATCGACGTACAAACGCCAATCGATTGATACAACACATAAATATCCAAGTTCAAGTTACAGAATTCGCAAACCGAAATCAGAAACGATATAAACCAGTTCCAGATTTTACCCCAGGTGAAATTAGCCAATTTTGCATATGTGGAGGGTCAAATTTATAGATAAGGGAGCCACAAGACAAGAACGAGGTCCACGGGCCAAGTACTGGCCGCAAATTGCGGCCAGAAAGGAATAATTTGCGGCCAGGGTTTGGGGTTTGGGTCTCGGGTCTTCAGGGTAGCTTCTAGGTTGCCTGAATGACTCTCTGTAATCGCTAAATATTTTTCAGGGTTCACTAGTTGCAGCAGATCCTATAATATCATCACAATTCCCACAAAAACCTGATATCGACAAATCTAAAATTCATGGTTTAGGGTCTAGCTTCTGGTTTTACCCATAATACTAAAGGTACAGGGTTTAAGGTCACTATTAAACCTCAATTGCACCATCTCAATTCAAATCAAGCGCTAACCTCAACTTGGAATTTTCCAAGTTCACTAAATCTCACATAAACAATTTTAAACTAACATGGATGCTAAAGTCAATCAAATTCTACACTTAGGTGAAAGAATTACCTTATTTGGCAATTCAAGAATTTTCTTTAGTTGCCCCAAGTGCTCAAAATCCAATCGCTTGGTTCTCCATGCTTGTTGTAAGCTTGTGCATGATTTTTGTGAAGGGAACATGATGTTTTGGTGTCGGATTGAGGGTGTTTTTAAGGATGTAGAGGAGGTGGAGAAGAGGGAAGCCAAGTTGAAAGAGAAGGAGAAAATGATGAAGGAAGAAATGAAGGAAGAGAATGGCCATGGTCAATTTGACCACTCACCTCTCTCTCTTATCGCTCATGCCCATACTTCTTTCTTTATTTCTTTTCTTTTCTTTTCTTTTATTTTGTTTATCTTTTAATCTATAAAACCATCTTAAAACCCAAAATGAAGCCATCATTTTTAAAGAAAGAAATCATGGTAGAAAATGTAACAAGTGTGTGTAACATGAAATGGTGCATGTCATAAGCACAAAACAAATCAATGCATAATTAAATACTAATCGAGTTTAGTAATACTAACTTATATGCAAATCATTGTATACTAAATTATAAAATTCCCAATTTTCATAAATTCTTTTAAATTCATTAATTGATATAAATTTCCAAATATTTCCCAATTTATTGGTATATAATTATACCATATCAATAAATCTAATCTCCACACATTAAAATATTCATAATATTTATTATTTTAATTATTTAAATTCCCAAAAATAATATTTTATTTTTTTGAAATGTTACAGTAGGATATCCCAAATATACGCGAGGAAATATCTTCTACCACACCGAGAAACAAAAGATATTTCGTTTCTCGACATGCAACCTTTTTAGAAAATGAATTTCTTGTGGAAGAAATCAGTGGCGATGAGGTAGAACTGGAAGAAGTTCTAGCAAAGTAAACTATAACTGATGATTTGGTGGAACCGGACGATTCAATAGTCCCTGACGAATCGAAGCCACTCCGCAGATCTAGTTGGGCTCCTCATCCACCTGAGAGATACTACGGTTTTCTCTTAGACAGTGGAAGTGAGGATTGCATCATAGAGATGATGACCTAACTAGTTTCGAGCAGGCCATCACAAGTGGAGACTATGTGAAATGGCTGGATGCTATGCGATCTGAGATGAAATCCATGTTCACAATTAAAGTGTTGACTTTGCGTGTTGCTCCTGAAGGGGTAAAACCCATAGGGAACAAGAGGATCTTTGAGTAAGATAATTTGTTGTAGATGGAAAAGTTGAGACTTTCAAAGTTATGCTTAAGTCCATCAGGATCCTACCTGCCATTGCTGCATATCATGACTACGATATCTGGCAGACTACATGTCAAAACCTCTTTTCTAAATGGTGATTTAGAAGAGAGAGTGTATATGACACTGCCAGAGGGCTTCGTAGACAGTGGAAGCAGCGGAAGCATGTGCAAGCTGCTTAAATCCATCTACGGGTAAAACCAGGCATCGCGGAGATGGAACATCTGTTTTAATGAAGCTGTCAAAGAGTTTGACTTAATCAAAAAAGTACATGAACCATGTATAAATAAGAAGGTTGTAGAGAGTATGGTTGTCTTCCTCGTATTGTACGCGGATGACATACTCTTGATAGGAAAGGGTGTTCCTATGCTATAATCGGTCAAGCACCTCTTATCACACAGGTTCTCCATGAAAGATCTAACTGATGTATCCTACATCCTGGGGATATAGATCTATAGAGATAGATCTAAATGGATTTGGGATTGTCCCAATCCAGGTACATAGACACCATGCTAAAGGGGTTTAGTATGGATGATTCTTAGTGTGGTAATGTACCCTTTGTTCAGAAATCACTCTCTCTAAAGAGATGTCTCTCGAGACTGATTTGGAGAGGGCTCGCACACAAAGAATGCCCTATGCTTTGGCAAATGGGTCAATTATGTATGCGATGTTATGTACTAGACCAGCTGTAGCTTACTCACTAGGTGTAGTGAGTAAGTATCGAAAAGATCTTTGGGAAAACCACTGGACAACTGAAGAACATTCTTAAGTGCTTGAGAATGACTAAAGAGATGTTCTTGGTGTATGGTAATGGTGAACTCCAGATGGAATCCTTTACCGATTCGAGCATCCAGAGTGATAAGGGCGACTGAAAGTCAGTCCCGGGTTTTGTCTTTACACTCACTGGAGGGACGGTATGTTGGAAGGGTTCCAAGCTATATACCGTAGCTGACTCTTTGATAGAGGCATAGCTGACTCGTTGATAGAGGCTAATTACATCGCTACCAACGATACTGCCAAAGAGCCTGTCTGGATGAATAGAGTTCATGAGATGAACTTGGTTCCTACCATTGGGCATCCAGTACCTGTGTATTGTGATGACAATGGAGCTATGGGTTTGGCCTAGGAACTCCGGTCCCATCAGCGATCCAGACATATTCTTAGACTATAACATTTCAGAAAATATAAAATATTATTTTTACGAATTTAATATTAAAATAATATATTTCCCGAAAAATGCCGATTTGCGAAATTGGGGTTTTCGAAAAAGGTATAAATATATACCAATAATTGTGAAATAAATAGAAATTAAATTGATTTATTCATTTAAAAACATATTTAAAGGATTTGGAATTTTTAAAAATTTATTATACGCAGTTTCGATAAAAACTCGATTAGTGCACTGCTAATCGCGATTAAGCCAAATCCGCATTTCTACAGCTTTTCATGGTTAGTGCACCATGACATATTTCATTTGGTTATATGTTATTTCATTATGGTTTTATACGGGTGTATGTGTTCATTTTGGTGAGAAAAAGAAATGAGAAGAAGAAAAGGTCAAAGGAGAGACATAATGAGTGGTTAGGTGTACTTTGGAGAGAGAAGAGAGAGTGAGTATTAGTGAGAGAGAAGGGGGGCTATCCAAATTGAAATCCCCCACCATTTCCATCACCCTCTTCATCTTCCTCAACTCCTCCACCCTCCACTTAAACCCTAGATCTACCTCCAACCATTCCCCAAAAACCCCACACTCCCTTCACAAAAATTAATCCCCATCTTTTCCTCTACACATTGAACCAAGAAAAATGGAATTTTGATGATATTGGGGAGCTAGGACGGTCTAGAGTGGCTTGAATGTGGTATAGCTTCCTCCCTTTAGCTAGTTTTAAGCTTTTTTCTATTCTAGTTTAGTTTAGAGATGGTTTGGTGGTGATTTGTGGAAATTGGAAAACCCTAGTGAGGGTTTGAGTGAAATTGTGGATTGGTGATGCTTGAGTGACTGTATAATACCTGAGAATGAGTATGGGAAACAAAAATACGGATTTGGGATTTGAGTTCATGTCGGTTTTGTGGGAGTAAATGGTGGGCAGGAAAATCTGGAGCAACCCGGGGGACTTTTGAAAGTAGCAAACA